>JAACIZ010000010.1:458646-1058646 GCA_017140785.1 Calonectria pauciramosa | reverse complement strand
TACAAGGGCCAGCCAACTTAGTCTCTCCTGACAATCCGGGAAATTGTCTATCTGGCAACCCCTCAAAAGCGCCGTTCATCCACCATGAGCCCATTAACAACTTGCACGTGGTGATATTTCCAGTTAAATGAATACTTTGGAATTTTAGTGAAACTGTAGCTTTTTTTAGTGTATCCCTCTACCAATTTGCGCATAACGTCCGTGTCAGCGACTGGAGGCCGTGAGAACCTTGATGGCTAACGCGAACCTTGATGGCCAACCTTGATGTCCTCGTGGCTCGTCCAATCCCCTCATCCACAAACTTGCGCATCTTCGTGTCTCCGCAACAGATGCATACCCATAATGAGGCCAGACTTGACGCGGAAAGAACGATTCTCAATGGTCTAGATCCCCAGAATGTCGATGCACCCGTGTAGATCCCCAGAAACCAGCGTTGCACCATGCAGTAGCCTCCCTGCAAAAGGGAATGAGGCTCAGACGCACGCCCAAGTCGTCGGGCAGAGGCAAGTCTAGCGACGAGTATAAGATGAGGCAGCTGGCCTCCATCTGTCGTCTCCTTCTGGACGTTCCCCAAGGCACACACGCCTTGATGTGCTTCTCAGCCAAAGACATCGACACTAAACGTTGCTATACCACCTCTGGAAATCACTCGGCACGATGACTTCGCCCGTTTTTTTCCTCTGGCTTAATTCGATTGGGCAGGGTCAACTCACCGATAGGTAATCGTCATCTCTCACATCGACCGGGCCACCAGCAACACATTTGTCCGGGCACAGCTTGCCTATTAGAAAACACAGCATGTCGGATCACATCTCCCAAATCGGTCGACGCCCGAGTACGAGTGCAAGTCTACGGTTCCGACGAGCAATCCCGACGAGCGATCCGACCAGAAGTCTTCCCCCTCGGCCGATCTTGGGCACCAAGTCTCCTCGGACTAGGCGTCTCGGTCATATCTCTCAGGCCTGGGATTCGGCTAAGCGAGACAGCATGGAGTTGCGACGAAGCTGGAAGAATATGCCGCAGCCCAACTTGACCGGTTCGCTGATCCTGATCCAGGGGCCACGGCGTCTGGCCCCCTTCCGACCGACTTGATGCTTTCAAAATCTGACGAGACCTGGATGAAGAATTTTCTCTTCGTCTCCACGACAAACCCCCCCTGGACCTCGGTGTTCCCGGCCGTCGCAGCTCGGCCAACTATCCCATCCATCCCACGTCGCGATATTTCCCTGCATGGAATTCTGACTAGGCTTGCCCAGCTGAACTCGGATGGCTTTGGGGGCTGGGGATGGCATGTCAAGCTTGGGGTTGGTCGGTTGTAGAGTGGGCATGAGGCTTTGTCCAGCCGGTGCTCCTTGATGCACCGGGCATGAAAAAATGACAAATACTAACGGTCATGGTGTTGATGATGATGCTGATGATGTTGTTGTTGTTGATGATGTTGATGTCGTTGCTGTTGCCAACCGTGTATCTAGCTCACGCCGGCAGGCACAAGTGGAGGGGTGTGAGGCAAGACAATGCTCCATCAAGGGACCTCTTGCCTCTCTATCCAGCACC
This sequence comes from Calonectria pauciramosa, assembly GCA_017140785.1. NCBI lineage: Eukaryota > Fungi > Ascomycota > Sordariomycetes > Hypocreales > Nectriaceae > Calonectria > Calonectria pauciramosa. The sequence continues at coordinate 1,057,092 of JAACIZ010000010.1, read as the reverse complement.
AGTCCGGGATGATGTTAATGGTGAAGCCATCCCACGACTGATCTCCACTGACCCCGTCGCCTGCTCCCATGTATAGGTAAGCCAAGTATACCTCTCTCCTTTCTCTACCTCGGCCTTTCCCAAGCCTGCATGCCTCGATGATGGTGTTGACATCATGTCCCTTCACCGTCATTCCCAGGCTAGGTCGCCCAACAATCATGTCTCCGTCTCTAGTCGTACCGTTACGCCTCTTAGTCTCAGACTTTTCTTCATCGACACGGGTCACGAGTCCATCCTTTTGCTTTTCGCATATCAAAATCAGCCACGCCTCAAACGCCAGGGCGTCCGCGGTTTGCGCTCCCACGCTCTGCGCCCGTGGACGAGTGTTCCCATGACTAAAGCCAATCCAATGTGCAGTCCTACATGGCCGCAAATGGTGGTTTCGGCCCCCGTCGTCTCAGTCCCTGCCCGTACCTCACTGGTTCGGGTGACTTTGGACAGCCAATGACCCGGCCGGGATACGCCCAACCCACCACCCACGCAGTACGTATGCGTGGGATGCATGCATTACGGGCCCGGGCAATCTCTGGTTCCTTTTTTGTGGCTCTGAGCATGTTGTTTTTCCTGTATCCAAAGAGGGCGACTTGTGGCCCCATGGTGTCTCCGTTCCCCATTTTCCCCATTCCACATTATCCCTCAATTCTCCATTCCATATTTACTTTGTCGACGCTCACGTTGCTTTTCGTTCCCTCCCCCACGCCCCTTGCTTTTTACTCCCTCATTCTCCCCGAGATGATCCCTGCACCAGAGATCAGCTCCAGCTTTACCGCTCAGTCTTGCTGACAGCCAAGCTTGCGGCAGCGATGAAGCCCTGCTCCAGTAGACGGACGCCCTCTTGGTCATGCCCGAGTGATCCACACGCCCTCATTGGCTCCACCGTCCCATCAAACGGCTCTTATCCTGCCTGTGCCCGGACTCCACTCGGCCGCTGTGCCGTACAGTTCTCCGTCCCAGGCCCAAACTTCACATGCAGCACCCTGGCCGTCTCTACTCCACGGTTTCTCCTGTATTGTCCCATCTGCGTCCTCACATTTCTGGTTATGCTCTCTTACATGGGGATTTGTCACTCCCATGTCCACAATACCCGTCCCCGAATTTCCCCATACCAGCCCCATTAGTCCACGTACATACATGGCATGGCTGCGTGTCATCCTGTAAAAGAAGTTGTTCCAAGTGTTTCCAGATGTAACATGTACCACCCACCCCTCCATCTCCCCATGCCTCACGCCCCCCAGCTCCAAAAAGCTCACCGGTGTGGGATAGCAGGGGTGGCACCCTTCCGTAGCTTCGGCCTCCGGCTCGGGCGGTTCTGGAGCTTCTCAGTATCAAGGCCTTCGCCATGCGCTTCCCCCCACTCCCCAAGAATTTCCGATGATCATAGAGCCAATGTCCCCAAACTACTTCGTTCCTGGCCGCCGGGATGAGCTAAGAGAAACCATGTTTAGGTTCAGGCGTCTAATGCGTGTCTTGATACAGGATGAATCGTCTCGAATCCTAGTCATCTGCATGTCTTGACGTGGCATGGCCATCCCACTCGTACGCCCCGTTCTTTGCCGCTGGCTTTACTCTACCAACTTACCGAGGGTGCAGACTCGATTGGCCAAAGTTTGGGCATGGGCCATTCGATCCTGTGTCGATCAACGCTGCAATGCAACACTACCTTTCACGCAGCAAAGCATTTGGCACTCCCCCGTAGGGTGCCTTCCGGTTTTGAGGCCTTTTACCTTTGACTGCATTGGGATACAGCTCCATGCCGGTTCGGCTCGAGCAAACGGAGCCCCAAGCTACTGTATCAGGGAGGCAAAGCTGCCAATCCTATCGCACAGCACTCGGGTGTTCACGCTGAGTGTGAAGCGGGACAGGACTCTGCCGCGCCAAGGCTCGCCAGCCAATGAGGTCGCCATCCCGTCATGTTTAATAACGCCGGCGTGCGGGGTGAGCTCTCAGGGATGCCGCGTGACATGAGCAGTTCCCTCACCATGGTTGGCCGCTTTCGACTTGGCGTGAGACCCGATGTCGATGGGTAGGTAGACTCCATGCACACCCGTTGTGGAGCACACCCACCCGGAACTCCAGTACCCACGCCCAGCATACGATAATCATATCAGGCAACGAAAAGAGGACGGATATTGTATTCATGTATAGCCAAGAGCGCGGGATGTTTGGAGGCTCGTGCGGTTTTGATCGAGTATAAGAACCCGTCGACATCGCCCTCGGAATCTGAGTTTTCTTTCCTCATCACACTCAACACTCCAACTTCATCAACACACTTACAAACACTTTCGAAGACCTTTCTTCACCAACCCATAATCAACATGTCTCCCTGGTGAGTTTCCTACACCAGCTCCTCCCGCCTCCTCTCGAGCCTTTGGCATCATCTCCAGAACCATCTGGGATGATTCAAACTCGAGAGCAGCAGCAGACTCTCCTCCTTCTCAACAGCTTCCCAAGCTAACATCTGCTTTCAGCAACTGCAACACCTGCTCCTGCGCCGGCAACTGCAACTCTTGCTCTTGCACCTCTTGCAGCGTGGGTTCTCCTTCACGGCAGTCTTCCATATCCAAACCCATACTAATATGTGGCACCTACAGCACTAAATGTCTTAACTTCTTTTAATCAACATTTTTTTTCACCTTCTCATCGCCAATTCGGGACGCAACGGTTTCTCAATATGTCTCTAGCATAGAGGGCATCACCGCGGGTCTCGGCCAGGCTTGGTCAGACCATGGCTTTTATTTCTTTGGAATGGGTTCAAGTGGTGGCACAGAGACATGTAGGCGAGCGACTGAAAAGCCGCCTGGCATCGAGGTAGCACAGCGCTAGATTTGACAATTGCACTTGCATGCCTGAAAGCATTCTTGTTTCCTCTCCTCTCTTCTGCCACATGTGACTGCGCGATTAGCTCTCCCTTTTTTCTTTTCTTTTTTTTTTCTTCTCCCCCGCCTCCTATCAACATATCTGAGGCTTGCAACTTAGCGGCAACGCGGACCAGGAATGGCTTCGCGGGGTGGCTATTGGGTATCAAGATCTAGAACGGGGCGGGCAAGATGGCGGACGATTGAGTCTTGCCGCTGCAGCCGATTCGATCAGCGCTGCGCAACTGCCGTGGCTTAGGCGGCCCCCGTGAATCACGCCCTCCCTCCATCTTTCAGCGAGATCGCCGGTAGCTGATGGTCCGCGAATGAGGCGGCAAGGCGATCATGACCTAGGCAGCTGAGGGGTCCCAAGGCCACGGGTGAGGGGGTTGCGAATCAGAGTTGGATCTAGTGCGCGCCACGAGGCAAGAGTCGTGTGGTGCGCGTGGGGTATCTGGTTGGATGTCATAGCTGGCGTAGTCGGGCTTGGCTACGGAGAGGGGAGAGATCGGGACGGCCCCGTCCGACGAAGCGTTCAGAATATCACGGACAATAATATGGAGGAACTTTTTTTTTTAACTTTCTTTGTACATACACATGCGTCATAACTGGTCTTGTCTGTTTCAAAACTGCTTTTTTATATTTTTATTTAATTGAATAGATGGATGAATTACTGTCTCACTTCAGCTATAAGTGGCCTAAAGACCTGTCGGGCCGTCGCCATGATATGTTAGGTCGCAATTTTGGTATAGGGTAGGCGCCCGCGCTCGATGGGTTTCACAGTAACTACTTTTAGGTGTTGGAAGGATGCTTGCTTACTATGGACGAGTTCTCACGTTCGGGAGCTATTCTAGAAATCATGTGGAGCCAATTACCACCACCTGGTTGATGCTTGTTATCATATCAGGATGACGGTTCGTGTCATCACGGTTCCATCTCATCTTTTAGCTCAAAGGCTTGGCATCAAGCCCCCGGGCGAGCGATTTTAATAACATCAACCATGGCACGGTGAGAAATTGGTGCGGGCAGGATTTGCGAAATCGCCAGATGGAAATCACACACAACTGGGAAAAGGCCGCGTCTGCATCTTGTATTTTTGCTGGTCTAGTGTGTGATTGTGTTTCTTGTTGTTGCACGCATGTAGCTCCTACGGGCTGTGCAGCTGCAAGGCTCCGAGTCATTGGCGCACGAACGAGCAAGTGAGGCGATGTTTGCTGATTCACTGCGGGGGCAGGCTGCCGAGCACGGATGAACGGCAGCGTCGAGTGTCGTTGAAAAGCACAAGATGGCTGCGCCGACCGTCAGCCGCTCGAAAGGGAACAGCCAAGGGCTCGCGCATCAGGCTGCATCGCCGTTATTTTTGGGATTCACGCGTTGGTTCTGGTTCAACATCATCGACGAGGCGACGGCGGAGGCTACAGTGAAGGCTACAGCCAAGGCCGCATACAGCGCAGGCGTGCCGCCGCTGGAATGCAGGCCTGCGAGGTTGCGGCCATGGGATACGTCATTTTGCCAGAATCAGGAAACGAGGCACATGACTGTTCGCGTGATTCTTGGCGGAGGTGCCTGGGTTCTCAAAAAACTACTATAGCAGCTAAAACATGTGCTCTTCCTCCTCACGGAAGGCGGCCAGGTGGTTGAACAGATATTCGCCAATTCGTTGTGCTTGCTGCATTGGGCAATCCAATTCGATCCCGCAGGTGGCTCGATCGTGCGTGCGCTGTCATCGCGCGCCCCCCTTTCCCCTCTCTCGTCACAAAACCTGTTGGGTCATTTCAGGGCCCCGGGGGCTGTGTCTGGGTCACAAGCCTCATTCCTTTGTTCCAGGTTCCAGGCGAACCGCCCAAGCCCAACGCAAGCAAGCAAGGATTGAGTGCCCTAGTGGTGAAATTTGTAATGGGACTGGGCGGCTACCCGGACACAAACAGGCGCCTGTTCGCGAGCACAAGGGCCTAAAAGACTGGACCCAAAGGCCCCAAAAGCAGGACCCCAAAGGACCGCACGAGGGATCGCCACAGCCAGCCAATTACTGGGTCTCCTTTTTCTTCAATTTCTCCAGGCGCTGCTTTTCATGGTTCTGGCCTGGATTTCATCTTAATTCCGGCACACTTCGATCAAGCCCCATCATCTGGCCTGGCCTCATCTCATGATCTAAAAATACCCTTGGCCACGAGAAGAGTCGCACGTTGCATATGAAGGACCTGTCTCGCCTTCGCCCGCCCGCTCACTCGCAGCCTGGTTCTTTCTTGATTGGCATAACCGCACATATCCGCACATTGCCACGAACTGGCCACGCGCTGTCCTCAGCTTTGTGCACTTTTCAATTCACCTCCAGCAGCAACCCGCCACCACCCACTGCTCCCCCTCATCATAAATGCACTGGGGGGCCCGCCCGAGCCTTGCAAGCCGTGTTTCCCGAAAGCCTGCTTCATCTCGTTTGTCTCGCTCTACCTTCGCTTGACAGCCGCCGCGTTATCCATAGTCTCGGCAGCGCACTCCCGGAACCGCGTCCTATAAACCGCTTCACCTGTCACTCATCTCTGGTTTGAAGATCCAAACTCAAAAACCTGCAACGCGGCCTGGCTCGACCCGACCAACTCTCTGCGGAGCGCATTTTTTCTCTCGTCGCAATTGTTGGTTGTACGAAACGCTCTGATTCACCACCCCTGTTTGGTGGAGCAGGATCCTCCTTTAGTAGCCGCTGCTTGCATCGTCCATTAATTCCAGGCGCCAAGAGTGGGTACCGGATAGGAGCACCCGACACGGCAGCGAGCCACCGCCGGTTGACCCCCCGAGATTCACGGAGGTTGCACGGCGTCGCCCTGACTTCCCCTCTCCTCGAAACCTCATGTTGAATCGTCACTCTCTATGATCAAAATGCCGGACACGCTGGACCCAGGAACACCTACCCTCGCCGAGCGCCCTACGCTCGAGCGGCGCCGGTCGCGGAACCCCATCAAGAACCTCATGCAGCACCTCTCCGTGGAGCCTCCGGATGATGACGAAGAGCGCCAGCCCCGAAGAGGGTCCCTGATCCGGGGCCTCAGCTGGCGCAAGAGCCGCAGTCCCTCCGCACACTCGGATCGATCTGGAGGCATGCCCCAGGACCCCAACCTGTGTCGTGCATGCGCCGTATGGGCTGCCGACATCGACTCCATCTTTGACGAGATGGACTCGACCTTTTCCAGGCCCCTGAATCCCAGAGGAGCCGATATCGACCACAAGGAGCACTCGCTGGGACGACTGCACGAGCTCGAGGAAAACCGCTGGACGACCAAGTGCCCGCTCTGCAAGTTATTTCACTCAGTTCACATTTCCAGTGAGGGCGATGGCGATCTCTACCTCTCAGGCTTCTCAAGCCGAGACACTAACTACTTGATTGATGCACATACCATGTTTGAGCAGGAACACCCTGCCAAGGGTAAGAACAAGGGCTACAGCAACGGCTTCCTGGGTGTTGTGCCCAAGAAGAGTGGTGATGGTGCTCTCAGCTGGGACGTTGACGCAGACTGGTTCCGTGGCGCTGGAATGCTATACAGAACCATGCCGGAGCCCCGAAACGATTTGTTGAGCGCAGTGAGTGCGATCAGCACGCGCGGAGGAGGCCATTCTCGAGGCCCGTCCCTATCGGGCGATGGCGATTGGCTGAAGCGTGGTATCTGGGGTCGCGAGATCCAGGAGACCATTGACATGTCTATCGGTCAGGATTGGCTGCGTTTCTGCGAATTCTACCACCAAGGGCGATGCGGACGAAAACCCGTGCAGCGAGAGCTCCCGGGGTTCCGCCTTCTAGATTGTGCCAAGTCACCACCCAGAGTTGTCGATGCGTCTATCAAGGAGCGTTACGTAGCACTGAGCTACGTGTGGGGAAGACAGCCTTCGGGGCCGGAAACGAGTTGGCCAAAGGTTATCTTGGATGCCGTAATTGCGACCAAGGACATGGGAGTGAGGTACCTGTGGGTGGACCGGTTGTGCATGGATCACTTGCAGCCGGTCGACAGGCTACACCAGATTGCTCGGATGGACGAAATCTTCGAAGGCGCTATTTTTGCTATAATTGCGGCTTGCGGAAAGGATTCCACCTCTGGGTTACCAGGTATTGGCCAGACCACTCGGCCTGCCCAGCCCAAGTATGAATTTGTCAACTCAGACATCACACTAGTGTCAAGTCTCCAGGACCCACGACTGGCCATTAAGAATTCGGCATGGTACACTCGAGGCTGGACCTATCAGGAAGGTCTTCTCGCACGGAGACGACTCATCTTTACAGACCAGCAGATGTACTGGGAATGTGAGGGCATGTGCTGCCCCGAATCTCTTGTCCTTCCGCTGGAACTCTATCACGACATGGAAGAGCAGCGAATGCGCGACTTCATGCGACCCGGTCTGTTCAATGGTGTGTCCTTTATCGATGGTAGCTGGGAGCGGTGGAAGAAACTGCCAAACAAGACCGAGGACCCAAGCACTTTGAGTATTTTCCGAGAAGCGGACCAGCACATCATCAACTATACGCGAAGAGACTTGACTTACGATGAAGATTCTCTCAATGCCTTCCTCGGCATTTCTCGCCGTCTCGAGACGAGCATTGGGCGGACCAAGGTCATGAACCTACTGGGAATCCCGATCTGGACGCCTCTGATGGATGAACGAACTGGCGCACCCCGCACACGAGATCTTTTTGCTCTATCAACGTGCTTTTGGCACCACAAAGAAGGCATTATTGCACGCCGACGGCCACACATGCCTAGCTGGACCTGGGTAGGCTGGAAAGGCGCTGTCGATTTGTTCTCCTCAATCGTCATTGCGGACCCGGAGGGCAAGAAGCCTGAAAGGAAGAACAACCTTCACCACTATGTCACAGCCACACAGTTCACAAGGAACGATGGAGGGTCTATGCGATGGACATATTCCCCAGACATTGTTCTCATCAACAGCGACGGGAGCGTTGCTTACGACTTTGGTGCCGCTGACCTCCGATCTGGCATGTCTCCGAGACCACCGCATCTTCCGATCCAGCCGTATGGTATCCACGTGCCCAATCCATTTGTACTGGATCGTGTAAAGGCACGAACACATCCCGGAGGCTGGATCTTCAACAAAGTCAGCGTTGATGTGAAGCTGAGCCGTGGCTCAGGCACCATTCGCGACTACATTGAACGCCACGCAAAGGGCGAGCAGATGACGATTCTATGGTTCATTGAAGAGGGCCTGATTATGCTTTTGGTTGTGGAGCGAACCGTCCGTGACAAGGGTGTTGTATGGGAGCGTGTTGGACGTATGCGCATGAGCTTTGCCGACGATGCCAAAGAGGTTGTGCGACGGTATGGTCGCGTGGACAAGATGGTTGAAGACCTGCCCCTGCGACGACTGGGAGAGGATATTGTGATTGAATAAAAAAAGCAAGGGAAACGGAGTTGATGGATGGATTGAGCGCAGGAGCTTGGGGCGGTGGGTTTTTCTTCAGCGGTGCAGCGGCAGAGTATATAGGGCATGTGTGTTTGTTTGCACACAACACCAGGAACGGATCGGACTAAAATCACATACAACTTTGTAATTGGATTGGGTGGTTCGGAAAGATTGAGTCACATAGAGTACAGCAGTATAAAGACGGTGGAGACATTGAAGAATCCGACATGGTGTCGGTTCACAAAGACATGTCTTTGGTCACTTTTGTTTGTCACGTTGGGAGGAGTTATCGGAAATGTGAAGGGTACAGAAGTTGCATGTGTGGAACTTGATGATGCCTGGCTACGACTGGCATGAATTGTCCCAGTGCACCAAATCCAATAGAGATGCCACTGCATTACACCTAAATGAGAACTATCTCATTGGGGCTTGCAGTCGGAAAGGGGTTAAAGCTGTGAGTGAAATGTGCCATCAGTGACTATTGATGATAGCATTTTGATGTGAGGACAAGCCAATCTAAGACTTAAGACATTTCAATGACATGTCCAGGTTGGAGCCTTTGCACGCTCCCATTCTTTTCAACTACTGGGATAATGTGACGTAACGAGCTGAGCATGCGTCGGTCAAAAATATTGCCCGAGCTTTTTGTGATCCGGGAATTTGTTTCCAATTGCATGCCCAATTTGAATTTTACGCGTAAAATAAACGAAGCAGTTTCGTGACAAAAGAAAGTCCGCACGTGGGTGCGTTGATGGGGGGAGCATGTAAGCGTCATTTCCGCAGTCCGTTTTTCGCAAATTGCCACGAAAAAAAAACAAATACGAAAAATAGAGTTGGGAGGGGAAGGATGAGATGATCTGCTGCACCATCATTTCATCCACTTGGGGGAATATATACTTTTTTGCGTGCCTGCTTCTCAGCTGTCAGGGCTGAGTCGAAGATCTGCCCAATGCTGCAACTCGGATTTCACGATTACCCCCCCTTTACAAGGTTTTTGGAGCACAGATCCACTAGAGCTTCGACATATGAGAACCCTGGTCGCGGTGTTATTCCCGTCGGCAGTTGAGACGAAAATGCATACCCCGGATTGACTATTGTGCATTGTGCGACGGACTTTCGGGGGTCCGGAACTTGGGCGGAGGGACGAAACGCGAATTAATAATTGACTGTGTGCTATTTATGCTTATACAGGGCGACCGACCCGGGGGCCAGCTGATGATGGAGTGATTTGTCAGTATTGCTTCTCAGGGCGTCATGGGGGGGCCGGCCTTTGGGGCGTCGCCCAGCGGCTGGTTTTAATGGGTTTAATGGATTGAATGGGGGCAGCCTTACTGCAGCGGGAATAATATGGCAGGGCCTTGGGCGCCAAACAAGACGTCATCCAGGGCGCTCGCAGGCCACCCCCAGCGCCTCTAGCCCGCTGCAGGCTAGGTGCAAGCCGCCCCGCTCCGCCCAACCCGTCCGCTGGGCTCCCGCAGGCTCCGTGTGGCTCCATGGGATCCATGGGACCCGAAATCGCCCTGCTCGATGATGACTGTCGGTTTTTTATCAAGTTCCGGTCACCGTCACATCCATCACACCTCCTCCGGTGCTTCCGTCTATTTTGGCCAGTCTCTTCTTCTTGTACCCCCCCGTCGAACCCCCATCGGATTCAGTCCTTCTCCGACCTCGCACACGCTGTGCTGAATCTGCATCTGCATCCTGTTTTTTCTCTCTCTCTCTCCCCCAGAGCCCCAGCTTCTCTCTCGCCGAACACCGAACCGACTGCGACATGACGGCCGATCACGACGCCCTCTCCGCCACGGCCGCTGCCGCTGCCCGCATCAAGTCGTCGGGCTCAACCCTCAGCGAGATTGGCTACCCCAACGGCCACCTGGGCTATCTGAGCGACCACGAGGATGATGCTCTGGTCCGCTTCAAGAATATTTTGGAGGAGAAGGGCCTCTTTAAGCGAGGTCCGCCTGCCTCTCACGACGATGCGCTGCTACTGTATGTCCACCGCGGAGTAAAAAAAAAAAAACCGGATCTTGTCCCGCATCCCGCAATTGCTTGATAAGCGGGCCAGACAAGATACACCAAAGATACAAATGGACATTTTTTGCTAACGAGATCCCCCAATCACAACAGCCGGTACCTGCGTGCCCGAAGATGGATCCCCGAGGATGCTCTGCAGCAGTTCAAAGACACCGAGGACTGGCGTGTAGCCAACGACATAAATGTCTTGTACGACACCATTGAGCTCGATGCCTACGAGCAGAGCCGTCGCCTGGTAAGCTTGTCCCACTTGTCTCACCTCGGCTCAGCTCTCACTCTCTACTCCCGTGACAAAAAAGAGTCGTCCTTCACATGACGTCGTTGCTGACAACTTAACCCCCCCAGTACCCTCAATGGACCGGCCGCCGTGATCGCCGTGGTATTCCCTTGTATGTCTTCGAGGTGCGCACCCTCGACAACAAGACCGTAAGCGAGTATGAGAAGGTCGGCGCCTCCTCCACCTTCTCCAAGGCCAAGTCGGACGGCAAGACGCCCTCGGGCCTGCTTCGGCTTTTTGCCCTGTACGAGAACCTCACGCGCTTCACCATGCCCTTTTGCACCCAGCTCAAGGACCGAGACTTCCCCGATGTGCCCATCACCATGAGCACCAACATTGTGGACATCTCGGGTGTTGGTCTCAAGCAGTTCTGGAACCTCAAGGCCCACATGCAGTCCGCTTCCCAGCTGGCTACCGCTCACTACCCAGAGACGCTGGACCGCATCTTCGTCATTGGTGCGCCGTCCTTCTTCAGCACCGTCTGGGGCTGGGTGAAGCGCTGGTTCGATCCCATCACCGTGTCTAAGATCTTCATCCTCAACAGCAACGAGGTCAAGTCAACGCTCGAGAGCTTCATCGATGTCCGCAACATCCCCAAAAAGTACGGCGGCGAGCTCGACTACACTTTTGGTCAGCTTGGCATTCCCGACCCATCCTGGGAGGGCGTCGTTGAGTGGGAGAACGGCCACAAGGGCTTCCCCAGCGGACCCCTTTTGTGGGAGGAGATTGATGACGGCAAGCGCTTGGCTTGCATTGCCCGGGGAGCCAAGGGTGGCAAGCTCCTTAACGAGAGGATCTGCACCGTCCCCAAGACCTTCCACGGCATTGCCCTGAGGGGCGAGGAGCAGCAGAAGGAGACGGAGGAGGCTGGCGTCGCCGCTACTGAGACACACACCCAGGACGTGAACGAGGGAACCCAGACGTCTGAGAGCGACCTCAAGGACGACGGTGTACAGACCGACGATACCCTCCTGAGCGACGAGGTTGACGAGAAGCTCAAGATCAACGACAAGGGCAAGGGAGTGGACCATCCTGCCACACCTCTGTCCCCACCTCCTGCCCCTGCGCAGGCTGCGGCGTGAATGAACATAATAACAAGGAATGATTGATATAGAACGGCGGACATGAAAACAGTAACACATACCCGAGCACTTTCGACGGTTGCTCAACCTTTCTTAAAGAGGGTCGAACTGGGGCGGTGATGAGACACATTTATCTCCAAGGCAAGAGACGGGCTGCATGGATTGGATTGGATTGGATTGGCTTGGATCAAGCAACAAGGGGCAGATTGCCGGCGCAATATAGCTCGGGGGTATATTCTTAAACTTCTGATTGAATAATTCTATCATAGAACGTATTTGGCATATTACTGATGAGATAGGAGCACACGCCTTAAACCCACCTCGACTCTGGGAATATATAATGACTCTTGGTCCCGCCTCTTTCGTTGCGTGTCTCTCGCTCTCGTCTCTGATCCGTGATTACCGCCATCTATCGCAAACCGTCTTTCGAGCATAAATTCAAAGCGCAGGGACTAAATATCGTATCGTAGCCTGACGGCTGGACGACGCCGTTCAAGGCAGTTCGGGAATGGAAGGCGCCGGGTTCATATCCGGCGTCTGGACGTATCCCCGTCGTCGGCGCCACTCGAGGACGCCCTTTTCAATTTCGCTCCAGGAAACGCCGTCTCGGACGAGCCACATGGTAACTCCCAGCTGCTCGGTGTCGCGGTTGCGAGCCTCGTCGTCAAAGAAGAGCATATCCTCGTAGCGAATGCCAGTGCGCTTCTGCAGCGTTTCAAAGTGCTTTATCTTGCTGCCCGGGTAGGCCTCGATGCCGCCGTCGAACACGTCGGCTGCGCGCTTCGTCTTCTCGGGCTTGCCGCTGGGGCTGTCGTCAGAGGGCGGCGGCGGTGGGATATACAGCATCTTGAGCAGGTCGCGTGCGAGGCTGGGCGCGCTGGTTCTGGATGCTACGCCGATGCGGATGCCCGCGCGCGGCAGGGCGTAGAGGATCTCGGGGACGTCGACATAGAAGGAGTAGTCCTCGCCGTAGCGGTCGGTCGCAGCCGAGTGGGCAGTGTTGGGCTTGAGAGGAGGCGTGACGTGGGTATCCACCCAGAAGGGCCAGAGGGTGTAGTCGAGGTCGAAGACGATGAGCTTGGGGAGTGGAAGGGTCGGGTCGGTCAAAGATGAGGGGAGAATGGAGAGGGTCGAAGAGTTGGTCGCTGTCGAGGAGGAGGTGATGGACGAGAGGGAGGAGAGGGTCGAGGAACTCGGTGGGAACGAGTTTTTGGAGAGTTTCTTTGGCATTATGAGTTACGTTTTTGCGCTGCGCGCGTGGGAACGAGCGAATTGAAGATGGTTGATCAAGCGTGGCCACGAGAAGGGAGTGAATGTCGTGAGCGCGTTGGGATGCGACGACGGCAGGTAACAATATTTCGAGATGGTGCGGTTGGGCCAAGTATGGTGTTGAGGCTTGGCTTGGGCTTCAGCCTGTGCCATGACAGATGGCTCTTCCCGCCCGCCCGATTGCAGGAGGTAGGCAGACACTGTAAAGTGCCCCGCGGCAGTTTCACCTACAGTGGGGGGAGGGGCATTGTCACTGCCGAACCTACCTCGTAATTACTAAGGGACGAGAGCAGAGTTCGTGTGGCTTTGCCGTCTTCATGGTGCACGGAGCGTGGCTTGTCCATTGTGCAGATATGCGGGAGAGATTTGATCCCGACGGACTTGTCCCGTCCATGAGTTATGTACAATCTAACCCTTGAATAATTGTCACAAAGGTACTTCCCCACCGCACTTGCTGCACAATATCAATCTTAGGCAGAATAATCACAAATCTCTCAAGGAAAAATAAGCCTAAAAAAATTCCAAGAGATTATCTTTAGCTAAGTATATTTGTTTAGGCATTATATATATTTATTTTAGCTAAACAATTAGATGTCTTGTCCTTTTGCAGGGGCCCCATGCAGCAAAGTGTCGAACTAACAATCATTCAAGGGTTGTATTGTATGTAGGCTCGAGGCTCGAGGCAATTTGATGCATTTTAGAAACAGGTCCCGTGACCACTTTTAGCCCAGAATTGCGCCTGGGGCTTGCTGGAAGGGATGCCATGCATGGCCTAACCAAAGTCTTGTTAGCTTCCTGCCCTCATGGAGTCTAGAAATTATGCGTGTGCTCGCTCTAGCTGCGCCCGGGAAAACAGGGCCAGAACAGGCAAAATTTCCAAGATGGGAAATATGACCACCAAGATCTCGCCCCCCGTTTGAGAGGCGGACTCTGGGGAAGCTCAAGAGAGTTTTTTTCTCTCTCACTAGCGCTGGCCCATCTATCCGGGGACTCTGGGGCATCTGGGGATGAACAGGCACACCCATACTTTGCCCCACGACCAATTGTCAAACCCCAGGTTTTCACAATGGCGAGCGCAGATAGGGTGGTGGTGTATTGGCTGAAGGAGACGTCTGCCGGATCTGACATCCGTGATCTGGCATGCGTCTTATCAAGAGATGAAATATTGATGGGGAGTGTGTTCCGCCATTTTTGGAAATGCAACGCCATGCCCCCAATTCCCTCCCCCAACGTCATCTTCCATCGGGAGTCCCGAACCACCGAGATCCTGCGATGACTGCATCGTGGCCAACACCGACATATCCCCCCAAGCACTTATCCAGTGAACCAATGGTCTTTGCGGTAATAGCCAACCCCCAGAACTGGGATCGATGCCATGTGACACCTTCGATTTCACCTTGCAAGCAGAAAAGCGGGTGCGCCCAGTCCCATTTGGACACTAGCCACCCCAGGCCCTGGAGCCTCCTGTCCTTGGCCTCAACGAAGCCAGCAACAAAAAAAAACAACCCGGCTGGACAAATTGCTGGGCTGGCACACCATTGGCTTCTACCCCGCAGTTGCATCCTCGCTCCTCCCTGCCTAAAGCAACTCTCCCCGCCACTGCAGAAGGTCGTCCCGTTATGGCGTTTGCGGGGACAATGACAGCAAGCCCTTTCAGCGTAAGGAAGCCCGTGCTGAGTCAGTATACCCCTTTGCTACTGGTAAATGCCAGCCCCCTGATTGGCCCATGTGCCTTGGCTGTTGCGCCGTCTTCGGGGGAAATTTCCCTGTTTGGGGCTCCAGTACCCCATCATTTCTGCTCCCCCCCCAGTCTCGGCTCCCCCATCGTCGTTTCCCCATTCTTGTCCCGCGTGAACAATCGTCGTGCCTCAGGCCGCTGCGCTTCTCACTTAACCATCGTGATTGCTGAACTACAACCTTGCCCTTGTTCCCGGTGACTGGCGAAAAAAAAAATCCAAGACTGCAATATTTACACCACAGTCATGAATAACAGTGTCGCCTGATCCAGTATTTTCGCGGCAAATTTACCTCTCGCGGTCCGGCAAATCGCATGCCTCAATTGGCGCTTCCGTTTAACCTTGTCGTGCCACAAGTCGCCTCACTTCCCCTTTGAAGAAGAGAGTGACAAGATTCGCCCAATCACCACGCATTCGTTCCTCTTTCGCAGACCGGACGGCTCAGCGCGGCAGTTGCATTTTCCAGCTTCCGAATTGATCACCTTCCCCGAGAAGCGCGGATCCCAGGGGAATTCACCATGGCCAAGAGATCCTGGTCAGAGTCCAATGGCGGAGGCGGCAGCGGAGGTGGTGCTACGGCGACAAACGGTCGGGACGCAAATTCGAACGGCACAGCTGCTGTCGAAGCCACGCCCAACGGCGGCGCTGCGGTATGTCTCGCCCTGGACGGCTGCTTTTTCCAAAGCGCACTGTCCCTGTGTCTCAAACTTACGCCTGGAGAAAAAAGCATCAATACTGACTATTTTGCGACAGTCAACATCCAACAAGAGCCGCCAGGCCCCTGGCCGACAGAGCATCGGAAGCTTACTCCCGAATGACCTGCCAGTGCCTCAAATCTCGCGCAAAATCAAGGCCTGCGCCGCATGCCGCAAACACAAGGTAAGAATGGGCGAATTTGAAGAAATGGAAGGAAACTAATTTTTTTCTTCAAGATAAAATGTTTAATGGATGAGAGCGGCCCGCCTTGCAGAAGGTGTTCTGAGAGAAACTTGGGGTGTGTTTTGAGCAAAAGCTTGCAAACCATCATTGATGAAAAGTCACAGTATGTCTCGCAATTTGCTTATCAATGGGATAATCAATTCCACTACACCAAATGACACCTTTATTAACGCGTCAACCAGGTTTTCCGATGCCGTCATTCAGGATCTTGAGCAGATGCATACTGCTCTCAGGCAAGTGATAAACAAGGTTGGCGGGCTTCCGGAACTGCCAGCTTTACAGTGTTCCAACAGCCGAGATGCCGAAGGCACGCCCCCCAAGGACGATGTTGGACCTGGTGGTTCAAATCGCCAGCCATCATCTCAAGACCCGGAAGCACTGGGACCCTCATGCGATAACTCTCCAAAAGCGACGCCCGAGGACGAGGGACTCCCTTATGTCCCGATTCACTCGCTGTACACGCTCACAAAACTTAGCGCCTTGCGCTCACCCGAAAACCCAGAGTCCCAAAGAGGTCGATCTATTGATGACTTTATTGCACGGGGCCAATTATCATTAGCAGATGCTGAAAGTTTATTCGTTTTGTATCGAGATCGCCTGGACCGTTACTTATACGGCATTGGATGTCGCTACATGACTCTGGACGAGTTGCGCCGCAAGAGCCCCATCCTCTCGGCCGCCACCCTTACCGTCGCGGCCCTCCACGACCCCAAAGCTGATGGCATCTACGGAGTCTGCAGTTCCGAATTTCGCCGCCTCATGGAAAAATCTATGTTTGAGCGACAAATTGATAGGGATTATCTACGTGCCATGTGCGTGGCTTCGTATTGGCTGAGCGATCTCTCTTGGATGCTTTCTGGATATGCGATTCGACGTGCAGCCGAATGCAACCTTCACAACAGTTACAGCCAGGCCATTAAAGGCCAAAGCCAAGATGCAGCCGATTGCGCTCGCCTTTGGTACATTCTTTACATCTGCGACCAGCACCTGGCCACTTTGTATGGGCGCCCATCAATTGTACAGGAGGACCCCTCAATTCAGGGATGGGAAAAGTTTTTGGAATCACCAGTGGCTACAGAGGAGGATAAACGATTAACCGGCCAAGTCGCGCTGGTCAGCATTCTAAGAAATATTCGAGACCTATTCGGAACCGACAAAGGAGAGCCTATTCCTCGAGTGTATTTGAACCATATTCTACAGTTCCGACGACAACTAGACCAGTGGTATGACCGCTGGCTCAAAGAACTTCCGGGTGAGTCGCTTTCAGCCACAGACCTTGTAGGCCAGCCTTGCTAACGATAATACAGAACAATGGCCTCAGATTGGGTCTTTTCCCCGCAAGGGTACTATTTTACACTACAATTTTGCCCAGATTCATCTCTACTCCCATATCTTTCGAGGGTTGTCAGGGGATGATCCTATCCCGCATTATTTCCTCGACTGTGCGGGTAAGGCTGTAGGCGCGGCAACGGCTATTATTGACCTCATCATTACTGACCCTGATGTTGCGGTTGGTATTGTTGGTATGCCTTCTTATATGCTGTCGATGACGGCATTTGCATGCATGTTTCTCATTAAAGTTGCCATCAAGTATGGTGGGGACCTGATTGAGCGGCAGCACGTACATGACCTAACGACTAGCCTTGTGCGACAATTCCGATCGCTGTCAGCTGGAAAGTGGCACCTGGCAAACCTCATGGTTGGAGGCTTGGAAAGGATGCTAGCGACGCTAAATGCAACAGCCGCAGGGCAGGTCCCCCTTCCTCCCAATGGCGTGCCAATGGCCCCCGGCATGGCTGCCGAAGCTGTAGATCTTGCGGGTCAGATGGCGCAAGGCGATCGACCCTACACTGATATGGAGGGCGATCTCTTCTTTGATTATGACATGAGCTTCGGGCTCTCACCTGTGTTTCGGTTTGACCCAGGCATGTTTGCCATTGATGGGTCAGGACAGCCCCTTCCAAGCTACCCAGAAGCAGATTATGGAATGCGGTCATGATGAGGACGGCTTGGTATTTTGATTTGCAGCGTTGATATAGAGCATCCTTTTGATGGGACGGGTATATATGCTTAGGCGCGGAGTCTTGTATTGGCACAGTTGCGTGTCGGCAACGTTTTGGCGCTGGCTTGGGTTGGACCTGTTTTATATGCTGTGTTCGAAATGAGACGAGCAAAGGCGTGAAAAATGAATAGAACTGCCTCGATATTTATTTCCACAATGCTAGCCTGCGGAGGGAAAGCCGTCCCAACTTGGCATCATTCCTGACTTTTGTTGAGATGAGGTCAGAATGGACGGTCCCGCCCAGAAGATGGCCTGAGATTCGTTACATTATGACATGTGGTATACAGTCGGAGATGGAAGCCATCGGACAAGTACCCTTTCTCCAGCTCCAACCTGCCACGGCCCTTATCGATTGTCTCTTATTATCCCGATACCGTGCTCCAAGTTTCCTTGGTGGAGAGATGGAGACGTTTCCCCGCAGACAGGGACGATGCAAGCTGTAGCTTCTCCAATCTTCAACACGGGCCTCCCTCCCCCCAACCCCCGGCCTGGACCCAGCAACTGCGAGTCTCTGCCCCTGGAGACTGGAGAGGCGAAGCCGCCATGTTTTTAACAAAGTGCTTGCATGCTTGGCTTGGTCTTGCCAGTGTCGGACTTCTCGCCGGCGCCGCCGTCTCCGCAGCATGGGTATGCGGGGAATGCTCCCCTTCGGTCAGGGGCTGGAGACGTCGCCTGGGCATCGTGGATCCCCCACGGAGTGGATGTCGAGACCCATTCGGCTTCGGTCGAGGTGGATCTTTTACATTATCTGATCGATTTGGAGAAGGATCGGGCTAGACGTCATCGGACCTGTTGGATTTTTTTCTTGGCTGAACCGATCTCGGAACCAGTCTTGCACTACGGTGGTTGCAGAGTGCACAGTGTCTTGAAGTGATGACCGGGGGGGCTGAGTTTAGTCTAGAATTGAAATGATCATTTGTTTGCATGTAGTTCCTGTGAAAGAGTTTTCTAGAAGGTATACAGCGACGAGATGGTGCAGCAAGTTTGCACTGTGATGTGTATTTCATTCATTAGGATGCCTGTGCATCGTGTCGTGCTATAATAAATCTCTAGGCTAATCGTCTCATTCACCAGACCCTCCCAATACTTTTTTAAGTCATAAATCATTTACAGCTTTGAAGTTCGCAATTTTGGTGCAGGGGACGATCCAGCGTCTCCTGACGGTACCATGTAGTCTACATCCAACGTGTTTACCATTGCCGGCGAGGCCTGGTCTAAGCTTGTGATGCCCGACAGTCTCATGGACGTCTCAAGCTCGTCCTTCAGAACTAAGCAATTTATTAGTGACGAATTCGTGTTGTGTATGTGAATGGGGACTCACTCTGTGAGAGGTGCTCAACACCCTTTTGGCCGTAGACGAGCGAGTAGAGGAATGGTCGCGCAATTCCAACGGCAGTGACGCCGAGGGCAAGTGCTTTCAGAATGTCCGAGCCGCGCTCGAAGCCGCCGTCAATAAATACTTGGAGGTGCTGGAAGGCCTCGGGGAACTGCTTCCGCACCTCGAGAAGGATCAACATTGAAGCGGGAGAACTATGGGGGCAAGATGTTAGTAAACATGGAAACAAAAAGAAAGACTAGACTCAAGCTTGGGACTTACCCATCCAGAGATCTGCCGCCGTGGTTGCTCAGCACGACACCGTCAACGCCGTGCTCAACAGCCAGACGCACGTCTTCAACCGTCTGCACGCCCTTGAGCACGATGGGCACCGAGCTCTCCCTGCGGATCCACTCGAGGTCCTCCCACTCGAGGGCCTTGTCGATGTACTGGCCCATGAGGCGGCCCAGGCCGCTGCCCTTGTTGTCCTTGCTGCTCTCGCCGCCGCTCATCTCGGAGCGCACAGCCGTGGCCTGGGGCGCGCGCTCGTCGGCCTCGCGCTTCCCGGGGACGGGGGCGTCGACGGTGACGAAGATGGCCTTGATGCCCAGCGAGCGGGCCTTGCGCAGCAGCTCCACCGTCTTGGAGCGGACCGAGTTGACGTAGAGCTGGAGGAAGAAGGGGTAGTTGGGAGGGGCGGCGCCGATGATGGTGGGGAGAGCGTAGGAGGCGTTGCTGGAGATCTGAGGGGGGTTTGACATGTTAGCTGCCGGGGGTTCCTTTTCTTGCGCTCATCTGCAAGAGTTTTTCTTTTATTCTCCAACTCACAATTTCGAAGATGCCTTCGTTGGATGCGCCGCGGCTCCAGCCGAGCTCTCCGTCGGGGTGCGCAAGCGTCGCCATGGCCGCAGGGCACAGGAAGAAGGGGGCCTTGCTCTTGAGGCCCAGAATCTCGCGCTCGATGTTGACGCTCGTCACGTTTCGCAGGATCCTGGGGCGGAGCATTATCCTCCTCGTAATCTCCTTGTTGCGGTTGTACGTGACCAAGTCCGTGGCCGCGGACGAGTAGAATGCCCAGGCCTTGGGGCTCAGGGCCTTTTGGGCCGCGAGGGCAAAGTCGTTGGCGGAGAGGATTTCTTCCAAGGCAGGAACATTGTCCGGGAGCTCAATTTCTGTGTAAAAGGAAGCTTGTTAGTTATTATTCTAGACGATGACGGTGATGGGCGGTTACCTCTCGGGGGTGGGATGTTGGGAGTCTGAGACTCCATTGCTGAAAGGTCGCTCATGATGGATGGTTTCGTGTATGTATTCAACTCAATTGAAGAATTTAGATGTCTTTGGAGTGGTAAGTGATCGGCTTTGATGCGAAGAGCTCCGTTTATATTGAACAGTAGATCTAAAAATATTTCATCATGTTGCCTCTCATCACCCGGCATCGGCGCCTCGTGTAAGTGAGCTTGAGCTTTCCCATGCACAAAGATTCCCCACAGCAACGCTTCTCCAAGCGCACTGCACCAGGCTGCGCCCCCGAATTGGAGTAGCTCTGCGCAAGAGACCCTTGCTGGGACAGCGGTCGGACTTCTCTCCGGTGGCGAGCCGCACGCAGCGAGCCCGCGATTCTTCCCGAACAGACCCAGCTTGCTTGAAGAATTGAGCTTGAGCGCCGTGGAGTAATTGGTTCTTTTTTGAACGTCACTTGATGCGGTGAGCATGCGAGTGTGCGGGTGTTACGTGTTGGGAACTGGGATGCGCGCCGAGTGCGGACTTGAGTCCATCGGTGAAGGCCCAAGGATATGGACAGGGATGAATGAGACGCGGGTAAACGTGTCGGTGAAATATTTTCAACCCTTTGAACAACAATGACCTCGATTTTGGATGCGGCTCGTTTTAGGCTTTGTCCAAAAACATGTCTTTGCAAATAGATTGTTGGACAGGCCATGAGCCAAACTTGGTTAGCTAACGGGTTGAGTCCACACCAGCATACTTTATCAGCATGCATCAATGTATACAAGCTCACGTGAGCATGATAGTTCGTTAAATGTGCGGGAACCTATAAAAAAGGACCATTTGTGAGGGTAGGTGTTCCAAAATGAGATCCTGGTAATTGTGTTTCTTAATTTTGGTTGAAGTCGACATGTATGGCAGAAACGCTAACAAACTATATGTAGACATATGAATTGACAATTATTATACGAAAAGAAGGCCATCTCCACCAATCAAATAACATCATCTTGCCTGAGTCGCGTGAGACATCATCCGCTTCCTCTGCCTCAGCATGGGAAACACATTTTCCCTCACAATGGTTTCGTGCCAGCTCTCTTCTGTCTTCAGCTCGTACAGCGCCAGCTGCAGCTTAATGTTTTCGTCCATGCCAATGTCCACGAGCAGCTTGGTCAAGATGGATGGCACGCGGCGAGACTCGTCGCCCCCAATGACGACGGCCTTCTTCAGCTGGTCCATGTGGTCGTCCGGGCGGTAGTCGAGCTGCAGCGTGCACGTCTTGAGGTTGGGGAACGACTTGACAAAGGCCGGGATCTTGAGGAACTTGGAGGCGGACACGGAGTTGATGTTGACGAGGACGATCTCCTGGACGTGGTCGAGCAGCAGCGGGTGGTACAGCGGCCGGTCGTCGCCGGCGGGGCCGAAGCCGCGGTCCTCAAAGTGCTTCAGCTTGCCGGGGAGCAGCTGGGACACGACAAAGGCCCGGTTGCGGAAGTAGAGCTGGCGGCCCAGGCGCCGGAACCTCGGGCAGGTCGCGTTCACCATCAGCCAGTCCTGGAGATGTACCCTGTGCCACTCCGGGTACTCCCTCGTGTCCCTCTCCCGGGGCTGGAGCGTGAGGCCCGGGAACGGCTCCGCCTGCCCGCTGCCGTTGTGCAGGGGATACAGCCCGTTGCGAAGGAGATCCACGCAGCCCTCGAGGTCGAACGGCGTGTCCCGTGCCAGAGCAAAATCCAGGATCCTGATGATCAATTCCTCGGGGAGACGGTCCAGCATCGGCGTTGGTTCGCCGGCCGGGGCCGGGGCTGAGGCTGGTTCGTTCTCGGTGGGGTCCATGCTGGTTGCGTGTTGTTGCTAGGTGCATCAACGCTTCAACCGGCCGCAATAATCTTCCCCGGAAGAGCCAGGCGATGCCTTGTGTTCGGATGGAAACTCAGACAAAATCCTCAAGCTGGAAAATGGTGATTTCGACAGCGCGATGCTGGTGAAGCAATTGTCGGAGGTGGCCAGCTCATCACCTCTTATCAGGCAGAAGTGCGGGGTCGGAAGCCTGGCGTTGGTTGGTCTCGGAGTCTGACGATGGATTCCTAATTCCTCTTGCGCGGCCTTGTTGGGCGATCTGCGCCGATGAAGCAGTTGTCGTGGCGCGGCTTGGTGGAGGAACTGGACAGATATGAACTAGGGCATCGTAGCGACCCGGGTTTGCTGTGGAAAGGTGAGAGAAAAAAAAAGGGTGTTTGCAATGGCAAGGGTTGATCGAGTCAGCTGTCAGCGACTCGACAACTGCCGGGTGAGCCTAGCCACTCAACCGCATGCAGGGTCCTGCATCCTGCATGTTACAAAATGTATTCACCTGACTCACCAAGGTGAAAAACTTGGCAACCAACGAGGCGATTCGGCAACGGCCAAGGTGTAAATGGGGTTTCCATCGTTTCCATCACAGCACACGCACACTGCAAGGAAAGACTCTGTATAGCTAGACAAGAAATGCTTTTGATTATGCAACTCATCTCATCATTCATTAGTCGGGTATATATAAACACGCTCTACATCATTCTAACAGTATTTTTTCCGAACCCCTTATCCATGCTGTGATCTGAAATGCTCGATCCCACCGCCGAACCTGGACATCGTGGGTCGCGCTCCGCCAACTCGTTGGTCTCAACCACGACCGTCGTCACCGTATCCATGTGAATCGCTGGGCCTCGCAGCGATTCCTGGCTGCTCGTACGAGCCACACCGCCATGACCCCTAGACCCGGACCATCTCCTCGCAGTACTCCACGGCCACCACCCGCCGGAGCCCGCTTCGCTAGCCCGTCGGCCTCCCTGGATCGAGACCATGTTTCCGTACCGGTTGTTGGCCGGCGTCTTCATAAAAGCGAATGTGTTTAGGCCGACATCATCGGTGTCCACCTCGTATCTTGAGGCGAAGATGATGACGCTTCGGGACGAGCCGAAGAGTAGGCAGTCGAACGAGCCGTTGGACGCAATCATGGCACCAGCGAAGCAAAAGTACTCGAGGGGCACGTTGGCCCCCGCCATGGTTGCAATGCGCCCCGTCGCTAGGGGAAGAGTGCAGAGCACGTAGATGACCGGGTAGATGAGAAAGGCCGGGTTGTGGCTGAGCCGGAGTTGGGCGTTGTCGTCGTGCTCGTCCAGGCCAAATTTAGAAGCGTCACGCTCCGATCGTTCCTGCTTGCGAATAGATAGGAAAATGCAAATATACAGAACCGATGTGACGGCGAGAGCAATGAAAATGAACAAGTAGTGAGTAACAAGTCGGAGGTGCTCGTATTTATTATTCATCCAACACTGTTGTCGTATGTTAGTCCTCATCCCAAGTCACACTGCAGGTACCATGTCGTAGTTCCAAGACTCACCCAGCTTCCGGCGCGGACGAAGAAACCTCCGTACTCGGCTCCGTTTAGTGTGGCAGCAATTGGCAGAAATGAAATTGCATATACAAATATCCAGACGCTGACGATGGCGCCATATAAGACGCCCTGTCGGATGCGGCGTCGCATCACAACCGAGATGTATGTGTGGATGGCAATGGTAGAGATGAACATGCTCGATGACAAGTCTCCGAGTGAGACAAACAGCCCCTGAGCGAAGCACGTCGGCGTTCCCGCGATGACGCCGCCCCTGCGCAGCCACTCGATGTTGAGGAGAAAGGCCATGCCCTGGTGCATATCGGCCAGCAAAAGGTTCAGGATGAGGACGAGAAATTGGTTGGGGTGTTTGGGCACATCCTGGATCTGGCTCTGGCTGTGGTCGTCCTCTTGCGGATCCAGCTTGTCGCCTGTCTCGTTATTTGTGAAGATGCCGTCGATTCCAAGCGTTACATCGATGGCCCTCTGGACCGTGCTGGGCTGCGGTACACTGCTGCGTCTCCGATTTTTTATGAACAGGTGCCATGTTGCCAGCTTGAAGGAAAGGTAGAGAAAGAGGATGCTAGAGGCTGTAAATGAGATAAATGAGAGGACGGTGATGGCCGTGAGTCCGTTTCGAAGCGAGGGCTTCAGCGGTGAGAGCGTCTGGCCCTCTGCGGGCAGATCTCCCCAAGCCATGTCGAGAGGTTACCGCTGGTCTGTACCGGACGGAGTGATGCCAAAAGTAGATAGCACGTTGTCGAAGCCAAATTGCTCACGACATAGTTGAAGGGTTGACAGAGAGGCAGGCCAACAAGGCGATTACATGGGAATAAATCAGCCAGCAAGAGACGACGCCCAGCGTCTTTTAAATCAGCAACACTTGGACCCCTCCAAATAAGCTCTTCTCTTCCAGGCAAAATTTAACGAAAGGATCCGTCGGACTGGGTCCCGTACAGGGGATAGCGCTGCAAAGAAAGCAGAGGTCAGGGCATCTGCGCAGCATCGATCGGCCGAAAGAGAGCTGGCCGTGCGCAGCTGGGCCAGCACAGTAACACCGAGACGCAGGACCCGGGCAGGGGGGCGGTTCCAATGGGAGCTGTTCCTGCCGGCGGATCTTTTGCTGTGCGACAAGATAGCAATAAATTCGGCGTGGCAGGCCCCACGGGCCTCGGATCCAAGCAGTTGGGTGTGGAAGGGAGGAGAGAGAGAGCCCACGGTACCGGCGTCGCGGATGGGCGCTTGGGTTTATCGCATAGCTTGCCATCACGTCATGTTCTTTTCTCAGGTACGGACTGCATTCCACGTGGTGAAGCTTGGATAAACGCAACGGCAGCGGGCGCCGCCGACCGACCGCGTGGCCGTCACAAGGTTGCTGCTGTCATACCAACGCAGTAGTGCCTCTCGGAGGCTCCGTATCGCCGCCGTAGTGCGCCTGTCACCTTGGACCGGGGTGAAGGTTGTTCCTCTGGGCTCAGAGTGTGGGGATTCCTGGAGATCGCACACAACCGGCCGGGAGCCTGTTGATCTCGGCCCCTTTTTCCCTCGCGGGGCTCTGAGCCCGCGAAGCTTGGCTCAACCATAATAGATTGTGCCCCCGAGATCTAGGAACGACGGTCCTCTGCAGATCTCGGAGCGATCGTCACAATCGACAGGATCGCAAGCAGAAGCAATTGAGCCGGTGAAACGCCTGAGCAGAGACCGCTTGGGCCCTAAAATCCCCAAATTGTCCGACCGCCCCACCACCAACGGTCTTATTCATCCACGAGGTGACTGGACGAGGCCAAGGATGCTCTATCCGTGCACCTCTCGGAGGCCACGTCTGACAGGAGAGCCCAGCCAGACGGCAGAGAAAGCCTTGAAATGAGATCCTCTGAGGCTGAACAGCTGAAACGGCCGTTACGTACAGGCCCCAGAGAGCAGATGCCCGTTTGAGAGGGGCTAAGAATAGGCTCTCGAACGATGTTACGGTGCAATTCACGCGCTAGCCAGTGGCGAGCCAGGCTTGCCGAGCGCGCTGCAGAATCTCGTCGATCCACCTGGTCACCCGGCAGTGGGCCTGTCCCTGTTGACATGCATCCGAACCGATGTTTTTTCTTCAACGGTTCATGGGTTTCCTTAGTCGCACTGGGTTTTTTCCTTTTTGCTACAATGCCATGCCCGTATGCGGCACAGCGCCGTGCCAGAAGCCAGCTGAAAGCAGGCCATGACCATATTGCCTTGGGCCAATATTGGCTCCGTTGGGCACCGCGCCGGGATTTGTTGCCCGGGCCATTTGCTGGCAGCATCACCCCTGGGGACGATACGAAGCTGAAAAAAAAGACTTTGGGCGGTGTGCGGCGTTCTGATTCGTGACTCAGTATTCTAATCTCTGCAGCGAAAAGCAACAACAAACAATCCAACATGCTGCTGTTCCTGTGGGAATGACTCCCTCCAATATTGCTCCACCGCAAGTTGGTTGGTGGTCAAAGAGCCGAGGTGGTATTTCACTCGTTTGAAAATTCTTACTAGAACTATTCAAAAGATACCTCGCTTACAGCCCGCCAAGGTGCTCGAACACGTCTTTGTGTCTCGTGATTTGGGAGGCTATCCTCTTTGGTCGTAGTAGCGTCGTGGGCAAACAGGCTATACTCCGACGGGGTTTCACGGAAGCCGCCCTCGGGAAAAACCTCGAACACCGTGCGCTTGATGTATTGGGCACCTACCTCTCAGTCCCCCTTTTCTTCCAATCGCTAGCAAGACCGGTGGGTTCGAAAGAGAGACTGTTCAGGCTGGCTAGCGATCGTGGTGGAGCTTTTTGTTCTTTTCATCGGTGCTTTGTCTCGCACCATCGCGATTGCATAAGCGTGCAGGCGACCCATGGAACGCCACATCAAGGAATCGGCCGAACCTGACAGACGTTGGATCGAGAAGAGATCAAGATGGAAGCTGCAGGGTGTCCCTGTATTCAAACTAGACCAAAGGTGAATTAGATAGACGGGGGTTAGTTCCCTAGACGTCCATCGTCCGGTTAGGATTGTGAATGTGACCAACAAGTGAATCTGGCAATCAGTCTTAACGCCGAGACTTCTAACGTGCTTGGCAAACGGCTAGCGCTAGCTAGATGTTCGTCTAGGTACAGGCGACGTCTTTGTGGTAGGTGATTGGCCATCGTCCGAGGGTTTGACACATCTGCGATTCTTTATTCCACCTCTTTGGCGCGCTCACTCGCTTAACAGTGTCTTGCTGTGTTAGCCTGATCCCACCTTGTATTTATGGGAGCCTGTTCGGGTTACATTCCAGTCCCATCTTTGAATTCAGTGGTGGAAATATTCAAGCGCCTGCCATTTTTGCTCTTACCAATAGAGGACGCTGATCCATTCCTACTGGCGCCTTGCCAGGCCATCAGGCAATGATTCAGCCAAGCGGGGGGGAAACATCGCACCAAGAAAATAGCTGTCAATGCGGTCATTAAAATCCCTCGTCCTATGGGAATAGGGTCTACAGATTGCAAATTCAACATCCCAATAATCAGTGCTCCCAAATGAAGATTGACATTTGCAAGTGGATACACTAAGCGAATGCCACGAGGCACTACGCAAAGCACTTAACAGTATGTCGTTCTAGGATTACGTATTCAAATTCCCGAGGTGGCTAGCTTTGAGAATATAGCCTAAACAAGCCATATGAATTGCCTGAAGCGGTTTAGTAGTTGATATCATTATCAATAGGCGGATAAAGAGGTAGCGAGCGCTCTTGATAATGAAATTCAAGTTTGGTAAGATATAATAGATGCCGCACCAAATCGCTTATTAGTGGCACGGTAAAATTTCAAAGAATCTTGCATGCCGATTGTTTGGAAAGTGTTTAAGAATGGGACAATGATTGGAGCGGAACAGCCATCTCATCTCCATGTTTACGTAGCGTTCAACGTGAGATATTGAAATTCCGGAATCCCGTAACAAAAGGTATTGTTCAATGTTCAGATATACTACCGAGAGGAGGTGATGACTAAATTACCAATGTACGGCATGGTTGTTCATGGTGATCACAAACAAATAGGACTCAAGAAAATCATCCACCGTCCAGTAGCCACAGACATCAGGAAATGAGGCGAAATGAGCCCACATTTTCAGGCTTACATAACATGATTTACCGGCATATATACTGATAAAAAGTAATATCTAAAAGCTTTATCCTAATAGTGGCCGTGTTCGATGAGGCTTAAAAAAAAGAAAAGAATAAGACTTCTCGAGGCCGTGATAGGTCTCTATTTAGCGCTTTGACTTCCCACACCAACTAAAGCCATACATTTCAGATCCTTCAAAAGTCTCACTTCTCGGAGTAGATTTCTGAGGGTGGTCAGACATATACCGGCGACGCGCCACAGATGGCCTCTGGCTCGCGTCATTGTAAGTGTGTCAACATAAACCGACAGCGCAACCAAGTTCACAGTTCCATGAATCAACTTGTTTCACTTTGCAGAAATCTGAATCAGAAATGTTTCACACAAAGGATTTACGTGAGACTGGTTGTTTCCTGACGTGCACCAACCACGAGGCCGCACTAGAATGGACGTGGTGTGAGGGTAAGACAAAGCAGTCGCCCGACAAGCCACCCTCTTTCAACTACAATACCCGGCAACCCGATGGGAGAAGAATATTGAGCTGATAGCAAGATGACCCCCGAAGGAAAATCGATCAAGATGGTGTCAGATGGGCAACTCGGCAGCATCGATACGAACAGCATTGACGCCACGCAGCCTCATCAGGCTCTCGGGTGAGAGGTAGCAAGACCTCATTCGTGAGCACGGACAGCCACAATCTGCACCCGAGCCCACACACGATACCAGGCAGTGCAATTATAGCATCATTCCGAAGAACGTGACGTGGTGGTGCGAGTGTGCCAAGACTACCGGCTGATGTTCTCCCTACGCGCCAGCCTACGCCAGGTGGCGGTCATGGTGTTTGTTGTGAGGCTTGAGCGATTAAGGAGGAAAAACCAAAGTTCGAATTGATTCTTTTGTGCGAATTATATCCCAAACACACTTGTCGAATTGATAGATCATATCATCCGAGATCTCGAGCATCAGACGCGCATACGGCCACACCGCTCGTAAGCTGATGCCATGTGCGAGCACACACGCTTCAATTCGGCTCCATGTGCCGCTCTTCTGCGCTGCTGGGCGCATCAATCACGCTGCATACCCCGCTCCAGTCGCCCCAGCTGGGCGTAGTGGCGCAGTGGCTGCTGCATCATTATTGCCTCATCGCGGCAGGCTAGAAGTCGCTCTAGGGTGGCATTCCCGGCGTCGCAAGGTGCCAATGGCTCGAGAGCTGTTTTTAGCGGCCGAACGCCATTTAAGTTTATCGAGGTAAGCATAAAGTACGCTTTTATATTGGGGGTAAGACTGGGGGCGAGTCCGCTTTAGATCTCGATAGGTTATTCATGCCCTTTTATATCGTGCTCGTGGCAAGGACTTTCGTCTCCCACTTCTGGAACATGTCGCAATGATTTGCTCGGTCCTGTACCGAAGTTCTCCGTCGGATTTTGTTGCATCTGTGTGTGTGAGAATGGGCTGTCTCAGCTGTCTTGGGACAGCGAATGGCAGCATGGTCTCTGATGCAGCCACTCACTAGTCGACTCGACTACACGGCCGGCCCTCCCAGAAGTCTTTGTCTGAGCAAAAGCAAGGACACGAGGCTACCAATGGTTGAAGGATAAAATAAAAAGCCCCCATCAAGCCGTCGTTTCTCTCGGTGGCCAGCTATGGCAGACTAAGGTACGCTTGTAGTTTTTGAGAGTCACTAATTGGTGCCCGATGAGCCCTCTCTCGTTGATGCTGTGCTGACTGCTTGTGGCTGTGATGCTCTTGATATCCTCTAGGTTCTGGAAGGCATGCAGCAATGCGGCTGACTTCTCCCTCTCGCATCTAGCAGGCCGAATATCGACATCCCTGTACATAGCCACGTCGCCGGTGCAACCTTGTACAAAAGGTCGGGTGCCGTCAGTTTGGATTTTCCTGCAGCCCTACTCCCCCCGGCTCGTTCTTGGATCTGATCTACTTTGAATCAAATCTTTTTGCAGGGTCTCAACAGCGGCCGGCTGCCTGTTTGCCCCCAAAATGCATTTCCCTGCGTTGCTCGTGCTTTTCGTCGCCTTGGTTTTCCATGTGCAGTGCAAGACCACGATTATCTTGCCTGGGCCGAATCCGAGCCTGGACTCGCCGGAATTCGGCAAGAATCCAAAGTACGACATTGGACAACAGGTCGACGTGACGTGGGAGTCAAGTCACACCAGGTTTGACCTCTATCTAATACAAACCTATCCACAAGAGTCTTCGTTCCAGCTTGCAGGTGAATCAACTTTCCTCGGTGCGCCTGTACGAGCAGTCAGGCTAATCCATTTGCAGGGAATACAACGTCCAAGAAGTTCCAGTGGACAAGCAGCCTCGATAATACTACAAGGCGGGTTCCAGCCGACGGAACCTATGTATTCTGGTTTACGGTACACGCGTACGATAATGACCCAGACGAATGTGGATCAACCGAGGATGCTGAATCGATGTATTTCAACATCACTGAGCCCCAGAAAGGCTTCACCACTGGAGAAATTGCGGGCATCACGGCTGGGTCGGTAGTTGGTGGTCTGATAGTCATTGCTGCCATTGGATTCTACATCACGAGAAGTCTGCAAGACTTCAAAGGGTACCTGGCTTGGAAAAAGTCCCAAAAGCAATCCGAGATGGGGTACATGCGACCTCAGTACATGTCGCCGACCCCGTCTACTCCAATGTATTTCGAGGAACACAGGCAGTCGTCGTTGGCGCTGCCACACCCAGTGGTTATGAAGTCGGAGCTGCCGAGCACGAACGATGTAACGACTCCTCGTGAGTTGGACATATCGCCCCGATGATGAAGCGAAGTGTGGAAGGACAAAGAATCAAAGAATGAATACATCAAAGAGCGTTAGAGGGATGGTTTGAGTCAAGGCTTGGTTGACGCCTGAGAATAAAGCGAACGAATCCTGGACAAAGAAGGTCACATGATTCAGCCTGTGATTATGGCTGAAACTTGACTGTTTGGCCCCTCGTCTCTCTCCACCGACAGAAGCACGATCTCTTCGTCGTGATATTGACGATATCCTATATTACCGACTGCACACTCCGATTCAGAAGTCGAAGAATATGCCATCCCTCATCACGATCCTTTCATGGGCCATCGCTATTGGCTTCAGCGACCCCGATTTCAACGACCACGATCTCCAAACAAACCTGTCGGATTCCAGTCATCTAGGCAAAGGATTTGGAAAGGGGATACGCGAATTAGGGCTAGGGTTATACCAAAAGACACAGCATACTGGCACTTGTTACGTGAAAGCATACCAAGACCGACTGAGTACTCGTTTCCTTCCCCGTCTCGATGCTGAACCAAACGAAGCTCCCATCTCCTCGTCACCGCGGTCCTGGACAAAGTAATGCGAGAAGTTGCGCATCACAAATAAAGCAGCGAGTCACGTAAAATCAAATGGAGCCAGGAAAAATTGTGTCATCAGTGCATTTCATCGTTTCTATATGGGGGTATCGTTGTGTTTCCTTGGAGCCATAATCCCAGAACATCACAAAGCGTGATTCCATCCAGTCCCCTAAAAGTCAAGTCCTTCCCTCGTGGTGTTGAAGAGCCACGTCGCGGAAACAAGTCGCAAGGTCCATGTTGAAATTAACCCGCGTAAAAGCAGACGATCCTCAACGCCATCCATGCCGTTCCTTTCGCCAACCACAAATGTCGAGGTTCGCTGTTGTTTCCAGCATTGCTTCTATTGGGAGGAAGTGTTACCACCAGTGGGATTGTCCGAGATTGCCCCAAGGCCCTGGATCATATCGTTCAAGCCAGAGTCTTGGAAAACGGCCTCGTTTTCCTCCTTGGTGAAGGGCTCGGTGGCCGAGGGACCAGCGTTCGAAGGGCCTGCAGTGGCAGGGCCGATGGCCTCGAGCTGTCCCTGGGGAGCAGTGGTGGTCTCGCTTGGTCCCGGGGCATCGGCCATCAGCTCGTCGCGTCGTTGGCGAGTTTGATCGATGAATTCTTGAATGAGCTCCGGAGTGGCCAGTCGCTCTGGCACCCGCCCAAGGTCCCGGGAGAGAAGGCGGAACCCGAGCACGCATTCAAGGACCACCAGGTCAATGTTGCACTGGACGATGGTGTCCGCGATCTCCTGGGGATTGGTGTGCCAGTGTCGGTATCGTGTTTGGCTCAAACCTGAGATGAGGTTAAATACCGCGTCCGTGTTCAGCTTCTTGCCGGGCGTTGCCTGAAGCTCGGCCTTTACATCTCTGAGGAAAGCCAAAAGGCCCTCCGTGTTGTTGCCGGTTCTGGCAGAGAGATGTTTGTCGATTACAACAAGGACGCGGTTTAGCTCCATGTTTACGGAGTCTCGGGTCGCATCTCGCTTGTTCAAACCAAGGACCTTGATAAGGACAGGGTCATAAAGTCGTCGTGGAAACTGCGATGGGTGCAAAGTCTCGAAATCGAGGCCTGGGATGGTCTTCAAGTGATCGATCAACTTGGGGTTGGGCTCGAAATGACCTGGTTGGTCGTCGAAAGAGACCATAGTGGCGAGTTTCTAATGTCTTGGAGCAAAGAAAGAGAGTAGACCGGAGTGGTTGCAACGATGCGTGGTTGAGGAAAAGTTTGGCAGTGTTGGCACGAGGTTAAATAGTTTTCCTGACCTCACTTTCGTCTGATTTTTCACCCGCACTGCTCAGATAAATATCACTGGGACTGTGATTCACACATAGGTACACCTAGCGGGTCCATTTTCCAAATAACGATGGCAAATCGTACTACTCTGGCCACAATGAAAAGAACTATAAGAACAGTGCTCACTTTCCTTTGACCACAACTGGTCGGAAGAATGTCTTGTAAGGAAAATTTGAGATGAAATTGACATTGGGATTGCAACAAGGTAGCGAGAAAAGAGGCTATAGCTATCTAGGGATGTATTCTAAATGTTTAATGGCTCCCCCTGATTCAACTAGCGGCATAACATGCATAGCATGCATGGGCGCCCCTGTCTGAATAATTCCACAAACATGACCTAAATTAAGGTACGTAGCACAGATGTGATTTGAATATTCTAGAACAATGTATGGAAAAACTCTGGCCGTAATCGGATAGGCAATGTATCAGGCATCATAGGTCAGCCTCAGCCCCGACTCACGTAGTGTAGGCGCTTCAGTCTCGACTCGACTGATAACCTACTACCTCACATTTTATTCAAACCCTAAGAGATTCACTGTTGTTCAACTACTCTACATCATCATTGCCTGGACTATCCTTTCTGTGGTTATTTGACTAAACATTTCTAGCTAGGTACCTGACTTGAGATCGACCAATAGCTAAGGCCAAATCGTTCTCGCGTTTTAATAGTTATGTCTACTCCACAGTCTTTTTTTTACTTTTATATCCGGTCATGTTGCCTGATTATAAGGACCTGGCTCGCTGGCCATGCGTGCCTCCTAACTTTGCGAGGTCGTTGACGTGTTAGAGGTCTGACTGGCAACGCACTACGACATGCATTTTAGCTTTCACCACCCAACGACTCCATACCTCAGCTTGCTGCAAGTGGTTCTAAAAGATGGGTGGCATGTTCTTGGCAGCCTTGATGCCCTACACCACGACTTCATGTGTGCGTGCTTGAGCGGGGCAGGGTTCCTGCGGCGGGCGCTAGTAGTCACGGGCACGGGACAGCTGGTCGTGGGGATTTGCGGAGAAGCTTTACTGGTCTGGCAAAAGCTGAGAGCCGGCGGCTGAGCGGTGTGGCCTCATGCAGCAGACTTGAGCCTTTTGGGCACATATTTGTTGTTGCGGGTTCAAGATTTGATGATGCGACACAAATGATGGGCCACGGCAGGCGGATTTTGAAGGGAGGAGGTGGTGCAAGGGGGCAGATGAAGGGTTATGAGACAGTACGACATACACTGGTCCATCGCTTTGTGTCTCAAAATTGTCCAGACTTTTTTCTGTCCTGTTATATTTTTGTACAAACGCCCAAACTTGCCGTATCATTGCAGCTCGAACCGTGGGCCATGATCCAATAACGCCAGGCTGGTTGGTGGCGCCTGTAACAAGATGGAGACGCTTGGACGTGGCGGTTGCGACTGGCGCCAACTCTGGCAGAGAATCGTCAAAGAAGAGGCGCCCTACCTGGCCTGCATTTAGCCTGCAGCCTCAGCGCCAGGTTTCATCAGATCTCGGCCCCCACGGAATTCTGGAGACGGCAACGACGGCTGCAAGAAAATTTTTATTTCGCCGAGCGCATCCAAAATTCAGCGAGCAATTGGCAACACCTCGGCACCGGCGGAGGGCATTGAGGGTGGCTGGGCTATCTCTCGACCGGCCCGGAGCTAGGACAGGGTGAGTTTGAGCCAGTAGCCGGACAAGGTCGAAACAAACGCGGGGTGAAGGGAGAGGGGTTGCGGCGCTTAGGGTGGTGGGAGCTATGGCACCGTGGTTCTTTTTTTATCGTGAGGGGAACACCGGGATAAACCCTAACAACCTCGAAACGATAAGAGGATGATGTTAAAAGAACCGTGGGGCACGCCTGAATCGTTAGAAAGAAGCTAGTTGCCATTCTATTATCTTAATCCGGTCCTTGAGTTTCGCTCTTTATCCTTCTTTTATCCCTTTCTTCTCCCTTTATTTTATTATCAATCACTGTTTCTCTTGTGGTGGGGGATGTACCGAGATTAACACCATGAGGACCCAAAAAAGCATGGGAAGCAGGATTGCCACCAGAAGAAGAAAAAACAGGCTGCAGGATTCTTTTTCTGCACTTTTCACAAAACCCAACCCAGCGGCAGAGATACTGCTGGCTAGGGCTGAGGCTGCAGCTCGCGTGGCCTCTTTTTGGAAGCACATGTGGAGGTGTCGTCATCGAACCATTCGTCATCATCACAAGATAATTGTGTTCCACGGGTGCCTTGTCGGCGCTGTGCCCCGTGGTGTATACTCCGTACGCTTGAATAAATCGGCCACATTTAAGCCAGATTGGCACGATAAGGGCAATACCGTATCACTTTGAGCATCCCAGCCTCCTCTATTTTTTTTCTCTTCGTAATTTTGCCCATGAATCTCACTCCAGCCGCTTCCCTGTGGGCAGGCCCCGCTAGTGCCAGCGTCCCGAGAGCTTTGGAGTCCGGCGCCTCGGGATCTCCAGCGGATCAGGGCCCCTGTAGCGAGAGAATCCCGCAGAAACAAAGACGCCCTGTAGGTGCCCGTGGATGCCCGCAGTGCCCTTACCCCCCACTGTAGCAGGCTGCCTCCCCGAAACTTGGCGGGGACAGCAGGGTCTGGGTCATGAATGATTCAGGCCCACCAAATGGATGATGGACACACCAAGAAAAGCGAGAGCGACGTCTGGCCACATCGACATTTCGTCAATCCCTCCACCACACAACCGCCGTCTTTTCTCCCCTCCACCACATATCGTCATCACCATCACTTCAACTTTGCCCGCTCTCCAAGCCCGGATCGCAAGCACCCTTCTTGCCCGCACTCAACATCGCTTTGTGCGCATTGTGCTCTACTATTTTTTGAGCTTCCATATCATTTATATAATCAGCCGCTTTCAACCAGCAGCATCGTCTGAGCCCTGTTCTCGCTTCCCACTATCACCATGCCTCCTGCGCCGAACCCCGAACTTCCTCTCCAGGAGAGGCTTCTGGCCCTCGCTCAAACCCTGCAATGTATGTGATGTCCCCTTTGCAACTCCGAGAAGCTCCATGCTGACCTTTGCCCTCTCGGTGCAGTTGCTTGGTTCGCTGGGTATGTAATGCTGGTTATCGCAGCTCCTCCCGGCCTCTTCCGTGCTAGCAAAATGCCCTCCACGACCCTCCCCCGCCATGCCAACTGCGCGCATATCCTCAACCCAATGCTCCGGCTCGCTCTCCCCGCTGCCATGCTGCCAGAATTGAATGCGATCTAGTACTGACATCTGCTCTTACAGCCACCTCACGCTTATCCTCGCCACTTTCCGATACAGCTTCTCATGGATCCGCATGAACTACTACGGTGGCATGGCCCAGTTCTGCTACCGCACTTCCTTCGTCGCCGCCGCTCTTACCTACGGCATCGTTGTGTATAAGACTCAGCGCGCCCGCGCCAAGACAAACACCCGCGCTCCCGGCGGTTACATTGGCCTTCTTGCCGACGAGAACGTCCAGTATCTCGGTATGATTCCGACCCAACCCCCAATGCGCTCCCCTCTCTTCTAGCCTAGACTAACGGTATACCATAGCCATGGCCCTAGTCTGGCTCTTCTCCCCTCAGTACCCTCTCGCTCTCCTGCCCTACTCCATCTACTCCGTTTTCCACGTCGCTACCTACACCCGCGCCAACCTGATCCCCACCATCCTGGCTCCCAAGCCCGCTCCCGAGGCCGATGGAGCCGCCTCTCCCAGCCGCAAGCCCACCGTCCAAAGCCCTCTGGCCGACCAGATCGGTGCTTTCGTCAAGGAGTACTACGATGCTTCCATGTCCGTTGTTTCCAGCCTCGAGATTCTCCTGTGGGGTCGCATCTTCCTGTCGGCCATTCTCTTCCAGCGCCGATCCTGGATTCTGATCACCCTGTACACTGCCTTCCTCCGCGCTCGCTACGCCCAGAGCACCCACGTCCAGACCTCGTTCTCCCAGCTCGCCGCTCGCATCGACTCCCTCGTCGGCGCCCAGGGAACTCCCCCCGCTGCTCGCCAGGTCTGGGGCATTGTTCGGGACACTGCTCGTCAGTTCCACGACGCCACCGACGTTGGTAAGTACATCAGCGGTGCCGCCCCCGCCAAGAAGACCTCGTAAGAGGCACGACGCATCCGCACGACTTGGACAATATCTTCAGTGCGCCGAACTGCGTAGCCCCAGGTTTTCAAAATGAATGAGTTATGACAACAAAGCGGATCATGAAGCTGCGAGTTGGATCCAGGCTGCCGCTTCGACCAAAATTCATAACAAAGCGGGGAGAGGAGACGTTTGATCAACGAAAAGTGATCGTGTGGGGCCGTTGGCGGCCCCAAGGAAGCAACAGGCTGAGGGACAAAGAGCGACAAGACAAGACAGTCTTCGCTGTAAACGGTACTTGGTTTCACTACCCTTTGGAGCTTGTGTTATGCATCAGGTCTCACGATTGCTGGTAGCTGTTTTGGTGGGATGGGATGGGAAGAGGCTCGTCTGTATGCATTTGGGATTAGGTTCTTTTTTGGCTGGGAACGGGAGAAACGGGATACGCGACATGCAAATGGATTTTCCCTGGTGTTGGGGGCATTGCTGTATCACTCTGGGTTTTGCCAGCAGCCTAATTTCTTTCAATTGAGCCCTAGTTTGACTATCAACTACATGTCTCGGTGCGTGTCTTGGCGGTGGCTTTTGATTTGCCGGTTATCCTGAATGACGAAAGTCAATTTGCGGCAAGGTTGCCCGTTGTCTTTGTACGGTGTTGCTTTTGGTGCCTTGTTTCCCTTGGGTTTCCCTGCAACTAATCAAGTCGTCATTTTTGCGTTACGCAATTGGGCTGTCGCACCAAGCCATGCAAGCAACCCGGCTATTGGTCGTCATATCCATGATGCTCAGGACACAAGCTGATGGTGGGGCAGCCCAACCCATGACGTCTTGTCGCCAAGCTGACCAGGCTCCTAGCGCAACTCTCTTTGGGCAACATTCATTTCGCAACCTCACATCTCGCCCAGCTGCGCAAGTCAACCAGGCCGCCACGCAGACTCCAGAAACTCGCTGCGAGGCCCCGGATAAAGTAACGCAGCTTTTGCAACTCAGCGACCATGGCGTCGATATTGAGATCACTCGTGGCGGGGCCCAGGACTCGCCATCCCGAAACCGGCTTGGATCTCTGCTATGTGACCGACAACATCATTGCCACGTACGTCTCTGCGCCAGCTGTGCGTGCTTTTCCCAGAGCCCCTTGATGGTTCTGGAGATGCAAAAGACTGTTTTTTGCTAACAGTGCCCTGCGCAGATCTGGTCCGTCACAGACATACCCTCAGCTCGCATACCGCAACCCGCTCGATCAGCTCGTCAAGTACCTCGACACAAAACATGGGGAGGACTGGGCAATCTGGGAATTCCGTGCCGAGGGCACTGGGTATCCCGATGAAGCTGTGTACAACCGAATCAGACACTACCCTTGGCCTGACCACCACCCACCACCATTTCGCCTGATCCCCCTCATCGTGGCAAGCATGCGCAACTGGCTTCACGGCGGCGACATTAACGGCCCGCACACCCAGCCATCTCCGACCGCCACTACGGGCGACTCAGCGGGTCTCGAAGAGAAGCGAAAAAAGCGAGTGGCGGTGGTCCACTGCAAAGCTGGCAAGGGGAGGAGCGGCACCGGCAGCTGCAGCTACCTCATTGCTGAAGAGGGCTGGAAACCCGAGGACGCTCTTGCGCGCTTCACGGAGCGTCGAATGCGGCCCCAGTTCGGTGCTGGTGTTTCCATCCCCTCACAACTTCGTTGGATCGGCTATGTGGATCGCTGGACGCGCGGCGGCAAGAAATACGTGGAACGCCCTGTGGAAATTGTCGAAATTCATGTCTGGGGCTTGCGCAGTGGTGTGAAGGTTGATATTGAAGGATTTGCAGATGAAGGAAAGCGAGTCGAGGTTCTTCACACGTTTAAAAAGTCCGAGAGGATTCTCGTGGACGAGACTGAACCAGAGGAGGGCAATGTCAGCGATGTAATCTGGGAAATGGCCGGATACCCCGCCAGCCGAGTTGCTCCCAAGGTCCCCGAGGGGGCAGCTTTCGCGGATGCAACGAATCCCAAGGGGAAATCGTCAGAGTCTCCTTCGTCAGAAGACGACAAAGGCCAAGACAAGGCCAAGACCAAGATTCCATCGCGCGCCAAATCGATCAAGAAGCGAGGCACAGAGCTTCTCCACAAGGTCGCTCCCAATGACAAGTCCAAGTCCAAATCAACTGCCAGCTCTGGCACTGCCGAGAATGGGGACTCGGCTGACGCCGAACCTGGCGGTATGGCCGTTATTTTAAAGCCAGCGAAACCCATCGGCCTTGCGCACAGCGACGTCAACATTTCTGTCGAGCGACGGAATAAGACGCACAAGAGCATGGGCCTCACCCTGGTGACGGCAGTCGCCCATGTTTGGTTCAACACGTTTTTCGAAGGTCAGGGACCGGAAAATGATGGCCACCCGGCAAATAGCGGCGTGTTTGGCATTGAGTGGGACGCCATGGACGGAATCAAAGGATCAAGTCGCAAAGGGACTCGCGCATTTGACCGAATCGCCGTTGTCTGGAGGACTCCCGGGACCGGCTCGGGGGAGAAGCAGGGACAAGAGGAGCAGGGCGAGGTCATTCTAGAACCGGGCGAGGACGAGCCTGTCCCTCAAACCGCACCAGCAAACTGGAAGGGCGCCGGCAAGGGCGAGTCCGAGAAAGACCTAGGACTACGAGTGCAGAGTTCCGACAGTGCCGATGTGAGCAAAGCGAGCAGCATCAAGAGTGTTACCGAGAATAATACAGGCAAGAGCAAGGGCCCAGAGGACAGTGAATCTCTTGAGGGCGTCAAGTCGACCGGGCCAGCTGGCGAGGATCTCACATTGGATGAGAACGCAAGCAAGGAACCAGTCGAGGCAGGGAAGTCCAGCGGAAAGGAAACGACACCGGAGACTTCAGAAACCAAGGTTGAGACGAAGGATACAGAAGAGCAGAGCAAAAAGCAGTGATGTGGATTCAACAGGACCAGCCTGCTTCAAGCAACAGCAAGTATTTTTGCGATATAGCATCATGGCGTCCAGGCCTCTTTCACAATACACATATCAGTTATATTTCATGATTGCCAATGTTGGTATAAGTACTCGTATTAAACAGATACGTTTAACCTGTCCAGAAATGCAGAATTGTTGGCTGAAAGGATTCCGCAACCTATGATCCGACCATTGCAACCTTGATTCCACTATTCATCCCAACCATTTATTGCCAAAGCTCTAGAAAGGGTACAGTGTGCCGTAGAAGCCAGGATGCTCAATATTAAGCAGGAGCAGTGACAAGCTGGGCAGGCAACAGGCAACAAGTGTGAGCAGGTGACAGAAATTTTCAGAGCAAAAGTCAAAAGAGCAGTTGCGGTTCAGAAATTTTCATGGCTTGCATAAATAAATCTATGCACCCCACCTCAAACTTGCTTCTTCTTTTCCTACTCAGACATCATCCCTCAACTGCATTTTCTTTTTTTTTTAAAAAAAAAAAAAAAACAATCACAAATCGATTCCACGATGCTTCCACATATACTCAGGATGGCGTATTGTTGCCTAGCTGTTTGACCTTACTGTGTAAAACTTATTGTGTTGACTTGGGCCATCTTGGACCTCAAGGTTACTAATAATAAAACTCAAGATGACATCTCCTACACGTCCCCTCGCGCGACCAGGGAGTCAGGTTCTGCGACACCAATGCTATGGTTGCGAGCACCCACCAATCAAAGTTTCAATTTGATGTTAAGATTGATACCGAATCGATTGATGTCAAGTCGCTTCAAAGGCAATGGGTTGAAGCCGACCTCGCATACAAGGCTTTATTGCCAAGATGGACTCGGCTCCAAATTACTTCGCTTGCTGTTATCGCTGCAATTACTACCGTGTCTGGTTGCATAACTGCGTTTAGTGATTTCCAGGTATGTATCATTCTATTCCTCCCATGCTCATACCATACCTTCTAACAAATTCAGGGGGTAGCACATCGCTTTTTAGACGCGCTTCAGGATTTTCAGTCTCCTACCGAATCCAGAGTCGATTCCAAAACAGTCCTGTCCTGGGGAAAGCCACCAAACAGCAGGGGTAGAACTTGAAGCATATCTTGGCATGCAGATCACTAGCCTGGAGTTGAGATTAGTCTGCGGGTACATCGGCCTGGTTCTAGGGTCTCTATATGGAGTATCATTTCCCATTAGCACTCAGCATTGTGCATACAATAAAACCCTTGAATGATTGTTAGTTCGACACTTTGCAATATGGGATCCCTGCAAAAGACCACAACTCTTAGCATTCTTAGCTAAAATAAATAAAGAGTAATACCTAAATAAATTTACTTACCTAAAAAATAATCTCTTAGCTTCTTTGTTTAGGATTATTTTTGTTCAAAAGTGGTTATTTTAACTAGGATTGATATTGCACCTCGGCCATGGGGGAGAAGTGCCTCCGTCCCAATCATTCAAGGATTGGATTGTATGTGTGTCCTCGTTCTGCGGGGATGTGAGCACTGCAACGTGGATGCTCACATATAGAGAGAAATAACAAGCATGCGTGGTTCTATTCCAAGATATTCCTGTTTCACTTGTTCCTCCAGCTCAATAGCGTAGTCGCACACGATAATTCATGCACTGGACCGAGGGTTTGAAGGCCAAGTTCGACCCGGAGCCGGACCAGAAGCCCTTTGGTCGAGAACAATTCGACCAGCTCCTGGGTCACTGCAGCGCCATCTGCGACTATCCCGCCAACGTTTTTGCACCAGAGCTCGTCGAGGCCTACCCCGACGCCAGGGTCGTCCTCGTGGAGCGCGACATCGAGTCCTGGTACAAGAGCTTCGACGAGAGCATCATCAGCACCCTGTACAGCCCCGTGTGGAAGCTCCTCTCCGTCCTCGGCGCGCGCCACGTCACGGAGATCAACGTCCTCGCGCTGACATGGGCAAAGTACTTCTTCCGCGCAAACAGCAAAGAGGAGCTCCGGGCCAACGCGCGCGAAACCCACCACAGACACTACCGGACCATCAGGGAGACCACGCCGCTCGAGAGGTTGCTCGAGTATGATCTTAAGGACGGCTGGGAGCCGCTGTGCAGGTTTCTGGGCAAACTGGTGCCTGATGCCCCGTTCCCGCATACAAACGACAAGGATGCGTTTCACGAGAAGTTGAGCATCATTATGAAGCGAGGGGCCAAGGTGCTTGGGCAGAGACTTTTGTATGTAGCAGTCCTGGGACTGGCTGTCGCGGCGACATACTTCTGCATGAGTAATCGGTCGGTAAAAGGGTCGCTTCTTACATTCTGGAACCAGCATTAGGTTCATATCAATACTCAGTGCCAGGAATTAAGGAGGGAGACGTCAGATATCTATAAGCCTAAAGTAAAAATAATACAGTCTATATACATTCAATTCAATTCCATAAAGTCCACGTTCAAAGCTCAAAGCCCCATACACCAAAATAGATAGTTTTTAATCTTCTCCGTTGGTCTATAATGTCACGGTATTCGAGTTATTTTTTTTAGTTGGTAAGACCAGCCATGAGGTTCTCTCGCCAGTACGATGTGCCGGCCACAGTTGCCCCTGGCCCAAGAACCAAGCTCGATACCACGATGCAAATAGCAGCTTTGAACGATTGGAAAGTGCTGGTATACCCCTTAACTCGGAGGTTCCATGGTCCAGAGCCCAGCGTGAGCATCAGGCATGACAAAGCAAGCATCAGGCTGTCGTGCTTTTCCAAGCCCAGGGCGGAGAGGCTTGGGCAGTTGCTGCACGAAAATACGCTCTTCAGGCTCTCTAGGTTGACCAGTTGCGTGAGGTGAGCTGCTGTGGACAGCAAAAACGCCGAGATGTAAACCATTTGGAGGATGGGCATGTCTGCCTTTGCAAACTTGTCCTGGTACTTGGCCTTGTCGTTCTCGTAAGCCGAAGCCTGGAGCTTCGGGGTTTGCTCCTGGAAAAGCGTAAAGTTGAAAGAAGTCGCCCTGGCAAACAGGAAGCACAGGCTGGGGGCCATTCTCCAAGCCAGGTTGGTGTACCAGGTTGGCTGGCTCAGCGCCATGGCGGCTGGGATGGCGTAAAACGTGGCAATGATCGGCAATACCATCTTGGCCGCTTTCAAAGGCACAAATCTTCCAAACAAAGTGTGAGGAGCAAAGACTCCGATAACCGCAAACACTGGCGCTGTCATGCCGGGGCCCATGAAGCTATTCAAGATGACGAAAAGTGTAATCCTAGGACAGTTAAGTCAGCTTTCGTCCTTGCGATGGAGTTGGGAAGGATTGGGTGATGAAAAAGAAAAACTCACAAGACTAAAGAATGAAAGCCGTTTCCGCAGCGGTTGACTTCGAGAAGAGACACGGTGACGAGGGAAGCGAGGTTCGCGCAGAATGCAAGTGCTGGCAATCTCGAGTTGTCTTCTGCCAAAGTGGGCACTCCGAAGCCATGTTCCGAAAAGTCACCCGTCAAGTATACGTATGCAGAAATCAGGATTGCAATGTACCCGGCAAATTCCAGTGTAGCCTTCCGGTTCAGCCGAATTGGCTTCGCGGGCAGTTCATCGTCAAACGGCAGCGCCTTTGGTCGGGCGGGCAGTTCGATGCCGTCCAGCTTGTGCGCGCTGCAGCAAAAGTCGATGCCAAAGGTCAAGACACCCAGGGTTCCCACCTGCGGCATGAGAACGTGGGTGAAGAACTTGGAAAAGGGTGCCATTTGCATGACCATTCGCTGCAATTGATGGCCCTGGTTCACAATGACCTCGGCTCGTTCCTACAATTTGCACATGCATTAGCCCTGCAAACCGCGATGGAAGCCAGGATTTTCTTTTTTGGGCACTCACATAACGATATTTGTGTACCTCTGCCAACACATTCTCGAGTTGTTTCTGCGATGGACCCTTGGGGTTCTCGCGGAGACAACGAACAAGAGCATTGACGAGAATAGCACCCGACTCAATAGCACCATTGCCTCCCTGTCCCGTGATGGGATCGACCTATATTCACCATTAGTAGTTGTTTCTTATTTGATACCACTATTCCCTGTTCAATACTAGACTGGATGGATAAATTGCTTACCTTGTGTGCGGAATCTCCCATAGTGATGATGTTTTTGTAATGCCATTTCTTGAAGACGTACTCCTGAAGAGGCACCAGCGTCGTCATGAACCTTTTTTCGTATAAATCCTTGAGCGTAATTCCTTCCATTATTTGGTCATCCTTGTGTTTTTCCACCAGCTCAGCTTCGTCCTCTTTGGTGTATCTGTACGATCAATTAGCCACCGCTCCAAGCACCACAAGAAAAAAGTCCTTCTCACCGTGGAATATCACGACCATACACTGGCTTCTCAAGGCCCTCAAAGAGGAACCAAAATAGCCTGTTTTTCGGTGCCGTGACGCAGAGGTAGCTGTGGCCTTTAAAGAGGAGGTTCTGCTCGGTGCCGGCTGGGTACGCGGCTGGCCGCTCGGAGATGGCAAAAATACATTTTGTCGAAACGGGGACTTGGGACATCTCATCGTGGGGGAAATACCCGGGAGGCGCAAGCCGCCACATTTCTGATCGAACCTTGCTGTGAATGCCATCGGCGCCAACTAGGATATTACCAGTGAAGCTGGCACCATCTTCAGTGGTGGCCCTGGCTAGATCGCCGTCAAAGTCAACAGAGACGACACGCTTCGTGGTCAAAACCTTGTGCTTTTGCTGCAGGTTATCATACAATACTTGCAAAAGTATCTTTCTATCGGCCCAAACCGTTGGGTATCCCGTCCTGCAAAGTGTTAGCTTAAAGCTGCTGGGAGGAATTCGTCGTGGCAGTTACTCTTTTTCCATGAGCTCAACAACACCGTGCTGGTAGCCGATAATTTTACCGTCCGACTTGCGGTAATATCCATCGTGATACAGCTCATCCACGCAGTCTCGGAATGCCTCGTAACATCCCAGTTGATCGAGAATTCGAAGACCGTTTGAAAACAAGCCAATGCTGGCTCCGACCTGGGGCGCAATTTTCGGGTACGCTTCAAGCACGAGGTAGTCAATGCTGAATTTCTCAAGCATGTTCGCGAGACTCAAGCCTGCCACGCTTCCTCCCACTATAAGCACCCGGAAAGGCATGATTGCAGAAGGGCCGAGCCGATGATAGGAACAAAGAGTAGAGGCTAGTTGAGTGTTGGGAGGAGTGTGTTAATTCGAAGAGTGTGCTTTTCTTTGTCTTCCTTTTTCTTTTACA
Source organism: Calonectria pauciramosa (assembly GCA_017140785.1). Lineage (NCBI taxonomy): Eukaryota > Fungi > Ascomycota > Sordariomycetes > Hypocreales > Nectriaceae > Calonectria > Calonectria pauciramosa. The sequence continues at coordinate 1,012,530 of JAACIZ010000010.1, read as the reverse complement.
GAATAAGAAGAAATCGAAATAGGAATCCGCTTGTACTTTATATCAATAGACGCAAACGCTTACAAGGCCAGTGTATAACAGTTGATGCGGGTAATCGGAGAGAGAATCTGCCCGAACTCATGTTGGGAGCCGCGGAATGCGAGTGATCAACACCAAACGCTCAACAGCGGAACCTTCCAACACCCCGTGATCCCCGAGATACTACCCTTCTTGATATAGCATCAGGGGATAACGCCGCACGTTGATGGGGGGATTTGCTTCTCGAATCCAACGTCGGCGCATCACAATTCGCATTTTCCCGTGCACCTAACGCGGCCCGGCCCACATGGGCTGTGCCAAGTTGCCTCCAAGCCTTAGCCATCTCCACTATGAAAGCTAAAGCCATCCATGATTGTGATTGCGAAATCGTTCAGTTCAGGGCCAAAACGGCGCGAATTAATTTGCAAGGAGAAGACGTGACCTGATAATGTATCGAGTTGCCTTTCTTTCGAGACACCTTCTTCACAAAATAGTCAGTTGAGGCATTCACAAAACAAAATGGCCAAAGACATGTCCACCAAGAACACCAGGATGCCTGTCACTGCCGATGTTAGCCAAATGCCGGACACGTAACATCGACCGGTTCCGAAAATGTTGCAAGGCCTAGACCTTCTCTGAATTATTCCTAAGAACAAGAATCCCTGCGCATGTTACCACTGAATGTAAGGCTGAGGCGAAATTTTCCAGGGCGTATCGTTGTCACCGCCTTCAGGCTTCTCGAGACTGCAACATCACCAATGGGTGCACCGTAAAGGCACAGGCTAATCTATTGGCTCAGCGGCAGAAAACTAGGGTCCCCTCCACGACGCTGGGTTACGCAAGGCGAATTGCCCATGAATCACGTTGCGGTCCTTAATTGGGAAAGGGAAGGGCCGGCTTCGGGGGAGCCAGAAACCGAAAACCAAGCAACGGGGAGGGGAGATGGCGCTGCCAAGCGAGCGGGCTCGACAGGCTTTGCGGAAGCTAGTGACTATTTAGTTCCCAGGGAACCAGTTTTCGGGTCCAAGCACAGAGGCATTTGTGGAGTGCAGGCGGGTTTCGTAGCCATCTATCCCTGTCCAACTCTGCGCCAGATGGGTTTTTTCCCGACTGGTCCATTAGCAGGTGGTAAATTCTCCGATAGCTTATTCTTGGTTCAGGAATCCCTAGGTTAGCCCCCAACCAATTGCCGTGCGCCAGTCCGCCCGCGTCGCTTAGAACCTCATCGTTATCTCGCGGAGCGAGGTATCTTGATCCAGGCCCCCACCCTGCCTCGGCAATTGTGAGAATGGGCTGATAGATACAGGTTCAAGAGGCATATTTTTACAATATGCATAACCATATCCCGGGTTCCGTCCCTGTACCACTGCTTCACCCTTACTCCTTAGTAGGAGGTGATCTATATCCCATTAGTACAGTCAGTCTACACCTCGTGACTTCTCCTATACTCGATAAGTTTAGTCGTAATCGCTCTTCAATCGACGGTTTTGCATAAAGAGGCAATACAAATCCCTGTGCCTCTACAAACTCAAGGTGGTGAGACGTGTTTTGGCGCTGCAATGCTACCACTCGGTCAGCTCTGCGGCACCTTCTTGGATGCCGCTAGCCCCTGGCTCAGGTGCATGGATCAGAACCCTCGGGGACAAGATGCACGGCAATCGAGGCTACTGCAAAGTATCCGAGGCGAAAGCTAGTCGCGCTAGAAAACGGCTTTCAAGGGAGCCATGGCAGGGCGTGGGGGTAGGATCCTTTGAGACATACGGTAGCCATGACGAGGGCAAATGCGTCAGCCACACTGTGCTGTCTGCCTCATTATTTCAGACCTCGGGAGGAGAATTAGGTGTTAGAAGCTGTAAGACAGTAAACTATTCCATCACAACAAGATATCCGATATAATTGTCAAACCCTTCAGCACAGATTGAGAAACCAAATGACTGCTTGCTTTAAATTGACCCAATTAAGCGCAATTACTTCGCGCTACTTTCTTTTTTTTATCGCTAATGGAATGGGTATCTGAAGAAAGCGATAAGAAATAAGACATTAGCATGGCCGAAAAGTCCAACGACACTTTAATAATGTCTCCCTCTGCCGCCTCTGTAATGCCGCTCTCCTCTATATCCACCATAACCACCGCGACGATGATCGCCTCTGTCCCGATGGCCGTGACCATGGTATCCTCCCCTATGGCCACCTTCGTGTTGCGGCGGCGGCGGGATCGGCTCTTCAACCTCGACTTCGTACTCCTCAAATTCTTCCTTAAAGTATTCCGAAACCATAGTCTGTTCGCTCCGCGCACTGTCGGGGTCGAAAACAAATCGCATGGTTCCGTCCTGTCCTCGTGCTGTTCGTCGTCCCGACGCATCTCCAGGCCAAGATCCTGTCGTCGCAGGTGATGTTTCTGAGCCTGGTGTGGGAAGTTGAATTTCCTCTGCATCGCATCGGGTGCAAAAGTGCAGGTACCGAGGCTCAAAGGCCTTTTCGAGGTCGTTGTTTAGCCGGATTTTGATGTCAATGATCTTGTTGAGGTCGAACTCAATTCCCAGCTTGGTCGACTTGGGATGCTGAGCGTACAGGTCCAGGATGTCAAGCATGGTCTCCATGACGGCGCCACGGCTGTACTGGCGCTTGTTGGTTACAAACTCTTGCACCTTTTCAATGTGCTCCTCCCGCATCAGCGCTGTCAACTCAACGATAGCCATAACCATGGAAAAGGTTGTGCGCTTGATGGGAACAAACGTCTTGTACATGTCGATGCACATGGCATAGGCCGTGGCGAAGAATTCCTTGCCCTCTTCCTTTCCAAGGATGCTCCGGACAACCTTGACGAGCAACTTCTGTGGATATCGAGTTCGGAAGTCGAAGCCAATGGTCTCTAGGATAAGGCGCTCTAGGCAGATGATTATTTTTCCGGGCTGTTCGAAGATCTAGGCATAGTTAGCCATATCAAGCTGCCAAAAGCCAAGAGTGCACGCTGGCATAAATACCTTGTCGTCAGGTGTCGTCGGTTTCTCTGGGTTCTTAACATTGTATGCAGTGGCAAGGATTTCCTTGGACTTCTTGATAGTATCCTCTACCTTGCAAGCCACAAAGAGAGAGGCCAACGCAGCATCCTGGTAGTTGTATTCGGCATCGCGAAAGTTCAGTCGGAATTTGTGAAAGTATGTGCATGCGGTGTCGAAGGTGCGCACAGGTCTAGCATCGTCAGTGCCATGTTGCAACCGAGGGTCAACCACGACGGAACTCACAGTTGGAGAGACTCCCGGACAGTGTCAATCAGCTGCACGCCTTGCAAGCGATAGCTGTCTTGTCGCGCGGGATCGCAGCCATTCTCCTTGAGTAGGCGCCGGATTACGAGCTCCGTGGTATATTGATTCGAGCTCGAAATAAAGCCGGGGTGAGGTCCAATCTTCGCGAGAGCGTCGACGTTTGCGCTGGCTGGCTGCTCCGGGTTCGCGGGCCCCATCGTGGTTCAGCCGCAGGTGTACCGGGCAACAGATGCAGGAGATCGGCAGCTCGGTACGTGTATGAGACGCAAGTCCGGCAGCTCTGCGTCTTGGAAAGTATCTTGGCTCGTCAAACTGGGTCGTCGTGGGAGAATCCCGCGCGGTGGAGGTTGCGTAGGTAAAAAATGTTGGACGTGGGGAAGGCTGCAGAACTCGGGGCTCAACCGCAGCGTCGTCGGAGTAGGTTTCGCGGGTTGTGGCTAGTGTTCACAAAATATCCAGTCGCTAGCTCGTAATCGAAAGCAAATCGCACGTCAAAAGCCAAGGGTTCAGAAGAAATACGAACTGGGTCCTGATGTCGGATTGCAACGGCCCTTGACGACAGCTTGGTCGTGACAAGGCTGAGGTATCACTGTGGCGTTGAGGCTTGTCTGAGCACGAGCCACATATCCGCCACAATCAGGGTCAGCCTTGTTGGCACATCGCAGATCTTCTCCAGATGGTCATTAATTCAACTATGCCATGTTCAAAATGCAATCAGGGGTTTTCCTGTCTGTCTTTGTTTAATTTAGAACTATGGCAGTGCACCTGGATGAAAATCTGGCTACCTCACAAGGGTCTTCCGTGAATATAGATGAATAAAGAATAATTTCGAAACAACAAGTCCAAAATATTAGCCCAAAAAGCCAAAAGACAATAACGTGTTTACACTAATCCCACCTTCCTATGCGAACTACAATTTTAAACAGGAAGAGACACATGAATCGGCATCCCATTTGAAAAATTTATTCAACCTGACACGCGGCCTACCCTAGACTCAGACACAGGCTCGAGTCGACATCTACGCTGCTTCCGGGAATAATCATTATTTTAACCAGGTACTCATAGTACAATAGGTAATTGTCTTTGTTGGTTTGTTTTCGTGTTTGGCGGTGATGCACGTTCCCGAAACCGATCGTGAATGATTGTCGGTTTGAAGATCGTGATCGTGCAGCTTGCACTAAACGCCCAATGTTACCCTTGCCGAGAAACATTTGTGCCACTTGTTTCGGGAAATAACGAAACAGGGACCGTGTAAAGATGAGATTTACAGGAGACTGATGCTTGGTATTGGAAATGTTAGAGTTCGCATATTTGTTTACAAAGGTTGGCAACGGGAGGCCTCTACAATGGAACAGGAACTGGCCTTGACGAGGTCTCGCAGCGTCGAGTGGCGCAGCTTATGCGTAGTCGCGTGGACAATAGGGGCTATCAAATTCAAGATCCTTGGACTGGAAAGCAATGCTTTAATGTGGATTGAGGCATAATTCACGAGCAAATTGGGACGAAGAGCAAGCTTCAGTTTATACTGTATTTTTTCATTTCTATATTTGGTACGGCGTAGTCGGACACCCGGTGGAAGTCGGTGGTGTCCGTGCTCAAGAATAAGCGAGAAGCCAAGTAAACCTCAGTGGAGACTTGCCCTGGTCCGTTTCACTTTGATCAGAAGAAACAAAGGCACGCGGATAAAACTGAATTGTGACGGTTAGTCGGGATGCCGCTTTCCCGAGTATCATGGTCAAAGGGTTCTCACAAATCAATCAAAAAGTCGCTCAAGGGGCCGATTGCCAACGAGGATAATCCAAGCTCTTCAAAATCAAACTCGAACACGGGGTATAAGGAAAATCGATTGTTGTTCGAGTTCGTCGTGAGGATGATTGAGGTTGACTGGATTCATCACTGCGTGGATCGGCTAGAATTCGTTTTTTTATTCCAGATCCGTGGAAGACACGGTCGGAGTGTGATATTCACCGTCGAGGGGCTGGGCGAATGGCAGAGGAATAGCGACAGCCAGAGCGGCAAAGGCAACGGCGAGGATGGCGGAAGCGTTCATTTTGATGGTGATTTGTAGGAGGTATTTGAAGGTGAGGTAAAAGGCCGATGACTTAGACGTGTTTTTGGGATGTTATTGTTGAGTTGTTGTGATATCGTGAAGTGATCCCAAAGTGTGGTATAGAAATGAAGATGCTGGTATAGCAACGGACAGTGGAGGTAATGAGAAGAGTAATGAAATGTGTGTTTTGGATAACCTAGCTCGCAGAGCGTTGGAAGGAATGTGTTTATTTGTTTGGATGAGAGAGAGTGTGAGTTGATTTGGATAGAAACAAAAGGCGACTACAAGAGGCGGTCGGGTCGTCGGTTTTGAAGACGGGACATCGCTCGAACGACCAGGGCTCGAATGACGGAGTCGTCACCAGAGAGTCGTCGTCAGCCCGATTCGCGTCGTGGGGAATAAAACAGGAGACTGCTAACGGCCGGGATGGGACATGGGGGCCACTCCACTTGGGTTTCAACAAGTTTCAGAGAGCGACGAATGGTTCGTGGTTGATGGGATGGATTTACCGTTTTTGCCGCCAGTCGGCACTAAATTGCATGTCACTGCCGGATAAGGAGATGATAATTGATTGCACAGTACCCAGCGTGGCTTGGGAAGCTCCGTTGGCGGGCGAATATCGGCGCGTGGCTGCTGTGGCCGAGTGCATATGTCTCGTCTCCTCCTCGACTGACGTCGGTTGCGCCCACTCGCCGTTCCAGTGTAAACGAAAGCGCTGCAAGGTACGCTACGGGAATACGCGTACAAGGCAACGGGGGCGGGGACGGCGCAGAAATAATGCGGAACATCTCCCAAGCCGTCCGGGCCAATGGGAGCTGCCCGAGCTCACGGGGCTGCAGCTCCCAAGTCGTCAGCTCCGCCTGTCCCGCCAGCCGCCGACGACAATGCAGGGACTCTGACCTATACAAGCTTGTCGCGAACCATCGCTCTTGACCCATCCCTCTATTGATCCCGCGCAACCCCACGGAGCGCATACCATCTACGTGCAAGTAGGCGTTGACGAGTCGCTCGCTGCTGCGCCCGAAACGACGACATCAAATCTCCCTTTGGTCGTCCCGCTGCGAGCATCATCATGTATCCCTCGTCATGGCTTCGGCTGGCGGCCCTCGCCCTCGCTACCCACCCCTCCTCTGCGTCCCCCATCCATTCCGCTGACGACGACTTCGACGACATTCCCCTGCCCCTCATCATCTGGCATGGTCTCGGCGATGCTTTCAATGCGGATGGCATCCAGTCAGTAGGTGAGCTTGCCGAGGTCATCCACCCAGGCACCTTCGTCTACACCATCGCCCTCGCTGGCGATGGCAACTCGGATCGCAAGGCCACCTTCTTTGGCAACGTGACCGAGCAGCTTGAGGGCGTCTGCGAAGCCCTTGCCGCGCATCCCATCCTCTCCACCGCCCCCGCCGTTGACGCAATCGGCTTCTCCCAGGGCGGCCAGTTCCTGCGCGGCTACGTCGAGCGCTGCAATAACCCCCCGGTCCGCAATCTCATTACTTTTGGCAGCCAACACAACGGCATTTCTCAGTTCAAGACCTGCGGCACCACTGATTGGCTGTGCAAGGGGGCCATGGCCCTCCTGCGCTTCAACACGTGGAGTAGCTTTGTTCAGTCGCGCCTCGTACCTGCGCAGTACTTCCGTGACCCACAGGACTATGGTTCCTACCTTGAAAACTCGAATTTCCTGGCCGATATTAACAACGAGCGAGAGAAAAAGAACCCTACATACAAGGAGAACATTCTTAAACTGTCCAACTTTGTCATGTACATGTTCGAGGATGACACCACCGCCATCCCTAAGCAGTCGTCCTGGTTCGGAGAGGTCAACGGAACCGAGAGTCTCCCTCTGAATGCCCTTCCCATCTACCAAGAGGACTGGCTGGGTCTCCGTGAGCTTGATGCCAAGGGAGGCCTTACGTTCCGATCCATCACTGGCGAGCACATGCAGCTCACTGAACAGGTGCTCAACGAGACCATGACCGAGTTCTTGGGTCCTTATAACAAGAAGTTCAACTCGGCCTACGCTGATGGCTTCAAGCCTGAGGAGCTCTAGGTTTGTCCGTAGACTTGCATTGTCATCTTTTCTTTATATTATTCCGGGATTATGGCTCTCTAAGATTGGAAATTGGACATGGTACATGGGAATTCAACGGATCGGTGCTAGCGTGTCAATACCACATCATCATCAATAAAATGATAATTCTGTAACGCAAAGCCTTTTAACGGTTCTATGTCTTCGTCTTTTTTCTTTTTGTATTCACCCAACGCCCAACACCATTGCCCTGATTATGCGAGGTATCAATCCATAGACTTCTTCGCCACCGCCTTCTGCTTCCTCAACCGGCTCTTGCGGTCAGAAATCTGCTTGTCCAGCTTCTCGTCGTCACCAGCAGGTAGCTGCTTCTTGGCCTTCTTCTTGGGTGCGGGGGACTCGGCCTCCTCCTTGCTCTCGAGCGACTTCCTCTTCTTGCCGATGTTGGCCTTCTCAGCCGCCTTGGCCTTGCTCTCCTCGTCCTCGGCGATGACGTCCTTCTCGTCAACCCAGAGTTCGTCGGTCAGCCAGATGGGCAGGGCGGTGGTCTCGGGGCCCTTGATGTAGACGCTCTTCATGTTTCGCCACTTCTGGGGAACCCACTTCTCGACCATGGCGGTGACGACGGCATCGACGTTGTCGGCGATCTGCTCGGCGGTCCAGGTGGAGTAGCCGATTCGGACGGCGGTGTTGGTTGTGGGCGCAAGGCTCACAAGAGCGGCACCGATGGCCTTCTCAACCTCCTTGGCAATGTCGGCGGGAGTGCCGGCGTTGACCTCTCCCTCCGTCTTCTGTCGCTTCTGCCTCTTGCCGTCGACCTTGGTGACCTTTGCTTGCAGCACAACGGGGATGGGTCGCTTCTGTGTGGTCTTGTAGAAGGTCTTGCCCAGAACCTTGGGCAGGCGGTTGATGATGCGGTCATCGCCGAGGAAAATATCGTGCTCCGAGAAAAGCTTCCTCTGGGCCTCGTACTGGCCGTACTTGGCCTTGAGCTTTCCGACATCGATGACACGGGTGATGCGCTTTCCGAGCTCCTCGGGGAACTCCTCCGATGCAATAATGTTCTTGTAGGCGCGCTGGGGGTCGGCGGTAATGAGGCAGATGGTGGCAGTCTCGTCGGTGTTCAAGCTGTGAGGGAGGACAATCTTGCCGGGCTGGAGGCGGGCCTTGTCGGCAATGTGGCGCTTGGTGGTCAGCGTGAGCCAGATGGGGGTCTCGACAGCGCCATCGTCGTCCTCGAGAAGGTTGCGCTTGGAGGATCCCTCAGTCTTCTCCTTGGCCGCCTTCTTGATGTGCGCCAAGAGAGCCTTGGAAGCCTTCAAGGTCTGTCATCTCTGTTAGTCGTTGCGCATTGTCATCTTCCAGAATGCAAGCCACAAACCTGGTCAGGGTCAATTGAGGCCACGGCATTTGAGCCGGCAGCAACAACTTCTTTTGAGGGCGCCATTGTTGCGATCGCAAAATGTCTGTTGGGATGCAGAATCTTGGGATCTTTTTGATAGTGGGGGCTCTTATCGGGACTGGAAAATCCAAAATTTTTTTCGCGGTCGGTGGTTGGCGGCCGGAATATGCAGCCTCCGAGCTCCGGTCTTGGCGTCCAGCTGCCAGACTCCATCAGCCGAACCCCACAGTTTCATACATCCAAGGGCTTCAGCAGGCAACGTAAGATGTACTATTGACCAGCACTAGCTTTTCGGCTTCTAATGAATAATTCCGGTTCGATATTGAAACCGAATTTAAATTATACGGCTTCGAAACCTCATTTTATTTTTCCTTCCATTCCGAAATTTTTAGTGAATACTGCTGCCACCACCTGCCTATTTCATCATGACTCCAACGATACAAGACGTTGCTCATCGAAGAGCTTCGTGTGAGCAATGTAGTACGGATATCACTCTTCTAAGATCATATACCATGTTAACCTAAGTAGGACAGAAGAAATTAAAATGTGATGGCGGACAACCGCAATGTGGAAGATGCGTCAGCGTTGGTGAAACCTGCGAGTATTCTGCTCGTTTGCCTATGGGGAGGCCCAAGAAACGCAAAGTTCAACTTGGCGAAGCGCAGCTAAGAGAACACAGCATAGCGGATAACACTCCTCCCTTATCTGTTGAGATGGACATGCCCGAGGAGTTGAGTGAGGACGTGGACCTGAACGAGCTGGAGCTTGGGCCTCACATTGGGTTCGACTCTGGTGCTGAACAGAATGTCTGGGGGTATGTTGCATCGTCCCACGGACGGAGATCACTATCTAATTATATTTTTTAGCTGCGAGACCAATGTCTCTAATGGTACGGACCAAACGTTCCTGGGTTTGGAGCCGTCGTTTGACAAGTCTTCGTGTTCTTGTTTGGCGAGTATCTATCTTTGCCTAGAGGAGACGCGGGTCACTGAAAGCACGTCGTTTTCGTCTGGAATTGCACGGCTTCGGACCGTAACCGAAAGAGCAGCAAACATCATCCGATGCCCTGTTTGCCCAACCCAGTTTGTCTGGGCCATGCAAAACTCGCAATTGTTGAACACGTTGCTGGCGTCGATCGCGGAGAGTTTTCGGAGACTTGCCCAATCCATCGATGATGAGGCTCTGCGTGCGGAAAACAACAACGAGACCAAAACTTTATTCATAAGCGAGACACAATCGGGAATCTCAGACCTTCAAGCTGGCGATGGACATTATTCTACATCGGGACTACCTGTCAGTCTCACGCCTGCGCAGTGGGCATCCTTTGCAAAAGGCGCTGTCAAACAGGAAATTTTCGGCTCGGCCGGCTCTTCTTCAGTATCCTTTGCAACCTTGCTTGGGTTAATGGAAGATAGACAGCTTCGCTGGCACTCTGGAGCACTGCCCACCGCATGCCCTGCCGCCAACCCCCATCAGTTCAACTCCTGTGACCCAAACAAGGAGCCCCTTTGCGTGATGCTTGTAAGACACACAAAGGGCATCGTGGATCGAATTCAGTTCGATGGTTGAATTCCCGAAGAATTTCCCCTGGAGAATGCTGTTTCACACTGATGTCTGAAATGCGGCACAGATGGCGCGGCTGTTGGCCCTCTCAGAGATTGCTGAGCTCGGCTGGACCCAACAGGTATTTGCAAGGCTGTACTCGATGAACGGGTAATCTCCGACTGTCTCAAAGAAGCCGCACCGAAGCGCTGGGACGCACCTGTGATTGGGCATGACTGAACGGCTGTTATTACACCGCATGCGGCAGGACTTTTTGAAGACACGTCTTGCACGTATCCTGGGTTACCGTTTCCAAATACTGGGATAATAAACTTCAGAAGTGAAGCCGAGCCGAGTGAGTAGGCAGAATTTAGGCATACAGGACTTTATTTTTAGACGCTGCTCGCTGTGCCTTGATTGGTGATTCTCTATGGAGGTGGCGGCGCGGGAGACGAAGTAGGGCCGGGGTAGTCCATTGCAACGACGGATTTAGACAACAACTAACGTCGCGGGAGGCTGATCAGGCGTGTAAACATGGAAATTGTACATTGTTAAGGTTTACCTACCCTGCGCCTTGGGGGGATTCGGGACATGTGGCTTGGAGATTAGTCAAGGGGGTTCTGAGGTTTCTAGCTCGCAAGAGCGAATGGCAGACTGTATCCTGCTGTTTAGTGTATTGACCGTAATCTGCATCAAGAAATGCGGATTCAAGGGTGGTCGAATGACTGGGCCGTCCCGTGTCACTGGCCGTATCCGCACGTGGCTGTTGGGAAGGCTAAAGTCGGTTGGGTGTTCCCTAAGACAGACGATGAGACACCCTCGTGAGCCGGAACGGGATGTTTATGGGACACGATTTCTACTTTTGGAGTGCCTCTTCCGGCCCAAAGACGGGTTTGGCATATGGCCTATGCTTCCAGCCTACGCGGCTGAGTGGTTGAAGCCACCCGTTGGGCTTGCGGGACGCTTCCCTTCCCGGGTCAACATGCAGTTAGCATCGCTAACCGCCAGCGCCTTTCATCAAAATAAGGTGTTACTATTTGGCCGCCGATAAGCCTCTTGGGGTAGGCATTCCTTGGCATCGGAATGTTTTAGATGATCTTTACTGTCTTGAATGATGTCATTCCTATTGATGTCCACTTTGGCTGGGTATCCCTTGTTGCTGTGCGAGGTCGGTACGCATTCTGTGGTGATTGCCCACGGCAGCTTGGGAATTTTCTAACATTGAATGCAGAGTCGAAGGAGTATATAACAGATGGAGAGTCGCCTCCAAAGACGACTTCTTCTCCTCATCACATACTCACCCTTTTCTAGCACGCGCACTGGTTGCTTGCTTGCTACTTGTTTATACTTTTATTTTTGAATGGTAACTATTAATAACTATTGCAAATATGAAGTCGTATTTACTTCTGCCGCTACTTCTGGACAGTATTCTTGCCGCTCCGGCTGGCAATAGTCCTGCCCTTGAAGAGCGTAACGGAGCTGGACCCGAAGCTCGAGCTGTTAATGCTATCGGAGACCCATTGGGTCTCGGAGCAGCTATTAATGGCTTGCTTGGGGGTGGTGCTGCTGCCACCAGCTCCAGCAAAGCGGGTACGACAACCTCGACTGCGAAAGCTGCGAGTTCCGCGAGCTCGGTAATTGCTGCGCAGCCGACTTCTTCTGCCAACGCCAACGCTGTTGCCAACGCGATTAATGCTCTGCTGGGCGGACTTAATCTAGGCGGCGCAGTAGCGGCGGTAACAACAACTTCTCAAAGCACCCTCGTGGCCGTCACCACCAGCAGTGCCCCCAGTGCTCTGAATGCTGCCGTAAGTGCCGGCAACAGCGCCTTGGGTGCCGAAGTGAGCGCTGCAGTGAGCGCGGCAGCGAACGTTGCTTCTAGCGCACTTGCTGCCAACCTCAACTTGGGAGGTGGTCTCAACCTGGGCAATCTTGGAGGAGCATCGTCAAGCTCTGCAGCTGCAGCTGTTGTTCCCACAAGCTCTGCTGCTCCAGTTGTTGTCCGTTCTAGCTCTGCCGCCCCGGTTGTGGTCCCTTCTAGCTCTGCCGCCCCGGTTGTGGTCCCTTCTAGCTCCGCCGCTGCCGGCTCTGCTGCTGCTGCACCTACTTCCGCTGCTGCTGCTGCACCTACCACGGCCGCAGTAAACCCCATCGACTTGATTCTCAGTGGTCTGTTTGGTGGTGGAGGCGCCGGTGTGGCTGCTACTTCTTCTAAGACCACCTCAACTGCTGCTGTTGTTCCCGCAGTGAGCAGCAGTGTCGCCAATATCCTTGCTGCTTCATCTAGCAGCAAGAGCAGCGCTGCTGCCGTTGTTCCCAGCTCAAGCGCTGCTGCTGCCATCATTCCCAGCTCAAGTGCCGCTGCTGCCATCATTCCCAGCTCAAGTGCTGCTGCTGCTCTTGGTTCATCTAGCTCCAAGAGCAGCGCTGCCGCTGTCCCTACTACGAGTGCTGCTGCCGCCAACCCTCTTGGTGGTCTCCTCGGTGGTCTCGGTGGTCTTCTAGGTGGTAATGTTGTTTCCTCTAGCAGTGCCGCCGCCGCTGCTTCATCCAGCTCTAAGAGCAGCGCAGCCATAGTCCCCACTACGAGTGCTGCCGCCGTCCCTACTACGAGTGCTGCCGCCAACCCTCTTGGTGGTCTCCTCGGTGGTCTAGGTGGTCTTCTCGGTGGTAATGCTGTTTCCAGTGCCGCTGTTATTGCTTCATCCAGCTCTAAGAGTAGCGCAGCCGGTGTTCCTACTACGAGTGCTGCTGCCAACAACCCTCTTGGTGGTCTCCTCGGTGGTCTCGGTGGCCTGCTTGGCGGAAATAGTGTCTCCAGTTCCGCCGCTGTTGTCCCTACGACGAGTGCTGCTGCCAACAACCCTCTTGGTGGTCTGCTCGGTGGTCTTGGTGGTCTGCTCGGCGGAGGACTTGTGCCTACAACCACTGGATCGGCTGCCGGCGCTGCCAGCACGGACCCTCTTGGAGCTCTTCTTGGTGGACTTCTCGGCGGGCTCACAGGCACAAACACCAGTGTTACGAACCTGACAACGATCCTTAACAACACATTGGGTGGGCTTACTGGTGGTCTGACTGGCGTTCTTAACAGCACACTGGGAAGCGGAGGCCTCACAGATCTCGTCAACCAGACTCTCACTGGCCTGACTGGTGGTCTTGTGAACGCAACCAACACCACTGTACCCACTGATCTCGGCCAGCTGCTCAACACCACTTTGAATGGAGCTACTGGAGGTCTTACAGGTGGTCTTGGCAGTCTTCTTAACGGCACTCTGGGATCTGGAGGACTCACAGATCTTCTCAACCAAACGCTTGGTGGAGCCACTGGTGGCCTTACCGGCGTTTTGAACAACACTTTGGGCAATGGTGGTCTTACCCAACTCATCAACGGCACCTTGACTGGAGTCACTGGCGGGCTCACAGGTGGTCTTGGCAGCGTTCTTAACGGCACGCTAGGAAGCGGAGGACTTCCTGATATCCTGAATCAAACCCTGACGGGAGTCACTGGTGGCCTCACAGGCGTTTTGAGCAACCTCACGGGCGCTGGTAGCCCAATTAACCTTGGATCACTAGGCAACTCTTCAAACCCTCTTGGAACTTTGCTGAACAACACACTTGGCGGACTTACTGGTGCCCTGAACAGCTCCAACCCTCTGGGAACTCTGCTGAACAACACACTCGGCGGAGTCACTACTGGCCTCAACAACACGCTTGGAGGAGTCACTACTGGTCTTGGTAGCCTGGGCAGTGGGCTTGGCACTACACTTGGAGGCGTCACAGGAGGTCTTGGTAGCCTGCTCAACAGCACCGACCCCCTCGGAAGCATCCTGAACAACACAGTCAGCGGACTCAGCGGAGTTACAGGCGGACTCAGTGGCCTGCTCAACAATACTGACCCTGTCGGTAGTCTGCTTAGCAACACACTTGGTGGTGTCACAGGTGGCTTGAGCAGCCTTCTTAACACCACTGATCCCCTCGGAAGTCTTCTTAACAGCACTGTGGGAAGCGGACTGGGTGGCCTTGTCAACAGCACACTTGGTGGCGTTACTGGAGGCCTTAGCAACCTTCTCAACAGCACTGACCCCGTTAGCACCCTTCTTGGCAGCACCGTTGGAGGAGTCACCAGTGGTCTGGGCAACCTTCTCAACAGCAGCGACCCTATTGGCAGCTTGCTTGGCAACACACTCGGAGGAGTTACCGGTGGCGTTGGTAACCTGCTTAACACCTCAGACCCTATTGGAAGTCTCCTGAACAACACTGTCGGAGGACTTACTAGCGGCCTTGGAAGCACATTGGGAGGCGTTACAGGCGGTCTTGGAAACCTGCTCAACAGCACTGACCCTCTTGGAACCCTTCTTGGCAGCACACTTGGCGGTGTCACTGGTGGCTTGGGAAGCCTTCTCAACACTTCCGACCCTGTTGGAGCTCTTCTTAACAGCACTCTGGGAAGCGGCCTTGATACCCTTCTGAACAACACACTCTCAGGCGTCACTGGTGGACTTGGTAACCTTATCAACAGTACCGACCCTGTGGGCAGTCTGCTTGGCGGCACGCTTGGTGGAGTCACTGGATCTCTAGGAAATCTTCTCAACACCACTGACCCTCTTGGAAGCCTTCTCAACAACACTGTTGGAGGAGTCACTAGTGGTCTGGGCAGTATTCTTAACAGCAGCGACCCCATTGGCACTCTGCTCGGCAGCACCGTCGGTGGAGTTACCAGCGGCCTAGGAGGCCTCCTCAATAGTTCTGATCCCCTCGGAACTTTGCTTGGCAGCACCCTTGGCGGAGTTACTGGCGGCTTGGGTAACCTCCTCAACTCCACTGATCCTATTGGAAGCCTATTAAACAGCACGGTTGGCGGCATCACCGGCGGACTCGGAAGCCTCCTTAACACCACTGATCCTCTCGGCAACCTTCTGAACAACACAATCGGTGGACTCACCGGAGTTACAGGTGGTCTTAGCAGCCTACTTAACAACACCGACCCTGTTAGTAGTCTGCTTGGCAACACGCTCGGTGGCGTGACGAGTGGCTTGGGTAGCCTTCTCAACACCACTGATCCTCTGGGCAACCTTCTTGGTAGCACCCTTGGTGGTGTGACCAGCGGCCTTGGAAGCCTTCTTAACAACACTGACCCTCTTGGAAGTCTGCTTGGCAACACCCTTGGTGGAGTTACTGGTGGTTTGGGTAACCTCCTCAACTCCACTGATCCCCTTGGCAGCCTCCTGAACAGCACGGTTGGTGGAGTTACTGGTGGTCTCAGCAGCCTTTTGAATTCTACTGATCCTCTCGGAAGCTTGCTTAACAACACTCTCGGTGGCGTTACTGGAGCCCTCACTGGTCCCCTTGGAAGCTTGCTCAACAACACCCTTAGTGGAGTCACTGGGGGATTGGGCGGCCTTCTCAATGGTACTGATCCTCTTGGAAGCCTCCTGAACAGCACCGTCGGTGGACTCAGTGGAGTTACAGGAGGGCTAGGTAGCTTACTCAACACCACGGATCCTCTTGGCAGTCTGCTGGGCAACACGCTTGGTGGTGTTACCAGCGGTCTAGGTAGCCTCCTCAACAGCACTGATCCTATTGGCAGCCTGCTCAACAACACACTTGGTGGACTCACCAATGGCCTCGGCGGAGTTACAAGTGGTCTTGGTAGCCTGCTCAACAGCACCGACCCTCTTGGTAGCCTGCTCAACAACACGCTTGGCGGACTCACCAGTGGCCTCGGTGGAGTTACTGGAGGACTCGGCAACCTTTTGAACAGCACCGATCCTATTGGAAGCTTGCTTAACAATACTCTTGGAGGAGTTACTGGAGGACTTGGAAACCTTCTGAACACCTCAGATCCTCTTGGAAGCCTCCTTAACAACACACTTGGCGGAGTCATCGATGGACTCGGTGGAGTCACCAGCGGCCTTGGTAGCCTTCTCAACACCAGTGACCCTGTTGGTGCTCTGCTCGGCAACACACTTGGCGGAGTCACTGGCGGACTAGGAAATCTGCTCAATAGCACTGATCCTCTCGGAACCTTGCTCAACAGCACCATTGGTGGTGTTACCAGCGGCCTCGGAAGCCTCCTCAACTCCAGTGACCCTATCGGTAGCCTGCTTAACAATACCCTCGGCGGAGTTACAGGTGGCCTCGGCAGTCTGCTTAACAACTCAGACCCTCTTGGAAGTCTTCTTGAGAACACTCTTGGAGGCGTGACTGGCGGTCTCGGCAACCTGCTCAACAGCACCGACCCCCTTGGCAGCCTATTGAACAACACAGTCGGCGGAGTCACTGGTGGATTGAGCACTCTGCTTAACAGTACTGACCCTCTTGGAACTCTGCTCGGTAGCACAGTCAGCGGAGTAACCAGCGGTCTCGGCACCCTACTCAACAGCACTGATCCTCTTGGAACTCTGCTCGGCAGCACTGTTGGTGGAATCACCGGAGGCCTCGGCACGCTGCTGAACAGTACCGATCCTCTTGGAAGCCTCTTGGACAACACTCTTGGAGGCGTAACCGGTGGTCTGGGCAGCCTGTTGAATAGCACTGATCCTCTTGGAAGCCTGCTAAACAGCACGCTTGGCGGAATCACCGGCGGTCTTGGCAGCCTACTCAACAGCACTGACCCTCTGGGAAGTCTCCTGAACAACACTCTTGGAGGCGTGACCAGTGGTTTGGGTAGCTTGCTCAACAGCTCCGATCCTCTTGGAAGCCTCTTGAACAACACACTTGGAGGTGTCACAAGCGGTCTTGGTAGTTTGCTCAACAGTTCTGACCCTCTGGGAAGTCTCTTGAACAACACTCTTGGAGGCGTAACCAGCGGCTTGGGTAACCTACTCAACAGCACTGACCCTCTGGGAAGTCTCCTGAACAACACTCTTGGAGGCGTGACCAGTGGTTTGGGTAGCTTGCTCAACAGCTCCGATCCTCTGGGAAGCCTCTTGAACAACACACTTGGAGGAGTCACCACAGGCCTTGGTGATCTTCTGAACAACACTCTGGGAAGCGCTGGTCTGGGCAGTCTCCTTAACTCCACAGATCTCGGCAGCCTTCTCAACAACACCGTGGGTAGCCTTGGAAATGGTGTCACCGATCTTCTCAACAACACATTGGGAGGCCTTAACAATACCCTCGGAGGTGGTCTCACCGATCTCCTTAACAACACCCTGAACGGCAACCCCCTTGATATCCTCAACCTACTCAACAGCACCCTCGGCGGTGTGACAGGTCTTGTCAACAGCACGCTAGGAAGTGGCCTCACGGACATCACTAGCGCTCTGAACAACACCCTGAGCGGTACCCTGGTTGGAATCACAAACTTGCTCAACGACACACTGGGTGGTGGCCTCACTGATGTTACCAACCTCCTGAACAGCACACTGGGAAGCAGCATTTCTGGCGTCGCCAATCTCCTCAACAGCACGTTGGGAGGTGGCCTGACCGATGTTACAAACCTTCTCAACAGCACTCTTGGAAACGGCATCAACGACGTCACCGGCGCCCTCAACAACACCCTGGGTAACGGCCTTGGTGGCATTACCAACCTTCTTAATGGTACCCTAGGCAACACCCTTGGTGGCATCACGAACCTTCTTAACAACACGCTTGGAGGGCTTAACAACACATTGGGCGATTCCCTAGGTGGCATCACCAACCTCCTCAACAGCACGTTAGGAAATGGTCTCAACGATGTCACCGGTCTCCTGAACAACACTCTGGGCACCACCCTGGATAGTCTTGGAGGTGCATTGGGCAACAGCCTTGGAAACATCACAAACCTCCTGAACAACACCCTGAGCGGCCTCAACAGCACCCTGGGCAACAGCCTGGGCGATATCACGAACGCCCTCAACGGTACCTTGGGATCTGGCATCAATGATGTTACAGGTCTTCTCAACAACACTCTGGGCAACAGCCTTGGAGGCATCACGGATCTTCTCAACAACACATTGGGAGGCCTTAACAACACCCTCGGAACCGGCCTCAATGATGTCACTGGCCTCCTGAACAGCACCCTTGGTGGAGGCCTGAACGACATCACAAACCTCTTGAACAGCACCCTAGGAAGCGGTCTTGGCGATCTGAAGAACGTCACAGATCTCACCAACAACCTCAACAATGCCCTAGGAAATGGTCTCTCGAACCTCAACAACCTTACAAACAACTTGAATGATCTTTCCAACCTTCTCAACAACACTCTTGGAAACGGTCTTGGAAATCTCCTAAACAACACATTAGGAAACAGTCTCGGCGACCTTACAAATCTCCTTAACAACACTCTTGGTGGTCTCAACGGCCTCAAGTCTCTCACTGATGCTCTCAACAACACCTTGAGCAGCCTCGCAAACCCTAACCAGAACTCCTTCCCCTTCCTTGCCGCTTTCGATTCCACTTCGCTTCTCAGAGGCTTGGGCGCCAACCTCCCCAAGGTCGGTGCCCCAAAGCACAAGAAGATTGGCGGCGGCAAGATCCGCAAGGTTCGCCTGGGTCACCACACCCAGCGGGCTGAGATCGAGGCTTAGGCGGATTAGCGTGCTACCGGTGTTTTCATTCATTAACAGAGCTTAAAAAAAACTCACGTCTGCGGTGGATAATGGGAATTATGATGCGCGGGTCCCTGCTTTTATTAAAAGTTTTAATATCTAGTCACAAGTAGCCAGGGGTTATGAGTTGTCTGGGTCTCCGTTAGCTTAGATATATTGGGTAATATACGACGTGGTAAAAAAAAAGGTCGCTCTCACACTCGTCGTGACATGTACAGGTTTGATACTAATCAGACATGAAGCCGTTTTTCATACTTCAAGCCTTTGTGCCTGGCTCGAATGCACCTCATCGTGTCCTTTCTGCCAAGCTCTCTGTTTTCCGCAAAGATGTATTTCAAGTTTGGTTGCAGTAAAATTTATTCGTAATCATGGCATATGGTTCCAACGTTCTTTACTGAAATTAATATGTGCTGCTATACTGAGTCACATCTTGAAAGTATTAACTGCTTCTTGATTCACGCCATCTTTCCCCGTGAATGACCAATAACCATGTCATAAAGCCAGTTACTGAGATAAATAGCCCCGAAATGGTACTGAACCAACCAACTCCAATCGCCTCAATCGCCGGTAAACACACGGCTGTTCCCACTGCAGCAAACATAAATCGAGTCAAGTAGTTTCCTGCTACCACGACAGAACTTTGACCTTTGTCCTGCATGACATCAATGCTGTATGTGTTGAGACTGGGGAGACAAAAGAGTTGGGTAAAACCCTGAAGAAACATGACAATGACAACTAATGGGATCCCGCCCACTTTCTTCTCCACGGCCCAGCCGTAAATGATCATGCAAGCTGGGACAACAATGATCATGACCAGAATAGCAGCATTGAGGCGATCTTCTGGAACCCTGCGCCCTCTCTTTTTTATGTATTTGGCGACAATATAATCAGACCATCGACCACCAAAAAAGCTTCCAATCAAGTATCCGCTACCAGGAGCGAGATAGAACAGAGCAGACTGGAGCGGCGATGTAAGATGAAATCGGGGGTTCAAGACGTGCCGGATTGGTGTAAGCAGCGAGTATTGGTTCCAAATGAGGGATGACACTGCCAAGGCCGAAATCCAAAGGTTCGGGTACGTAAATAGAGGTCGAAGAACCGTCATTGGGTTGATGAGGGACCCGAGTTCCAAGATGAAGCCCAACGCGCCCCCTTCGGTATTGATGGGCTTGATTTCGTGTATAGTCTCCGGAAGCAGCAGCACGACCATGACTCCAGCGAAGCCCGACAGGCCAGAGATGAGCCAAAAAATAACCCTCCATGATGCAAAAGTAATAATGACACCGCCAATGAAAGGCGCGATCGTGGGCCCGACCAGAATGCCGGACATGAACCAACTCAACGCCCTGCCTCTCTCCGTGGGCGGGTAAATGTCGCCAATGACAACGGAGCCAACAACCAGGAACGCGGTGCCCTGGAAAGCTGTCAGCATGCGGAATATGAAAAAAGCGACCAGGTTAGGCGAGGCCGCGGTTCCGATGCTGCAGACGGCTAGCATGGCGCTAGACACGAGGAAGATAGAACGGCGACCGAAGCAGTTTGCAAGAGGGCCCCAGACAAGGGGGCTTATTGCCATGAAGACGAAAAAGAGGGCATTTGAGATGTTAATGATGACGCTCGTGGTTGAAAATGCCGAGGCGATTTCGGGAATGGCTACCAAAAGCGCCGTTGAGCTGAATGGTGCCACTACGCCGCAGAAACAGAGGGTAATAACAATTCCCAATTTTCGAATCGAGCTGAATTTCTTGTAGACATCCTCGGTTGTTGAGCCTATCACTGGTTGATCCTGATGGTTGGTTTCGACTTCTCGCCTCGAGGTTTCGCTCTGACGCTCCACATCTGTTTCTTCCAGCTGTATCGATGCAGCTGGCTCGGTTGAGCTCTCGACTTGCGTTGGCTGTGCGTTCCCAGACATAGCGAAAAAAAAATTGTGGTCGCACTTTAATCCCATTCAATTTTGATCAACATATCTGTGTTGAACCTGCAATGCGATGCAGTTTCAATTTTAGGACTCAAGACAAGTCTCGTAGGGCAATTGAACAAAATTGTACAATCAGAGTTGAAACGAGGAAAACAGTTGTGGTTATCAAGAGAAAATTCTTGCAAGGACATGGGTTGGCTGACAGGAGCCGAATTTTATACTTGCATCGGCGCAGACTCCGCGATCGCGGCACTTGCTCCGTGAACCAAAAGGGCATGCTTGATTGGCAATAGGAACGCGACATCGGCCAAGCATTTTGAAATGACTCGAATACTGGAGCGCAAGCCTAAGATCTCATATCCACTTGAGCTGGGGAAGCTGCAACGTCTTTGACCGGGAACAACGGTCGGGGGTGCCGAAAATGCCGGGACTTACTCATCATGAGTGACGCCTTTGGCTATTCATCGGCTTTGGCGATTCGTCGTCTTAAAAATGAAGGGAGCAACAATGTGGGCTTGTTTTGAGGCCTAGGATTTGATAGAAGAGAAGTCAAAGGGGTTTATGATAGTTTAATGCTTACGAAATCATTAGGAGCGGTCAAACTGCCGATCTGCACTCGCAATTATTTCACTTTTGCAGCGCTTTGCTCATAGCTTGTACATCTTTTTCGTTAACGGAGCCGAAAAAAATTCAGGCTTCGCCTAATTTTTTAGCCGATCATGGATCGCCATGACGGAGAAGCCCCACACTTCCTTCACCTGTTGGTGAAAGAACAGTCCCATCTCCAATAACTGGGGGCAATTGTTTTGTGGGCTAGATAGTCCAAGACACGAGAAACCCACCACGTTCAATCCGAACGCGGCCTCAAGTCATTGTCTACCAAATCCTCCAGTATCACCTGTCCCTTCGCTTCCGCCGCCTTTCTCGCCAGCTTCAATTTCCTCGTGTCTCTTTCCGTCTGTCGCGTCACCCACCAGGTGATCAGCGTCACGACCATACACGCAGCAACCAGGCACATGGCAACAGTAAAAGGCACCGTGTAGTGTGGCTCATAGATGCTGCGGAAGATTTGGGGGCCGATGGCGCCGCCGATCTGTCCATAGCTGTTGACGAAGCCAATTGAGAAAGCCGACCCCGTGGCTCGACTTGTTGTCTGAACTCTCCACGGCCACATCATTGGGAACCACGCGGCAGTTACGGCGTTCCCAATCAGGGTTGCTGCATACACGGCACTGTTGCTTGGGTAGGCAACCAGGACAGCATAGCAAGCAATAATTATGGTGAGGAATGTCAACGGATAGACGGGTCGTGGATAGCGCCCACTGTCTGCAATAACTCCGGTGACGCCAATCACGATTAAACTTGTAACCGTGATCGGGATGTTGAGAATTTGAGCCGTTGCGATATTTCTTGGGATTTTGTTAGCATCATTCCCAAAAGTGGTACCCGGTTCGAGAGCCAACTTACGTGAAGCCTAGATTAGCAATGACTGTGGATTGGTAGAATCGTACGCCACTAGTGCCCACTGTGTAGATGGCCCAAATCGCAGTGAACAACCACAACCGCCGATCTTTGAGGGATTCAATAATTTCACTCCATCTAAAATCTTGCTCAGCAGCTCGAGGTGCATTTTGGGGGAGCCGAGCTTGAATAAAGGCCTTCTCCCGATCTGTCAACCAGCTCGCGGTTTCTGGGACTGCATTGGCGTGAGCAAGGCATCATGAGGGGGGGTCTCGATACATACAGTCGGGAAGCAAAAACCATACAACCACACTGAAAGCAACAGTCGTAACGCCTTCGCAGAGGAAAAGCCTTCAATTGTTAGCTGAGAATGCTGGATAGCTCTGTTTATTGGATAATTACCATTGCCAGCCAGAGAGTCCATATGAGCCTGATGCATGGTCAAATGCAAAGGCCAGTAAGCCGCTGAAAATTCCTGACATGTTTCCACATATGTCTACAGTCCGTGTTAGTTGGGATTGTCTATAGTTGATGAGCTGCGACTCACAAAAGTATAACAATCGGAGGGACATCTCGTCAGGCCTGTACCAATAGCACATCTGTAAGATGACGCCAGGGAACTGACCGGCTTCAAACTAGGAATTCCCAGTCAATATTGGTGTCATTTCTAGCGACGATCATTGCATACCAAACCTAAGAGAAACCTCGTGATGTAAATGCCAGTCTTGTTTCGAGCCGCGACATGGCACAACAGCATGGCCCCCCACATGAACATAATTCGAGCTTGCCAGCGAGAAGGCAAGAATCGCTTGAGAAATAGGTTTGAAGGCGCTTCAAACACAATGTAAGGGACCTAATTATGTCAATATCTTCATAAGAATGCGGGCTTCCTGATAGGCATACGTAGTAAAAGATGGTAAGTAAATTGTACTGATCCGAAGTCATCCCAAGCTGATTCATAATGTTCTGATCAGTCCCCTTGTTCATTATTCGTGCATTAGAAATCTTTTATGGGTTAGTCCACTGTTTTCATGTCGCAAACCAATCCGCGTCTTACATTGTCTGAATCCAGATTTTTAAACATAAATATCAAGGAGCAGAGCGGCATAAGATGCCAATCGATTCTTCTGAGTAGCTTCTTCTCTTCCTCGGGTGTTAGGAGGACTCTGGCTCCCATCGTATCCGCATCGTAGCCAGCAATTGGTTCATCGCTCATAGCCTCTTCTGTCAGCGCCCCTCCCTTTGCATGCCGTGGCGCCTCCTCGTCGCTGGCGCTCCGCTTACCCGACGAAGGCGCATCGCGGGAAATCTCAGCCGTTGATGCCATCTTTGCTGTCGCGGCTTTCAATAGGGCCAGTGTTTGTTAAGCAACTGCCATGTTAACTAAATAGTACAATGCAGAACAATACCCAACCCCATGCTCGAGTGATGGAGCAATCATGTTGCATTATTGCGACGAGCGGATCTTGGTCAATCCTCAAGTCCTGCCCATCAACCTCTACCCGAAAAAAGAATTGTAAGTAGTATTTGAAGCGAATTGGGCGTTTCATATGCAGGATCCATGATTGCGAATCCTCGCGTATCCCACCAATTTCTGGGTCCATGCGACTCTGCAGTCCCAACCGGGTGATGGGCTACTTTCGCCATGTCTCTTGAAATGACGCGATCGCTACTCGAGCAGTGACATTCGCCGATCACACCATGGATGATTCAATGAGCACCGATGTTGTAGGATAACTGCGCAGGCTTTAATAACCCCGGATGGAGCCACGCTGACCAGGGCATGTGCTAAGACACCAAATCTGATCGTGAAGCCTAACTAACATAAAGAAACATCGAACAATATGACAGCCGTAATCTCAAACATCCCGGTAATCGAATCTTATACCCAAGCTAAAGAGACTAGCTACGAGTGTAAGGACTCAATTCAACCAGACTGATTGTTTAGGCCTGTTTTGACCTTCCATGCAGTGGACTGGGCGGATCTGGTTACGTTAGATCTATCCAAATTTGATCAGCCGGGGGGCAAGAAGGCCCTTGCAGAACAGTTATCTGATGCAATTCAGAAAATTGGTGCGGATAATAAGGCAATCAGATTCCAATCCCGCTAACATACCCCAGGCTTCTTCTACATCATTAATTTTGGGCTAAGTCAAGAAGAGGTTGACAGTCAATTTGCGATAGGTCGAGATCTCTTCAAGCTGTCGACTGAGGAAAAGCTTCGGTATCGCGCGGACCTTGAAAAGGGTGGCTATAACGGGTATAAGCCACTCGGACTCAGAGTGAGCTAGAGAATGTCCCCTGAATATTTCAACCAGTCTCGTTCTAATTGTCCAACCAGGAAATTCGACCAGGCGTGTTTGATAACACAGAAATATACAATATTCCTAAGTTTATTCCTGAGCTAGAGCGAACGCACCCCCGAATTATCAACGAGAACCGTGTTGAGATTGAGAAGTTCGCTCGACATATCCACCATGACATCGTCAGCAAGCTTCTTGTTCTCTTCGCCATCATCTTGGAGCTCCCAGAGGACTATTTTCTCAAAAGCCATGACTATAATGTCAGAAGTGACTGTCATCTGCGTTACATGAAGTATCACCACAGGACGGAAGAACAGAACCGCGAACTTGGCGATGTCTGGGTCAAAGGCCACACAGACTTTGGAAGCTTGACTCTTCTCTTCCGCCAACCCGTTGCAGCTCTCCAAGTGAAGACACCAGAAGGGACTTGGAAATGGGTGAAGCCGTATCCCGAAAGCATAACGGTCAATCTCGCGGATGCCCTCGAGTTCCTCACCAACGGATTCTTGAAGAGCAGCATCCACCGCGTTATCGCCCCGCCCCCAGATCAGCAACACATAGATCGCCTTGGAGTTCTTTACTTTGTGAGGCCCGAGGACCAATTGAGGCTTGAGCCTGTCCAAAGTCCTGTATTGGAAAGATTAGGCTATAATCAGGTCAAGGATGCAAACGCCGTCGGCGTCACGGCCGGGGAGTGGGTTAAAGCTCGCGTAGCCAAAGGCGTCGCCAAGGACAAGCCTCGCAGCGAAGTCGGGGAGCAGGTTATTATCGGAGGCAAGTCGGCCAAATACTATGATTAAGAATAGTCGTTGTGAGAATGAATTTGGAATAAACGGGAAATAATGCTGGCTAGTGATTGAGTGGCTGTTCTCCACTTTGTTGTTACCACAACAAACAGGCAGCGCTTTGACATTCTACCCCTTATCATAAAAAATTATATCCTTTATTATTCTAAGCACCAGATCAAACTACAGCATTTTCAAACTACAACATTTCAACATTTCATTATAGGTGTAACCATTATTCTTCGTGGTTTCAAGGTTTCGGTAACGACCTTTGACTCATTCCCTGAAGCCAATAAGATACCGGCAACAAACGGCTTCCCTCTACTCTATCAGCACCACCCAGACAAAGAGCCGATTTCCCGTCTTTTGTTTGATAAGGTTACCCAGCTAGGGGCGGTTAGAGCGAAGAAGGAGAATTTTCGTGCGGTTCTTCCTTATATTCCTGGATTTTCTACCTCTTCATCTGTCTATATTGCCTATGAATGGGTCCCAATATTTGCACAATATGAACTTAACCTGAACAAGGATTTACCAGATAATATGCCTGCGGGGTTTTTAGGTCTACGGGGCGAGATCTTATCCTATTCTGTCGATACACCAAATGATGGCAAAATGGGCATGTTTGTTGTGGTGATAAGTGGAGGAAGTGGCGAGTATATTCCCCAAGAACTTGAGGATAGAGATAAAATAAGTATATCATTATCTGGCTTGCTCCTTATTTCTAATTTTGATAACCCAATAGTCTCCTCAGTACTGCGATAGGTGCGATATGACGTTTCAAAATCCTGGCGCGTGGCATCAAAGACAAGAACATCGAGACGATGCTCATGGATTCGATGAAGGAGATGTACCACCCCCAAATTCTTTGGGCTTCAATCTATCACTAGTCAGGATAGCCATGGGCTGCATTGCAGCTCTTGTTCATTCGAAACATGCTCTACCTACATGCCGTGCAGTTATGTATTGAATCTCTGTGTCGCTTGTGTCTCATCTCATAATACCAACATAATCTGAATTGATATTTCACCATAGCTTACTACTCATCTTACCATGTGAGTGGGGTGTAGTGGCCTAACAAGCCAAGCAAAAACCAACCGTAGAGCGCCAATGTAGCTAAACGCAAAACAAATCGCCCAATGCTGTTCCAAAACACTGCATAGCAGCTCACTTTAAATCACACAAAAGCAAACAATCTAGTCATAAAAACAGCAGATGATCCGTCGTCGGGCCTGACAGAGATGGGCAGCACCACCTCGGCTTGCGCCCGTGGTTAGCTTAGGTAATCACTAAATATCTATTAAAAACCCCCAACCCCAACAAGCATGAGGGGGTGTACCATTCCATGGCCCATCGCCGTAAAAGTAACACGACACCACACTTATTTCAATCCCATTTAGTGGAATTGGCAAGATGGCAATCTATCATTTTGGTATGAGATTCTCATCCTCATCGTTACAAACCGAAGGTCTCAATGCCTCAGTGCTGACGAAAGAAATGGCTCAGTTCTATTTAAGCTCAAACCCGACGTCACTGAGGATCAAATTAAAGAGATGCGTTCTCTGGGAGAAGCCATGGTTGGCGTCATCCCCGGTCTAAAGTCCTTCAAGCTTGGACCTCCACTTGCAAGCACAGCGCATCGTGCCCAAGGCTATGACATGGCTCTCATGACTGTGATGGACACGGAAGAGCAGGTTCTAGCTTACGGCGGGCATCCTGCTCATCAAAAGTAGGTCCCCTTCATCGCCTCCACCTTTATCCTAAATACAGGAAGAGGCAAAATAAAAGTCCGGATATTAATGCATGGTTAGGCTACACAAGCTTCGAGAATCCCTTTGTACCGACACGTTGGCATACGATTTGGAGATCTAGATAATAATTTTAGTCGCATATAAATGTTTTAAACAATCTCGAAGACTAAGATGATTGCTCTACTTTTGTAATCACTGGACCCGTGCCCGCTTGTATAGCTCAAAGACACTCAACCGCAACCAGGCGGCAAGGTTTATCTCCAACCTATGTCCTCCAATTAACTTATATTAATAAAACACAAAAGGATTTAATCTTCATAACGTTTTCAATTTCTTTCTTCGATCGTTCTTACCATGCAGCGATGGGGTTCCGGGGCGGTTACCCTAGAGCTAGTAGTGCTCTAATGAGCCACCGCCAAGACTACGAGGTGTTGAAAAATAAGTGCTTTGGTCGCTAAGCCTAAATATATCATGAAAGATTCAAGAAATGCGTGATTCATGAAATGGGGATACGGTTGTATGAGTATAGACACTTGATGAAGCGATATATAAGAACTTGGCTAAAACGCAAAGTTCAACTAATGTAGCCAATGTACGCAACCTTTTCATTTGTGCACCGTCCCATTCTAAATTTATGTGACCACGGCAATTTTCTCATCATAATATCAAACATCATCCATAGTGCATCGCACTCTTGTAGTCTACCAAGCAGTGATATCCTCCACCTCTGCCTCCCCAAAGGTGCTGGACTTGGTCAATATACCTACTCCAGTCTCCTCAGGCGCACCACCATCCTTGCTCATGATATCCGGGAGTACTTCTTTAAGGAATCCGAGAACATAAGTGTTGACCTGCTCAAACTGCAACAAGAATGCATCGTGGCCTTCAGGGCTGTCGATGCGCTCTAGTCGGGCCCCCTTGATGTGCTCCGCAATCTCTTGCTGCTCTGCAAAGGTGAAGAGGCCATCGCTCTCAATTCCCAAGACAAGGGTGGGCTGCTCAATCAGCGCCAAAGCATCAGCAATAGAATCGGCCCTGTTTCTGGAGACATCATGAGTGTCCAGCTTGCGGGTCATGGCGATGTAACAGTTGCTATCAAAGCGCTTAACAAACTTGCCACCTTGGTAACGCAGATAAGACTGTGCCGAAAAGTAGGTTGACGTTGGCAGGGAGTCTCCTCCAGTTAAGCTGCCCTTGTTTGGCCCATGAAACTGCGGGTCTGCTGACTCGGCATTCAGAGCAGGGGTCTGGGTGCCGGAGGATCCGCTGGGAGTAGCAGCCCTCTCGCTGTTGTCGTGCGATCGCGAGTTGCGTTTGACATTATGTCCGTCGTTGTGAATGTGGAAATGCGCTTCCGACGGGGTTGATGGCCTGGGCCGCTCCCGAATCGTCTGCACCTTTGAGGGATCAGGAATATTTCGGCCAAACCGAGATTCGAATGAGTTGCGGCTTCTGTAGGTTAACAGCGCCGACATCCGGGCAGCGCCGAGACCAGTCGAAGGGGGGTCTTCAAATGGATAATAGCCGTCGTCATATTTTGGATCGGCGTAGATGCTCTGGCGCTGAGCCTCACCCCAGCTGATACCCCATGCACTGTGCCTGCTTGATGTAGCAATGGGTACAATGCACCGGATATAGTCCTTGCCCAAGTAGGCCCACTCTAAGACAAACATGCCGCCCAAAGAGCCACCAACAACGGCAGCAACTTGCTTGACGCCAAGGTCGTCCAAAACGAGTCGGTGAAGGCTATTGAGGATTAGAAAAAAAAAGGAACTAAACCCAGATTATCGATGTACTTACTTTACATCGTCGCGGATGGTGGTGAGAGGAAACTCGGGCCCGTAGCGTCCTTGACTAGGATCATTGTCTTTGGCTGTCACAGGGCTCGCACTGCCATAAGGACTACCCATGGCGTTCATGCAGACGATGAAAAACCTCGAAGTGTCAAAGGCCCTACCAGGACCTCCGAGCAAAGGGCCCCACCAGTCGCTCACATCGGCGCTACCAGTGAGGGCATGGCAAATGACCATGGCATTGTCTCCTTCGGCGTTAAGTTTGCCCCTGGTCGTATAGGCAACAGGGACATTGCGGAGGACCACCCCGGATTCTAGAGTAAACTCTGGAACAATAGCTATTTGCTGGTCGGGGATGAGAGCAGCAAACGGATTCTCAGGTTGCGATTGCGTTCTTTCTTGCAGGTATTCAGTCACCGGTCTTCTGGATAGGGTGCAACATGCGGCTGGACAGGGGGGGCAGAGAAGCGGCCAGGCCTCGAACATGACAGAGACTCGGAGGAGGGTAAGGAAAAAGGAAGATATACTGACCATAGTGCGTCGGCTCGCTGCCATTGGGGGTCGTTTCTTGAGCCATGGCGTAGTTGGCGTTTTACCAAGGACAGAAGAAGCAAAAACAGTTATAAATTTCCAAGAAGTGATGTAAGACAAGCAAGCCCGATGATATAGTCACAGTTGACCGATGTCTTACCCCGGAAAAATGGACCCCAAAGAAATCCTCAGGCTTTAGCCGGTCTCAGCACAGATCTAGACACGAACAATGATTTTAGCAAGTTTGGCGAGAAAAACCCCAGATGTTCGATGGCGTAATTCTCGCCGTCTCCAGAAGTCTATGTGACTCAGCCAATGGGCGGCTTCAGGTCCGGCCCTCGGAAGGTTAGTTGCGCTAATGCGGCCGGCACCGGGCTTGTCTGGACAGAATCCACGTGATCAGGTGGCGGAGGCGATGGAGAAGGTACGTACCGATCAGGCTTGGTTCGCAAGCTGGCGACGGCCTGGGAAGCGGCCAACTGCCAGGTACCTGAGCCTGATTGTGAGAGATGGCCCGTGCGTCTGTCCCAGTTTAGCGCAGTGGCAGCCTTGTCACCACCGTTTCCCCAGTAAGGCTGCAAACCGTGACCGCGCGACACTCGAGGGAGCTTTGCTTGCTTGGTGAAGTTTGCTGCATTGCAACGCCGACGCGAGAATCGCCGCCATCTCTCCGACGGCCCCAACACGGGCGCACCCATCCACCACTGCCGCTACGTGACTGCCACTGGCCGCACCAGCGCGTTTGTCCCTTTTGGGCCCATTCATTCCCTTGTGTCGCGCCTCTTCTTTGTTTCCTGGTCGCCTTGTTCGTGAAGCAAAGCCTTTCCTGACGCCTTCACCACGCCAGTCCTCAAGGTAGTCCCCGCCAACGCACCCCGCGCCTCTCCGACCTATCGTGCGGCTCATGCCCTCTTTTACAGTCTTTCCGTCGAGCGTCTTTCTTCCTTGACCATCGGATCCGCCGATCCCTAATGAAATAATCATCGCCCTCGCCCCGACCCTCGAGAGCCATGCCTCCGAAGCGCAAGAGACCCGAACGACTCTCTGTCGAAGGCAGATCATCACCACATCGTCCTGCCGATACTGCACTGGGCCAACACGAACGCGATGATAATTCCGGACGCGGACGTGGCCGAGGCCATCGTGGCAATAACCGTCGCGACTCGTCGCAAAACCACGGCCGAGGTCACCAAAACTATCACCAAAACCAGCAAAACCACCAATCGAGGGACCAGCAGGGCCACCAGGTGAATCATCAGCCAAACTCCTCTCCAGCACAGCGACGGCACATCCCTTCTCAAGCACCGCCCCCTCCGCCACCACCTCCCCCACAGCCGAAGCCCGCCGTTGCCGCCCCAGCTCCTGCTCCAGCTCCAGCTCCAGCTCCGGTATCCCAACCTTCCGTGAGGCCCTCCTCCCCGGTTCAGTCCAACTACCGCTATGATAACCTCACAGACGAGAGGATTAGCACCTGGTCTGATCATGGTCGGAGTGATATTTGTGAGCATGGGAAGCAATCGCGAGAAGATGTTGACATCACAGAACTCTCGAGCTTGTTCCAAGAATTTATTCATGCTGTCGTCGAAGGCCGTCTTGAGCCAGCTGATGCCGGTGCTTGTGTGAAGGAGATTCTTGGTGATGAAACGTCTGAGACAATTAAGGATTCTTATGCATTCGCACCACATACACTCTTTCTCGACTCGTTGTCGATTGTGATGGATAACGAACCCACCATATATCGATCTGCACTTCGCGATTTCCTTGTTGCGACAGGTGTATCCCCGACTCTTATGCGACAGGTGCTCGATGCCCAGGTCCTTCAACAACTAGGCCTTATCAGAGACAACTTTGCAAAGCTCGGTATTAAGCAGGCGACCAACCTTCTTTATCGACAAGCCAACTATAACCTCCTCCGCGAAGAAACCGAAGGCTACTCGAAACTGATCACTGAGCTGTTCACCACTAGTAGTACGAGCAGCTCTTCACCTCCACCACCCGAGATGGCCGAGCAAACCTTTGAACGAGTCAAGGCGCTCATTGGAACATTTGATCTAGACGTGGGCAGAGTGCTTGATGTCACCTTGGACGTTGCCGCCGCCGTTTTGATCAAGCAGTTCAAGTTCTTCGTCAAATTCCTTCGAGTCAGCTCCTGGTGGCCTCGATCGCATCTGAAATTTAGCGCCGCTGTCTACACTGGAGGCCTACCTCTCTGGGCATCTCCAAGCTATTCGCAATGGTCGACGACCGAGGAAGATGAGGAGGCTCTTGCCCAGAGGAAACAACTACGAGACACGGCATTCTGGAAGCGGGCGCGCGAGGTTCACCTCGCGGCGTTCTTTGAGCTCGGTGGCCGGCAAGTGGCCGATTCAGATGAACGACAGCTTACTCTCACCAACCGATCCGACGGAGAGGACGCAGTAGCCGAATTCGAGCGACAGTGGGTGGAGGAAACCAAGACCCTGCCACCTCCCGGAAACCGGACTGCGGCTCAGCTCCTTGGTTTCAAGCTAAGATTCTACAACTCGGACGCTAGGGAAGAGTCGGATGTTCTCCCCGCTAATCTGCTTTACTTGGCAGCTCTGCTGATTAAGATTGGCTTTATCTCATTGACCGATCTTTACCCTCACCTGTCTCCAGCTGATGAAGACATGGAGCAGATCCGCGAGAAAGAGCTCAAGAAGATTGAAGAGGAGGAACGATCTTCGAAAGGAGGGCGCATGAATGCTCTTCTTATGGCTGGTGTTCTCCCTCAGGGAGATGACGATAACCCGAATTCGTCGACTGTAACCCGTCGAGAAGTTGTTAAGAAAGTTGAGCCTGAGCAAAATGAGACTGCACCCGAGGCAGCAGACAAGGCAAAACTTCCAGAACCTCTGGAACAAAAAGTTTCTCTTCTCACCCAATTACTTACTATTGGAGCAATTCCAGAGTCTCTGTTCATTCTAGGCAGATTCCCATGGATTCCTGAAGTGTTCCCCGAGGTCTTGGACCGGCTTCATCGCATCCTTCACTTCTCTGTTGACAAGGTTTTCAACGACAGCCGACCTGTCGGTACTGGTGACACCGAATGCCCGACCAAATCTGTCCCAGACTTTGATCAATCTGGTCTTCCCAAGGGCAGTGTGCGGCTCAATAGGTTAACCACTCGGAAGTCACTTAGATGGCCCTTCCCCGACAAGGCCGACACCAATGAGACTCAGAACTACCGCTTCTATTGGGACGAGTGGGCAGACAATATTCCTGTTTGCCAAACTGTCGATGATATCTTCACCCTTTGCGGCTCTATCCTTAATATCTCTGGTGTCAACATTGGCAAAGATGAGGCACTTCTTTCGAAACTAGCAAGAATTGGTGCCAAGAGTCTGGGTGAGGACACTTCGGAGATCAACTTCACTCGTTGGCATGATCTCCTTCGCCGATTATTGCTGCCCGCTCTGAGCCACACGAAGGCCAACGCCTCGGTTGTCAATGCAATTTGGGATCTGCTCAAGCACTACCCCATTACAACCCGTTATTCCATGTACGCCGAATGGTTTGAAGGCCAGACATCTCGGCTCCCGGCTATGAAGGCTGCATTTGCTCGCGCAACTTCTGAGACTCGCGGCACAATGAAGCGTGTTTCATTGACGAACCTGAGCGAAATGGCTAAGAAGCTAGCTAAGACGAGCTACTCATCGCCTGGTATCGTCTTTCGCGTGGCATTTGAGCAGCTTGAGTCTTACCCCAACCTCATCGAAGCCTTTGTCGAATGTGCTAAATACTTCACTGATCTTTCGTACGATGTTCTCGTGTGGTCACTGATGAGCTCCCTCGGCAAATCGAGAAGCCGCACACAAGCTGACCATGCCCTCACTACAAGCAAGTGGCTTCAAGCTTTGTCCAGATTTTCTGGCCGAGTCTTCCGCCGGTATACCGTTCTCAACGCCACGCCCGTTCTTCAATACGTCAATGACCAGCTGCTCAAGGGCAACTCCACTGACTTGATCATTCTCAAGGAACTCATTTCTTCGATGGGAGGCATTGTTGACCAGGTCGACTTCACCGATCTCCAAGTGCTCTCTATGGCTGGAGGTCAATACTTGCGACGCCACACCCTGATCCGTGGCCAAGATAAACGTTTTGAAAATGTTAAGAGCTCAAAGCGACTCATCCAAGCATTGACAGACTCGAAACTCGCAGCTCAACTCTTGATTAACTTGACGCAGTATCGACAAGCGGCGCTGTTCCAGGTGCCAGAGGATGAGGCACACATCAAGTTTTTGTCATCTATCATCGACGACTCCCACCAGATTTTGATTCAATACCTTGATCTGCTCTGGAGCAACATGGAACCTCACGCGTTCGATGCCCTGGTCCCTTCCATTGGCGACTTGATTAGAACATTTGGATTGGACACAAGCCTGGCTTTCCTCATAGGACGATCAAGTCTCGCTCAGCGAATGTTCCCTTGGAAACCGAAGAAGCTCGATGAGAGCCAAGAGAAGAACCAATCTTCTTTAGCTACTGGCGACAAGGACAAGGAAGGTGACGTTGCAATGGGCGACACAAAAGCTACTCCCGGTCCTACTGATACGCCCAACCCAGAGCCTGAAGCAACCGAAGAGCAACAGGTATGTCACTACACACCGCTCGCATTGAATTTAACTTGCTGACTCAACTATAGAAACCCGATGATTCGTCAATGATCAAAGCGGCTATGCAGCCCATCATAGAGTCTATCCAGGACTCCATTCGTCCGGAAGTTTGGCAAAAGATAACCCCTGATCTTTATGTGACTTTCTGGGCGCTCCAACTCGGTGATCTTTTTTGCCCAGATAAGATCTACAGGCAGGAGAAGGAGCGACTCAAAAGCGAAGAAATCGCCATTTCTCGCGATCGAACTGATATGACTCGCAAGGGCCAAGAGCGAAAGATGGAAAAGAGAAAGGAGCTTATGCAGCTCCAGATCGGTCTTTCTGAGGAGTGTGGCGAGCATTTACTTCGCCAAGGCAAATGGAAGTTCTTTTTGAGCAAGCAGTTCCAAACGTCCTTCCCAGAGCCCGAGGCGAAGCCAGATTCCATTTCGGATATATTGCTCGAACAGTGCTTCCTGCCTCGAATGCTCCTGTCCAACGCAGATGCAGAGTATACCTACCGATTCATCAAGGCACTCCATGAGTGGAATGCACCTGGATTCAAGCTCATGTCTCTCTACGACCGGTTGTTTAATGCGAACCGATTGCGGTCGCTCATTTTTACGGCGACCGTTATGGAAGCGGAGTACCTGGGTCGTTTCTTGAAACTTGTGTTGGAAGATCTATCTAGGTGGCACAAGAATGCCCCTGTTCCTAATGAAAAGGATTCTAAAGCTTCAAGAGACCAGCCGCGTCTGGGTGCGTATGAGAAGGAAGCCAAAGGTCCGAATGAGCAATCCCGCCTTGGATTTGCCTTGACATTTGACGAGAACGGAAAGCCACTTACGTTTGTGGAGCATGCTCAGTTCAAGGATATGCTGTTCCGCTGGCATAAGAACCTGAACATGGCTCTCCGGTCCTGCCTGGAGGGTTCTGAGTGGATGCATATCAGAAACGCTATTAGCGTTCTCAAGTCTGTTCTTGATTTCTTCCCTGCCATCGACTTCATGGCAACTAAGTTCATCGCTCTTCTCCAAACAATCACCAGACAAGAAACAGCAGCGAAACCGTCGCCGGATAGTGAAGTTGGCGGACGTGTGGATTTAGCAGTTGCTGCGCAGGGTGCAATGTCCGAACTGCAAAGGAGAAAATCGAAATGGGTCATGGTTCAGGCATTCCGGCCAGGAAGTGTAAGTTGCACCTTAGTATGATCGAATTGGTCGAAGCTAACAGTCAACCAGGTTGGTGGTTCTCAAAATGATACTGACAAATTGACTGCCCTTCGCGCGACGGCCCCAGAGTTTAAACCGACTACCAAGTTAGACCAGCACACCCCAGATATAGTTATCATGCTAACCTCATTCTAGGGCTGGCGGGAAACATGCCAACGAGGAAGAGGATGGCGAAGTTCAAGACGGCAGAGATGGCAGGTCGCCGGGGCCTGATGGCACTTCCAAAAATGGCTCGACAAAAGATAGCCTACCTGCCAAACCAACGGGTTTGGCCAGAGACACTCCCAAACGAGAGACTGGAGCATCTGGCCATCGGAATTCCACCTCCAACGCAGGCTCTAGTGTCAATTCAAATGGCTCCAAGACTGACTCTCGACCAAACACGTTGCCAGATCGGCCTCCTCACACCCCTCACACCTTACCAAGCAGACCGAATGTACCCATTCCTACGCATCTGAATAATGAGCGATTCAACCAGCAAAGGGGGCACGAGCGTCGTGATGGAAAGGAGCCTCGCGAAACTCGTTCTCGAGATGGTCGAGAAACCCGAGACTCACGTGAAACTCGTGATCAACGAGAGCCTAGGGAACCTCGGGACAACCGGGAGCATCGTGATTCTCGCCAATTTGATCAATCTCGATCAGAACGGTCTCGTGACTACCAAGACCGCCGCGGCCCTGATCAAAATCGCGATCAATCTCGACCAGATACAGGCCCTCGCCGAAACGAGCATGATCGGGAAAGACAGCGTGATAACAGGGGTGGTCGGGTTCATGAGCCTACGCATGGACGTCTCAATGATTCACCTGCCACTATCCCTGCCCAACCTGCAGAATCTTCGGAACCTATCATGAACCCTGAACGAGCAGCTCTTTTCGCCAAAGACACCCAGGATCGTCCTCGTGCCCCGGATTCTGATCGACGCAACAACCGTGGTCCGAGACAGCCGGTGGCAAACGAGCCTATGGACTCCATTAACCCTGAGCGAGCGGCGCTGATTGAGGAGCGAGACAATACGCCATCGCGACCCCCTAGAGAGGAACGCGATCGTAATAATCGTAATCAATCTCCCCGACGTGGTAGCCGTTATGGGCATGAGGGCAGTCAGCCCGGTGTCCGCGATGACCGGCAACATGCTGCTGACAATCGACAATCTGGTAGAGACCAACGGGATCGCTCGCCGACAACCGGAAACTTCAGAGGAGACAGGCCCATGGATCGAGAGGGCGATGAGAGGGGACCTCAGTCTAAGAATAGAGACTCTTCAGGTTTTACTGGTTCCCGAGGTCCCGACTCCGATCAAAAGGCACCACACCAAGACCACTCATATGGACGACTCAATGCCATTCAGAATGTGACAGACATCCCCTACGGGCCCCGGGGCCGTGGTCGCGGGGCAGCTCGAGGTGGCCACGGAGGACCTCACAACGCGCAGGGTCGGCCAGATAATCGATTCTCGGGACCTGATTCTGAGCAACCACCAACTCCGGATAGACCTCCACCAACTGGGCCTTCCTCGGGCAGAGGGCGACGCGGAAACTACGAGTCAAATGCAGGCCCTGCCACTCCCTCAGGTACACCAGGCGGCCCGCCGCATTCTGACAGACCCCCCAGGCATAGTGGCTCTGGCCCCCCAGCGCCCTCGCCTGTATCAGCCAATGCCACCCCAGTTGGAGTTCACCCTGAACGTTTAGCCCAGATTGGCGGCTCAATCCCTCCACCTCCGCCTCCAGGACCTCCACCTCACGGACACGGTCGTCAGTCGATGCCAAATACAAACACGCCTGATAGAGGCTCCGGACATGGTCCTAGGCAAAATCCTGGCAACTACGCAGCATCCCCAGGCGGTGATAGTGGCGTACCTACAGGACCGTCAAACAACAACGAGCGATCTCGATCTGGTAATAACAGCAGAAGGCAGCTCGCAGGAATCAACAACACGCTTCAGCAAGCTCAAGCCACTATGCCCGAGGTTACTCGTAGCAGCAGCGTTCGTAGAAACCAGTCAAGACAAACGTTGGGGAATTCTGATGCTCAAGTCCTCACCGGCGGTTCGCCTGGATCGACACCCTCCCAGGAACGTCAAGATCCTGTTCGCCACGAGTCATCGAGCAGAGGACCTGCTAATGGAGATGAAGGGTCTGGGCGAGGGGAGCATGAGCGCAGCCGCAGGGAAAGCCGATCAAGCCGACAATCTCGCCGTGGCAGCCGTGATCGAGATCGTGAACGAAGCACTGGACGTGATCGTGAGGGCAAAGAGCACCGCGAATACCGGGATCGTCGATCCGGGGCCGGCGAAGGTGGTCGAGAAGAACGAGAGTCCCGTAGATCAAATAGGGACCAAAGCAGCAGCGGGCGGGAACTGATGGGACCACCTGCTGCTGGTGGCAGCGGCGGCGGTGGCGGCGGCGGCGGCGGCGGTGGAAGAGACATGGGCCCCGGTCGAGAGAACCGTCATCGAAACGATGCGCAGGGCCCTCGAGGAGGGGAAGATTGGGGAAACAACAACAGGGGAGGACGCGGAGGACAACGCGACGGCGCGCACGGCGCACACGGTGGACAACGGCAGGAAGACCGAAGAGAGGAGCGTGGCAGAAAGAGGAGAAGCGAGGATAGTGCGGGAGCTATGTCAAACGAGCGCGAAAAGAGACCGAGACGATAGAATCGGGGGATGGGGTTCGAGTCAACGTACGAAAAAGTTATCAACAGGGCGAATAAGGCGGCAACGGATATGCCAGCTGGGTTTCATCCCCGGGAAGATAATGGAGAGCAAGAACAGGGCTAAGAGCGACGAAGACGACAGCCCGTGGGCGATATGCGACACGGACTTATTTCATCTTGTCGGCGTTTTCTGGACCAGCTTTCTGATGCCGGTTCCTACTTGTCTTTGTTTCCTACACTACTTTACAAGACTTTTTTTTTCACCTACTCTTGTTATTATTTGTCTGTCATATGGGGAAAAGGATTACGAAATTATTTTTTTGGCAGTCATCATCGTCGGAGAGCCAACGAGGAGCCAGCAACAAAAGAGAATACAACATGTTTACACGCAAACTCAAGGGTTCAATCCTTGGTCTTGCTCATCTTGGCCATATTTTGGTGTACAAGATGGCATGGGCATCTGCAGGGCGTCAATGGCGTAGGGAGCTGGAATGCATTTTTTGAGGGAAAGATTGTGATACCCGGATATCTGCGAAGAGAAGAGATCAACAAAGGTTGATTGCTTTGGATTGGATGAGAGGGTGTATTTGGGTGATGGCTGAGAATGACGTATGTCAGGCCAAGTAACTGGCCGCATCGTATTGATGGTGACGCCGAAAGTAAAACGACGTGTTAGTGAATAAAGTAAAAGTAAATATTGTCGGCAATGTCGGAAATATGATGTCTGTTGCGAGACGGATATCTATGTACGAATACAGGCCTACATCCAAGGAGGCTTGTGGTTGTTATTTGTAGGAGAGTGACGAAGATGAGAGAGCTATATTTGTTGTTCTCGGCATTGGTTTTCGGCAGAATTGTTCCGATGAGGGATAACGAAAAAGAAAAAGGAAGTAAATGAGGCGTGTACTGTGGACGAGAATGGTGATATGTTGCGATACGTCAGATGATGTCAAGAATGGAGGAGGCTAGACTCAGCCGCCGCAAGGAATCTGGTGATAGTGGTAGCGGAGGTTTGGCGCTTGACAGGTAATGAGAGCAGTGGCTGTGCTGTGGAGTTGATTGGCTGGCCCGTGTGTCGTTTTCGGAAAAGCGGCACGGGACGGCGGTACAAAGTACTCAAGCGGCGTGGAAGGGAGGGCCGCGTTTCCACTCGTATCAGAATGACCCAGGTCCTGGGTTCTGGGTAAGTGAGCGAGTCTGTGCTGGCCAGAGGGAGAGTTCAGCCCTGCAGGACTGCACGCACAAGAGTTTGCCAAGACGGGTTCTCCAGAGCCGCCAAGATGCAGCTTCATCGGCTTGGCGCTCCTGGACCCTGCTGTTCAACTTCACTTGTCCGGTCCGCCGCTGTGAAGAGCATGCACGGCATAAAAAAAGTGCCCGTCGGATCCATTGGGCATTGGGCATTTGACACTTTCACTGCCACGCCCGAGCCACACGGGGGGTTGGCCCAGCGGCGCCGGCCCCTCTCCGCGAGCGTCACGTCTTAACTGTTTCGAGCCTTTCCTCCTTCAAAAATCCTGTCACGCAAAGGGATCGCCGCGCATGCCTACATGTACATGCCGTTGCCCACTCTTCTCTTGCGGCGGCGAAAGCGCCAGTGGGGTCTCTGTTCCTTGGACGCGATTGATAATTAATTGACTGTGCCCTTGGAGTCGGAGCTGTAACAAGCCATCCCAAACCCTACCTGTTTCCCCGTCGTCGCCGACACCACTCCAATCTCAATCTCGACGGATCCTCCCCCCCCCTCGCTCCTGCTCCTCCACTTCGATTTTACATTCTCCGTTGTGCTACGTCAACTTCTCATTCTCCGCCGCTCCACGTCAACCCTCGACATCCCACACCGGTTGCGCTCAACCACCGTCTCGATAGCCTCGAACCTCCATCTCCTTGCGTTTAACACCTTTATTCTCGGCGCGCATCGCATCAACCTCTCTCTAGAGCGTTCGCGGGTTTGCCAACCCAAAAGGCCCCATTGCGATCATGGGCGCACAATGCAATACCACGTTGGAGAACATGAGTACGTCGCGCATTCGAACAGCCTTGTCGCTGTGTTAGCTGACCTCGGTTTCCTCCCAATAGCTCCTCCAGCGCACCAAAAAGCCATCGTGGGCGACCTCACCTTCCATACACTCGCAAAATACATTGGCAGCGGCACCACCCTCATCGCCGTCCTGCTCAGTCTTCTGCTCATCTGGATGCATGCCATGAACTACACGAAACCTCGAGAACAACGACAGTACGTCGTGCATCATTTCCTCCGCCCCGATCCATGAATATTGTTTTCTAACCAAGGCGCCAGAATTATTCGCATTCTCTTCATGGTTCCCGTCTACGCTCTTGCGTCACTCGCTCAGATCTTCTGGTACACGCACGCCGTCTACATTGAGGTCATCTCGACATGCTACGAAGCCTTCGCCCTCGCCGCCTTCTTCGCCCTCGTCTGCCACTACGTCGCCCCCGATGTTCACTCTCAGAAAGTATTCTTCCGAGAAATGTCGCCCGTCAAGCCCTGGATCTTCCCCCTCAACTGGTTCGCCAAGTGCTGTGGCGGTCAGCGTGGACCTTGGAGAACGCCCAGGAGCGGTCTGACTTGGTTCAACATTTGCTGGGTCTCCATCTACCAGTACATCGTTACCCGCATTGCTTCCACCGTCATCGCCGTCGTGACTGAGGCTTTCGAAGTCTACTGCGAGAGTTCCAACAATCCTGTCTTTGCTCACGTTTGGGTGAGTGCCATCAACATGGTGGCCGTCACCATTGCCATGTTCTGCGTTGTACAGGTCTACGTCCAGCTCAAGGACCCGCTGGTTGAACAAAAGTTGTTCACAAAAATTCTTGCCATTAAGCTCGTGGTCTTCCTCGTTTTGTGGCAGACTGTCATTATTTCTCTAGCTACTTCGTCGACGGTTCACATGATCAAACCAACAGCAACGGTATCGTACCCCGATATCAAAGTCGGCATTCCTAACCTCCTCGTTTGCATCGAGATGGCTCTGTTTGCCACATTTCACTTCTGGGCCTTCAGCTTCCGCCCCTACCGACCGAGCGCCCCTAAGACATTCTACCCCGCCCCCGATGCCACTCGCGGCAGCCCCTACATCGAAAACAAGCATTCATCTCCCAGCGGTGGTTTCCTGGGCGTTCTCGCCTTGGTCGATGCGATGAACCCGTGGGATCTGGTCAAGGCCTTCGCTCGTGGTATGCGCTGGCTCTTCTGCGGCGTCAAGCGCCGCAAGCAGGACATCAGCTACGAAAACTCGGTGCAGATGACGTCGCGACCTGGGAGCCCGGATGGTGGCCGCCGATCTACGAGTTCCGATGCGCCTTTGAAGCCTGTGGGTTCTGGAAACAGCGACGATGCAGTTCTGCGCCAAAACAACTTAAACCAGGATCCAACACACCCGCCAGTGCCGCCGCAAGACGAGCGCTACGAGCCAATGCGCCACGAGAGCTCGCCGGTGCTCCCCCATCACAAGAACCCCGAACCTTACGATGCTGGTCGTTTTGCATCACAGGCAGACGACCAGAGACTACCGTACCCCGCGGACACGTACGAGACTCAAATGCCTTACATGCCATACCCCAATGACGGTCCATCCCCATATGCACCAGAAACAGCAAATCATCAACAATCCGGGGTAATAGATACCCAGAGGATCGATTATCGACGAAACTAAAAATCTAAACCCTGTTGAATTTTTTGTCTTCTAAATATGCATTGCGTGGAGCGCTTGGAATTCGGCTTGGGATATGGATATTCCAAACGGTATACTGTGATATCAGGTTCTTGCGGGTCTTTTTCTTTCTTTTTTTAGATTCTCCCTTGAAGGTGGGCATGTGTACATAGGATTACTTCATATAGTCAAAAGATACCGTTATGATCAAGTCGTGGCCCTTTCTGAGTGATGTACGTGATCCCAGCTCCCGAACAAGCGCATAATTTGTCCCTGCAACCTGATTCAGGCTCTGTTACAAGCTTTTGGTTATTTTATGCCTTATGGGAATATTGAAAGCAGTGATGGTCAGGGGATTGTTTCCTAATATGTATGTAACGGACTAATGTATAGGCTTAATGAGGGTGTCACCAATACAGTAAGCTTCAGTAAGCTTACCTATAGACTCCTCGTCGATGCCCCCCCATGAGAAAGGTCTGCGTTTATAAAATTAGGTGGAGAATCCCACTCTGTGCGTGGTTTACACGTATTGATGGTTGTCTGATGATTTTTCTAATTGGCCATGGTTGCGTACTAGAATGTTTGGCGCGATGTCACCGTACATCAATTCATTTACCGGGTTTAATTGATGTGGGCCCATTTCCGACCCGGACCCCCTGATGCAACCTTGCTTGGGTCGGCAATTGAGTTATCGCACAACTCCTCCCTTCAACTCCGTCGATCCAACTCTACTGCCCGAGCGGGTCCGGAACCACGTAGCAATGTATCTCAAGTCGCTGGTTCCACGGCCAGTCGGAACAGCTGGTTGGCTGGCGCGCGCGAAGAGTTCCCTTCATGTCAACGCTGGCCAATTGAGACGCAGTAAATGTCTCGATAGTAGTTGCAGTTCCGTCAGCGGTCGTATCGGCCTATCCTTGAATGCTCGCGCTTTGCCCAAGTGGACTGGGGCCAAGACGAGACTCCCAGGTTCCACCAGACACGTCTGCAACTTGGACAACCCCGTGATACAAGAGGATAATCCAGTGTTGACAAGCAGCAGACTTGATCAACTTCATTCTCAAGCGAGGTATTCGGGAACCCTCGGGCCGAACCAAATTAGACTTGTTACACTTGCTCCGAGGTTCCAAAGACTCAACTCAGAGTTGCAAGTTGAGCACCAACGCCAACGCCAGCAATCCCCTTCCGCTTCCGAATATCCATGGTACACCCAGGCATGGACTCACAGCCATGGAAAAGAGCAGACAGTCCCCCGGTTTCGAATCGACGTCTTCGACTTTGACAAGGCCCCGCCGTACGAAGCGCTGTCTTACACTTGGGATGACTTTCAACGGACAACTCTCCTTCTCGATCCCAGGCCGCTGATGGTGACGGGGAATTTGGCCATGGCGCTGCAGGAACTCCAGCTTGACAACAAGCCGCGGCTGCTCTGGATCGACGCTTTGTGTATCAACCAGCACGACAATGACGAGATGTCGAACCAAATCCGCATGATGAAGGACATCTACTCGCGGGCTAGACGCTCCATAATGTGGCTCGGCGCGGCCGACGAAT
This sequence comes from Calonectria pauciramosa, assembly GCA_017140785.1. Classification (NCBI taxonomy): domain Eukaryota; kingdom Fungi; phylum Ascomycota; class Sordariomycetes; order Hypocreales; family Nectriaceae; genus Calonectria; species Calonectria pauciramosa. The sequence continues at coordinate 969,416 of JAACIZ010000010.1, read as the reverse complement.
CGACCGGGCTTGCCTTCCGGTCGTTTGCCCGACGGGCCAAGGAGTGGGACTGCAACACGCTCCGGCCGCCGGCCGCCATCCCGTCATCCCGGTGCGACAAGCAGGAAGTCGCGGCGGTGCTCAAGCTGATGCAGAACCCCTACTTCACCCGCGTGTGGATCATCCAGGAGATTGTCGTCTCCCGCGCCGTCACCGTCGCCTGCGGCCGCTTCCGCATGGGTCTCGACGCCCTCTTCTCCGGCGCCTACTGGTACGCCTACTCGCTGCCCAAGTTCTCCGACGACGGGGGCGTCACCGGCACCATCGGCCAGATGATGATCTTTGACGGCCTGGACCCGTGGCGCCGCGCCTTTCACTCGGCGGCGAGATCGCGCTCCTCGGCCGAGAGCCTGCGGCTGGAGCATGCGCTGGTGACGACGCGCAATTGCAGCGCCACGGACGCAAAGGACCGCGTGTACTCGCTGCTGGGTTTCACGAACAACGTCCATTCGGACAATTTCCCCATCGACTACTCCGCCAGCGTGGCCGATGTGTACAGCCGTGCCACAAAGGCAATCATCAGGTCGGGCTACGTCGACGTCTTGTCCTCCGTGCAACGGCTGCCCAACTCCTCATCCGACCTGCCGTCGTGGGTGCCCGACTGGAGGGTGCCGTGGGACAGCGTTCCGCTGGCCGCCAGGAAGTGGTTTTACAACGTGTCGGCCCGAACGCGGCCCAGTTCCGCCGGGAAGTACATGCACGACGACGGCAAGGACGAGGAGCTGCACAAGCTCAGGATTGAAGGCCACCTGGTGGACGTGGTTGCGCACGTCTTTGACCCCTGGGAAGAGCTCGGCCGGCAGGACGTTTCGCGGTTCTGGTTCGGCGAGCTCCAGATCCAGGGCATCCTGCGCAAGTACGGCCTCCACGGGTGGTACCCCCTGACGCGCGAGCCCATGGAGCGAGCCTGCCTCCGGACCATGCTGGCCGACCTGCTGCCCGGCTTCCGCCGCTGGGAGAGGCGCCCGACGCTGGACTGGCGGCGCTTCGTCCGCTGGGCATTTCCCGACAAGTGGTACGACGGGGAGGCGGCCTTCAACATGTTCTCCGAGAGCATGCCCCTGACGGTGCGCTCCGAAATCATGCACAACATCCAGGACTTCCTGCACCACCGCAAGCTGTTTGTGACGAGCGGGGGCTTCATCGGGCTCGGCCCGGCCATGACGCAGCGCAAGGACGAGGTGGCCATCATTCTCGGCGCGAGCGTCCCGTTTGTCGGCCGGGACCGCGGCGACGGGACGTGGGAGCTGCTGGGCGAGTGCTACGTCCACGGCATCATGGACGGCGAGATGATATCGGCTATAGCAGATGCTAAGCCCGACGTGTTTGAGATTACCTGAGCTGCGGTTGAGCAAACATGTGTTGAAAATGGGGCTCCGGAGTGGCGAGGGAGTACAGAGGCAGCCAAGGCTGGGGCTCCTAAGCAGCTATCCGAAGCCATCGTCAGTTTCCTTCTCCACAGGGATCCCGACGGCATAATCCCGTACCCTCATACGAAGCAAACTGCAGGACTTGGCGAGTGTAAACCACGTCACTCTGGGTTCTACCTTGGGTAGAGTGTCCCTCAGCTCCGCGGGAATCAGTTCTCTGCTTCCAAGAATCAGTATAAAGGGGCCTCAAGATCCCCCTTCGAATTTCCTGGCTCTCCTCCTCAACACACACTTATATATATACATATTGACCACACAAGGGGAGGGCGTGCGGCTACCGGGCGATGATGTCTTGGCCCACAGCAAGACATGACAAGCCTCGCCCTCTCCTTGGGTCAACCCAGTTAGATCCCATTGTCTGGACAGCGAAGCCGATTTTTCAATCGACTTGCTGAGCCCTCCAGCCGTCGGCAATGGCAACGCAAGCGGTAAGTTATCCAGATGCCCTTTCCTTTCTACTTGATTCTGACCATGGCACAGGCGAATATGGGTTACCTCACATCTCCAGTCGAAGCCTACTTCGCTGGTGGAAGTCCTGCGCCTGGAAGAAGCGATGCGAAAATGCAAGCCAACTCGATCGACAAGTAAGTTGATTGATTTCCCGGGTTTGGCTTTCAAGCTCTGACGAGTTCGCTTTAGGATCAAGACGAGATCAGGACGAGCTCGGGCACGAAGACGGCTTCCGCTCCAAGAGCTGCGATGATGATGATGGCGATGATGTAACGCCTTGCGTTTGGAGGTTCCAGCAACTTGATCCAGTCCAGCCAACGCCCTTGACATGGTAAGCACCGCCTCTCCCTCGAATTCACCAGCATCGGACACTGACCTCGGCTAGTACTCGGCGAGTACCGAGCAGAACCAGCAACAGTGCTTCTGCTAGCACACAATCGGTAAGTCGGTGTCGCTTCGAGAGTCAAAGAGTATCAACTAACGTCTTGCAGGGACTGAGCCGTCACCAAGGTATTCGCTCCCCCAGTCCCAGGATCGGTCCCTATCCGAGGTGCCCTTGCACTACCAAGATGACCTCTTATTCTTGGAAGTCTCTGCGCCAGTGTTTCCGTCAGCTGCATCAGCTAGCTGGTCCATCAAGCCGGTTATAATAAGGTAGTCAACTTGCCAGTGTACACGGACCTCAGCAGCCGTAAGTGGTTCTCCCATCTCAGGCATGAAGTTTCATGGAACGCTAATACTCAACTGTTAGTATGGCACTAGGTCTTTGTGTTGGTTCATTTATCCTATGGATGTGTTTCGGTGTAGAACCACAGCTTCAGCTACTTGGACGCAAGCCTCCACACTCTACACAAATACTTTTTCCATCTTCTTGGCTGGTGTCTTCCGCACATCTCGTGTTCTGCAGAGCCTCTCATTCCAAAGTCAGTATCAGTTACATCCTATGGCTGCAATTTCGATTCTAATCCCCTGGCTAGTCAACATGAGAACTCTTGGGGTTCTTCCTTTGCTCGCTCCTCTTAAGAAGGCATCTCATGGTGGCTGAGGTCGACAGCGACGTCTTATTTTTCTCTACCTCGGTACGGTACTGCTTATTGGTGTCTCTTGTATTCATGCGAAAACAACGCGCTGTTCCGCCTGTTGAGGCTTCATTTGAGGGCTTGCTTCTCTTTCCGCCCACATGCGGGGAAGCCTTCCGAGATCCGATTAAATTCCGCGATGGAAGAAGAGATATATGGAATGGTTGCTTTCGAGATGTTTCCTGTAAGTTTATTCAACGCTCCCGACTATATCCGCCAGCCGGAATTGTTGGCACAGCAGTCACTAACACTACCCAGGGGGTTCGCTTTGACCTGGTTATTCGATCGCACACGTTGACTCCCCCAACAAAAGGGTGACCTTTCCGGCACAGGACCAACCCTAGCACCATCTCCGCAGCTCGCTTATGCTTGGCATGTGAAGGGACTCATTTAGCTCGACGCGAAAGCACCCTTGGAATACTTTGCGCCAGTTCCCTGGTTCCCTTTCGTCGCTCATGCAGGTCAATCTTCGCACCCACGCAATGCCTCGTGTTCCAATGGGACAATGAATGGCCGGGTTCTTCCAGCACGGAGCTTAAAGGAACCCTATTGCGCCTTCCTTTCGTCACAAAGAATGGGAAAAATACACCATCTCACACAACCCTTCTATTTGGGTTGGGCACTTCCACAAACATTTCCCCCCATGCTGCTCAACGCATTCGCCACGAAGACAGTCCTCCTCAGATTTCGAATTTTCTATTGATTCGAATGCTCCAAGCACAACACGGTTCGCTGGGCACATAAGACTTCGAGTCTCGTGAAGCATGCCCAAAAAATGCTGCGCTTGGGAGGTGAAGGATTGGTGCGATCGAGAATGTTGTCCCTCGGTACGCAGTATTCAGCCTCACATTTGTGAGCATCTTGACCATCAACCTATCACGGCAAAGACCTTGCCCATACAAGAGCTTCGTCAGTCAGCACTCTTCCTATTGTTGCCACATTTTGGTTGATTCGAACAAAGACCCTGCCGTCGTATGTTCCTGAGAGCAACACGCCGGAAGTGCATCATTCTGAACCATATATTTCTCAGATACCTGCCTGGCGAGATCACTGCCGGTTTACCAGTGGAGCTAGAATGTTTCGAATCTATCAACTTTTCTACTTCACATGGCAACTTATTTGTGTCGGCACACTGAGACCAATCCAAAAGCCCAAATACTCTATATACATCAGCAGTCGAGCTCGACGAGCCCGAGACATTTGGAGATCTCGTTGGCAGAGGAACTTCAGCAAGTCAAGGTTTCTTATCCCCGCCCAAATCACTGCTCGGAGCTTGGCGATTGGAGTTCAGAAAACGGATATCTCGGCTCAGCTATTGAGCAAATGGCGCAACCCCAGTGATATTCTGTCCTTACGATTGCTGGTGGGTAGCTCCCTCGTGCAGAAGGCCTTGGCACAACCGTGCGGCTATTACCCATAACCATATCGGGAATCTTTCCCAGTTTACCTCACCCTGATCGCCTTTCCTTTGACCGGGTTGGCTACGCAACCCTCTCCCTGAAATGCATCCTTGGAGACAAGCAGCTAATGCCGTATCAACTGCTCTCTGCTTCTCAGGTGCTTGCTACACGCTTGAAAGAAGGCAGGAGATGATGGTAGAAGTAGCCCGAGCCTGTAACAAATAGCTCCCAGGCAGAATTGGCTGAGCTCCCAATGGCGCTTGTGCGTTACTGCCAAAGGAGATTTGATGGGGCTGGGGGCAACTTGGAGGTTTAGTTTGCTGACAGGTCTGCGTTTCCGGCTTCTGCAGTGCCTGGGGATCGCCACCATCTGCGATGCTCCCTGGACAAGATTCGCGGGGCATGATTCAATGCGATCAAGCATCCAACCCCAATGTCCGCCGTCCGCTCATGATGGCCTTTACCGCCACACCCATCTCCAACGGGCCAACGGACATCGAACCAATGCATCAGCTGTGCAAGATGGAATATGAGGTCCATGATGACCTATCAGTGCTATTGCGCTTCTACCAGTCAGCATTCAACCGCTCGAGATGAAAGGGAGGCCCTTTCGCCAATGCTAAAAGAAACACAAGGCTCTATGTCTCAAGGGGTTCTCTCTGCGCAATTTCCCATAGTTTTCTGGTTGCGGTATGAAATCTGCTGCAAGATCTTAATCAGCACTCGATGCAACGCCCACCATCGCTTCCATGGGCCTTGTCTCCAACACTGAATCGCACCAAAGTCAACGTGGTCGGTCACAGCAAAGCCGATAGATTCAAATCTCAACACAAATAGCTGTGGTGGGAACATGGTCCGCCAAATTGAGGATCCAATGTTTCATCTGATCGACAATTCTCCTCAGTGAGGAGGTGGATGTTTTTTTCACGAACAATTCTTTGATCAAATGAAGCCTTCTCTCACGGAATGAAAACAATTCGAGACACAACATCAGAAACGGCGAAAAACGATTCAATTGTGAGAGCTGTTAGGTGCACATACATACCCTCCAAGCTACATCAATGCCAGGAGAAGATCAATGGAGCCTATGCCTTAAAAGGTCGTGAGCTATGCCATATCAATGAAATGGCAACCATTTTGAGAAGCCAATTGTTCCCCTATCAGTAACTGGGACCTTTTATACGAATCATTCGCTTGCATCGCGAGCCGTCAGCAAGGAAAAGATGCCACATCACATTGCATGTGCGGATCGGGGCTGTGTTGGTCGACGAACCGACCGCTCCGCCATATCATGGCATTACTCGAATCCCTTAACAACACCAGGTGGCATGAGCCATTTGAAGGAGGGGCAGGGTGCCCAATCTGGTCACCAAACCCAGCATTACAAGGGTCGCGGCCTTGCCCTTCGCGAAACAATGTCTTGGGAACTGATTGACGAGCTAGACCATCGATGTCAGAGGGAAAATAAGCCACGTCGGCGATCCTTGTCTTGCTCATCTAATTCTACTATATCATCCAGCATCGACTCGCCCCAGATGGAGCTGTTTGGGATATTTTCGCTTTCGATTGAGATGTGCAGATAGTCGTCTCCTTCTACCGCCGCCGCGAAACCATCAGTTCGCTGCGCCTCCATGCCCATCAATCCCAAATTGTCGATGGACTACAGTGGAGGGCACATTTGGCTCGGACGATGCAGACAATACAATGCCGCGCCGATCGAGGATATGCATGTATACCGAGAATGGAGCTTCACTATCAAGCGCCGACTTTTGGCGTGTGCGTCCACGGAGCAGAGCGGATACAAGGCAAACCCAGTCGCTTGCAAGTCTATTGGCATTTAACATATTCCTTCTTAGAGGTCCTCTTTCGCCTTGTCTGATACCTTCAAACAACAATGACAAGGAGATGGGACTCATTGTGTCGTTCTCGTGTGGGTTCTCGATAGCAAATCTACCACCGTCACATGCAGGCGATTTCTCCAAGAGCCAAGTCGATTCACTGAACCAAAGTCGTGGGCTCCCGAAAGAATCGAAGTAGCAAAACCAAAATAAGATTCAGCTATTATATGATAGATCTCAGTATAGTGCATTTGCCGAATCTTCAACATGTCGCTGGACGCGTTCAGAGTGGAACCATGAGCACACCTTCATCGCACCATATGCCTGCGTTTTCCAAGAGATACCTCAACTAGACGTCAGTCTCACATATCTTCGGCATTCCATTCACCCAGAGGGGAGTACGCTGTGCTTTCCATCAACTCACACCGAGCATCAAGCCTTGTGAGTCCCAGTCTGCGTCATGTTTGACCAGCATCAGACGACGTTTCTCCTTCGAAAGCCCTCATACCAAGGACTAGTACATCCGAAGCAAAACATATGTCGGGCGATCAGCAAACGCCAGCTTTAGCGGGCAAAGCGATCGCTGTCTCACTGCAGCCAGTATTTCCCACCGACCAGGCATACTCCTTCGATCGTCCCACGGGCAGGCAGTTATTGACACTGAATGATTGGACAATGCTAGAGAAATGTCTGCATCGAGGTTCCTCTTGCCAGCAGACCAACGCAGTAGTCTCTGCTGTGCGAGAATCTTGAGAGTGTAGCACCGTTGCCCGTCATAAATTTAAGGGAGCTACCGGTTCTGTTTCCGGGACGAGAAAAACCAACATCAGCAACAAATAAAAGAAGGCCATCGACTGGGTTCTCGATCATGGAGTGCAAAATTTGCGACTTTGGATTACTCACCAACACATTTTTGTGCCTTGCCTTGGCTCAAACTTCCCAATCCTCCTTCAAAATGTCCATCAGCCTCAAGGTCTGATCGTTCCGTGATCAAGGAGATTATGGATAGGCCCGGCCAACACATCATTCATAGAGACAACAACCTATCCTGAGGTCTGACTGGCCTACGTGAGGAAAGGCGTTTGATAGACTCGACCAACACGTCAGCCATGCAGAGCCAGAGATATGGTGGAAAGGTTTTCTCGAAGCCAGGGATGCTCACCATAGCGGCACCGCAACGTCGACACCCTTGAAGTGCGTGTATCAAGAGGCTTTTCTGACAACTTGGGTGCTCTTAAACCCCCCGTCTCGGTGGAGGCGAGACCCGGCTGTATTTTCTCCCCCGATTGGCCGCCTCATTATGTATCGACTCCGGTTCAGATCAAGGTCCTGATAACCACCAGCCATCCCCAGAGCAGCCTCAGATCATCGGCTTCCTATATAGCACGGCAGAAATTGCCGTCCAACGATAAGATGCTGTCATCTTCCGACTGGCGTGCGCTGTGGTTCCACAAGCAACCCAGCCACTGAATTGAGTCTCCATCAAACTCCGTCTTATTTTCCTCGTCATCACATCACGCTGTGTCGCACGCTGTGCCTCACCAAGCACGAGCCGATCTGCAAGTAGCCTTGGGCGTGTCAGCTAAAAGATCAGAACACACTAAGCTTGGCTCAAGTCCGCCGGCCACAACTGGCGAAGCGACAGCGATGAAATGCCGACAAATTTGCAATCAAACCGGATTCAGACTTTCCGCCAAGTGTTGACGTACTACATTTCAGCGAAAACTAGGTACGGGTTTATATTCTGATCCGCAGAGTTGGTGGCCATGCAAGTGTTTTCCATGGAGCGAGTGGCTCGCTCCTAACCCCCCCGAAGCAAGCCGTGGAAGTGTTGAATTACCCTCTAGCCGAAAGCAATAATCCTACCGCTTATCTTCCTCGGATCTTTCCTATTGCACTCGGGTTTCAGATTTTCGCTCACGGGTTGGCAGCCGCCACGAAAACCTGCCCCCCACCCCTTGACATCCTCGAAGTTGAGAAGATCTACCCATTGACGAACGCTACATATCATCAGACAGCCAAACATTAGCCGCACACCAAGTCGCTGTATCCAACATATGGGTTTTGGCTTCGAAAACTGTTTATGGAATTCACTGCCCCTTTTCAGATGCCACAAAAATATATCCAAATTTCATCATGTTTGGAAGCCACGTCTTCGACACAAGACAGCATCGGCGATGTGCATCGATTCGAGGTCAGCTTGTCGATGCAAGTTGTCGATGCAAGTCAAGTCGTTGGATTTCCGGCCCACCAGGGACAAAGATATAAGGAGCCAAACAAGGAGACCGAAATCGTCGAGTAGAAAACGCAACAGCCTTCGGTTTTAAGCTTCCAGCAGATCCAGAAAGATCCAAGACGGAGCTGGATAAAAGACGTCAAAAAACAAGCAACCTTTGAATCGCCAAGGACGGGATGAAAGAGAAGTATGAGCCGGCCGACGACAGACCCTCCTCATTCTCCACGCTGTGTCCAAAGATCCAAAACAAACTTGCGCTCGGGAGGGCTGCAGCAACCACACGACCAAGTGACCAAGTCAGGCGCGGCAGGTCGGGTGAGTCCGCGAAGCAGAAAAACAACACAGATGCTCAAGATCAACTTGTGCGATCGACTTTGAGCTGCACTGTCACTCACTCCATCCCGGTCAACCTTTATCGTTGCTCAATCCATTTCATTTCAAGACAATAGGGACAACGGGGGCTAAGCTAAAATTGAACGATGGACAACTGGTTAATTAGAGGGTTGGTATGAAAATGACGAATGTGAGACACACTGAAAGTGGGAAAGTTTTAAGAAATGAAAAGTAAACAAAACAAATCAATAAAAGTCTACATCTTTTTTTCTTAGCATTCGTGGTTCAGTGTTGGGCACCGTTAAACTTTAGATCAAACCATACCAATAGCAATCAACAGCTCAACGTTCATTACTCACATTAGTACGCCATGTAAGAAAAGCTTCAAGAAGAAAAAAAATTATATTTCACTTTTTTCGCTCAGTTCCGGACCATGCTTCTATGTACAAACAAAAAGACAGCTTTCCCCTTCAAGTGACTACGACGGCCCATTATATCCAGACCTGGAGGCATCCTAAACGCTCGTGCAGCCGCACTAATCATGTCACCAACATGTCCCTCGCTTGCAATTGTCAAGTCTAACCGTGTCGCAATTCCAAAAGATGTAGCTTCGAAACGAAGATGGAGGCAGTCGGCAGCTGCCTTTCATAACCATGCCGATACTGATATCGAAGCAATCTCTATTTTGGAGCTTGCGTATATACTTCCCCCAAGACCTCGTCAAACCGTAGTTGCGAGGTCGTGTCCTATTTCCCCCAATGTAATGTTCCCTGAAATTTGCCAACGCCTTCCTGGTATCTCAAAATGCAACAAAACCCAAAGGCTGTAGAAAAGGTGTAGTGTGGAGAAGCGAAAATCGTGTACGTCGTGAGGCCCAAACCGAATACTAGCGCTTTTCGCTCAAGTATCGGGATCGGGATTCGTTGCCCTCAACACTTTGGGTGCTTGGATCCTTCTCGAGTAGTCGTGATCATCCCGAAGTGTGTTGATACTCTCGTGGCTTCCGTTCCTCACATAAAGTCCCTGCTTGAAAGGGTCCATGCGCGGGTCGACTTGCAGAGTGCTATTCCGCTTAGCCGCATTAGGTGATACAGGCGAGACCCCAGCGGTACTCATCTCGGGCCGCGAGGCAGATGAGCTATCTCTTATGCTGGGATCATCCTGGAAGCCCTGCTGCTCATTGCGCTGCTTGCGACGTCTAAACCACAAGAACAGGGCAACACCGGCACCAGCAATGACGGCAGCAATAATGCCTACTACGATGCCGGCAACCGCGCCCGTGCTAAGGCCGCCCCCCTTGGTGCTAACGGGGGCAGTGTCGCTTGCAACGTTCGCCGTGCCCGTGGGGCCGATATAGACAGTCTTGACGGTTCCGTCAGCCGTCACGGTTTGTATAGCGGACGATTGCACATCCGTGGTAGAAGAGTCGGTCTGGAAGGCTGGTTAGCTTCTTATTCTATGCCGCGCACATTATCACAACCGGGTTTCGCTCGTTAATGTCACGCATTCGTCAAGAAAGTCATACTGATGAGGATTCATGTGTCGTCGAAGCCGCCGTCTCGGATGAGATCACCGTCACTGTATTCTGCACCGTCTCAGTTACCTTGATTATCGCGGTCGATTGTGCCTGAAGCCGCCAGTTAAGCCTCGGTACTTTACCGTGAGTTTAGGGCAATTGGATATTGGCAATGATTCATACATATGGAATTGGAATAACAATCTTCGCAAGGCGTATATGGGTATCAGGTACACTTGTCCGATCACGATACAAATTTTGGGATCACATTATCCATCAAAAGAAAAGTTTAGACTTACATCAGACGTTGCTGTTGAGGACGAGGCTCCTCGAGTTCCTGATGGCTGGACATTGCCCAAGGAAAGATAGCCATAAAGGCCAGAGCCACCACAGTCTTCGGATGGGTAACCAGGACAAGAGGTGTCGCAGCTTGAAGTACTTTCGCGTTCAGCTTTCGCAGGGGCGTAGTTGGAACACCAACAAGCGTTGTTCTGCGTAATGGCGTATGCGTAATCGTCGACGCACCAATCGTGGCAGAGTCCATTCGATTGGTAGATGCTTGTGTCTATAAAAAGATTTGGTCAGCAAAATAGAACTTTGCGTCGTCATAGTCCAGCCTGTAGCGTACTTTTTGAGGTTGTGCCAGTGTTGATGCTTGCACAGATGTCGACACTGATGGCGCTGGTCAATGGCGACCAGGAGCTCGCTAAAAGGAATAAGAGGCCCAGAGTCTGGGTGCTGTAACGCATGGAAGCCATGGTGGCTGTGTGTTGATGTCCAAAAAAACTGAGGACGTTAGTCACGTCGTTCAGATGTCGGTTGGTGTCGATTGTCGCAGTAGTTCAAGGCAGGCAGAATTGGTGTGGTTATTCACCTTTTACCGATAAAGCCCAAGGCAGATAGGTTTGTTGAGTCGGAGACGAGCAAAAGATTGCGTGGTGAATCACGACATGAACACGACTGAGGGGCGTCTCAGTGGACCAAGTCCATATCAAGTTGGTGCCCCGGGAGTTGGTGCGACGAGGGCGGCCACAACTGCCGTGAGCAGTCTCGGGCGAAGCGCGAGCTGTGTATGGCTCTTCGATATCGCGGGGCACAGAGTGAATCGGGAGTGGTGATACAGCGAAGCAGCTGGACAAAAGTTCGTCGATGAGCGAGAGTGGGCTGCGTTGCAGTCGTATTTGCAAAGGTCGGCTAATGACAGTCGAGGTGGTGAGATCCGACAGCGGAGGGGCGGCCAGGCAGTCGAGAGTCCTACCCAGAACCAAACAATTGCGTCGAATCTAATTCCAACCAATCCAACACAAAAGCGAGTGGATGGGCAGCGCAGGAGCTTCCCAGATTGGGTTGCCGACAAGCCAGAAACCAAAAACCCGAGACCAGCAGCGGAACGAGAGACGGGAGAAGTCAAAGGGAGCGAAGGTTTCGGCAGGCGGATGGAATCACGAGCGAGGGCGGAGGAGGTTGGAGAGGTAAGTTGGAGGAAGGTGGTGAGCGGCGAGGAGGAGGTGTAAAAGGACAAGCAGGTGCGAGGCGACCAAGCTAGTATTGTATCGACTGGAATGTGCCGTGCAGTGTATAGCAGGCGTGTGGCTGGATGGATGAAAGCAGCTGAAAAGGAAGGAAAGAAGGATGTCCCGAGTATGAATACTTGGGTACTTGACCCTTGCCAGTTGCAGCAAGAGTGGAGGGAAGGAAGGGAGGGGCGGCAGTAGCTGCGACCGCTGCGACCAGGGGCGTGAGGTTAGCGGCCAGGGCTAGAAGCTAGGCCCAGTGTGGGCTGTGTCTCTGATGTTGGCGCTGGCCGATGGGTGGGTGGTGCGTGGTGGGAGGGAGCGGGCGTGGGTCTGGACCTCTAGGACCTGGGCGCTGAACGCTGGCCGCTGGCCGGGACGATGCTCGACTCGTAAAGGAAAGTGCCAAGAAAGAACAAGATTTGAGTACCTGCCGGGTCCCGAACCTACAGCAGGAGTGGCCAGGGTTTGTAAACAACAAAAGGAAGGAAGAGAAAAGAAAAAGAGGTTGCAAAGTCGAAGGCGAAGAAGGAGAAGGAGAACAGAAGACGAAGAGAGTTGATGGAAATTGCGTCGCCAGACATCGATCCCCTTTTAGCTCCTGCGCGGCCGGAGCCCATCCACAGCTGAAAAAAGCAGTGGGTGATGATGCGCGCGCGCGATGTGACTTGCGATGAGAGGGGGAGTGCTGCTAAAACGGAAGTACATGGCCTGGTGCTCGCTCGTTTTGGTGTTGGACTAACCGGACGAGGAGGGATTGACATGGGCCGAGTGTAGCAGAATGCCTCGTGTACGGACGTTCACGGGTATGAGCTTACTGCTCTGAGCCGAGTGCGAAGCAAGGATCGACGACGACAATACGGTACACGGAAACACATACGCACACCCATTCCCGCACCCGAACAAACAATCACTCATGGCCTTTGTTGGAGCGCGCCAGAAGAAACCGCCGTCGAGCGTGCCAAGGCCATGTACAGTACAATGTGGTGACCTGGAGGACAAAAAAGAGGCTAATTAGGATGCCCACGCACGCACACAGGCGCGCGCCCACGCGGAATCGGTCCAGTCCAATGCTAAAAAACGATGGAGGGGGGGCGCATCCACCGCAAATCTTGGCTTAAGCGTTGGGCTGGCACTGGGGCTGGTCGTTGTGGTTGTGATGTTGGCGACGGCGGTTACGGCTGGCGGGGGGGTTCAATAAATTATCAAATGGCCCAATTTACGAAGCCGTCGACTATGATCGTCCCGGGGCCCGAGCCTCAAACCTGGAACCGCTGACGCTCATCATTTACAAAGAAGGCAACTTGGAGGTTTGTCTTCATGGATGTTGTCGGGCGAACAATGGAGGTTCGAATCAGTGAACAGAATCAAGCGGTGCATGTGCATAGGCGCAGGCTCGGAACATTTGCCCAGATCGCGCATCAACCGCACACCGGACAAAAAGACAAGTAGTCGAGGTCCGTCTTCCCAGGCTATCCGAGTCATCTCAGACAGGACGAAACAGAGAAGAGAAGAGAACATGCACGAACACCTCACGGGGCACCGAAGCCGCTAAGATGGCGAGCAAGCCATTGTCCGTGTCAGTCAGCAAGCGGAGTTTGGTCTGGCCCTGATATTCGCCGCTCCCGAGCTGGTTGGCGCGTCTCAACTCCGGCCACCTCGTGCTCCGCCGACGAGTGCGCGGAAACCAGGAACGGAGAGCGCAAGCAGGCGACGAGCCTTTAATTCGGCATTAGGTGCTGCTCATGGTGACATGGAGGTGCATGCAATCCCCGGAAGCTTTCCTGGCGCAGGGCAGAAGGGACAAGGCCGGACGAAAAACTCCAGACTTCGAGCATGCCCTCGTCCCTGGGAGAGCACTGCAGCACCGTGCTATCGAGCCAGAAAAGGTGTCCCGATTTGTTTCCCACACCCTGGAAGCGATGTCGTCACTGACCGCGACCGGGTTGGGATTATGGTGGGTTTCGGACAGGCTGCAGACCAGGGGGGAGGGGTGTGAATCTGGGCTGTCCGTTCTCTCGTTGGGCCTCGTCTGCATGTGGATACGCTGGCCGCGGTGATCCAGTGCGACGGCGATCTCGGGACAAGCGAGTGTCTTTCACTGGCGGGTTTCCCTTGGCTGGCCGACAATCACAATTCGATTGCACAGCACAGGACAGCGCACCGCCATACAATAATGACGATCAGGGACATTGTGTTGCGAATACAGCTTTACCTTTTTGCCGGCCAGCTGTCGCATCCATGCACAAAGGCCCTGATTCCAGAGCCCCTGACGCGCGGAGCAGCAACCCAGCAGGGTACCTTACATAGCACAGGAGGAAAAAGAAAAGTAAACAAATAACCTATGCACGTACATGGCATAAAAGAAGAAAAGTAAGACCTAGCCGACATGTGTGGGGAGCATAGCTTTATGAAAGGGTTTCTGCGGGAGTCTCGGGGGTGGTGAACTGGCCTTCTGAATGACGACGATACCATGCCGATACCGATAGCGAGCGAAACAAGAAGAAAAAGATGCAGACAGCAGCAGCAGCGACATCAGAAGCGGCAGGTTTGGTCGGATACAACGGGATTCCGATTGCAAATTACATGACAGCATAATTTCGGCACCACCAACCCAGCAGCGGCGACTTACACAGTGGTGCTGGAATGAAGCAATTTACATGGTTGCCCTTTTCGCTCCCACTCACCCATGGCGACGACAACCATGCCAGAATGTATCCACGTCTAATCAATTCTCACATCTCCATCCGAAAAGGCAAAAACCGCTTTGTTGACAGTGTGTTTTTGGTTTCCCCTGGAAAGGCCCCGACTGGCCTGGATCATCTCTGTCTAGTTATGAGATCCCAGAGCCAAGCGCGACGAGTCAATCAATAGATAACGCCTCGACCCTCCTTGGCGCTAGAATCTGGCGCCTCCAACTATAGTCACAGGCAAGCCACCCCCAGAGCTGCGAAACATTGCCCACCGCTCAGCACCACCACCGGCACCACAAAAGAAAAAGAAAAGAAAAGAAGACGACAGCCGCAGCAACCTTTCGGCTATAGCTCTTTGACTCAACCAGGGCCCATGCCGTGCCAAGAGCTCTCATTCACTGACACCACCCCTTTCCCTTGGTTCTCTTCATCCCCCGTACAGCCGGACTCCACCAGTTCCACCCACACACGCATGCTGGGGGTGGTCACCAAATCGTGAGGCTGGCGATGGCACTTGAGATACGGCCGATGGGGCATGGGACCACTGCGGCAGAGTGACCCCCCGCAGAGACGCGCAACTGGGCACAAAAGTTGGGCTGGGAGCCATAAAAAAAACCAATAGACCAGGTAGGGGAACGAAAAGAGGTGAGCCGTCTTCCGTTCCGCGTCACCGGTTCTGGCCAGTCAGAACAATGACGCGCATTGCTAGCCTATTTTTCCTCAACCCGCTTCCGTGGCCGTTTTGGAGTGACAGCTTCGACCGCCGCCTCGTCCTAACAAGTCCGATTGCCGTAACGAGGGGCGCATGCCACTGACATGGCGGCGGGCCAAGCGAGCAATCTTGTTGCCCATCAGCCAAGGCTAGCAACCGGGTGCGTATAGGGCCGTGTCTCTTGTGCCGTGCGAGCTATGTGCATGTATAATGCCTGTGACCAAGCGCTTAGAAGAAGAAAAGAAAAGGGACAAAAAAACAAAATTGGTGTGGTATGTCGTTAGTCGGTCTGTGTATCCGTGTAATCCAAGATGTCAAGCCCCCCCAGCCCCAGTTTGCGGTTTGACAGGACGTGTTTTTATTGCCCAACCACAAGGAGGGGGGCTGCTTGTCGCCTCAGCGGGGAGAAGCATCCTTCAAACAAATGGAAGAGTAAAAGAACGATTAGGTGAACAGTAGCAGAAACTCAAAAAGAGCGGCCCAAACAAACCCCTGTCCGAGTTGCCATGGTCTTGGTCTTGACTTCGCTTCATCCTCTGCCTCTATTTCCTTGCCTCGCTTCCAAATAACAACGGGCTATCCCGTCCAAATCGGAGCCCCCAGCGTACGGGACGCACGCGCCGCTAGGAGCAAGGAAGGAATGTTTGATGTAAATAGATTGGGGAAGAGGGAGGGAGGGATGGAGGGTGGAGGGACCTGCGGGCTGCAAAATGGGGCTCAAAATGGGACGGGACATGGATCTCGGGGATGCTCAGCCAGGTGACGCATGGGCCGACGGTGAGTGGATGGCAAAAATACGCATGGGGATTCTATTTGTTGATTTTTGCAGAGAGCAGCGCAACAAGAAGAAAAAAACAAGTTGGATTTTCCTGGCGGGCTCGGACCGGGATGGGATTTTTGGGACGAAAGTCAAACCCGGCCGGGCCAGGGAACCCGTCCAGGGATGCTGATGACATGGGGCCGCCAATGTTATGATCCTGGGCGAGATGAAAGGGCACAGAGCTATCAAAGAAGATTCCACAATGGGCATTCTGGCGATTATCGCCCTCACGGCTGCGCCGCAAATTTTCAAGATGGCGAACTGAGCCTGAGCGTTCCCCTCCCGCTCGCTCTGCTGCTCGTATCATTTCCAACGATCCCGCTACGTATCACAAGCAAGTCCCTGACTCCTCTTTCGCAAGGGCCGGTCCGCCCTGGTCTTCTTTTTTTTTTTAGTCCCCATCGACGAAAAGCCCATCACCCGCGCGAGATCAATCGTCAGATCATGGCCCCTTGACAATCTTCGCCCATCAGAGCTCGGGCTCGGGGGGCTTCCTTGCCCGGTTCGCGGCACTGGCACTCACTGCCCTATCCTTTCTTCCGCGCGTGTTCGCTTTCAACATCCAGACCCCCGGCTGGCCGCCCTCCTCTGGTGGGGGGGAAAAGAGGCAAGAAAGGAAGAACCCGTCACCAAGCGGGAATGCCGCAGGATTCTCGACTTGGTCTTCTTTTTTCGGACCAATGTGTTAGCCGCTTGCAAACCTGTCATGCGACAGCACCATCCCTCCCTCTGGAATGTTTCTTCTTTCTACCTAGCATATTTTTTTTTTCGTGTAGTCATGTACGGTTGCATGTACGGCTCCCTATCTAGGAATCCTCATCCGCACCCGTGCGTATAGACGATATCTCGTGGGGGAAGAGGAGGGGGAGGGGTGACGAGGAGGAAAAAAGGGCTATCATGTTCCGTTTTGCCGTGAAAGAGTCTGCCGAAACGGCAAATCCTGGCCGGCCTCGTCGCTGCGTATTTTACCGCCCTTCACCCAAGCGATCGGTAGTGCGGCGTTGGATCAGCGTTTCTTTTCCTTCTTGTACAGGTTGTGCGGTGAATGGCACCATGGCCATCGTGGCCGGCATGCCGTGATGTGTGGCAGAGAGAGGGGGTTGGTGTTGGGGTTGGCGACATGGGATGGAACTGGGACTGGCGTGAACCGCTTCGAGTTTATCGTGACTCTTTTCAACCGCCCGAACAAGACTCTCGGCATGGGGGTGCTAAGGAAACAAGATTCTCATTCGCATCGGCGCTACTACCTTGCATAGGGATTTCCACTTTTTTTTTTATCTCTTGCAGTTGAGGAACCAGGTTTAAAAAACAACAACAACAACAACAACAACAACAACAACAACAACAACAACAACAACAACAAGGCGGTAGCGAGTATCAAAGTCGCAGTGCTCTCGTCCGGTGTGGTCTGGCCGTGTAGTAAGTAGTAGCGCCGAGTCTTATTCACCGTCCGCTATCACCCATCACCCGTCCATGCAGCAAAACTGCGGCACCCACTTTGGCTGGACGCTCCTCAACACCACACCACCATCTCGATATCCATGGTCCTTGCATTTGCCAAAAGAAACGAACTAGCCGGTCCGCTCCCACCCTCTCGCCGGATGCCCCTCGTGCCATTGTCCAATCGCCAAGCTCTCTCCCACTCCCACTCCCTCGCAACTTGTCCCCTCCAGATCCGCCACGCGATTCTGACATCGTATTTTTCATGCATGACTTTTTGTCAGCGCCGCGCGGATGAGACCATATCCATAAGCCCAGAGCCAACTTTTTTTTTTCTTTTTTGGCTAGTAAGCAGGTTAAGCTCAACCTGCACAGCGTCGGTGTCACATAATGTAAAGAATTGTGCATAGTACATACGATAAACAAGCTCAAAAAAAAAATTCAACCATCAGCACATATGCTCGCATGCACCTACACACTCACACACACACACAAAAGACCGCATTCACACGCCAGCGGTGGGATGGATCCCCAGGCATGTATCCCGCATGTCTCATGCTGAGACGAGGGCACCCTCGTCCGGCTCTCAACATCCAACGACGTGCATCGTCTTCGCCCGATTTGCGAGACAGACTTTGGTCAACCAACAGGAGCCCGCACGCCGCGTGGGGTTGGTGAGAGGCGTGGATGCAGATCCTAGGGCAGAAACAAAGTCAGGGAAAGCACGCCAGCCATCAGTGCATCGACGGAGTTGCAAGGGGGAGCCTGCCAGGACCCTCGAAACTCCATCATCCCCCCCCGACGCCGGAGTTTGGCTGCTTGATAGCTGGCTGCATCGCATAGGGCATCATCTAGCGAGTCACGGGCGTGGGCAACCAGGTTCTCGGTACTGCGGATGGGCTGGGCTGGGTGGCACCATTCTACCAGCCAACCCGGCAAGCGAATTGGTGGTTTCGCCGCGACCGCCGCAGGCAACGCTGCTCACATCCTCGCCTCGCCGTCAACACCAACACCACGAACCACTTCGGACATAGCGAACTCGACCAGGCCTCTTAGTTTGCAGGTCGGCGGTCCACACATCCCCCCCACCACCATGCACATCGCACCGCGTATGCCAGGAGACGAGTTGCCATCGGACGCAGGGCTGGCGCTCGACACTGGCTCAGGAGCTGGGGGAGTGCCGTCGTCTAGTCGTCTAGCCGTCAAGTGGTGGCTTGGTTCCCGTATTGGCGGGTGGATCATTGGATGAGATGGGATCTGCCATGCTCTGCTCGGCTGCAATACGAAGACCCGCGTCCGCTGACGACTTCGTACCTGCACCCAAGGCGCGTAGTCGAGATACTTGGCTGCCTGGTGGTGTAAATAAATGGCCCCAAAGTCGCAACATTTTTCGGTTACGTCCCTCACCACCAGCCAAAGTTGCCTGAGCATCCCCTGTCTCTTAGTCACGAACCAAGCCCATCACGAGCCCCCCATCCGTGCCTGTTAGCGGCGCCGCGAGGGCAGTGTAGTACAAGGAGGCCATCAACCATTTGTCGGTGTACTACGTGCGCGGAACTAGTTGCAAGCGTCCAGGATCCACCATCTGCAAACCACCCGCCACCAGCACCCAGCTGCAGCTTCGAGACGCCCGCGCCGTTCGAGATTCTAAGACCGACAGACACACAAAAGCTGGAAAGCCCAACGAAAAAGGGATTAATCACAAAGACGGAGAGCCATCGGCAAGCGTTTCGAAACAAGTCAACGCAGGGCGGGTGACATTGGCTTCATGTAAGGGGTTCCTTGAAAGTCACCCAGCCATGTGGAGGGGCAGATAGCGTTGCCAAACGTTTCGTTCGGCCTCAAATTGATATCCGCACCCGCTGATGCCGGCATCTTTGAGCTGGCCGATTCTTTTCTTTGGTCACGGCAAGGGGGGTGGCGCCGTGAGAAGAACAGCAAGGAAGAAGGTTGTAAAAAAGGTAAAACGTGAAGAAAAAAAAAGGATTTGTCGTTTCTACGTCATTCATCAAAGTGTAACAATACGACCCCGCCAAGACAAAGGCGTGCTCCGGCGGTCTGAATGGAGGAAATATCAAAGGCAAAACACAATAGTTCTTTGCTGTGCATCCTGCGCAAGCAAAGCTGAAATGAGTGAAGGTGCTGTCTGGGCTTTACCGCGGTCGGAAACTCTCCTAGTCCCGGGCGTGCATTCATCTGATATTTGCTTGTGAGAGGACGAGGGCAATGGAGGGGTTGGAAGTGGAGGATGCCGAGGTGCCGCGCATGCAGCCACGATTAGCCAAGGACGGGCGAGTTTAGACAGGGGTTACCGGCGCGGCACGCTCAAGGCGGCGTGTACGACGCATTTAGAAAAGTGAAGCCATCACCAGACCCTTCCATGAGGCTGCAGCGACTACTGCGAGAGGGTCAAAAAACGGCATATGGTCTTTAGTGCAGGATACGAAGTTGACAGGCCCCTTGTGACATTGTCACAGCTGGGCCCACCCGGCCAGCGATGACGTCTTGCGCCTCAACCCCGCTAGCCAGTCGCAGAGCGAGATTGGGGCAGGTGCGCATTGCACGCGCCCCCGACTGACGGCAGCCGCAACCCGACCCCAGACGGTCCAAGCTCCTGTCCGCGACGCGCGCAAACGAACTCTCGATCCGCGGCCCCGGTGTCTCTCCTTTCACTAAACGCATCATTCAACAGCATCCCGCACCGCCTTCCGAGTCGCCTCACCCACAGCCCACAGCGCGCAATCGCCCCTCCGGTGCCCGCTCGGATGCGTTTCTCAAGCGAAAAGCCGGCGCCTTTGAGCAAATGTGAAGCCCAGCCCTTTCTTGCCTCGTCCAAAGAAGGCCCCACCGATCGGCCCGGCCATTCTGCTTTCCCGCCCCCTCCGTATCCGAAGCCGACGGCCAGCACGATGCCTTCCATCGCCGCGTGCCCGGGCCTCAAATGGCGGCCTCACGGCCCTCTCCGCCGCTTCCCAGTCCTCATCTCCGCCTCCGTCCTCTTCATCATGGTGCTCTTCTACCTCATGCTGTCCATGGCCCCGTGCATGGTCTGGGGCTCCTGCTACCACGGCTACCAGAGCGCCTTTAGCTTCGATGCCGGCGTCGCCCACCACCCCGACTGGATGGCCAGCATCCCCGACGATGTGCCCCTGACCAGCCTCAGCATCCCCGGCACCCATGATACCATGACCTACAACATCGGTCGCGAAGTTCTGCAGTGCCAGAACTGGAACCTCAGCATGCAGCTCGAGTCGGGCCTGCGCTACTTTGACATCCGCGCCAGACTCCGGGATGACGAGTTGCAGATATACCACGGCAGCGGTTACACCGGCTTCAGCTTCACCCATGTCCTCATCACCATGTTTCAGTTTCTCGATGCCAACCCATCAGAGACGATTGTCATGCGTCTGAAGCAGGAGGCCAAGCCCATCGGAGACAAGAACACCATTACGTTTGAAGAAGCCTTCAACCGCTACCGCCACTCGGATCCCCTCACCAGCATGGGCGCCAGTGAGCACCTCTACGTCTACGACAACGACACTGCTCTGCCGACGCTCGGCCAGCTGCGGTCCAAGATCTTCATCCTGCAGCAGTTTCCTGACAAGGACGGCCCGTACGGCCTGCAGTGGGAGGGCAAGCAGATGGCGCTCGAGGACCTCTGGATCATCCCGGACATCTACCACCTTGCCGAAAAGTGGACGGCGATCCGCAACGCCCTCGTGCTTGCTTCCACCTCCAAGCTCGACAACTCTGTCCTGTACCTCGCTCACGTCTCGGCCTCGATTGGTGTGCTGCCCATCGAGGCTGCCGCAGGTCCTATGAACCGGACCGTGACGGGCATGAATGACATGACGGGTCAGTGGATCGAGGACTTTGAGCACCACCCCGATGTCAGCCGGACTGGCATCATCATTATTGATTTCCCCGGACAGAGGCTGATCAAGTCGATCCTGCGCTGGAACGAGAAGCTGAAGCGAAAGTCCAAACGCAGTCTCATCACAGGCTGGTGGTCCTCGATGGTATCCAAGTACATGTAAATGGGGCACATGAAACAGCACATAGAATCCACGGTGTAATCTTTTTAGAAAGCTATAATCATGACGTATGTAGTATACAACAAACCAATTCGCTAGCCGATGCCGATTTGCTCGCCCCGGCCCGGCAGACAATGCACCGTGACCGGGAAACAAGGCGAGGCGCCAAGGCGCGGGCATCGACCGACGGTGTCCAGCCATTGTGTGATTTCTCTGACCAGCTCCCCCGCGTGGCGAGAGTAAGGGTGTTATTCACCCACCCATCCATCCGATTGTCCTTTTTTCTTTGAGCTCATCTCTCTTACTCTCACTCACTCTTTCTTGGCGTGAAATTATGAAATTATCCCCAGGGTCCCCGTCCCCTGCATATGACGTGGAGTCGGTGGCGCCGGGTACGCGTTTCACCAGGGGGGCCCCCGATGTGCGGATCGCCAGGGACGAGGTTGGGAAAAAAGGACACCCACGCAACCCTTTGTTATTTGCCTCCCAATGGGCAAATGGCAACTCGGTCAAGCAGCCACGGGGGATGAGGGGGAGGGGCGTGAAGCGTGAAAGGGTGCCGCACGTTTTTTTGCTACTTGTTGGATTCTCATTCGTGTTATCACGAGCAAAGTGGCTTGTTTTCCTTGCTGCACGAAGAGATAAAGTAAAACACACACACACAAAGTAAAAAAAACCCTAAATAAAAAAGACGGAATACAATGAAATAAACAAACAAACACACGCGATTAGATGCTCCACTCGTTTCCCATCCATCCGGCCGGAAGTACACCACCACTGGCATACTGGCACTGGTATACTGGGCGCACATTATACAGGTACGAAGGTAGCCCATGTACATGCGTCCATACATACATACATGGTCGACCTACGTACATATACGTACATACAATGCAATGCGGGACTGGGGGCGGAGCTGAGTGATGTGCTGTCTCGCATGCTCCGGCTCCAGCTCCAGCTCCAGTTCTCCAGTCCCCGACCCCCCGTCCCCCTCGTTGAGCCGGGCCCTCGGTCGACAATGGGCCCAGAAAGACGGCAGTGAATGACGCCGTCGATATTGTTTCCTCATCGGGCCAAATCGAGACGGCAAAAAACAAAAAAGAAAAAGCAAAACAAAAAGCAACGCAAACAAGGGCACACTAAAACAACAGGAACTAAAAAAAACTTCCAGGAACAAGGCACGAGAGACGGACGAATCGAGTCACGTAGATGAGTGAATTAACTTGAAGAAAAAATAAATTCGCAACTTGCACCCGGTTTGATCTGGTCTTTGCTAGATCCGCTATTTCCTTCCCGCTCCAACTCCCAGATACCATGTTTAAAAAAACAAAAAAAGACCAAAAATCAAAATCCCAAATGCTCTTTTCCTTAGAGCTCAAATGACCCGCTTTCCTTTCATCCTTCCCACGCATCTTCATCGCTCCGGGAGGGCTGCCCTTTCTTGCTTGTCGCACGCAGACTCGTGCCATAAACCCTCGTCCTGGCGTACATACATTTCCGTTCCCGTAGCATACATACACGCGTCCCTGGCATACAATACATACATGTCCCATGAGCTTTTCCTTGCTTCATCTGTCCTTCGTCTCTATCTTTGTGGATGCAACCCTCTGATGATTTCGCCCAAGTCCTAGTCTGCAATGCAATTCGTCCCAAGAGTGCCGCAGAGCTCCAACTCTGTATCAAAAAAGTAAAATAAAAAAACAATGCCAAATCACTGAGCCTTGGCTGCCAACTTCCCCAGCTTCATGAAGCGGTTCCATGGCCCGCCCAGCTCCAGGGTATCCGGGGGTGCGAAAAGAAAACAAGCTCACAGCTGCAGCTCACCTTGCAGCTGGCAAAACAAGCATGGACAGGCTCGTCACATCTTTTCCCGCGTCGGGCTACCCTCGCGACTCCCGTCTCGGCTCAAGCTCTCAAAGCTATCCACCATCTGTAACACGCGGGTGCGGGGCTTCTCACGCAAGAGTGGCACCGCCTGGGCCTCCATGACAATGCCCGAGGATCGGCGTCCCGTGTCATCAGTATCATGGGAGAAGCGTGGCTCGAGAGGTGCCAGGTCAAGGTGTTGAATGTACGACATGGTGTTGACAGTGTTAGCAGTGTCCGTGGACAGCTGGCGGGCGTGCTGGCGTGTGGGAGTGAGCATGGTACTGGGGTTAGTCAGAGGGTTCTTGCGGGATGAGGTAGGTCGTGGTGATGGCGATGCGGGAGGAGAGGGAGAGACGGCGGGAGGAGGAAGGTGCATGAGGGGGCGGACGGGATTGAGGTGGAGTGGTTGAGGTTGGCGTAGTTGTTGCATCTCAGGCTGTATTGATTGCTTGCCCTTTGGCTTTGGTTCCGGTGTCTTGGGCTGAGCGACACTCTTCTCCTTGTTGTCTTTGAAGGGCTTCTCTCCAATCTCCTTTGCCAGCATCTCGTCCTTGACAAACTCCATACTAGGCCTCTTCTCCAACTTCTCATCATCCTTTACGCGCAGCTCGTCGTTTCGCTCCTCAGCTTTTTCGCGGATAAGGCTTCCGGCATCCGTTGAATGTTGGCTCTCCTCCTCAGGATCGACAAGCACGGCTGTCTGTGGCTGTATCGGCACCTCCTCATCACGGTCAGAGCCGTCTGCGTCTCCGTTAACGACGCGGAGCCGCTCCCGAGGCACCGTGAACATGACCTGTACCAGTCGCTGCTCGACGGCACGTTCGATATCCCAGTCTGTCTCGGGCGTGCGCTCGCGGTCTGCACCCGTGGCCACCGTCAGCCGGCCCTCGCTGTCTGGTTCCCAGCCCGAGCGGCCCTGCTTCCGTCTAAGAAGCTCTCCGTGCAGGCCAACCAAGCCGGGTTCGTAGTCACCGCTGTAAGGTTCTTGATCAAAGGACCGCCGCACTTCACGCATGTCTTCATAAGAGGATGTAGGGGTGCTAGAGTTGGAAAACACGCGGCGCAGGGAGCCAAGCCACCCTCGTCGAGGCTTGGACTTGGAGGGAGATGAAGGCTGTGGTGGCTCATCCTCCATATAAGCTCCATTTTCTTGTCCCAACAGCAGCGAAGGGCCCTCAGCCCGGAGAGCTCCAAATGAAGAACGGGCCGTGTTGTAGCTGCTAGATGAGGAACTACCGGGCTTGGGATGCTCGACACCAGCTCCTAGACTCAATCGCTCCGGCTTGCCACGTACGCCTTTCAAGCTGTCCGACATGCTTCGCGCAGACTCAGACAGGTTAGATCCGCTGCGCGATTCGTCATCTCGGAGGGCTGCTGCCCGGGCAGAGTTGCGGCGTGTGGGTGATACGCGACCTTGGCCCGTTTGACCACGAGTGTTGATCTTGGCAAGCAGGGCGTCAGCGGCATCTACATCAGATACCCAATCTTGAACTTCGGGATCGTGTCGTGGGCCCTCGGGGCTGGGAGTGGCACCACCTCGGGCACCGCTCATGAAAAGGTGAGGTGGGTTGTTTTGGGTTGGGGTTTGGAAAGGATCTGAGAGGGTATCAGAGGTGGGTGTGTGAAGCTCCTCCTTCAGGGCTCTGTTGTGGAACGATTCTTCTTCGTCATCTTCATAGATCGGGTGGATTTGTCCTGGCGCAGAAGAAAAGCTGCCAGGTCGCTGGCCTGTTGGTGCGTAGCCTCGAGTTGATTGTCTAGCTGTGGGTTTTCGGGGGATGTGCAGACCTGGCAGAGGACCGCCAAACGCATCGCCGCGATTACCTCGAAGTGACTCGTAGCCAAGAGATCGGTCATTGCCAGCTGTGAAGGGGTCTCCTCTGTCGTACCACGCGGTTCGGGTCCAGGGGTTGTCATCGTTCTCCATCATCTCATCGTGGTCTGGAAGAAAGTGGCTTGCATCCTGGGACAAGGCCGCTACCGCCTGATCGCGACTATCACGACGACGCTTCTGCTTCCTGAACCAACAGAAACCGGCAATTACAATAGCAATCAAAACAGCAATGCCAAAACCTAAGCCAAGGCCCAAGCCCAAGCGCTTCGAACTGGGCCCTCCATTTTCCTTTGGAGCGCTGCCGTCGTCCTCGCTATTGCTACCGGTATCTGGGTTCGTGTATGAGGATACCCAGGTCATGGATGTAAGGTTGAGGAACTGAGTAGAAGTTGATAAATCACGCTTCTTGCTGCTAGACGAAGAGCCAATCTCCCACCCACCGTGAACCATCATGACATTGCCAGGGAGAACCGCAGCGCCATGACCATATAGACTAACATTTGGTTGCTTCTCTGGGATGCTCCATTGCCACCCGCTGTAGGCCTCGCTCATTTCAAGAATGGCCAATTGCGGCTCGGCGGGCGAGTCGACATCTCCGGCCCAACCGCCAAGGATAATGACGGAAGAGCCATCTTCGCTCAAGGTCGCAGTATGGCCGGATCGACTGTAGACGTTGTCAAGCGTCGTGGCTCGGCGGCTCTTGCTAGTGCTCACATCCTTGACGGCCAGATCCGTCGTGCGGGTCTCCGGCGCTTGGATCGAAACATATGTCCAGGATTGGGCGGGCAAGTTCCACACGGCTGCCGTGCTCATGTTAATAAAGGCAGTCCGGGAGTGTCCACCCAGCAAAACCCAGCTGGCCTGCTGCGTCACCGTGCCAGACTTATTGGTCATGGAGGGCGTCAGGCCAGTCAGTGTGAAGCCGGCAATGGGTGTTCCTGGTCCGTCGCTCGAGGCAGCGCTGACCTTGTAGCCCGTATCTTCATTGTCATTCTCAGGAGCGACACTCAGCATCGAGCTGGTGTAGTTGGCATCTCCCTGCCACGATGTGGTGTTATCCGTGGGGCCGCCGCACATGCCACCGTATGTATACAATGTGGGCTGGTCCATGTCTGGAGCCAAATTCAACGAGAAAGCTATAGTTCCTCCCAAGAAGTACGGCGCGCGGTTTCCTTTGCCTGACGTTGTGAGGTTTCGCTTCGTCCATGCACTGCTCTGGGAGTTGTAACTCCAGACATCGCTGCTGCCAGTCTCACAGTCTCCAGCATACACCAACAAGGTGCCGTTGGGTGTTCGCGCGGCACCAAACGCCGTCGTATTGGACTGGCTCGTCAGGAACGGTAATTCGTCGCCGGTTGGGGAGTCAAAGCTGGGACTCTGGGCCACGGCCGAGGAGAAATTGAGGGAGCGGAATTCGACGCCGCCACTGTCCGTCTGGCGGAAGATGTAAGCTAGGTCGTTGCCATCGCAGGTCGTCGCGGAGTCGGCGCAGGCAGGGCCAGGTAGGAGAATGTCCGTAGGGACGTAGGGGAAGGAATGCGCCGAGGCAAGCGGCAATGTCGCAAGTAGCAGGGTGGCAGCGGCGGCGGTGACGACGGTGGTGGGGGATGGTGTTTGCCCGCCCGCTCGGCGGTGGGTGTTGCTAATTGTTGTTCGCGAAGCCATGGTGGCTGTCGAAAAGGGTCGCCCTAGGGTTCGGCGACCGAGGTCGTGTTGTAGCAAAGGGTCTTGTCTTGTCAGCGTCGTTGTTCTGTCGTGGCCACCAGCAAGCAGCCCTTTCGACGACGCTGCCTTCAGACGACCATTGCAGGCCGCGATGGATGCGTCGAGCCGCGTTTGTTGGCAGGATCGTTCTCTCGTTCCCTTCGCTCGTGCTTGTTCGACGTTATTGTTTCTAAGCTCTTGATGTCTTGGGCTCGGTTGACGTGGTGGGGAGCTTGTTGTGTATATCAATGTCTGACTCCCCTTCTTATGATCGACACTGTTCTGGCCCGCACCAGCAGTGATCTGTCTCGCGTTGAGCCCGTGGTCTCGGCGTCAGGGTCTATCGGGTTTGATTTTCTGGCCGCCCTCGATGATCACAAACAGGGAAGAGAACACGGGGAGAGCTGAGTCGAAGGTGGGATGGGGGAAAGAGAGGAGTAGATAGGTGGATGACGGGGCATGCGGGTGGGAGAAGGGAGTCTGTGCTTGCCGGGTGCCCCAGAGCCCGCAGGAACCTTTGGGGATAAAGACGCAAGACGTCGTTTTTCCTTTTGCGGCGAGATACTTGAGCAGAGTGCCCGCCAAGCTAGGATCCCGGGCGACGGTCCAACCTCCAGGGATGACTAGTATCGCGGGTGGGCGAAAGAGAGTTGACGATGGGTGCGGTAGCGCAACCACTGGGGTCCTTGTGCAAGGCAAGACCCGCCCTGGACATGCTATGATAGCTATGATAGGAGAATGGCGAGCCACCAATGGAGGCTTTGGGCTCGCTTCTGGGAGCCGCGGGCGGCGGTGCGAGCAAAGGTGGTGCATTTTTTTTGTTTTGGTTGGCCCGCCGGAACGTTTCCCAGACAACGCGGCGGAAATCCCACCATCACATGGTTATCGGCGCCGCTGGCCAAGGGCAAGTCTGGCGCCACCAACGCCAATTGTAGGCCATTCACAGCCCATTGGTCCTTTGTCCTTTCGCTTGTTACGCGGCAGTGTCCGCTGCTGCAAACTGGCGACCGGCCATCATGGGTTTTCTTTTATTTGTGAATCACAAGGCCTGTCTGAGTGTACGCGTGGTTGTTGATCACTGCCGCACCTCGACTCCAGACTGTGCACCTAAGTACTATGGTCCTGTGAGAGGCAAGCAGTGTCGCTGCGATAGGTCCTTAATTCAGGGCATCCCTGTCGAACCTGCACCCATCGTCGCATTTTCACCCCAACAACACGCCTCCAAACGCCCTCCCAACGTGCGCGAGGAAGAAGGAAAAAATTATCCTCTCCATCATCTCGTAAAGCCACCGCCGCAACAATCTGCCAGTGTTTACTTTATTCGTAAAAACCTACAGTTTGTACCCAGGGAAACCTTGTATACGATGCAAGCCCCTTCCGCCCAGGTCAACGCCAGTTACCATATCAACCAATTGGCAATCCACCCATATCATTACCTGCGGCGAAGCCCACGGATCCAGCGACAAAAACTCGTCATCCGATCACGGCCGCGTTAATTGAGCAGGTTGGGAAGCAGCATAACCAAGTTTCAGTGTGCCCATGTGCATGTGCATGCGTATGCACTGAGTGGCTATGCACAGCATTTCATCTGCAGTAGTGCCGTCAGATCAACAAGTGGGGAAGCTGTAGTTTATCCATTCAATCGTGCATACGTTGGCCAGAAAATCACGACCGGGTCTATCTATGGGTCAACGCAAAAAACACTCCACTCCAGAATTAAACACCAGTCATGACACTAATAGTCCATTTCCTTGCTAGCATAATGTCCTACATCAGTCCTCCTCCTACCAATACCATCATGCAAACATCAACCCAACTACCGTCATACATTCTTTACTATGTAACAATGCTCTCCTCCACAAATTGAACAAATAAAAAAGCCCAATTGGCTTTGAAGCCAACAGACACATTGGGGGTATCACTAAATTCCGTCTCTCTAGTAGTAAATCTTCTCAGTCCAGATGGGAGGTCGGGCTCCCTCGGTATCCCAAACAATGTTGTTCTTCTCATCAAGGGTGCAGCCCTCATCGGTGATGGGGATGGTCTTGCTGGTGACGGCAACCTCCTGCTTGGAAACGCCAGCAAGGTCCTCTGGGATCCAGAGGATGGGGGTGGGGCTGGTGGCAGATGGGGGCCAGTAGGCGTTGTTGATGACATCGTCGGTGTACTGGCGCTCGAGCTCAGCGGTCTGGTCGCGGGGAACCATGTGGCGGAGAGTGGCGTAATCAGCGTAGATCCAAGGCTTGAGCCACTTCACGATGAAGTTGCCTTGCTTCTGAGGGCTGTCGTTTCCTCCAGGGACGAAGTTGTTGAGGATGTTGCCCTTCTCGCCGTTTGTCGTGGCACCAACCTCGGCGTCAGAAGGCTGCTGGCTCCTCTGAATCATCTCCTCTTCAATTTCAAGAGTTCGGGGCAGAGTGTACAGAAGAGGATCAAGGGCCTTGGAAATGGTGATCTGGAAAAGGATGGAGAAGATGAGGAAGAGGGCCATGAGCACAGCGGGACCAATCGCCTTAGAAACCGCAAACATTCCGATCATGCAGACCTCGGCAAGGTAAATGCCGACGAAAAGCTGCTTAAGTGCGCGGGGGTAGATAAGGCCACGAGTATCGATGGTGGTGTCGGTAACAAAGAGCACGTTGTATCGATAAGCGAGGTAGAACAATCCCATACCAAGGGTAGACCAGAAGAGCATCAGGGGGGCAATGACCGAGTATGTGACACCTAAGAGAAAGCTGTTAACAATGATGATAGTAGTTCATTGACGGGTTCAGACTTACTAATAACGGCAATATTGGTATAAACAGGCAACAAGCTACCCCATGAGAGGCTGCTGAGCGTAGTCCACTTGGTGTACATGGCTCTGGGAGTACCAGCCAGGAATTTGTAAAGGATGCGGAACACAAAGCAGCCGACAACCTGGGTCAAAACGCTCGTGGCTACGGTAAGACCCTGGACAATAAAGTAGGAGATGTAGAAGTTGGATGATGTGGGGATCGACGAGGACAGAATGCTAAAAACCTGGCTAGGGTTGTTGGCAATGTTGACGACGGCGGTCGAAGCCGAATCAGTCATGGTTCGGATCAAGAAAACCTGAACAACCTGGAAGACAAAGTACGCGTTCTGGGTGAAGAGCTCAGCCTGTGAGTCCGAGACGGCACCCGAGAGTCTGGCGCACATTCGCATAATAACCGGGACCAAAGACATGAGGATAGACAGGGCAACCGAGGGCAGCAGACCAGAAACAACACCCAGGATCACCGAGGGGATATCGTCAATCCAGGTCAGACCAGGCAGCTGCTTCAGGGTCGAGACTTGAGCGATAAGACCGACAATACCGACGGGGATGGCCCAAAAGATGATCAGAGCACCAATGAATGCGTACACGGCATAACGACGGATGACAAGCTGCCACCAGGGGATGAACAAGCTCTTCCAAACAATCTCGTTGGGCTGGACACCGATGTAACGAGGGGCCATCTGAAGGGCGTG
The DNA here is from genome assembly GCA_017140785.1 of Calonectria pauciramosa. Taxonomy (NCBI): domain Eukaryota; kingdom Fungi; phylum Ascomycota; class Sordariomycetes; order Hypocreales; family Nectriaceae; genus Calonectria; species Calonectria pauciramosa. The sequence goes on along the minus strand of JAACIZ010000010.1, from coordinate 938,983 downwards.
GTGGTGAGTAGTGGTCTGGTAGGCGGCCTGGGCATCAGATTGGGTGTGGAATTCGATGAAGACGGCAGGGGCCTTCTTGAATTTGCCAGAAAGGAACTCGGTCTGGGCAGCGTCGACCTGGGGAATAAGCTTGTCAAGCTCCTCGCGGCACCACTCGATAGTATCAACCTTCTGGCCAACAAGGCCCAGAGCTCCGAGGCGGTGCGAGGGACGCTTCTTGTCCGGGATCCAGCGAGCAGCAATGCTGCCGCCCTCAGGGTCGGCATCAGCAGACGGTTGATCGACCTCACCACCCTTCTTAATAGCGTTGTTGCGCTCCTTGTTGGCAAGCTTGAGAAGCTTGATCTCGCCCTTTTCCAACTTCATGGCAGCATCATCACGCTCCTCCACCAGCTTGTCGAGCTCGGTGGAGTCTCCAACGAGCCAGATGTTCTTGGCCGTGTCTTTGAAGAGGGCGCGAAGGCGGTTCGCATCAAGGTAGTCCTCGGGGACGGATGTGAAGAGAACGGTGCGAGAGGAAAGGCGCTTGGAGTACGAAGGCGACAGGAGGAAGGCCTGGCGAACATTGATGTAAAAGATGCATTCGCGAAGAATTGTGTACATCAGGAAGCCGTAAACGAGCCATGCGACAAAAGTGTGAGCGTAAAGGCGGTTCTTGTGCTTGCTAATGTCGAGGTTGCTATAGGAAAGAATCTCGAGCTGCGATAAGCCGCCCCCACCAGTAGCATTGATGGGGAACAAGATGGGCCAAGTGATGCACATGCTAACGAAGCAAATGACACAGATGATGCGGAGGTAGCGAATGAAGAGATAGGCATCCAAACTCTGGTGCTGAAGAGCGTATGTATCGGGAATCTTCCAGGCGGTGCCAATCCAGCCAAACAGACCGGGGGCGAGTTCGGGGCTTCGTTCACTATGGAATTGCGTCAGTACAAAAGGTTGGTGGTGTGTTCAGCTCGAATGCGCCTACTTCTCTCGAATGGAACCAAGGTAGGTTCGGGGGGCGTAGAATCGGCTGTGAGAGCGTCTGATAATGAGGAAAACAAGAAGATAGACGGCGGAAGCGATCAGGACAGGAACCAAGGTCGAGACCATGCCCGAGAGGGACTGCGGCTGGGTGGTGGTGCGAGCCTCGCCGCTCGAGGGGTCCGAGGGGAGGTTCTTCTTAATCCACTCGATGAAACCCATGGTGGTGACTGGGCCGACAATGCGTCGGGAGCTCTGCGAGTGAAGGAGCCGACTCTAATATTTCGGTGGTGAAAAAAGTGCTGTCGGTTCAGAGTGCGGAACCAATGGAACCGAGGGAGCTTAGAGAAGCAAGGCGATCGGATGAGGCAGGTCGGGATAGAAACGAGTGTGGGAGGATGCCAGTGGTTATAGTCTTGCGCGTGGTGCTTGGCTTGACCTGGCGGTTGGACGAGCGGTGGACCTTCAAAGGGAGATTGGACCTAGACCAGCTAGAGACGGGGGCGGCTGGAGATTGCCGGGGGTGTGTATGATGCGTTAGTGGGGGGGGGGGGGGGGGGGGGGGGGGGGGGGGGGGTGTGCTGCATCGTGAGTTGCAGGGGGTGTGCCACGCGCGCCAGGAAGTGCCAGGTAAATTAACGGCAATGAAGATTTTGATGCAATCGCAACTGACAAGTAGCGAATATCCGCTGCCGCGTTGGATCTTGATACATGAAAAAAGAAAGAACACATCGAGATACGGAAGGCCGAGAAGCGACGGAAAGTGAGGTCTCTCAGACAGCACCAGACTGCGCCAGTCTAAACAATGGGTCAATGTCTCAGTTGGCAGGTGTCACGGCCCGACAAGCAAAAAAAAAAAAAAAGCAGGTTGCAGCAACCAAGAACATGCCAGCCAAGACGGGTTCCCTCGGACTGTGCCACAGGCAGCTTGCCAGGCTAGAACCAGGAGTCTTCACACAAGATGCGTGTTGGTGGTGTGGTTCTGATGTTGACTTTTTTTTTTCTCCCTCCCTCTCTAGGGGTGTTGTCGCAGCATCTTTCAGGGTCAAGGTCACATTGGATACGTCACGGTGCTGTTCCCAAAGCCTGTTATTGAGTGGCCGAGTCCCTGAAACTAAGCCGTGGAAACATCCTGGACCAGCTGGATCGACGTGCATCGGTGTGTGTGTGTCTGCTTCGGCTACAGTGCTCTCTCTTTCTTTTTCGCATCGCATCTCGCCGAACCATGACCATGGGATCTAGACTGCTTTGGACACTTGCCACCCCTCACGCATAGACAGTGAAGCCATCCGTCAACTGCATCATCAGGCCGCCCGAAGCTGTGTGTCGGTCAGTGATCAGCACCGCCGACACGGCGCCATCTACCCAAGCGACAGCAGCATTCACCACTGATACATGTGCTATGCCCCGAAACGGGAAAATGCGCGTCCATCATGGTGGGAATCCAATGCATTCATGGCCTTGGTTGACGTACGCCGTCGCAGTCTCCCACCACCACCGGCTCGTGACTTGCAACTGCATATGCCGCTGCATACCTCAAAACAAAACCACCAACTGGAAAAATCCTCACGGCAGCCAACCAAAACCGAGTACTAAAAAGCCCGACCGATTGAGGTTGATCGGGGATCCTCCTCCCAGACTCGCACCATGTAACCCTGGAGCCCGAGTTTAATCGCCCTTTTTCTGGATGGTATATCCGCTGTGTCCAGTAGATGGACGGGGCACCCTTTTTTTTCACCTGTCCGGACCAGGGCGTGAAAAGAAAAGTGGCTACACATTCATCTCGGCTGTTGAGTGCTTGGCTAGTGGACCGTGTACCCCTGGCCGTCTGCCATTGCACCACTGCAGTCACCTGTAGCTTGGCCGCGACACGCTACAGTCGAAGCGCAGCACCTCGTGCGGATTAGCTGCATTCTGGACGACACCTCCACTGATAGGATGGCGTTAATTGCAGTGGCCGGTGCATATGGTGGGGTAGTCTACGCGTCAACGTCAAGCAAAGACCACTTTCTTAATCATTTACGTCTAACGGGAGAGAAAGAAACGAAAAAAAAATCAGTGGCAGGGCGTGACTGGGTCATAGAATCGTAAATGGAAGCGCTGGCATAAATTGCAAGGTCTAGACCAGGTCCCCATTGCCGAGCGCTACGCCGCACACTCAAAGTGCCACATGTTGCACAATCAACTGGCTGCAAGTTCAGCTGGTATGGCCATCACCTGCAGTTGCTGCCCTTATTCTAGGCCTTGCACAGCCTGCTTCATCTGCCGCCCTCGCAGCTTCGGCAGTGACAGTAGCATCGAGATGGCGTCGTTCCCACTCCCTCGCGGTGTCTTCCAACTCGGGCCAAGCACCCTCCCTCCCGACACTCGTCGGGGCCGCACATCCGGGTCCGTGGGCCTGAACAATGTGTTCAGGTCACCGATTTTCCCGTAAGGCGCAAACTCCTGCTGCATCCCTGCCTCACGATACAGTTGACTTTGGCGCCAACTGTCATTCCCGTCCACCTCTGGCCCTAACGCAGTGGCATTGACTTTTCTGCTCGTGCCTCTGCGCAGGTGAATCGGACGTAGTACGCCAGAGACCCGGTGCAATGTCTTCAATGACGGGTCTTGACTGCCGATCGATGATAGTTCGCTTCGCGATGTCGTGGCCAGGCACGCTAAATATCTGCTAGCTCAAGCGCTTCGTGACACCAAATCGCTACATCGGCCGTTGTTGCCCAGACAATTTCCCATCGACTTTGACGCGTTCGTCTTGTCAACGTCAGCGCTCTGCACCTCATCGTCACATCGCCCCCGAGCACAAGTGCATCTTGCGTTGATCATGCTCCATCTCACATCCTCCCGTCAGCCACAAAACCTACCCGATGATGTCTTTGATCTCGTACATTGCATCTCTTTGTTCTCCATGCACCTCCCATTCCAGCCCGGCGGCACACATCGAACCCCTCCACCTCGAAAAGCGCACGCTCCAATTTCCACGGCGCTAACTAGATGCTGGTTCAGCTGAGATGGCCAGTCTCGTCCCACCATGCCCCGAATCGGCCAGTCCCAACCCCTGTCTCTTCATTCAATTCAATTCAAATCCCTCTATCGAACTCAATCAATCCCTGTCTCACCGGCCACAACTGCCACAGGGGCCACACTCTCATGCCACACGGTCGCGGCCGACGCCATGACTGTGTCTTGCTCCCACCCACTCCGCTGCAAACCTGTGGCGGCTTCTCCGACAACCATCCACGCCCAACGGGCTCTACCCCAGAAATTCAACTGCCCATCCGGCCTGAATGCAGATGCCAGCGGTCGAGACCGTTTGCTCGAAACGCACTCCCGGACCATGCACTTCCGCTGCAACGCACCAGTCTCATTGACACCGCCACGATGCCATGGCTGGAGTTCGCGATCCAGATCGCAGCTAATTAAGCCAAATTTGAGGCCTCCTTGTCCTAACCTAGACCCCTTGTGTCACCAAGTTGCAACATCCGCATGTATACGAATTCTCGCTAAATGTGAAGCGTGTAAATCAAGCACACAAAGTAGACATCTTTTTTTTTTGAACAAGCACACCGCAATATGTTTCGGACTAAGATACGCTAGGTTATTTTTTTCGGGTTGATGGTAGCCCAAGGAGGCCGCCTGGATTGCGCGCCAACCTCCAAACAAACTGGCACTCAATAACCAATGGTTTGTCGTGAAGAGCACTCAGTCCTGACAATCGTATTACTTGGTTACGCAGTCCACACCCACAGCCATGTAAGACATGTGACGGACACTAATATTGGACCTTTATACAAACCAGAAAGGAAGAGGTGAGAAAGGTACCTGTTGTACACGACCAAAGAGAGATGTCTCAGATGCGATGCAATCACTACCATTAATAGTCGGTCAGTTCATGCCTTTGCACTGGTGGTGAATATTTATGTACATTGTAGGATTAAAAAAAGAATCTTGGCCTGGGAATTTAATATTGATACGTTTTATCTCTCAAAAATCTCGCCCTTCAAACAACACGAGGCTGTACTGATAATATACTCAAGATTATTTGATCCAGCCAATTGCACAGGGATGATATTTTGTAATTTCACCACTCAGAGCATCCGATCATGGGATATCCCCTGTGGCCCAGTTGGCTAAGGCGTATGACTGTTACCAAATGGCACATCATAAGATCGGTGGTTCGAGCCCACCCGGGGGAGTGATTATTTCTTTTTGCTTTTATTCACAGCTGGGCGGTGCTAAATCTTGTATTTGGTGACGATTCAGTTTGATTTTTAATTTTATTTTTGGGCCAGTTGATTGTGATACAACTTACACGCACAACTGGTAGGAGGAGCGGGTCAGCCGGTCGGTTGCACTTGCCATGCCGTCTCACAACGTGGCACCCATCGGCCGCTCGCACTTGGTGTAAGAATCGTTCCCATTTAAGAAAAACAAGTATTTGTCCAACATCTTAAGACAAGAAATTTTATCAATAAAAAACATCTTCATACAAATCGCCGGCCTTTACATTGACAATCGCCTAGATAATAACTCCCCCTCAGAAATGGATTCATTTCATAATCACATACCAATTAGTCGGACAGGACTGTACTCGCTTTCTCTTCCTTTTGTAGCTGCGCTCCCTCACAGGGACGTCGCAAACAATATGCATCTCTCCCACACCAACTAGAGACAACAAAGAACAAACACACGTGATGCAGGATAAGGTAAGCTTCGACAAACCTCTCAATGATCAATCATGGGCTGTGGTGGACTGTGCCCTCGCTTGCGAGGACGAGTCGCCCTTTCAATGTGACAGCTCTTTGTTCTTTTCATGGCACACATGCTCCCACACCAAACCGGGAAGAAAACATTGGGAATCATCAAGTAGGTCCCATTAATAGATGGGATGTGTGCCTGTTTTTTTCCAAAATTCTATCGAGCTTGCCAACTCCTTCTTTTTACTACGTGTTCTTGGCCCGTACTCGCCTTGCCATCTCATTGAAGCATTCATCAGAATGGAACCATCCGAAGAACATGACTCCGCTCGGCCTCTCTACATCTCATCCAATTCATATGCTACTGCATATGCCTCCGCTTACACCGTCCCTGGAAGTGGTCTTCTGACAGACAAGGACCTGGAACTCCTTCAGCACGTCAACTGCTCGTATCTATCCTCGGGCCGCCCCGCAACGCTCCTGGCTCTCAAGCAACACGCCCATTCTCTAGCCAACCTCATCCGAAAGCTCGCGCCGTCTGTGAATGCTTCCGGCGTGGGCGACCTCGATGTTGACGAGGACGATTACGGTTTCTTGCCGAGTGACGCCTTTGATTGGCTCAACAACCTTGACCAGCCGTATCAAAACGAGGACGAATCCCACCACGTCCCGCTTTGGGCGATAGCCAACGTCGTCAAGGCCGAGTCCGAGGAGGGAAAGAAACCGGAGCATCACTGCCCTCTTACCGAGGTCAAAGACTCCGGCCCCTTGGCCAAGAATGACGAGCTCCGCCGGCCATACGCTACGCACCATAGCCTGGTCATGCACGCCAATGAATGCCTTGAGATTATTGACCACGAGTACAGTTCGACAGGTGGCCTCATGTCTCTTCTCCCTCCTGGGACAGAAAACGACACGGAACAACTCACCGCTGCCCGCAACTGTCTCCTGGGCCAGTGGCTGCTACACCATCAGCACCTCATCGCCCGCATGCACGAGCTCGAAATCAACTACGCCAACACCCTCGACGCTCTTGTGGGAGAAGCCATTGTTCCCCTCCAGATCATCCGCCGTGCCGGACCAGACGGGGTTGCCGAGGGCCGAGAGGTTGCCTACCCGCAGGATCGCTACGTTTTGGTCAATGCCGGCGACGATGTCACTTCCCACATCCATCGGATGCTCGACCGCACCGAAGCCCAAGCCGGGCAAAAGGAGAAGATCTGGAAGGAAGCCGGCGTGAGCGGCGAGCGCATGTGGCACAAGAGCCGCGGAGGCAACTGGTACGCGCGCGGCATGGTTCCGGTTGACTTGCTCACGCGATACTACCGCATCGCGGGCAAGGGCCACGCCTCGCCGCTCTTTGTGCTGCCGGATATCGAGCAACATCCTGGGGTCGCCCACACCCGGCGCATCGAGGAGCGGCCGACGGTGGTGTCCGTGGTGACGCCGACTTGGCCGGAGAGGGTATCGGAGTGGGAGCAAAAGTACAGGGCAAAGATTAACCACGCCGAGCAGGTGGAAAAGGAAAATGACAGGTTGATGCGAGAGATGTTGGAAATGGTGAATGCAATGAGCGCCAAAGATGAGGAGTTGCGAAGAGTCAGTCACGAGTTGATAGAGTTGGAGAAGGGCCAACCAGAGGTGGGCGTTTGAGATGGCAAGCAATTGGCCGTGTAAAGAGAATGAATTGAGTTTTTTTTGTGTGTCTATTATTTCAAGGAGTTCCTTACATATGGGTTTGAAAGCTTCGGGCTGGATAGGATTTCGTATCTAAGGAGCCGAGAATAGGAATTATTGCAAATAGTCTATTAAATCAAATATGTGCCATTATTAAAAAAGCTATTAGCTGTATTAAAAATGGTTATAAATATTCACAACTTGAGACTCGTTGATATTCTGTGAAGTATGTTTCGGAAGCAGGCTAGATTTCCATGGGTGATAAATATGCACATTACAAATGTTGCTAAAGAATCGATAGACCAAGTAGGCCTCAATAGGGTACTCCGTATAAAGTTGACCATCCACAATAAGACTCAAGCATTGTTCGGCAAATACGGTGTAATAATCAATGGCATGGTTAAATGGGCCGCTTGGGTCCAAAACAACAAACCTACCACTACTTTTTCTCTACAGAGGTGCTAAACTTGGATTATATCTTTATACATGACGATGAGAAGTTGTTGGCCATTTCCATAGAAAGGATATGGTAGTAATTTGCCTTATGAGGTAGTTCACTTGTTTAAAAGATTCTTGTGAAAGCAAGAGCAGAGTGTAATTATGAGTTATGTTTTATTGTAAGTGTATCAGGTCAACATACTCATCCTTTCATTGCTTCCTGACCCCTCTCCGCTCATGCTTTTACAGAAAGTCTTCAGGTTGGTGATGATTGCCTTTGCTAGCCGCAGAAAGCCGAACCTATGGCCTTAGAAATTTCAATTCTATTGTCAGCGTCATTATAAACGTCTTACTGGCCGAGCTTTGCAGGGTACATTGGCTTCTCTCCTAAGCTACTTTCGCGTTGGCATTCCATAGCGGCTGCGGGACCGTAAGCCGGACCCGCGACCCGCTACAAGGGTTCGCATGTCGCCACCCAGGCCGCCATAGCACCTCGGCTCCAATTCAACACCAATCAAAGCAACGGCAATTGTAACCATCGAGGACCAGCATCATGATGTTTCTCTCACGACGGTGTGGCCTCGGCAGCAAATTGCTTGCCCCTGCCATTGGTCACCGTCGCTCCTTGCATCTCGCGCCCCCGTTCCTCCTCGACGACTATCTGCCTCGGTACATGACGCTTAGCTCCCGGGATGCCGCCAAGAAGCGCTCGCTGGCATATGCGCACCTGCGCAACTGCAACCTGTGCCCCCGACTATGCGGCGTCAACCGGTACGAGAAGACCGGCATGTGCCTCATTGGGGAAAAGGCCAAAGTAAACGTCATCGCCCCTCACTTCGGCGAAGGTTCGTCCAGTGCTCTTTGTCCCATGGCCAGGCAGGTGGCCCATTGATGTTGCTAACTAAGCATGATCGCCAGAGCCTTGCATTCAAGGACACCACGGCAGCGGTTCGGTCTTCATGAGCGGATGTAACTTGCGGTGCATATTTTGCCAAAACTTTGACATTTCGCACCAGCGCAATGGCATGGACCTAACCCCCGAGGAACTGGGCGACTGGTATATCAAGCTGCAGGAGGTGGGCAACGTGCACAACATCAACGTCGTCACTCCAGAGCACGTTGTCCCGCAGGTGGCCCTAAGCATCTTGCATGCGAGGGACAAGGGCCTGAATGTTCCTATTATCTACAACACGTCCAGCTTTGATTCGCTCCAGTCACTGGAGCTGATGGATGGGCTGGTAGACATTTACCTGGCCGATTTCAAAGTTTGGGAAACCAGCACTTCCAAACGGCTTCTCAAGGCGGATGACTACGCCACAACTGCCAGGGAAAGCGTCAAAGCCATGCAGGCGCAAGTGGGCGATTTGTGCTTCACTGGCGACGGCATCGCCAAGAAAGGGTTGCTTGTGAGGCACCTGGTCATGCCCGGCAAAGAGGCAGAAGGAGCGGAAATCATGAAGTTCCTGGCCAAGGAAGTATCGCCGGACTGTTTTGTCAACATTATGGAGCAGTATCGTCCCGATGCTCATGTCGGGAAACAGAAACGAGGAAAAGCCAAGGACAAGGATGGAGAGACTGAGCAAGTGCGGTATGCGGACCTGAATCGCCCCGTCACTAACAATGAAGTTTCATGTGTACGAAAAGCGGCAGAGGAAGCTGGGCTATGGCGCTTCAATGACCCGCCGAAGCACGACGGGTTTGCCATCTGAGTCGCGGGCCGCTTCTATTCCACTTTGAGAAGCGCGGAGATAAAGGTTTCCGCACGGGTACTAATGAACAAGCCCGTGTATGCTTTCCAACGCCACACCACCGATGAGCCGGCCAGCCAACAGGAGTCTGGTGTTCCATTCAAAGCTGCTTTGAATCGGACCCAGTGACCAGCCCGGTTCTAGCACCGGGCCAACCATGACATTCTAACTTCTAGAACCAAGACCAACAATGCCAAGCCTAAAGATCAATCATTCAACCTCGTCTGTGGCGAACGAGCACGGATCGCAGCCTGCGCTGGCGAAACCTACTGTTGATGCCAAGAGGTGTAGCCTCATCGCCTATCAAGCGATTTCCTCTCTGGAATGGTTGCCGCCTTTGAAAGGGGGCAATTATGGAACAAAGCTTCGACGCCTAACCCAATGATAGGAATAACAACGGTTGATCCTTATGGGGAGAGGGGTATGATCCCACCGTCAATGGATAACTACAGGTTGAAACCCATCGGAATCTACACACTGCAAAGATCGTCGGCGATTATTCAAAGACGAGCCTTGTTCACAAGACATGAACTGTACTCTTCAATCGCGTCAAAATCCCACCCCGCTGCTTCCTTTGGAAGCACGTATTACGCCACCCCCCGAAGATGTATCTCCAAAAACGTTGGCATTTGCTCCACCATCAAAATCATCCGAACCTCATACAGATTCAGCAAAGTCGCCCAGAAGTATCGAGGCCGCCAGTTCTCGGTCCAAGACACGCCGAAGACACGCTTCGAGCTTCAGCGGCAGCTCTCGGCTTGATGCCAAGCAAGAGTCTCTTTCAAACACCAACCTCATCTTTTCGCCTCGCCCGTACGAGAATCTGCACGCAGAATGGGCATACTTCACCACTTCCATCCAGCAGCAGACAGCCCGGAGAGCAGAGCTCATGAAACAATACTCACAGGCTGAGGCTCTACATCAAACCTCGGGCGTAGCCAAGGAGAGACGCCGGCTACGGAAGCGTCTTGGACTTCTCAAGTCCAAGATAAACGAAACAGTCGAGCAGGAAAAAGCCATGTTTGTCCGGCTCTGTGAGCTATACGTAGAGATTCAGAGCCGTCAGACATGGGCTCAAGCTAGTTTTCAGGGGCCCGGCTTCACTTACTTGCCCATCCCGCAAACACCATCAACCTACAGTGCTACGTCGCCCCTGTCCTGTGACCTGCAGACGCCGATAACCCCGCTGAATGCGACTTCTCCTGATTTCATTCCAAAGGGCTACTTTGAATATTCCCACAATGAATCCGCATGTCAAGAAGCCTGGGATCTGGATGGTATCCTGGAGACAGTAGTAGAGGAAGGAGAGGCACCACCCTGCTTCACACAGAACCCCGACCCCCCTGAGGACGATGAAATATGCGAGGACAATGTCGTGGAAGATGATTGGGATGAAGCTCGACGGGAAGCTACCCGTATTCGACGACTCAGTCTCCCATCGCTAGCAACTCCGTGGCCTTGAGCTATGTTTGAGAGTAGGTTATGAAAAAGTGCAATAAATCTCTGGCGTTTTCTTTGGTCAATTGAAAATAAATTGGATAATAAGGGTACGGGACATGTTCAGATAAATGAAAATAAATCATTACATCATTATGTCATTATGATGATGGCCCTCAACTCGATTCGTCGGGGGATGCTAGATCTTTTGCAAATATGTACGCGCTACGCTGAACTACTTCTTTACTGCTTCTGACGATGACGCCGATTGGCACGCATGCTCTACGCAAACTCCCCAAACTGCCCGTCGTCAAAACCAAGGTCCTTGGCCTGCTGCTTCTGCTGCTGCTTCACATCCTGGGCGCTCGGCGGAGGGGGCAGTGCGAAGCCACCACCACCAGAAGGACCCGGAGGCGGCGGGGGCAGGGCAAAGGACTGCAGACTGCCCCCGGCGCTGGAGGCACCGGAATCCTGCGGGGCCTTGCGGCGGCCAAACTTGGAGTTGCCGAAGCTGACGGTGATGGTCTCGCCGTCCTTGAGGCTGTAGTCGCGCTTTTCCTCCTGCTCCTTGGCGGCGGCGGGCTTGCTCTGCTCGCCCTCCCAGCCCAGGGCCTTGCGGGCCTCCTGCAGGGCGATGCTCAGGTCGAAAGCCTCGCTGCGCTCCTCGAAGCCGATGCCGAGGACGGCCTTGCGGCCCTGGGGGTCGCGCACCGTCAGGGCGAAGAAGCGGCTGCTGTCCAGGACGGGCTCGACGACGGCGGGCGCCGTGTAGGGGGCCGCGGCAAAGAGCTGGCCGTTGGAGGCGTCCTCCAGCACGGCGTCGACCTTGAGCTTGTTGCTGCTGGCGGTGCCGTCGGGAGACTCGTAGGCCGTCTCGACGACGCGGAGGCGCGCGGTGAAGATGTGGCGGGCCGGGTCGGCCGTCCAGCTGGCGGCGTTGTGGCCCTTTGTCGAGGCGAGCGGGGGGATGTTGTAGACGTGGACGGCGTTGGCGACGAAGAGGATGCGCTGGATGGCGTCGTTGGGGAGGGGCTGGCCGGTGGCGGGGTCGAGGAGATCCATTGCGGCGGCGTGCGGTGGAGGGGAGGTCGGAATCAGAAGTGTTTTGGCGAGGGTGATCTCGTTGGAAGTGCAAACAAGCGTCTGCCAATGGGCGAACAGGCTGCCTTTTAAAGAGGATGAAGTTGGGATTATGGATGCACGGCAGGATAAGGGATAAGGGATAAGGGATAGCATGTGGAGGTGGAGGGGTAGTGCTCCGTAGTCTGCGGCACCAACGGTTCGGTACTTGGAGGATGCCTGCAGGGGGGGGGACTAGGCCGAACTCTAGGGTAGCCGACGCTCATGATTTGGGGAATGGGGTTAGACTTGTCATGATGCGGTGCTGTTGCATATATAACTTATTGAAAACATGAGGTTTTTGCTTGGTGGTTGAGATAAAGAAACGCATGATAATTGATGGCTTTTTGAGACACATAAACATCCTCCCTATTCTTGAAATTCTATCCATAATGTTGGCCATAGCTTCCTACAGAAGACGAAACTTATCGGTGTTTCGTTTAGTGCTACGGACATTTGGGGGCCAACAGGAAACTTTCCGCCAACTAGCCAAAAGGATTTCCCATTTCCAGCCAAGCCATTGAAATTAAACCCACCAGATTGACAGACATCATCCGGCACAAAAAAAAAGATAGAAAGCACCATCGCCCTGTGCCAACAAGGGACAGCTCCCTGAGCATGTAGACAAACCCCCCGCTAAGTCCAGCGCCCACTCGCTGAGCACGTCCACTGAGGTAACCCAATCCCCCTCCTTCCTCCACTTTTTGCCCTCTGCCCCGCTTCCCGCATTGCCCCGCCAAAAAGCGCCGTGACTGACTCACCGACGTCAAAAATTCCCCTCTGCACCAAAACGACTGTTCGGAATATCATCATCTTTGCTTTCCCCCCCACGTCTTCCGATCCGTTCTAGTTATTGGCCGCCCTTGCCAGAGAATATATTCTCCAATAAGATATCAGCCATGGCAACCGTCTCCGAAACGCGTTGGTTTCCTCTCTCCAATGCCCGGCGGCAAGTACAAGGCATCACTGACAATTCGTTTGTGTAGCTGCCGTAGCTCCTCCTGCGGTTGAGCAAAAGGCGCCGGCTCCTTCCTCCACCAGCTCCGATTTTGAGTTCGTCCATCTCATCCACGACTATTTTTCCAAAGAGGAAAAAAAAAACAAAAAACAAGATGAAAACACCACACTAACACATGCCCTCCTCTTTACAGCATCGTCGCTACGTACCGCAAGCTCCTTGAGACAGATCCCTACCTCACCAAGCCCGTCGCCGCCATCGAATCGCTCATTGCCCTTCTCAACTCGACGCCATCCACAACCGTATTCGAGACGCTCGACACTGTCAAGGCCCAATCAGATCGCCTCAAGGCCTCAGTCGCCAACCCGGTGCCCCTCTCTGCCGGCACCGACCTGTTTCTCCAGTACCTCGTCTCGTCGCTGCGCCAGCAAGAGGGCAGCTTCGATGCCGTTCGCCAGCACCTACTCGCCAATGGTCGCCTCTTTGCTGCTCGCGCCAACGCCGCCCGTCATGGCATCGCCGACGCTGGCTGGAGGTTCATCCGCGAGGGCCACTGCATCCTGACTCACGGCGCCTCGCGCTCCGTCACCGGCATCCTCGAGCGCGCCGTCCAGAACCTTGGTGCCGGAAAGTTCAAGGTTATCTACGTCCGCGAGGAGACACGTGTGGAGGAAAGCGACCGCGTGGTCCGCGAGCTGCGTGAGAAGGGCATCCCCGTCGCCGAAATCGCCGAGGCCTCGGTCGCATATGTGATGGGTCTCCTGCGACAGGTCAACATGGTCATCGTGGGCGCCGAGGCTGTTACGTCCAACGGCGGCATCATCTCCCGGATGGGAACCCTGCAGATTTCCAAGCTTGCCTCCGAGGCCAACGTGCCATTCTATGTGGCCGTCGAGACGCACAAGTTTGCCCGCAAGTTTGTCATGGACCAGCACGACATCGGCTTTAAGCAGGACATCCTCGACTTTTCGGTTGACGCCAAGAGCAAGCAGCCTGTCGACGTGGTGGACTTTACTGTATGTCAATCCCTGCGACCCCTAATTGCTGCATGGTGCCCCCCTCTTGCTGACCCCGAAACAGCCCCCAGAATACATCTCCAAGCTCATTACCGAAAACGGTATCAAGATGCCCGGATACGTCTTTGAGCAGCTGCTCGACATTTACGGCAGTCTGAACGGCTGAGCGATCTACGCTTTTTTAAAATTATAGCGCCGCGCCCACCCCCACTGCACCTGAGAGTCGGGCTGAAATGAGACGACGGCCCTGGCGCTGTGTTCAAGTTGGGGTGTTGGTCTTTCACGATTAATCACATCTCTCCCCCCACCTCACAGACCCGATCTCGGCATTGCCTACTCCATACTTTTTTTGCGAGACACGCGTGTGCCCTGGCGCAGGAGATAGGATTGTCAAGGTCTGAATATAATGAGAATGCACTGCATGATTACACGATTAGGCATTGTGGGGAACACACAAAAATTATGGGCGCATAAAATTGGACATATAGAAGATGGAATTTTTTTTCTTTTTTTCACTTGGTACTATTGCAGGCAAGGAAAAAGGGTCGGGTAGGGACCATCAGGTAGAGAGTACCACGCTGAAGAGAAGAAGAATAGAACCGATACAAAGGTGATATTATTCATCAAGGAGCGTATTATCTGACTGTCATTCAACACGAATGGGTTATTTCCTAATACAATCTGAAACCCAGCATTCGACGCCCAAGTACTCCCGGTTGGTCTTTCAAAAGACCAGACTTTGCTTTCCTCCCTCCCCACCGCCAGGTCATTACTTTCTCATCAACCAAATTTTGCCATGCGCCCTTTTTCAACAAGGATCCTCGTTGCGTTGCTTTTCCAAAAAAGAAAACAAAACAAAAAGAGAGGGAAGAAAAAACGAAAGAAGAAAAAGGGACAAAGCTCAAGCCCTGACTGGAAACAGAGCAAACACTCGCTGCCACTACTACTACATCACACACCCAACCACGCCAGGTAGGTGGTGTTAATTAAACATCCCGCACCAACCTGGCGCCAACCCACGCATATGGGTAATTGCGCTGGTACCAGTTGACAAAGCTCTTGCGGCCCGCAATGCGCGGGTGGGTGGCCCAGGAGCCACCTAGGACGATGTTGTGCTTGCCGTCAAAGAAGTCGGATGTGTACAGAGGGTACAGCGACATGGGCTCAAAGCCCTCGTAGGGCTCGAGGGTCGAGCTCGTCCACTCCCAGACACCGCCCAGCTCTGCTTGGCCGGCCAATTGGTTACCGCGAGACGTCACGGGCACGGGGTGCCAGTGGCGGAAGCCGACGTTTGTGCCGGCCAGGTCGAGGAACAGCTCCGACGAGGAGGAGCTGCTATCCTCGACGGAGGTCTCGGAAGCGGGGGATGGCGGAGTCTCCCGCACACCATTGTTGCTGAGATGGCTGCACGCACAACAATTGTCAATGGTTGAAACGAAAAAGGACTGACGGAGCGGTGCTTACCCATTCACGGCGGGGACAGTCTTACCGAGCGTCTGCTCTGCTGCCTCCTTTTGCTTGTCAACATACGAGTAGATGCTCCTGGCCTCCTCGAATGTAGGCAGTCTGCCCCCCATCCACGAGGCACAGCTCGACAGCTCATCGTATGAGGCAAAGATGGGCCAATCAAGGGCGTGCTTTAGGGGCACGAGACCGTAGATGGTCCGGACAAACTTGCCCTGGATAAACGAGTCGGGGGCCCTTTTGGAAATGTGCTCGTTTCCATTGGGTTGCTCGTTGCCGCTGCCGTTAGCGTGGTGGTGGCCATTTGAGCTTCCCTTTCCGTTGGCGGCCCTGGCTGGCTCTGAGGCCCACGAAGCGGGGATATGCTCGCTGCGAGTGTTGTACATGTAAGTGGCGTACTATACAACCGTGACGTCAGTAAATGCTGTTGCATGAAACATTGATCTGCATACCTCTTCGTTGGTAATAGGTCGGCCCTGGGCTTGGAAGGCATGGACCTTGGTTTGCCGAGCCGGCTTTTCGTTATCCCTTGATACATTTCTTGGTTAGCCCCAGTTCTCTGTATCAAAACAAAACCCCAAAAAAGGTCATCTCGCAAAACATACCATCCAAAGTGGCAAGAGGGATCGGTTCCGTCCTCGGGGTCGTCCATGCCGAGCGTGATGGTCTGCTCCGGGATATCGAACCACTCGTTAGGAACTCTAGCTGCATACGCTTGCTTGGCCAGCTTCCCAAAATCAGGCCGGACCGCGTTGGCGGGGGGTAGCGTCTTGTCGCTCTGCAGCATCATGTACAGTAGTGTCTCAATGTGCATCAACTCGTGTTCGAAGCCAACCCATACACCCCTCGCCACATTCCTGGGGATCGACCCCTCGTACAGGTTGCGAATTCGGGCACGCACATTATCCTGATACTGGAGGATTTCCTCTACGGGAGGCCACTCGTCGGGGATCTCCGAGTGCGTATGGCACAGCTCGGGATTGTCAACATCCGGGTCAATGCCTCGCTCAAAGATTTTCCAATAGTACGAGGGCTCGGTGGCGGGCTGGCGAGTCGTCTTGGTTACCTGAATGTCGAGGAACGTCGGGATGTGACCCAAGTAGAAGATGCATGCATTCCGCAGCTTGATGGGCTTCTCCTTAAGCTCCTCGTGCGGGAGCATGCCCATCGTTACCACATCCCACGCTTTCCACAGGTCCTCCCAGTCCTGCATGGTCGGCAGGGGATCGGCTGCATAGAGCGAGGGGATCAGGGCGAACGGGATGCCGGATTTCTGCAACATGTGGAGTCCTACCAGAGTCAAGAACAGTTAGCTCTGCCTGAATCTGTCTCTGACGGCCCCGGTTTTGCCTTCTCCTCTATACACAACCCCCACGTAATCGACGCCGTCGCAAGTCACATTGAATCACACATTGGGCTGGATTGGGAAGTGCCAACATACAACCCGCATCCGGGCGGCCTGCGTAGCTGGTCGAGAATCGCGGGGTAAGCCCGAGATGAGGCCCGATCCCCATGTTGCAAAAAAAAAAAAAAAACCACATTCCCCATACTTGGAACTGGGGTTGCAAAGGAGAGTGTGACGCTGATGTTGTCTCACTTACCATACTCATCTCCCCGAGTCCAGCGCTCCAACTCGCTAAAACCTGCTGTGGACCACAGCTTCTGGGTCTCGCTTGGCGAATACTTCAAACTCTGTTCAATCTGGATGCGCTCGTGAGGCAGCACCGTCGACCCCAGGACCTCTGTGCTGCGAATGGGCGAAACAAAGGCCTGGTGGCGGCCGCCCTCGTCATCGTAGACGTATTCGCCAATTACTTGCCAGTCTTCGACATTGAATGTTGTTTCGCCAAACAAGTGGTTTGCGTTTTCGAGGCCGTTGAGGACAAATCTGCGGCAGCCAATGAGCGTCGAGTTAAACTAATCAGCCTTGTGTTGATTAGCTTACCTGTGGGTGAGACCCTGGGAATCTGGCCAGAAAAAGCAAGCCATTAGCCTCAAAAATTTTGGGTTTGATATTCCTGATTGATAAACTCACCATTATACGCATGGCTGCTCATTGGTTAGCTCGTGCATCAATTGCGCTCCTGGATTCGGCTCACTCACTAGACTTTTCCTGGGTCGCAACACGAGTCGACGCCCACGAGCATGGTATCAGAGGGCTGCAGAACGTCTGCGAAGCCGCCCAAGAACTCGGCAGCCTCGTCGCGGTGGAAGTTTCCTAAATTCGCATAGTTCAGCGACGTGTGCGATGGATTCGGAAGGTGGTAAAACGGACCAATGCTTGATCCCAGGTGCAGAATGCACTTGGTGCGTCCAGCAATTGAGGGCTGCTTCAGCCACTCCCTCCCATCGTCGTAGGTGCCCAGGAGGCCGTGGCACGACACGTACTCAAAGTCCGGCACCTGGGCCAGAGTGCGCTCCAGCTCCCGGCGTGACAGGTCGAGGGCAAAGTACTGGATGTGCTTTTTCTGCCTCTCAAAGGCGTCGAGGAGCAGGCACACCTTGCGGAGATTGCTTGAAACCCGTCAGTCAGAAGATCCATTGGTGTCGTTTTAGTTTTATGGGGGTGTGGGAATCAACGAACCCGCTCCCCAACTCGATGACCATCGATCCCTCCGGGACCCGGCTCGCAATGTCGTCCGACGACTTCTTCAAGATGTCAATTTCATAATTGGTCAAGTAGTACTCATCCAGATACGTAATCTGTGTGGATAGATCAGCGATGGGGCCTCGGCACGAGTGTAAACAGGACAAGGACATACCTCCTCAAACAATTGCAGGCCCCTCTCGTTGTACAAGAGGAGCGTGGGGAGCGTGCGAGGGCCCTCGTCAGGGTTGAACATGGAAACCACCTCCTCCTTCAGGTCGAATTCGACATGGCGAGCGCGGATATCGACAATCTCTGGCGATTTGGGAGGAGTGGGAGGAGGGGTCTTGATCTTTCCCAGAGCCTTTGTCTGGACTGGCGCAACTTGTGATGTTATCGTGGCAGTCGGCATGGCGAGTGCGCTAGGGGGATACTGGGGGGGGGAAGGGGGGAATTCGTATACAGGAATCAAGATAGATGGATTATAATTCAAGAAAGAAGAGAAGGGCGATGGACGTCAATTTAAACAAAGCAGCAACACCACGACAGACCAGAAAAAAAAAAGTCGGACCAGCGCGGACGGCCGTCACCGTCTCTCTCTCTCTCTCTCTCTCGCCTCGCGGGCTTGGAAGGTACCTCCCAGCGCCAACATCGATTCCTCACAGGCAGGAAGTGGAGTCGGTATCTGGAAGTACATGTAATACCCGACGGCTAAGGGGTCGGTCAATGGCACATTAAGCCAAGCATTGGGCTAGAGCGAGACAACGCGGGGGTTCACGACACTATGCTCAGTTTGGTGAAATCGTCATGATGCTGAACGGCAATTGCAAGAAGGGCCTCGTTGCCTCGCAGCGTCGCACCCCCCCTTGGTGCAGGAACAAAAGGTCCACCCACCGGGTCTTGCGACGGCGTGGATCCGGCATCATTTTGGCAGGGAGAACCGGTTGGAAAATCGGAGGCGGCAGACGTGGAAGCTCAAAAGCTGGCTGGACCTCTCATGGTGAACCATTTCGAAATAAGTTTGTCATGAGCTGCATGCCCAAAACTTCGGACCATCAGCAGCTGTGGAGAGAGAGTGGGAGGAGTTGGGGGAGCTGGCAAATCAGGGACGTCATCGGCATCAAGCCCCACGCCCCACCGGCGTGGAGGTGATGCATGCTGGTAAGAGCTCACGAGGCCAACGCCAGCAACAAGCACAAAGCAGGGGGTGGTAGGGTGAATCAAAACGAGCCCCTGGGGCCGCCGCGGCTGGTGCTGGGTACTGCGCTGCGCTGTGCTGTGCTGCTGCACTCTTGCTGCACTCTGCTGGGGCGGCATGACCAGACATTTGGGGAGTGTCGTTGCAAAAACAGCGGAGATGTGGTGGCTTTCGTTCTGTATCGGGTCCTCGGCAGCTTGAGCCTCGCTGTCAATGGTGGGCAGAGGGCAGCCATGGCACCGCTAAGGCAATGCCGGGTGCATCAACGGGCTACATTAGCTCTGCCTTCTTTCTCATCATCTTCGCTTTCCGGCATCATCTTGCCTGGCCAGCACCGGCACGGCTCGTCATGGCCCTTTTTGCCTTGCCTGCTTGCTTGCTTGCTCGCTCGCTGCCCGTGTCGTTGGTGTACGATGTAATGTAATGTACCTGCCGTCCTGCAACCACGTATTCGGACGCTGGACCCAGAATTCTGTTCCATTCCCCACGCTCGGCCGCAGGAAACCCAGCCAAGCAGCCGGGTCTCGGTACAAGCAACCCGAGGAATGCGCTATTGTCACTGTCAAGTACATGGGGTGTACTTTGGTCGTCCCACTACAGCCACAGGGGACTGACACGCCGTGTTGGTCGTTTGAATGCTGGGTCCGCCGCGACCTCGTCCTGCTGTACCTCTCTCTCTCTCTTGTTTCTTTTCCTACATCATCTGATTTTTCTCCTGTCGTGGCAATTGAGACAAAAGAAAATGATTCCAACTGCGTGCAACGCTCCGGCGGCGATCTGACAGATCCGATGGTCCCGATCTGACATGACATCGGGGAAGCTCGAGCTCCGGTGCAGCGAGGCTTATACGGGACCGGACAGGCGGCGGCTCAAAAAGCTTGCGCCTCAGCTGCCATCCCCCCGGGCTGGTGGTGGTGTGGTGGTGGTGTTTTTAGCGTTGTTCAAGCTTGCGATACAGTCAGTGCTTCCTGGTTTCTCGGGGATTTTCCTGGTTCATCATCACGCCAATCTGCTTGCATCGAGCCTCGGTCACCCGCCAATGCAACGCAACGACAGACTGCTACCCTGACAAAGCTGCGCTGATGGGGGGTCAGCAGCCCGTGAGGGGGAGGGGGAGGAGGGGATGGAGAGAGGGGGACGGGGAGGCGACATCTACTTCTGTCGCCATACATTTCTGACCTGCAATGACTTGATTTCGACGTCACCCTTTTGCGACAGGGCGCCGTTAGCCTCATCAAGACATGTTGTGTAACCCCCTCCAGAGCGTGAATTGCCAAGCCCATCTGCCTGTCATCAGCCGTGGCGCCTCCCCCAGGATAATTTACCCATTGTCAACGCGTCATCAGGCTATAGCGACGCTGCCGATACCTGTAAACGGACAAAACCCCATGATTCCAAAACCCATACTATACCACCATGGAGTTCTCTCCGCCATTCCCGTCGCCCGCCATGACATGATGATCCCTGGCAGCCTTGTTTGCGGGAGTACGCATCCGGTAAGCGCACTCAATGACTGAGCGGCGCTCCCGGGCCCTTCTGCTTTGTGTCACCCCAGAGGAGGCAGACCCCCAACTTCAGCGTTCCCTTGTCAAGTAGCAGAGCTAGGGAGCACTAAGAACTGGGTAGGCGACAAGGGAACTACGCCCGGGCAACTCCGCCGTGATGGATGAAGGATGAAACGAGAAAAGTGAAAAGAGACAACGCTCGGGGGAGATCCTGATTTGGCATTTCTTGCAACAAGCGAAAAAATCGGGTCAGTCACGTCTTAGCCGAGTCCAGCCGCTTTCCTTGCGTAGAGGTTTCAAATTCTTGGCGTGCAGAGAGAGAGGCTCGCTTCCGCTTATGACATGACCGCCAATCCGCCGCCATCTAGATAATCAATCTTGTCTCATATCACAATCTCAGCCCCCATTACCTAAATCCAAGACATGCTCACCACCCAACATACCGCTTATCGCTTTTTCATCTATTCCCATCAATTGTCTGTATTACTTTACAACGAGTGCATTTTCGTTTCAGCAACCACAATGGCCCATGACGGAATAAATGCCAGAAAAAAAAGATACTAAGAAATGGTAGTAGCAGCAATTCCTAAAAGAATTGGTAACACAAAAACCGCCCAGTTCGTGTCGTACGCCATTTCTCAACTCCCAACAATCCATGAACCATGACCAAAATCAAAAACAAAAAAAATCTATGTTTGTCCGCCCACCCATCAAGAGCATGCATGCAACTCTTCGTAGCTCGTCAAACACAATACCTCCCAAGTTGTCTTGTCAGTTCGTCCATCTATGTGGGAAAAAAAAAACTTCTATAAACTGCAAAGCGGCCCCTACCCATCATATTCGCTTAAGGGCAGTCCTGCTCCAAGCGACCCGGCGCCAGCGAATTCTTCCAGATCATTCAACATTCGTCCGATGCGCTGAGCTTCAACCACACCCAGCTGATCCACCGAAAATTCTGGTATGCCAGTGGCCAAGGCTTCCGTCTCGGTGCCTGGAAGCGTCAACATGCTGCCGGGTTGTACCGATGTGGCCCTCGGAGTGTTTCTGTGATCGCCACCCGAAGCGCCTTCTCTTCGATGCTCCGCACTGAGCGCAAGCGACTCTGACGAGCCGGACCGCATCAAGTATGTGCTATTAACCGCCGTGTACGACATGGTTGGCGTCGATCTGGGGGTACGCGCGTGCTCTCCCGTTGAGTATCCTTCCGACACTCCCATTGGCGAGCCAAGATCCGTTGTCGCGCCCATTGATCTCTCTGATCCTTCATATGGGCTAGCTCGCGGTTCCTCATCGACTAGCATGGCAAGGTCCGATGTCCTACTTGCATGAGGCCTCCACTCTTCAACGCCACCCCCATCTCCGAGCCGGATGCTGAGCCGGCCGGCGCCTGGTGCTTCGGATATAGATCCGCTCTGTTCGGTTCGATGTCGGAATTCGGTTTCGGCGTCCGTATAGTACCGGTCCATATCTTCAAGATATTTTATATATGCTTGGGCCCCCTGCAAACAAGCAGCCATTTTATGAAGTGCTTGGTGCGCTGCTCCCGTGGTTGCACTGCGCAATGCGTTCAAGTCGCCCGTGGCCCGTCGATCCATGTCTTCTTGATTAACCATTAGATGCTTTGTGTCCATATAGGGAAAATGCACAGCATAGACTCCTGCAAAGCCAGCCAACCAAATTGAGAATAGAGTTAGTGAGGACTGCGGCAACTTGTCCCTGCAAATGTCAACCACGTCAATGATATCGCGAGCCGCCATGAAAAATGTTTCGCCAACATGTTCCCAAAATCCATCTGGCGTTTGGTCGAACGGAATCGCTGAAGGGCCAATGGGTCCAGTTGGGCCCCTGCACCGCAGCGGCACAAAGGGCAGATATTCTCGACAGAGGACCATCTGGCAGGCCGAAATGAGCATATGCAGCGACACATACATGTTAGTGGCCTGGTGGTTGTCGTGGCGATAGTAGTTTTGCCGCGACAGCGTAAAGGTATCGGGGAGGTTATTGATGTAATGATCCAGCTCCTCCCGCAGCATCCTGAATGCAGAACGCTGATCCCATGGGTGGCATCTATCCCGCAGACGACCACCTGTTGATGAATATTTTGCAACCCTAGCCCAGATTTCCACCAATTGCACGAAGCGACTCAACACACTATCGTCGTTGACCTGAGGGTTCGCGGCCTCGTCTTCGGGGTTTAGGAATCCAGTGTTGACATCCAATGCGAGGTCGAAAGCCATCTCCGTGCATGGCAGCTGGATCCGGACCGTATCGATTGGGATCGTCGAAACGCGGTCGTTGCCGCACGCCATGATACGATCGAGTACCAGGCAGCTCCACATGGTGCGTCTTCGAATCTCCCTGACAATGCCTACTTCCGAGGAGCTCTTGCGCATCCTCCGGCCCGGGTCCGCGGCGCGATTCGGCTTCCCTAACCTCCGCGTCAATTGATCGTCCAGGCCTAGCTTGAGAGCTTGCGTCATGCGGATGGCGATTCCGAGATACATCCATGCAGCGGGCCCGCTCGACGGGCCCTGTTGACTCCATTCGAACAACGCAAGCATCAGGAACGCTTGTACTCTTTCCACCGTAACCATTGCCATTGACGTCTTCAGAGGGCCGATGGCGGTCGAGAGAACGCCGGCGAAAAAATCGGATGCTGCAGACGGGTCGGCCTTTGACTGCGATCCCTTGAGGCGAGCGCTGCTGCTCTGAGCACTCGACAAGTGCGTAACGTATTTGACAAGATCAGGGTGAAACCGAGCTGTCAAAGTCAATACTCCAAGTAGAACTAAGTTCAGCTCAGGCAAAGACTCGGAACCATATCCCTGCCGGCGGTTGATCTTTTCCTTGAGGGTAGGGAGATGGAGAAAGGACAACTCGGTTGCAAAATGCAATCTGTAAATGTTGAGGAGCTGGTCCCAGAGCTCGGCAGTCAAAAACGGATAGGAGAGAACCTCTTCAGCATAGGCGGCAGATCTCTCCTGGTCAAGCCCGGGCACTTCATCCACTTTCCTAGCCCGTTTCCTTTCGTGGCCCGTCTCCTTCTCCTGCCTGGTCCCTACCGGAGGATCGTTTCTCTTGGGCGGCGGAGGAGCGGCCTCGGGGTACTGGCATTGGTGACCGCCCTTGATGCACGGGTCGCAGGGGCTGTTGCCTCCGTCATTGTCGCACTTGATCTTGGACCTTCGGCATCTCATACAAGCGATGCTGGATCGCATCGGTGGTCGCATCTTTAATGGCATCTTAGCCTCTCCGTATCCAAGCGGTACCGGACTTTTCTGGTCTTCGACATTTCCTTTGGGCGGCTCAGGGCCGGAGAAGGGGCCGTCAGACCTGAAGGGCTGGTTGTCCAATGGCTCGGTCAGTCGAAGGGCCGCCGGGGCAGCCTCCGGCGCCGTCACGATCTCGTCAAACTTGCGCTTTGGGGGAGAGAGGTTCGAAGACGGTTCATCGACTTCGGGGTCGGCAGGCGAGAGGATAGACTGGATGCGGAGTTGGGAAGCAATCGTGGCGAGGTGGGCCGTAAGAAAGGGCCCTCGTTGTGCGGACAAGGAAAAGTGGTGGTGATGCGAGCGGTTCGAGAGGCGGCTGGGCTGCGCGGGGAAGGAGAAGTCCTCAGCTGGTATTTTAAAAAGGCGAATACAGATGACGTTATGATCATGTAATGGTAATTTCCAGCAGAGTCGAATTCGTGTTTTGTTTCGGAGAGGTGAATGCGACAGAAGGGTTGAGCGGCATGGGCGAGGGGGGAGGTCGAGATGGCACACACAAACAGCTGCTAACCGCGCAGCGCAAGATCATGCAATCTCGCAAATCCCAAGGAACGAAAGCAGAAAGGAAATGGAAAACCCTGACCGACCCACGTGGCAACGTGACAACTCGCAGGGCGTGATGTAACCGAGACGAGTGACGGCACAGGCGGATCAATGTACACACTATCAAGCAGTGTGGTGAAATGGCTCTGGGTAAGTAGGCCTGTTTCCGCAAGCCTGGTCGACGGCCGGAGGATGAAAAGACGCTGTGCCACAGGTCTACTAGGTAGGTCGCCAGAGCCAAGTATATACGCCAACGGGTGCCAAGTCGGAATCTGCGATTACCAGGGCAAGGCAGGGAAGTTCATCACCAAGCCCAAAAATTGGGGCGAGATGCCGACCCGACCGACCTGTTATAGGGCCCGACTTATCGGTTTCTTCTCCCAGGGAACTACTGGTTCCTAGCCCCGTACCCCAAGGACTAGATACCCAGACACGTACGGATACTGAACCCCTACATGGTGCTAAACCTTAGCGAGCAAACTGCGTACCAGACGGGCCGGTGTGCTGGGAATCGAGAGCCGCTAAACGCAGTGATCCATAGCCATGCCTTTCCCCTCCGATCACCTACCCCACAGGCACAGGGAGCAAGGCTCCCATACCGGCGAAAGCTGAATCTGAAGCCTGTCTGGCGGTCTCTGCGCCGCCTCCTTCACACCGAGCATGTCGTCGAGACATGGACGCGGAGAGACTGTGCAAACGTGACGATTCTGGTTCGTACACGACGATCCCCGTCGATGACCCAATAACACGCCCGGCACGCGGCGGTCTATTCCGGCAGAAGCAAGAATTGCCCGTAGCTTCTCTCAAACCATCGAGGGGACACGGCTTCCTCTTCCCTCACCCATGTTTGGTGATGCTCGTCTGACCTCCAGCACCTGTCAGGCCTAGCTGTGATGGGGGTGAGACAGGCGGTCTCGACGGCCAACAAGTCGCCGATCACCACTCCCGAAACATGGGTCTTGTTTCTCAATCGGTTCATTTTTGCATAGAAGGGCGGCGGGGTGAACCCGGAACTTTGGGTGGTAATTTCACGCCCACCAAGTTTCCCAACGAACGGAGGTCCTCCTCACCTTTGTCGGATTGCCAATGGCCACTGGGAAGCTGACGCTTCTGCCACACTCTGTACCGTCCAGGTGGGCACACCAACGTGACTAAAATTCAGCCCGGTGGGTTAGGCGAGGTCGCTCCGCGCTGGACCTACGTAATGATGGATCCAGGTCTGCTAGCACAAACCATGATCAAGGTTGATGAGAGGAAACGTCCTATCCATATTTAGCTGACTGGTTGACTTGGCCCCAAATTTCCCCCGGTGGGGCCTACTTCAACGGGGAGCCGGGCAATGGAATGAGAAAAACAAATGCCGACTCGCGGAGAAAGCATCCATTTTTTCAAAATTCCCATTTTTTTATTTCATTTTTCAATCGTTTTTTGTTTGTTTGCTTTTCCAGTCTTGTTGCTTTTTCTCGTGGTATCTGGTACGATCTGCGAACACCTAGGGGCTGCATGTTTTGGAAGTAGAGTCAGAAAAAAGCAACAGGAACAAACATCAATAATAAGCCTTCGCCAATGCTCAACCTCCAAGGCGGCAACTTTCCCCGAAAGTTTAGCTCGGAACGACCCTCTCCGACATCTTTACTTGATGTATTTTCTATTATACTTCGCTCACGGTTGTCGGTAAGCTGGCCCCCACCGGGCCGTTGCGTTATTCGGTGCTTTCGGATATTGAATGGGGCTGTTCGAGTCATTAATAACCCGCCTTGAACGGAAAGGTTCGACTTGTCCGAAGCACCGTCGCATCATTCCTGGGATTTCTCGCAACCCATCCTGGGGACCGTGGCGCGCACGGGGATGAATAGGCATCGTGGCAACCTGGAAGGCGAGCCGGCTGAGATGCCTGCATCAGGACGTTAGGGTTGATGGTGAGCACAGACAGCGTAACAGGGACGAAACCAGAGAGCCCTTGGATCCTGTCGGACCTACAACCCCATTGACTGAAAATCGACCCAGGACGGCATCCTGATGGCAGGCTCCCTGCTGTTGACGCTTTGATTGCGAGACATCAGACCCCCTGTTCTTGTGCTCTCCCTCCCACGGCGAAGCTGCCCGCTACCGGCGTGGGATGGCACAGCCTTGCATCCAAACAGCACCGGGTAGTTGTATCCGGCGCATCTATGATTGTGACGGTTGTATGGGGGTGCCATGTGGAACCTGTTCATCTGTCAATGGTACCATGGTAAGGGAGACCCAGGAGTTGCAGGGGCCCCCATGTGCCCAGCAATCAAACATTTGCCATGTGCAACCAGTGCGGTGCAGAGAAGTCGTCTCCTTTTCGTTGGGGGCCAAAACCTGTCGTCTACTTGGGGCGGATGGGAAAGGCGAGTGTAACCTGGGTAATGGCGACGGAGGACGGCAACTCCTTGCTTTTTCTCATGCGCGCTTGTTTTGTTTCAGGGAAACCCCAGGTGTAGGCGAGGGCGTTGGTAATTAGTCGCGGCTCCCGCTGAGACTTTGGCTGCGGACCCGAGAGGGCGTATGCGGGTCTTGCGGTGGCAGTACTAGGCTGATGCTGGCCTTTGCGGTGAGGAAACTCGTTCCCGTATTTGACCTCACCTTCTACAGTGATCTGGTTGGAGTTGAAAACGGCTGGGCAGAGTGCCATTGGCTGGTGACACGGCAGGGCAGAGGGTTGAACGGCGTGCGTGCGTGCATTTCATGTCCCGGCATGGAACACTGCACAAGGCTGGGCCGAGCAACCCTGACTGGAAAGGCATTACTGGAAGGGGAAAGGAGCAGCCCCCCTCCCGCCCCGAAGTAACCGCGTCTGCCCTGAGGGGCAATTTGTGCGGGATGTTACCTACTATTGTGGTATGCGAGAACGAGCGTGGCAGCATAGTTTGGTGCCTGTGTAACTTTGCCCCTGATGGTTCCCTGCCTGCTGCCGTTAATAAGCATCGCGATGCCGGTGGGGCAAGGGTTTTTATCTTTTCCCTGCCAGCCACCAGGCCTCGATGAGGCAAAGCCAGGTCCCGTTCCCCATTAAATTCAACGGCTCCTGGATGGGGGGATTGGGCTAAAAGCTCGGTGCCTGTCTTGGTTGTTGGCTGTTAGCGGGCCGCCTTTGGCGCCCCGGAACATTTTTTCTTCTAATGTCACCGCGTCATGATTCGACTCGGGCGTAACAACACTCTGGAACCAACACCCTCAACCAGCCCAATGATACGTCACGCGGTCCCACAGGAATTCTAGCCAGGTTGGGAAAATATTAAGCGTCATGCTGTGTGTAGAATTTTACCAGACCCGACTTTTCGTCCCAAACCGCTCGATTAAAATTAGGTTCACTTTAAACGGTTAATCTGACCAATCATGAACTTAGACCGGCGTTTTAATCGAGGCATAACGAGATGGGAGGGGGCAAAAAGCCACCGTCGGCATTATGGTCTTAATGTGCGGATTACGGAATACATATATCCGCGTTTCTGGGTAGGTACGTACTTCTTTGTTCTATGGAAGGGCACAAATCCGCTTCTTTGAGGAAGGTGGGAGGTCGATTTTCTTGGGTTCCATAGTCGTCAATAAGTGGACTCAGTGACAGACACTGGCTGGGCCAAGTGCCATCAGTCCCCCACCACCACCACGGCGCACACGCAACACACACCCACACCCACCCACGCTTTTGCTGGTTTTGTATCACCAAAGCCACGCCCATGCTGCTGGGTGCTTCTCTGGGAGGCCTTAGGCGAAATAAAGTTGCAGATATAGCATGCTGCGCCATGGCCCATAAAAAAATAGGTGACTGCGTGATGCTATCTTGGCAGCTTGGCTACTTGGCAGCGCACATCACATCGCCCATCGCATCCCCCGAAACTGGCCTCCGACGCTATTCCGACACCAAACTCCGTCATGGCGGCGTTCGAGGCCCAGGACCAAGGGCGTGGTGAAATGTGACACGCACCAGACAGCCAACCAAAATCTGTAGTGGCGGCCTCTTGCACGGCCACGCCAGCCAATGACGTCGGCCCTCACCAGAGGCCTCACATCTTTGCACATGCATAAGCGCCCAAGGACGGCTCACTCCATCGCTCCCACAAATAAGCGTCGCTTAAGCATTTTTAGCTCACAGCTCGTCCCTGCCATCTGGTGGTGTTGCATCGCATCACCTCACTCTTCTTGCCATCCTCTGGTTCAACACCGCTTACTCGGCCCCAAACCGACCCGCGTGCGACCAACTCGATATCCATAAAGGCGCCTGTTCCGGCGCCTCTGCATCGCTCATCGCGCTTGTTTCCCCGTCCTTGAGCTCCTGCGGCGACTTGCATCTGCACATAACTGCTAGCCGCCTGCCCCTCCACCACCCAATCCAACACCTCACGCGAGTCTTTGTTGGGTGGCGATTTGTGCATTCCTCCCGCTGGTCGCAACGAAATTTCTCTCCTTCACACACTCACGATCGGGAAATCGCCTTTTCAAAATCCTTCGCAATGGCTTCCGGTCACAATGTAAGCGTTACAGTCCTCTCCCTCTCCCCCTCTCCCTCTCCCCGCACCCCGCCAGAGAAATAGCCTCTACCCCAAGCTTCCTCCCCGTCGCCCCGCTCTCGCATTGACATCATCCCTCCGCAGGATCCAAAGCTCCTTTATGCTGTGGAAGGCATCAATGCCTACCACATTGCACATGGCAAAGAGCAGTCTCTGACCCCGTCGGGTCCCCAAACCCTGTCGCTGCTCATGGTTCCAACCTCGTCAGGCTTTACTGATGGCGTCGGAAACAATGAGGAGGACTTCTACCTCCACCTCCACCTACCGCCCGAGCTCGATCTCCCTCTACCTGCTACAACCCAGATATACCACCAGCCACCCACCAGCTATCTGATTCCCCGGTGGGATCTTGGACCCGACAGCGGCGCCTTCACCCGCATCGAATTCCCCAGCCCCGGCTCCAGAAACGGCATCCAGGAGGACGTCGACACCTTCGAGACCATTCTCGCCCAATGCACCGCTTTCCTTGAACGCGCTGCCCCTCCAAAGCCCGCTCATTCCTCCAAATCTCCCAAATCCTCTAAACCCTCCAAGGCCGCCATGGAAAAGCACCGCGAAGCCACCGAGGAGGCTCTACCCGCCTACAATCCAGCTGAATACAGCCCCGGCCAGGGCTACGTCCAAGGCAGTCACAGCTCCCACACAGGCGGCAGAATCGTTTTGGTAGATGAAGAAGACGGAAGCGTCCTTGGTGAGCTTACCGACACCTACCAGGTTGTCGAGGACAAGAACGTTCGCCCCGGCTCTAAAGGTATGCTTCTCGCACTATAGGTCGATTCAACTGAACTGACTCTGTTCTAGATCCCGTTGAAATTACTCTTCCGCAGGATGGTAGCCAGAATATCGCCGTCCAAGCGGTGCCCCAGGGCTACGTCGAGATGGACTACCACCCAGCCTACAAGAAATCCACAATCGTGTCAAGCGCTTCAAAAGCATCCCGACTCATCGTCACGACGTCCGACATTGTTTCAAGAACGCTCCAGAGCCAGGCTCAAAACTTTACTCAAAGTACAAAGCCCGTGGCCAAGCCTGTTACTTTCAACCCGTCAACACACGACCATGTCCGTCGCATCAACCAGTTCTCCACCAAGGCCGCCACTCTCTCCGCTACGACAGTAGGTGCCATCGGAAGCGTCGCGCAGAACTTTGGTGCCAACATGTCCAGGCGGAAGGATGGCCGCGCTCGAGGCTTTGACAAGGACGGAACCCCCATTGACACATACAAGCCAGGTGTTCTCAACAAGAGTCTAATGGCATTCAATACGGTTGTCGATGGTATCGAGCAAGCAGGCCGCAACCTGCTCACCGGTACCTCCACCAGTATGACTACCGTAGTGGAACACCGCTGGGGTGCCGAGGCGGGTCAGATCAGCAGAAATCTAGGAGGTGGCTTCAAAAATGTTGGCCTGGTCTACATTGATGTGACGGGTGTGTCACGTCGCGCCATCCTCAAGAGTGTTGCCAAGGGAATGGTGGTTGGCAAAGTCAAGGGCGGTGGCGAGATCATCGTGGGAGGCAACGACAACGGCAGCAATGCCGCTCTGCTTACCGGCGACAACAAGGACGGCAAAGATGGTCACAACACATACAATGATGCAAACAGCACCTACAGTGGCTACGACCCCAATGGCAAGAAGCCAGCAAAGGGTCCCCATTACTAATGTATTATGAAAATGACGGTCATGGCATTGTTTTCTGTTTTGGGCTGAGAAGTCATGTGGTGCTACCAACATGTGATGAGCAATCATGGTATTATTTATGCGACCAAACTGGGTGGTGAATATTCTCGGTGGCGAAGGGGTTAACAGCAGTATTGTCTAAGAGAGAATAAACGCAGCAATTAATTGAATTGGGCATTATGTTAGCAAATCAATCACTTGTGACTATTCTGAATGCACCTCGTCCCTCACCTTAGTTTTGAGAACTGACGTCACGTGTGATCGCGGGGCACAACGTACACCCGCCATGATCCATCGCGACGCGCCCAAGCGTTGCCGAAGTCAATTCTCAAGCAGGGCCCAAGCAGAGCTGCGGCTAGTGTGACGACAACGACCACCCGGGCGTCTCTGATTTCCATGCCATACTTTTCGTCTTGTTAAAGCGACTCGATCCCCTTGTTTTAATAATCACTACCCGTTGCGCCTAATCGCAGCGTTGCTGCCCCGCCAAACCCGCACCACCTGGCTCGAAGCCGCAAGTTCCAGCTGGTTTGGTTCATGTGCCGGTTCGAGCTTGTCGGCGTCATTATTCTTACGCTCCGGGACGTTCGCGACCTCATAAAGGCCAGGAAAGTTAGTAAAAAGTGCGTAGAAAGGTAAGGTTTGTCTGCTGCCCTCGCTCCTAGAGCGCAGTTGTTGGCTAACTCGCCATCTCTCCCCCGCCCCGAAGACCTCACGAGCTATGCTCCACGAAATCCTCTTGTCCCTCTCGGGCCACCCATCCCCCCTCCTGCGAACCGACGGTCCGGAGCCTCATGCCCTCGCCGCCGTCTCTCCTCCCGAGCGCCAGCTCCTAGCGTCGGCCGCCCACCTCAGCGCCGTCCACGTCAAGCTCATCAGCTACACCGCCCAGATTGCCAACTCGCACCCGTCGACCATCTGCCGCGCCGTCGCCACGGCCATTGACTCGATCCACCTGGCCGCCTTCCAGCGCAAGGTGCTCGAGGTCGAGGAGAGCATCCTGCGCGATGACCCGGACCTCGTCGGCGCCTACAACATTGTCCCGCTGACGGCCGTCGTCGGCGAGTTCAAGGAGTGGACGAGGCGGATGGAGTGGCTGTGGCAGATGGTCCAGTTCATGCTGGCCAAGAATAAAAAGGGCGAGGCGTGCCACGGTGCGCAGCTCATGGACCGGCTGAGAACCGAGCTGCAGAGCGGCTACGAGGATGTGGTGGAAACGGCCATGAGCCTGGTCACCGTCGCCGAGACGGCGTGGTTGAAGCAAGTCTCGGCATGGATTTTATACGGCCGCTTACCCAGCTTTGGTGGCGAGGACTATTTCGTCCAGAATGCAGAGGGTTCTGATGAGGTCAGTCGAAACCCTCCGCCCTCCGCCCTCCGTTCTTACGAGTGTTGACTCTTGAGCAGGAATACGTATCTCACTCCAACTTGCTGCCATCCTTCGTCACCCCATCCACGGCGTCTTCCATGCTCTTTATCGGCAAATCTCTCAACCACATCAGAGTCAGAAGCAGCGTGGACTCGGGCCTTCGGGGCATGGACCATTTGTCGTCGAAGCTACAGGAGCTAGCGAGTCTCACCTTTCCGCTCAACACAGCTGAATTCTCAAGAGCGATAACGGCCATCCGTATATCCCTCTCAGAGAACACTTTGCAGAAACTCCTACCTCTGGCCAGAGTAGTGGAAATGCTACAACTTCTACGGGACTTTTTTCTCTTGGGTCGTGGTGAGTTTGCCATGGCATTAACCCACGAGGCAGACGAAAAGATACGCAGCCGCTGGAGGAGAGCGGACAACTTGGCTTACGAAAAGGGCGATGGTCTCAAGAATATCACAGTGAAAGAGGGAGAGGTGGTGGCTGTTCTCGGAAGGACATGGGCGGTTCTGGCATCCATGCAAGGCCAGCACGCCGAGGAAGATGAACAACTTGAACTCGCCCGAGATCTCCTCCGCTTGAGCCTTGCAAAGACACAAACGTCAGCTCCCATAGGGTCTGGCTCCGGCCTCAGTCAGGAGGCTGCAGATCTCCTTTCAACATCCCCCTTCCGAAACCTCCTATTCTCCGTCCCCTCGGTCCTGTCCATCCAAATCCCTCCCCCTCTGGACATGGTCCTCTCGCCCTCGAACCTCCAGTTGTACTCATGCATCAACGCCTACCTTCTTTCCATGCGCAGAGCGCACATCCGGCTGACAGATTTGTGGAAAATCACATCTCTGAGACGTCACCACCCGGCGCCGCGGGGCGACCGCGAGCAAATCGTCCTCCTTAGAAAGCGCTGGACGGCGCGATCCATGACCATGCGCAGCTCGTGGACCACGGCGAGTGCTACAATCTTCTTCCTCGCCGAGACAGAGGCCTATCTTCAAACTGAAATCGTAGGGGGGCTGTGGGAAGGCTTCCACACATGGCTCACGGCGCACCGAGGAGGTCACGACAGCCGCTCGGGTGCGACCACGCCGGCGCCTCGACCGGCCACCAAGGACGGCGGTGGGGGCGAGGATGAGAACGGAGAGGATGAGGAAGATGATCTCTGGCTACGCGAAGACAACATGTCTACGGCCCCCGAGAAGACACCGGCCACCAGCGACACGAGGCCACCCCACGACCCGCAGACGCTTTCCACTGCCCACCGGCTCTACCTCCGCACCCTCGTCCACCGTCTACTCCTCACGCAGCCCAGCTTCACGCAACCCCTTTACTCGCTCCTCATCCACATCGACCACCTCGTCGCCCACCTGCACCGCCTGCACGCCATCTACACATCCCTCGATCTCGAGGCCGACGCCGGAGTCGTCGACGCCTTTGTCGACCTCGAGGCCGAGGAGCGCGACGTCAAGAACCTCCTCCGCACCGTTGAGCATCGCGTCCGTTCGGGCATCGAGGACGTCGTGGCTGCCCTGCGCGCCCTCGAAGCGGACCACTCATTCGCCGCCGAATGGGAGGGCGGCGGAGACGGCCATGGTGCCGGTGCTTCTGGCGACGACGATGACGATGATGCCGTTGCCGAGCGTGGAGGCTATGTCCCGACTCGGGTCGGCGGAATCAATCGCCTGCTCATGAAGCTCGACTTCGGCAGCTGGTTCGGGAGAGGCAGTGAGGACCACGACGTGGTGCTGTGATGTGATGTGAGGTGCTGCTGCTGCTGCACTGCGTCCCCAGCTTGTATGCAGCTCGGGTGCGGGGCATACAGACGAAGAAGATGCGGAAGCACAAGGTCTGCACGGTTAGCCAACACTCGATGCTTGTTTCCGCAGGTTTATGTCATGTGGCGTCACGGATGGGTCGATTCTGACTTCTGGGGTACATAGAGCTCGTCCGACCAGGACAAGGGCCCCGGGTAAATATATACCACTGTTTTTTGGAGGTGCTCAAAACTGTAAAGAAGCAATATTTTGTATCAAATTCGCAGTCGTATCAGATCATGAGGCGTCTTCATCAGTCGTGCCAGCCCAATCCAATACCAAACATATCGGTGAATCCGTTGGTCCAATTGATGTGTCCCCGTTTCCAGCTTCCCAGTAGAGGTCAATCAAACCGTAAAAAAAAAAAAAAACAAGAGATAGAAACAAGAAAAGGAAAAGGGAATCCCTGAAACAAGTGTGCATCAATGTCAAAACACAACCAGTTTTCGATTCCAAACACCAAACGCCTCGCCTGCCATGCTGCCCAAAGTGCCCCATAACCCGCTAATTTCCAATCAAAGAGTGAGTGCCATAAATAAATCTTGTTTCCAAAAAGAGTTTGGCATGCCGCAACCAAATAGACAATATCAATATTTTTAAGTACACATATTCTTGGTCTGAGTCGAACCGAGAAAAAAAGACAAA
This sequence comes from Calonectria pauciramosa, assembly GCA_017140785.1. Classification (NCBI taxonomy): domain Eukaryota; kingdom Fungi; phylum Ascomycota; class Sordariomycetes; order Hypocreales; family Nectriaceae; genus Calonectria; species Calonectria pauciramosa. The sequence goes on along the minus strand of JAACIZ010000010.1, from coordinate 904,316 downwards.
AGAGGTTTTTGTTAAGACAGGATAAGTTGAAGAGGGGTCCAAAAATGACAGATTTGTATCGTGCTTTCGAGGCAGCAATGACGAGTCGGGGCTGTACTTTCTGAAGCTGGTAGTAAGAGGCTGTACTCTAGCCTTAACGTATTATCCTCAGAGGGAAATTTCCCCCTCGGAGGTAATGAGAAATGTGCGTTTGACAACTGGGTCTCCGCTATTTTTCCGTGAAAGCTCGCGGAAATAACCTTGTTAATGAGGTATCCTCTCGTGGTAAGCGAGGATCACGCCGTGGGAAAGAAAGGCGCGGCAAATTCGTTTAATAGGCAGCGACTGGTCGACGACCAAATCGTAAGGGGCCACTGCCCCTCGAATGTTCTTCAGAGTGTCGCCGATGGAAGAGGTTCTGAACAATAGTGCGCGGCGTTGTCTCGTTGAATTCGCCGAGACGGTCGCGAATAGCACGGTGCGAGGGCTTCTTAGCCTGCCATCGCTCCTTGATGCTGTCGTCAACCAATGCAATAAGTCCAGTAGCGACAATGACACTAGCATTTAATTAGAAACATGCAACCGCAGGGATGGGTGGAGCTAAAAACTTACTCGGCTACATCGGTAACGGCGTCAACAACGGTGTTGTCGCTGATCCACATATAACAGGGAGCGACCCACGCACCAGCCATCTCGCCATCGAGAACCTGGTTAGGACTTCGCATTTCGGGGACGATATGGGCGACGGGGGCTCCGTGGCCATCGCGGACCAAGTGGTAGGACACAACGTTCAGGTTCTTGTCAATGACCCGTTTCCAGGAATACTTGTGTCCCCACCACTCGAATTCGTAACGCTTGTTTGTTCTTCCTCCACGGCGCGCAATGTCGACGCGCGCATAGTTGCTAAACTCGAGCTTGATTCGGTTGGTTGGCACCATGCGCTGCTTGGCCTTGGGCGTTTGCTGCCCGCTGTGGTCGGACAATACCGACTGGGAAGTGGACCAAACAGAGGCTCCATCCGAAGACAGAGAGCCGGTGTGGTGCTTGAAGGAGGATGAGGAGCGGTGGAATGGAGTGGTGACTGTTCGGATGGCAGAGCTCATTGACCGGCGCAGGACTGGTCGGGCGGCCGCAACGGCGCCGGCGGGAGCTGGAGCATAGGATCGCTTCGAGCTGCAAACCTCTCGGCCAGAGTCCCTGCAGTATCGGCGGAAGGAGAACTCTCGGCGGGCGAGATCGTGCATGCGCAGGTGGAAGAGCTGAATGGCAACCGGTCGGCGTCCAGGAGCAGAGGGCACGAGAGTGTCGACGCGGAGGTTCATGTTGCCATCAGAGGTCAAGTCATCATGGCGAACAACAAGCCGGTCAAGCGAAGGGAAGAGGCGTGCAAAGTCCTGGGGCGTCGATGGTCGTGCTGGAGGATCGTTAGAGGCCCCTCGGTAAGGGGGCAGAACGGGAGGGATGTGGAGGGAGGCCGGGTCGGAAAGGACGTAGTCATCCTCCTCTTCGCCTTCTGATTCTTCATCCTCATCGTCGTCATCTCCGCTTTCCGAATCCTGCTCTTCGTCATCTTCCACTTCTTCTCCATCTTCGCCGCCGCCGCAAACTGCGAGATCGCAGCTCCGTCTCAAGGGCTCCATCTCGGAAAGCACAGAGTCGTAGGTGGCTACTGAAGAGGATGAGGCGTTGAACAATGTTTCGGCAACTGTGGTGGGCTTTGCCACTGCTATCGGGGATGTCTTGCTGGCAGCCTTGTTCTGGGAGGTGGATGTGGAGGTTGAGTGAAAGGATGTCGGGGCAGTTGAGGCCTCAGAGAAGTAGGAGTCGCGGAGAGAATCAGATTCGGAGGGGGCGGGAGAGGTTGTGACGACTACCTGTCGATTCCTCCTTGGTGATGACGGACTAGACATTGTGTCTTGCCTCTTGTAATTGTGTGAATTGGGTGAGAGGTGGTTGTGGTTCCTGCTGGCGCCTTTATGGGGGATGGGCGATGGGGCAGGTCCTTGGGATATATATGTATAAGTTTGACTTTGTTGAGTGGTGAGTAAAGTTTGCAGGAGTAGAGTGGTCAAAGAGTCGGCCAAATGTTTGATGTAAAATAGACAATGGCTAGACCAGATCGGATCAGATTAAAGTCGTACTGAATCCACGAGGGGGGCAAGGATGACCGAGGGGGCGAGGGTTTGAAATATATCGAGGCGGAAGAGGTCATTTACCAGCGGGCAGGTGGATGCTTTTGCAGTGAATTGGGCAGTGGGATGTTGGCGGGGAGGAATCCGGAGGGGCTTATACGGGACCTGGGCCTTATACGCAACCAGTGGAGCCCAAACGGTGCGGCGCGGCGAGTGGTGGGCAAACAGGCTTGAGACCAGCGAAACACTCAAGGCGACCAAGATGAGTCTCCTCTGGTACCTAATGACTTCAGCGAGCCGGACCACCTGTCAAAACTGGCGCCACAGCGGGGGGGAGTGCAAGAAATGCCCTGCCCCAAGCGGCCAGCAGCGACTACTACGACAGACAACCACCCCAGAAAACCCACGCGCAAGGGCTGAGCATCAGGGGTTCCTCGTTGGCCAGAGATGACATGGGGGGAGTGCAAGGGTGCGCTGTGAGCGGGTGGAAACTCGTCCCGGAAGCCTGATCAAAGTGTGCACGAGCCATTGGAGGGTGGACAGGCGGCTGTCACAGCAGCATGCAAACTGGCTAATTCTGAGATGGCTCGGGGCCGTCTTGCGCGTGCAGACCAAGAGCTTCCAGGCAGAGCTGTCGTGTGAGTGGCCAATATGCGTGCGGACACGGCCTCCCGCGCAATGTCTCGAGCTTTCTGGAGATCCGTGGCGACATCCATCGTGGGGGGTTTTGCCCCCCTGGTGAGATTCAGCCGAGCCCAGTAAGCCCGCTGCGTCTGCTGTGCGCAGCGAGCAGAGACCCGTGGAGAGCGTTGGAGCAGACGGTGGACCGCAGATAGAGTGCAAGGACAGCCCATGGCCGGGGGTGTGGTAGCTGTTTGGAGCTCCCAGTCACACCACGCGTGGCCTGTTGCCAGTTCCCATCGGTTTGGGCCACCAAGGGTCTCAGGCGACCATCTTTTCTGGGTTGGGAAGGAAAACGACGTGGTGCGCACGCACTGATCGCTGGTCATCTCGTTCATTCGTTCGTCGATCTGTGGATGGGATGAATCGAGGGCATCCAACAGGCAATTAGGTCGACAGGGGCAAAAACTCGACCTTTGTTTTCCAAGAATTAACCTCACCCTCCCAAATACCCGGTCCGAGTTCTGGCTGTCCACGGATTCCGGGCCCCGGGGAGAAGCTCGGTCCCTTTCCCCTCATCAGCACTTGCGCTGTACCGCGGGCTGTACCTGGCCTGGAAAATGTCTGGCACGGTGCTGCAGAGCTACCTGCACGAATGATAAATGCGCGCAGTCGTGGACTCGGTTGGATCGCAGAGAGCGAGACAGAGCTATCACATTTTACGGCAGACTCCCGAGGCAGGGAATAAGCTCCTCGGTACTGGCCCACGACATGTCTTCTCCCCACGCAAAATCAGACGCCTCCGAAAAGATTATAGGTGCGATGCCGGCGCTGGTGTTGGTGCTGGTGCTGGTACTGGCGCTGGTGCTGGTGCTTTCCAGAATGGCCTACCGACCGACCAAGCAAGCTCACTCGTCTTTCGAGCATCAGATGAGGTGCGTCTGCCTCTTGCTCGCGCCCAGGGCCCTAGGAGAGTACCAGGGTGGCTGCAAAACCTTGGGAGAGCTCCCCGAAAGAGTGAAGTGCCCGCGACTACAGCGTGTTGGGAATTCGGGGAGGTCCAGTGGTATTCCGACTGGGTCGATGACGCTGTACCGGCGAGGGACAAGGGGTCCCAAGGTTTGGCTGGTCGGGAGTTTGTCACTGCTGGGTTCTCGTGATCCGAGGCTCACTACCGACATGACCAGGACTGGGAAACAAATTTGCTGTCGCATAGTTTCCGGGATGAGATGTTGATGATTCCATCCTACCGAGCCATCTTGGAGACGAGTCAGAGGTCATGGGACTCTCTCTTCGTGTTTTGACCACTCTCTTCCATTCTCGATTCTTTTCCCACCTGCCGCTTTGCAATTGCCTTGCACTTTGCAGCCGCCCTCTCTTCGGCTGGCCTTCTCACCTACCTAGCTTGGTAAAGACCCAAATGTGAGTGTCGGCAGGTGCAACTGTCACTCCATTCTGCATCTCGACATACGTAGTAGTACGTACACCACACGACTGCACCATGGCGCATCGCCTAAATGGGAGGCTAAACCCAGGTGGTAGCTTCCCCGTTGCGTTACCGTTGCAGTGGAAGCGCCGTGGCGCCGCCTCCATCGCGCGCCCAGTCGTCGACCATGCTCTCGTTTTTTGCCCGAATCCACCCGCTGGACGAACTCAAGCTATGCCCAGAGCCTTCCCGGAAAACGGGACTCCCCATGCCACCTACCAGCCTACCGCTGCACCCACTGAAGCTTCTGCTCCCGGTAGCGTCGCGACCTCCGGCGCTGCCTGGACAGGGGACCAGGTCAGAGGAGGTGGGTTTCCCTCTCCCTCCACCATTCTCCTCCCAGAGCTACCCTACATGAATTCGTGCAACACCAGCTGTCACCTGTCATGTTGCCAGTTGCAGCGTGACCTTGCCGCCCAACACGTTCCCTTTCCCTGAAATCCATCCTTGCTTTGGTGTAAGAAACTGAGTCGTCGGATTTTTTAATTCTTTTGGGGTGAATGTTTCTCTTCGTAGTCCTTGACCAACCAAACCTGTGGTCTCGCCCTGCCTGGTCACATTTCTGAATCACCCCCTCCAAAAAGGCCCAGCTCCTCGCCGCCCAAGTGATATCCTGTACGGCCACGTACGGCCCGCGCGGGCCTAGCTCCGCAGGTGCACGACCGATTGGGTCTTAGATGCTCGGTGCCATCTCATTGCTGTGCGCTGACCAGCCCCAGCGGCGGTCTGTAGGGGTCCCTCTGGTACACTTGGCCACCGAGGCTGGCTTTCGTCCCGCCCCAGATGAGTCAAGCAGTGCTGGCTTCGTCGTTGGCTTCAGGACTGGAGAAGTGGCTTGCAATGGGGTCCCAAGCCACTTCGGATTCGCATTTTCTGCCTCGCCCTATCTTCAAAGCCACGTTTTTTTCCAACCAATTTTGAAAAAAGGCGGCGGCGTCGGCGGCCTTGGCCTTGACGATCCTTAGGCTTCGCCTCAACGTGCCGAGCTGCTGCTGCTTGGCCTAGTGGTGCCTGACTGGCTGTACATCTGACGGCCACGGCAGGGTTCTATTTGGGGAACACCATCAGGACAAGGACTAACCACGATGGTACAGTATGGGGTTAACATTGCAAGCCTAGCCCGCAGCCTATTGCACATTTGGGGTAGTGCTCGAGGTAACCCACGCAAATCAACTATGTTCTTCAAATGAACAATACGACGTAGTATATGCAAATGCAAAATACAAAGGCCGAAAACGGCACAGCAATTATTCACAAACGATGCACATTTTGCATTGAAATTTCATTTATTCATTACTATCCTTCCCCTCCCCCCCTCTGTTGGGTTGAATTCTCTGTTGTCCAAGGGTCCCAGAATAACCAACTCGCTCGGTCCCTTGTCCCTACCAACTCCAGATGTAGGGGTCGCCTGGACAGGGCAGCTATGCCACGCTACCCGCCTCCGACAAAAGAACTCACAATTGAATCCTGCAGATTTGAAGTCAGAAATCATTTTTTTTTCGTCTTTTCTTCTCATGCTGCCCCAGTCAGCTAAATCCGGGGTTGATCGATGTCTCGGGGCAGGCAATTGTCGCAGACAAGGTATGGACTCCTCCTTGTCGATACGTCCTTGTTTCGAGTCGTCGGGTGTATCGTTGTCGCCTTGGAATTAATTCATTCATGTCGCACAACGCACACTATGACGAGTACAGTTGTCTCGATGTGAAGACGACGTGCGGTGAGGGCTCCTCAAATCAGCTCCCTCCTCCCCATGCGTTCCATCCCATCCATCCATCCGTCCATCCACCCACCCTTTACGCGCAACTCGCCTAAGCCACAATAGTATCTTATTCGACAACACCATGTTTTGTTTCGCCTCTCCTCTCTTCATCGCCGATCATCTTTCCGTAAGCAAAATCGACAGAAGGGGAAAAAAACCGCACACCCCCCGGAAATCGGCGTGCCCAAGTCCAGTCTTCCCCAGCCATCGGTGGCGTCGGTCGAGGCTGCAACTGCATCCCGCTCAAACCCGTTCACATGCATCATGCAACTTCAGCTGTGGTGCTGCAACCCAGCTGGTTCCAGGCTCCTTTAGTTGGCTACCGATCTAGCAGTAGTTTAGTTTGTTAGTAGTTTTTTTCAGTGGCTAGTTCAGGTACTGGGTACCTACGTCTAAGCTAAGCTACCACCCTCCCTCAGCCGTCATTGAACGAATCCTGTGCCCGCAAGCTTGGTGTTACCTTCGCTTCCGCAGACGCAGTCGTTCCATACACGGCGCACACGACCATCTACACCAACTAGGCTTGTTGTAGCTGCATCTTGACGGAAGGAAAAAAAAAACTTTTTTTTCTTCTTCCTCCCACGCAGTCCTCCTGCGCAAAGCTGTAAGCCATGGAAAACCTTGATCAAGCCCGAGCAGCCCATAGCAATTGCAGCCAGTCCGTGACCGCATGTGTTGGGCTCTAATTCGTCCTCACCCACCCACCCTCCAGAACGTTCCGGCTGCCCCGTTGGAGCCAATGACCTCTCAGGCGTTTGTTGCGCTGCGTCTTTTTCCTTCCAGAACCTCACCCCTGCTCGCTCTTTTTGGTCTGCTATTGGGGAAGAAGGGGGGAAATGCGGTGGGATGTGAGCCTCAGGGTTTTTTTTTTGTTCATGGAAAGGCCCAGGGACTAAGACATTCCGGCGCGAGACGCGGCCGACTTCCTTGAGCGGGTCGTTGCACAATCTGATAGCCACTCGTGTAAACCCTTTTACGTACGTACATAGGCGTATACTCTAACTCTTCGTGCCGTGGCCAAAGAAACACCACACACGGCTTTGGGGTTTTGGGATGTGATTTTCATGGATTGGCATAGCTTGTTTCGTCTCAACTCTTGGTGCCTGACTATCAAAACTCACACCCTGGACACTTGAGCTCCCTTCCGCCTTGGTTTTTCTTCGTCGTCGTTCCTCTTTCCTCGACTCGCAGCTCAGCTTCTGCGGCGAGTCACGACATTCAATGCCCGTAGTGAAGCGGCCTTGGCGCGCGTGGTCTTGGACATGCCCCTAGACTGACCTCATTTTGTCTCACCTGTCGTCGATGGATTCGGCTTGTCGCATCTAGTAGGTGTGGCCGATCTCACTTCGTCCCCCCTCCCCAACCCCTCCAAGCGTCCTTCGCGCGCATGTCAAAGCTGCACCTATCCGAAAACTCGACGTTGGTTCTTGATGCAGATGCAGCTTGGTTGCAGGTTGGCCGTTTCTCTCTCTCGCCGCCCACCGCACACGATATCATCGCGCTAGAGGGCCTAGCCGCCCATGATGGCGATGATGATGATGATGGCTGCTCCTTGCAAGGCGCGCCGCCCTGGCTTATTCGTTTGCGCGACGGCGGCGTGCTAGTTTCATGCCTGGCCTCAGAGCCCTCTCTCGACTTCTGGCTGGCCAGCAGACTTCGCCAAGTCATCAAGACACCCACTAAGACTGTCGGGACTCGGTCTTCAGCGCCTCAGTCTCCGGCGCCTCACTTTCTGCCGCGAAGCCCTGCCTTGTCTCGGGACCCAACAAAAGACCCAGCTCGTCGACACGAAACAGCGGCCATGACGGCTCGCGCCATGACGCAGATGCACAAATGATTTTTCGGGCGCTTGAGTAATACTGTTTGACATGTTTCTGCTATCTCACTCCCCCACGCCCTCCTTTTTATTTTATCTTTTATTTCCTTTTGGTGCCTGACTGCGTTAACGGCCAGCCGGCCCACGCAACACGCCCCCGTCCCGTATAACTAACTCCACGGTATACGGTATATCGAAATGTGGACCAGCAAGACTCACGAATTCCTTCGGCCTTGCCACTACATGTTGCCTGCCGCCTCCCGGCCACGGCTCCACGATTTCGGGTCCGATAATGACACTGTACCTCATGGCAAAACCCCTCCCCGTCGTCATTCCGGATCCCCCAGATCAAGTGAGCCGTCATAAACTTAGCAAATTTACCCCGATGGCTGTGGGTGAGCTGACTTCACATGGCCCCTCGTCCCACCTTGCCCGCTATAGTCACGAGACTGGCCTCCGTCTAATGAGCTGTCCGCCGCGCCAATTCTTGCTACTGGGCCACGCGCCCTCATGACATCCTGACCTCTCGTCCACCACCTCCTCGCCTAGCAGCCCCTCACCTTGACTCGTTGCCATGATGCCATCTACGGCCACCTGCTCGTTGTCTATCCCGGGACGTGATGGTCTCTGCCACCCCACCATCGGCTGTTGTCCGATGCACGCTCCCGGGTGGCTCATGGAAGGAGTAGAAAAAGAAAAAAACCTGCCTTATGCGTCGCGACGTCATTCGGCCGAAATGGATGGGCGCAGTGTGTTTTTGCTTTGTCTTGGGAGATCATTGTCGATCCGGGTACAAAGCAATGTAAGGAAGTGGATTGCAGATTTGATGCACCAGGCGCAGCAAGTAGATGCCAAGTTTCGGAAAATTTTCGCCAATTCGACTGTGAGGCCAAAAAAAAAAAAGAGAATCCATGACATCGTCAAGAACAAGGCCGTAATGACTGAAAACCAGGGCCAGGTAGGTCTCCTGGTCTCATATCGCGCACCCCTAGTAATCATCAAGAGCTTGCCTGCGGCAATGACACAATTTATCAATGGGTAACGTGAATAATGTGAATCAAAAAGACATATCGATCAATAACGTAACCTACTGAATCGAACTGCTTGCAACTAAATTTCTTCGCTCCCTTTTTACTTCCCCTTACTCATGTGTCCACTCTCCATTCGCATCGCACCAAACCATAGGGCACGATGCGTCATGATATTTTGGCCACTTTGGTCGTAGAACCTTTCCTACAGCAACACTAAGACTGGCTGTTCCAACCGACCCAGCTTCTTGGCATGACGCGCCAGATCTTGACCTCGCCGCTGCGCAGATCGTCAAGTTTGAAGCTTTCGAGCTTGACCTTCTTGCTCTCGCGGCCCTGCTCCCATGCTCGTACCTTCTTCTTGGTACCATCCCACTCGGCCACTACTGCTACATGATCGGGCTTGCCGACCTCGACTGAGTACTTGGCATGCATTGGGCCGTGCTTGCCCTGGAAACGAGCGTTGCGGATGCTGATAATGTCGCCTGGTCGAATCATGTCATTCTGCTGCGTCGATGCGTTGGCCATGTTGGCATAAACGAGCGCACCGTAGGCACGGGTGCCTACGGGAGCAAGAGCATCCTGCAGAGGTCGGAGGAGCTCGGAGATGAGGCCCTGCGGTGTACCATCACCAACAACGGTGTCCTTTTTGGCGGCAACGGCTTCTGAGATGGGTTTGCCAAACCGCTCATAGTACTCCTCCATCTCGTCCTGTCGCAGGAAGCGTGGGGGAGGTTCATGGCGTTGCTCAAGGTCCACATCAGATGGATCGTAGGGATCGTAGCGAGCGGTTAGGAAAGTCTGGGAGTAGTCCTGGTATAGAACGAAAACTTCTCGTGTGATTGTAGTCTTTTGACCCCCATTTGTGGTAGTAGACTCCTCGCTTTCGAAGAAGATGTCCTTGCGTCCCTGAAGGGCCGGCGGAACCTGGTTTGCCTGCTTCCACCAACCGCTCTGGACAGCCAGCTCGATATCCTGTGCGATGAAGGTTACGTCCATAGAGGGACGGTGAACATCCACCGATCTCCTACCGGCTCTTGACACATCAAGCGACTGCCGTCCTCGTCCGCCGGCGGCCAGCGGCGGAGCTCTTCTCTCAGATGGAGTAGAGACTGCCGGGGACCCGGGAAAGACCGGCTCTTCTTCAATCTTGGGGGTTCTGTGAGAGAAACCTCCGGGGGTAGTAGCTGAAAAATTATAAGGATCGTATTCCTCATCAGGTTGGGCGGGTGCTGCATTTATGGGAGGTGGAGGTGGAGGGGCACCACGAGGCATGTCAACAGAGCGCCTTTTGTCGGAAGGAGGAGGTTGAGAGGGGACTGGCGGTGGAATAGCTCTGGGGACTGCGGCTGTGGGGATGGGGGGTGGTAGAGTAGGGGGGGCATCTGCGATAGGAGACTGGATCGAGTTATCCTCCAAACTCGAGTCTCTAGCATGTGCTTTTAGGGCGTCTTTGTGAGGCACCGAGGAGGCAATATCGGTATCGTAGTCGCCCTCATACTCCGTAACCTCTGCATCATCCTCTTCACCTGCTTGTTGTGGCCTGGATGGCTGAGTGTCCGCCGTGGACTGTCGGCGAAGCCCTCCTGGTGGAGGTGGAGGAGGAGGCCGGCTTTGGGCGGGAGGTGGAAGCGGTGCGGATCCAGGAATGGGAGGAGGGAGACGGCTATTACGTTTGTTGGAAGCGTTGGGAGATGCTGGGCTGAATTCATCGAGGGTTGGTGACATGGGCGGGGATCGTAGAGGAAGGCTAGGGGGCTGCACAGGAGGGAGCATAGGAGGGAGCATAGGAGGGGACCTAGTGACTGCAGCTGACTGCTCAGCTGTGTTGTCATCACCCCGATCTCGACTAGAAAGCTCATCATCCGACTCGGACCCCTCTGTCTGGGATTTGATATCTCCAGGGGGTGCTGGTGGGGGTCGGGCTGGTTTTGTGTTAGCACCGTGATTGCCTCATGCCTTTTCGATGGAATACTTACACTCAGCGGGCACCGGCGGCGGTGCTGGACGACCACTGGGGACTGGGGGAGGTGCGATTTCTCTGATCGGGACTAAATTTTGTGTGAGCAGAGCGAATGCGATTTGTTCCGGTTTACTTACGTGATGGGGCACTGATGGGTGCTGGAGTGGTCGCCTCATCCTCCTCTTCCACATCTTCCTCAGATGCCCGAGGTGGCATAGCAGGGATAGGAGGAGGCACTGGACGAGATGCAGATTCAACTTCATCATCTGGTCGGGTCGAATCCTCAGACTTTCGAGCACCGCCCATACCAGGAAGAGCCATCATGGTTGGGACAGGGGGGGGAGGAGCACGAGATATAGGGGAAGCCTCTTCGACAACGTCATCGGCCTCGGGCTCAGGCTTAGGCGCCTTCTTCTTCTTGGGCGGCAGTCCGCCAGGCATTGGTGCGCCAAACATACCGTGGAAGCCCATGCCACCACTCATCTTGGCCATTCTTGCCCTCAGCTCCTCCTTGCGCCTGGTTTCTGGGTCAACGTCTTCTTCTTCCTCCTCTTCTCCTTCCTCTTCACTCTCCTGCTTTTGTTGGGGCGCAGCGCCGGGGATGGGCTGTATTGGTAGAGCGGGCACACGAGAGGTACGTCGAGAGACGGCATCGCTGTCGTCGCGTTCGGTCAACTCGTCGTTGCCTTCGGTGGTATCGCCAGCGCCAGACATGTCGGCCTCATTGCCGTCATGAACAGCTTCGACAGCAGGTCCCTTCGAGGCCTTGCGACGAGGCGGCGGTGCACGGTTTGGTCCGGGCTCATCGGTCGAGGTTCTCGTTCCGGTTTCTTCAGTATCACGGCGCTCCAACACAGCAGGAGGTGGTGGGGAGGTCTCCTCAGTCTCGCCAAGTGCCTCTACCTGACTGATGCTATCTCGCTTCTTCTGGGGGCGCTTGGGCTTCTCCTTCTTGGAGGCGGCATCAGCGTGTCGCTGAGCTTGCTCCATTTGCTGCTTTTGCAACAAAGCGATGCGCTCCTTCAGACTTGTAGGCTTGGGTTGATCTTCGTCCCCACCTTCCTGAGACTCAGCCGGCACCAGGCCGGCCTTCTCCGCCTGTCCTTGATTCTCAGCCTCCCTCTCCCTGATCTCAGGGTCTTCGTCACGTCGGTAAATTTTGGCCGTAGGGGCCTGCTGAGGCGGAGGTATAAATGCATTGCGACTTGGTGGAGGCGCGACAAAGGGCTTCCGAATGAAGCCACCACCTGTCCCGCTCAGGCCACTCGGTTTGAAGGGTGCAACTGGGGGCGCAGCGGGTTTATTAAAGGCCGCAATGCGATCTCTAAACGAGTTGCTTGTAGGTTTCTCGGAGACGGGAGGAGGACCAGGCTTGGGTTTGGGAGGCTGGCTAGGCGCGGCTGCAGGAGCAGCGGCAGGAACGGGAGCAGGCGCGGGAACAGGCGCGGGAGGCTCAACCGCCTTCGGGACGGGAGGAGGAGGTGCAGAAGCAGCGACGGACCCGGCGGTCTTTGATGATACAGGTTCCGGAGCTACCGGAGCTACCGGTTCGGGGACGGCAGGTGTGTAAACTGGCTCGTCCGCTTCTTCAATCTCGGGCTCGGGCTCGGGGGCTGGAGGGGCTTCATGTTGCGCAGGTGGCGGTGGGGGAGGAGCAGCGACATCATCGGCGGGCTGGGCTGGCTCGGGCTCCTTCTTGGGACGGGTGCGAGCTGGTCTTGGGGGTGCAGTGGGCTCGAACTTTTCGACAAAGTTGCGCGGGAAGATGCCTTCGTGTTTGACGCCATCGTCATCGACGTATTCCCCGCCATACCAGTCGGCGTCATCCTCGTCTGTCACGGCAATGACTTGGGCAGTGGTAAAGTTGAGATCGTCTTCGTGAGGCGACGAGTAGTCGTAAAGGGCCTTGACCCTGAACAGCGTCGCCATTGTGAGTGATACGGAACCCCGTGGGCGTGGGAAGCTCTGCTGCAGGACAAGTCTGCCCGAGGCTGGATTGTAGCTGCTCGGGCGTTTGTCTCGAGGTGGAGGAGGTCGACAGCTCGTCTGCTTGGGCGGGTGTGGGGCACGACAGGGGCTTCGTCAGCCCGTCGGACGAGGCGAGGCGGGAGGCGGCGGGGAGGAAGTATGATGTATGGGAGCGTTGTGGCGTATCAACAGAGGGGGAGGGGAATGAATAATTCGCAAATGGCCTCCGGTATTAAGAGAGTAAAGAGAGATTTCTCGAGCGGATAGAAATTGGGGAGGCGGAAGGAGGCTGTGGTGGTTTAGCGGATCGTCCTGCCGGGGGCTTGGGGACGTGGGTGTGTCGACGTCAGCGCTCTGAGCGCACCCGTCACTCCATCCCACGGTTAAACAACTGCTGTAAAGAGAGGCACCTACATACGACTATGCAGCGCACCACGCGCACTGCAGATTTGGGTAGGCTTCCGTCGTCCGGGACGCGCGGGAGGGAAGCAGAGCTGGTGCCTACCGAGGATTCGCCGCGGGGTTCTCGTCACTGCAAGTGATGGAACTCAACGGAGCCGTTGGCAAAGGCAGAACGAATACAATAATTAGACAGGAATGAGGTCGGCGGAGACGCAAGTGACGAGAGAGGAGGCATTGACGTGTCGCAGATAGGAACATGCAGCCTATGGCTTAAGTGCCCAGTGGACGTCTGTTGATTGTGGCTGTCGCCTGGAAGGATCCAAGGCGCCAGATTTGGTCAAACCTGGGGCAACGACGTCAGGCGCTACTTCTCAAACACGACCGAGCATAAGAAATACTAGTAGGGGCGTGCTTCACATGCTTGCACCTGCCTTATGCCCTGCAAACCCTTGGCCATCAAATTGATTGCGCTTGCATGTACGTCTGTAGTTTAACTGTACGCGATGCATCCCAGCAAATCAGAAGACCCTCTGCCACTTCAGCTCAGACTATCGCCATCATGCGACAGCGACGTGCCCCCCTTTGCCCTGGGGGCAGCAATGTTTTGATGTACTATTTGGAATTGCAATGGCTGCTGGTATCCGTTCTCGATCGCCGGCCGGACTTCCGGACTACTGGATGCGCCGTGTGGCAACTCATGGCGTGGTTCCAATTGCTTGCCGGGCCACACCACCTAAAACACTTGGGCTTGCTTGGAAACGTAGCTCACGCTAAATTGTTCGCCGCAGGTGGGCGCGCGCCACGAGGTGGCTTGATCGCTTCCTTCGCGGGGTCTGTGTGGCTTGCCCTGCGCCCCAAGTCGAGCTTGAACCTGAGGCGCCGCCATCATCGTCGCAATTGTGGCGGCGGGGCAATCCGTCTGGTTCTCTCAACTTCGTCCTCCCACTTCTTCGTCTTCATTTCCGTCGCTTCCACCAACAGCTTGGGCTAGGCCATCCCGGTACCCCTGCGATTCGATATTAAGCTCGAGTCATAACCTCGCGTCGATCATGGAGCCCAACACGAAACAGCCCCCAAAAGGCATTCTCAAGAAGCCAGCCAAGAAGGAGCCAGACACTGATCCGAGAGAGATCGCCATCCAACATGCCAAGATCATTCAGCACCGGAAAGATCTCGAAGCCGAAATCCTCGATAGTCTGATTATCCTCTCCGAATACCCCATGATCCGAGATCCTCCTCATAACTCGGCCAACCCAGCACCTTCTGATGTCGCCGATTTTAAAAAGCACGTGCGCCTGTTCCAACCCTCCGATTACGATGACTTGATCGTCGAGCGTAATGTCAATGAGCTCTGTGGATACACACTATGTGCGCGACCGCGGAGGCAGATGGGCCCTGGTGGCGAGTGGAAAATCACCGGCAGTGGTGACATTGTGAAGCGAAAGGATCTTGAGATGTGGTGCTCTCAAAAATGCGCTCGACGAGGGCTCTACGTCAAGGTGCAGCTGAACGAGACTGCTGCTTGGGAACGAGCGGGTATCCCTGACATTGAGATTGACTTGCTGGACGAAGACAAGTCAGAAGAGACTGAAGCTGACCGGACTGCTCGCAAGCTGGGCGAACTGAAGTTGGAGGACCAGCGACAGAGCGCAAGAGACAGCGCAGCTCTCGCACTGGAACGTGGAGAGTTGAGTGCGCGCAAGGCAGAGAAACTCAAGTTCACACTCAAAGAGAAGGAGGAAGTCAAGCCTCCCGCTCCTACGATAATAACACCCGACGACAACAAGGACGACGACCACTTGGCTGTCGAAGGCTACAAGCCCAAGTTTAACAAGAACGAGGGCTAAATCATCTTGAGGCGTGAAGAAATGCACCATATAGTTTACGAAAATTAACAAAAACGGCGTTGATGGGTTGCCAATTTTTAGGAAGTAGGCCAGAATAGAATAGAAACAGAGATACCCAACAGAGGGATGTGACTTCTCACCTGCGCACCTGACAGCGGTTAGGTGCGCAAGAGGTTCACTATTCTCGAGTGCTCCAAACTGGCCCTGGTTGTTCAACATCACAAGGTCACATGCACAGCAGCACGGAGGAAACTTGGCGATCAAGCGTCATCTCTGGAGATCCAGAGAATCGGCGACACCTGTGGGGGTTGGAAGATCTTTCTTTGAGACCTATGCACTCACTGTCCTAAGACGCCAAGTCGCAAAACCCTGTAAAAAGCCGTACACCCATGTTCCCAAAATCATTTTTTTAATCACGTCGGCGGTCGCCACCGAATCGTCGGTTGCCACGCTCGGGCACCTGGGTCTGGGAGACCTGGATGACGTTGACGGGGATAGAGTCGAACTATAGGCCGGGTCAGTAATCGGTCTCGTGTGTGTGTCCGCTGAGGGGGGGTTGTAACGTACGCCAAGGTGCTTGAGGAGGTCCTTGGTCTCGCCGTCGACATCCAGCTGGCCGCTCTCGGAGTTCTGGGTGAAGTCGAGAGCAGAAACCTCGGGAACGTACTGATCCTTGCGCTCACGCTCCTCCTCCTGAAGCTTGAAGGAGATACCACGGACGGGACCACGCTGGATACGCTTCATGAGATGAGTGGTGTAACCGGCAATCTGTATTGAAAAAAACACCACCGGTCAGCTGACTGAGGAATTTCGTTTTGGAGCATCGAATTTTGGCGAAAACATACCTTGTTGCGCAGGCGCTTGGAGGCAATGATGGCGATCTCATCGCAGATGCGCTTGTTGGTCTCGAAGTCGAGGGTGAGCTTGGGGTAGTATCGCTCAATGATGACCTTGGCGGACTTCTTGACGGTCTTGGTACGAACGCGACCCATTTTGGCGGTATTGGACGGTTTTGGACGTTGGGTGTTGGATTGGAAAATTCGTGGATTTGCGCCAAAGTCTCGGAATTTTGGTGTTGAGTGGTGGGCCAGCTGGATTTGCTAGGGCTAGGTCACGTGGAGGGAAAATAGCCCCGCCAGCCGAACTGCCAGGGGACGGGATTGGAGTGTGGGGTCGGGATTGGATGGATCAATGGAGCCAGCTCAGTTATGGGCAATTGGTGTACTTCGCAACGGGTATTGATCAGAGAGATGGAGATTGTTTTCTTGTCAGGCAAATCCTGACTCAATTTTTTGCTTTAAAATTCTAGTTGTACAGTTTGGTACAGGTTTCCTCTAGTACACGTAAGATGCTATGATATACAACCGCGCCTACGTTTATCATGCCAGCCTGAAAGGCGTTTCTCATTGCTGTCGGTCAAGGCCATAGCTGCTGGAGCTGCCTACGACATTCTTTCCGTCGGCTTGGGGAGCCTTGGAGCCATCATCAAGAATCTCATCCACAACACGGCCCACTCGCCAAGGATCAGCCTGACTGCGCTGATTTTGCTTGGGAGCAGCCCGCGGCTTGTCCACGTAAACGTGCTCTCGGCCTTGGTTCTCCTTGGCAATGAGCTGAGATTCGGGATCGGCCGCCTGGAGCTGGACCACCACCTTGCCGCTGGGGTCGATGCTGGCTGACTGAGGATCAACGTAGGCCTTGGCACCACCAAAAGTGGTCGTGTCCAAGTGCTGGATGCCAGTAAGCATCCTCCTATGGTGCGAAACACGGCCACGAGCAAGTCGGTTGTTAAATTCATTGTCACCAGCGGGTGCATCGGCGACGAAACCACCAACACCCAGCTTGGCGGGAGAGGGACCCGACCTGGGATACACCACACGGGACATGATGGGTGTGTGTCGGGCCTGGGGTCCATAGACAGGGTGATTCTCCATGTATGCGTTGGTTCTCAGGTAGCTGATACCGGCTGAGGGATGGCTGGGAGGAGGCCCAGACTTGCCGTACGGGCTCTCGCTGGCAGCGTTCTCGGGCACACCCAAGAAGGTTTGAATAATTCCCACAGGCTGGCCAAGGGGAGCCAGATCCAGGAACTTGGAGACCAAAGCATAGAGAGTAGCGCGGTCGTGGCGCAGAGCGCGCACGTAGTTGGATACCTCTTCCTCGGACAGGTCCTCTGGCTTGATAGTGGGATAGTCTGATTGGCCCTTTTCCCTTGCCTCTGTCGCAATACGGATAGACCTGTCGGCAGCCAGCTTCTCCTTGATAACCTTGCGGAAATCTCCACGCCTAGGTCGCACTTCCTTCTTCAGATAGTCGAGGAAATCTCCCTCCGTCATCCTGGCCAACCACGGGCCATTGAACTTCCATCGCTTGTCGTCATCCTTGCCCTTGCGGGTGTGGGTAAAGTCGGTATCCTCCTCAAAGACGGATTTGCGCCAGATTTCGGTGTTGGAAGAAGACCTTCCATGCTCGTTGCTCTTGGGGAGGGTGAGGGGGATCCTGAGTTCCTGGAACTTTTCGAGGGATAGCGTGTGATCGGCGGCAGATGCGAAGTCGGTAACACTCTCAATTGAATCAACCTGCTTGACACGGATCAATGGGGTCGAGGTGGTCATGGTCGACTTGAGAGGGAAAGGTCGCTTGAATCCCCAGTCGCCCTTCTCGCGGGAGGAGAGGGGCGAGGTAATGGATTGGTACTGGGGGTATTGTCGTGTCATGGTGGGAGACTTGTGGTCGCCAATGTGAAGGTTCGTGGACGGTGGCTCGGGAAGGGGCTTCGGAACTGAGAACAGGCGTGATGATCTCAGTAACGCCCCTCCAGGCGAAGTTCGGGCTCCCATTGCGACGTCGAGAGCTATTGCCGAGCTCTCAATTGGCCGTATGGCGTCGTTGTGATAGTCGTCTGCTCTGCTGGTCGGACGAGGAAAATTCGCTACTGAGAGCTTGAGCGGGATCTGCCGGTGATGACCCGGGCGGGGCCTTATTGGCTCAATTGGCCTTGACATGCGATGTGCAGCTGGGGCTATTGTAGCGCTGGGGGACCCACTGAATTTGGCAGCATTTCGACCGGCCTTCTGTGTGCAACTGCTTGGTATCAACCATTTCTTAGGAGATAACTTGATTTCGAACAGTGGCTTCGGGGGAAAGCAGGAGTTGTGTTTTAGTGTGCGCCCCGAGAAATGCAAGCCGTTAAAAGGATGGCGTCGTCTTCCAACGTTTACACTTCCCCTGCTCTCACATTTGAGCTGGTGGCCCGCTGCTCTGTGAGTCTTACTGCCCGAGTGCCTCCAGACACCAACTTGGCAATTTTGCAACCATGTGCAGGGCTGACTTGGAATATTGCAAGTTAGACAACAAGAGCGCGTGCTTCCATATTGACCTTGCCTCATGGCCCAGTCCAGCTGCCCATGTTTATGCCTGTGGCGACACAGGCATCTCTCAAAGGCCTTACTCCGGAACAGCTCGAAGAGACAGGGTGTCGGCTGTGTCTCAACAACACATACCATCTTGGCCTGAAACCAGGCCAGGAAGTCTTGGAAGCTATTGGAGGAGCCCACAAGTTGCAGGGATGGAACCACAACATCCTCACAGATAGCGGCGGGCAAGTCTCTGTTCATATTGCTTATTCAGGCTTTGGCTGACCTTCTTGCCAGTTTTCAAATGGTCAGTCTTCTCAAGCTTGCAACCATCACTGAAGACGGAGTCGAGTTTATGAGTCCCCACGATGGCTCGCCCATGCTTCTCACCCCGGAGCACTCCATGTCGCTACAGAACAGCATCGGTAGCGACATCATGATGCAGCTCGACGACGTGCTGGTCACTACGTCTCCCGACAAGGCTCGCATGCGAGAGGCCATGGAACGCAGCGTGCGTTGGCTCGACAGGTGCATCAAGGCTCACAAAAATCCCGACCGACAGAACCTGTTTTGCATCATCCAGGGAGGCCTGGACCTGGAAATGCGTCGGGAGTGCTGCAGAGAAATGCTTGCACGTGACACCCCTGGGCTTGCCATCGGCGGGCTGAGCGGCGGAGAGGCCAAGGCTGATTACTGCCGGGTCGTGGAAACATGCACGGCGCTCTTTCCAGATCTCAAGCCCCGATATGTCATGGGAATTGGGTATCCTGAGGACCTCGTGGTGAGTGTAGCCCTTGGTGCAGACATGTTTGATTGCGTATGGCCTACCCGGACGGCGCGATTTGGCAACGCCGTTACTAAGCACGGCGTTCTCAACATCCGAAACAAGCAGTACGAAGGCGACTTTGGCCCTATTGAGGACGGGTGTGGCTGCATGTCTTGCAAACCCAGGGCCGAGGGAGGCATGGGTATCAGCCGCGCGTTTGTCCACCATAACGCTAGTAAAGAAACGGTGGCCGCGCATCTGTTGACGATTCATAACGTTTGGTACCAGCTTAACCTAATGCGTGGGGTTCGTCAAGCCATCATCGAAGATCGGTTCCCGGCATTTGTGCGACAGTTCTTTGCTGGGTTATATCCTGACAAGACGGAATACCCAGACTGGGCGGTTGGGGCGTTGAAGAGAGTTGGTATTGATTTAACATCAGAATAGAGCGCCAAGAAATAAATATTCCATGAAAATCAACCACGTTCCATCAAAGAAGTTCATGGATATCTCATGTGAGCATCTATGTACGGATTGAGTCCCTCTTTATACGCCCAAAATGGCACACGCTTAGTCGCTTATTTCCATAAAAAAACATGTCATTAAACATCCCGAGTAGTCATTAACCAACAAATTCTCAGAGATCATTATTTGAAAGAATCAATACATCCGCATTATACAACAGCCACCACACTATTAAGCCAGCGTCTTACAGGACAAAGGCTACAGCAGCCACGGCGGCGAGGACGGCGCCACAACCAACGCGAACGGACATGGCAGAGCTATCAGCGGTAGCAGTAGGAGGGGGAATAGTGACGGTGACAGGGTCCAGAGCATTGGCGATACCACCGCTGGAGCTGCTGCCATCGGTAGTAGCCTGGGCGTTGCTGGAGTCGGTGGCTGTCACAGTGGCGTCATCGCAGACGGTGCTGAACTTGGCACAGAAGGAAGCAAAAGTCTTGGCAACTGTGTACAGTGTTAGTTATCCATTCCGGTATTCCGCACCGAGTTAGGAGTGTTGCCACTTACCATTGTAAGCTGTTTCAGGCTCGCCAGTCTTGGCCCAATCGGCGCAGGTGCTTGCATAGCGATCCATAGCATCGGTGTAGCTGAGGGTGCTACCGTGGGTTTGACAGCTAGGGGTTCGCGTTAGCAATTCCAGTCTCTTTACTGGGGTGAGGGCATTCAACCCGGGTCGGGTGCTTACCAGTAGCAAGAAGCCTGGTCCCTGTTGGGCAGTTTGGTGAATTCGGGGTCTTTCTTGGTGCAGGAGGTCCAGATGTCAATCATTTCCGAACAGGCAACGGCATAGGTTTGCTCAGCAGTACCAGTGATGGTGGCTGAAGCAACGGATCTCTCCTTGGTGGTGGATGCGACCGCAGAGGTGGTCGGCTCAGAGTTGGCGGCGCCGCATGCAGCACTAGCATCGCAAGCATTGTAGATGACGCTGTAAGCTAAAGAGCATCGGCGTTAGAATGGAAACATCCTTGATAACCTCGGGCGTATCTAGACTTACCAGAAACCTGAGCTGAGTAGGTGCGACCACCCTCCACGCTGAGGTAGGAGGAGCAGGCAGAGTACAGAGGGTAAACCGCGGTGGAAGAAGCGCAGCACGCGCAAGAGAGAAGCTCGTTGGGGTCAGCAGTCGACAGGGCGTCGCTGCCACCTAGCTTCGTGATACACAGGTCGACATAGTCGGCGACGACGGAGCAAGTGGTATACTCGGGGTCGCTAATCTTGACGGCGGCAACATGGAAAAGCTCGGGGGCGGCCGTGAGCTGCGCGGCGACGGTGCCGGCAGTGACGAGGGAGGAGAGGATGGTGCCCTTCATTGTGACTTGATGGTCTTGCTGCAAACAATGAGTATCGAGTGAGACCTGAGACTTGAGACTCGGCTGGGACAGACACTACAAAGCGAAGAAGGTGAGGAACGGGAAGGGCATTGGCTCGACAGGAACGGAACGGGCTTGAATAATAAATCAACGCCCACGAGGCGCAAGGGAAAAAACCAGCTACTGCAAGCCTGCTGTTCAAGCTGCTCTGATTCTGGGCGCCCCCGGCAAACGGCGCCGTCACTCACGCCCCATGGATATCCACATTCAATGGCTTTTGCAGCCAGAAGCTAGGGTCGGATCATCGGGCACACAATGACTATTTACTACGCTAATACTGTCGGGGCCTCGACAAGCCAAGGGCCGCAAGGCATCCCGCCACTTGGCCAATCATTACTGCCTTCTGGTGCGGCTGAGATGGTGCTAGATCACCTTGGTCGCTCTGGTATCCATCTACGGGCCCCCTCCACGGGTGAAGCACAAGCGGTCTAAACCCAAGCGAGACAGAGCCAAGAGAATTAGATAATGAGCGGGAGATGTGCAGGTCCAGAAGCAGAGTCACTGAAATGAGAGTGCATCTGCAGTGCAATTCTGCATAGCCCGCGTATGTTTCGCTCTCATACACGTGCACCCGTGTACAGAGCAGTCCTGTACGAAATACAGGGCTATCCACCAGTGCAACCATAAAGTCTGGGCAGCTGAGACGTGCAGAGACAGGGAGACACACCCCCAGGATCATTAGAGCCAGCGGGACCCTGGCCCGCGCTGCCATTCGCTTTCGGGGCCGATACCCCTGGTTGACTCTCGCCTGTCGGCTTCGCGCCTCAGCCACCCCGCATCTGCAGATGGCAACTTGTGCGCTGCCAGGTGCTGTCGTTTTGCAGGGCATGCTCCGTACATTTCCTCGCAGGGGACGATTTGACAATTTTAAGCTCTGGATTCCCTTGTTAATCCCGCCGGGAAGCGAGTCACGGGCGTTCAGCCGCTTCGCTACTGGCAGATTTGACCATGTTGAAGAATAGTTCAATCTCACTAATTCGGCCTCGTGAGGCCTTTTTTGTTAATTTAGCCCTTCTTTTTGCTTCTTTCTTCTTGTTGAAGAATTTCCCTCTCGGGAATTCGCCTGGCAGTGGACCAGACCAATCGCTCCTCTAAGGTGGTACCGATCCTGATCCTCCTCGCTCATCCCAACTTCGAAACAAGCCCTGGCTCTATCTCGTGTCGCAAGTTTTGGGGGGAATGCGTTGATAAAATTCTCGCCAACCACCTGGCTTGGCAAGGTGGCGCCCAGGCACAGTGGTATCTGGGCGACGAGACAGCGGAGCCATCGGCCTACGGAGCAACCCAGAATTCATGCTTACCGTTTTTGATGGGTCTGCCCAACCATCGAGGACTGTGGCGATAAAACCCCGCTCCTAGCTCTGCAGTTAGCTGCGGCCAGAACGCCAAGTCATCGTAGCTCGAATCCGGCATGGTTATTACCGCTTCACAGTGAGTGCGTAGTGGTCGATTAGGTTTGCTTGAGAAAACACTGGTGTGGAGGATTGATTAACTGGATGAACAGTGTGGAAGTGTGGTTAGCGAAATTTTTAGCCTCTTGGCAGAATATTTTTGCGACGAGAAGGGACATGTTAACCCTCCCAACGAGGAAGTGATTGGTGGCAACACGGCCAGCACAGAGCGGTGTTCTGGGTTGTTGAGCAGGCTGGCCTGATCCTGATTCTGAAAGTCGAGACCCCGGCAAAGCTGAGATCACCTAGACATTACACAACACCCTGGTAGTGCACCTACAGGGCCGGTTCTTCAGCAACCCTATTCTGGAATATCACACACACACACAGACTCGCTGATCATACTGTGCCTCTTTTATTCCCACTAGCTTCAACGCCTCCGATTAAATGATATTCTTGTAGGTGGAATGGCATTTTGACTGAGTCGTGTCGGCTCCACGGACTGACCTGTGGGGTCGCTACCCACTCTGGAAATCCCCGACACGGGTGCAGACAGGGGCTGGCTGAAGCACCCGCGGAAAGATGCAGCCTTAGGAGCCGTCTACCGACCCATTTGTGTAGTTTGTAAACCTTTTTATTGGTGCATCAGCCTGCCAGGGATGATTCCTTGATCCTCTCGATTCAAGCCCATGCAGTGTTTAATATCATATTTTCTTCCGTCTTTTTAATACGAGGGTTTGATGCGGAATGGAAAGAAAAGAAAGGGATTCGATCATGTGATTGAATACAGTTTAGTCTCACTCATTCGCGAGGTGCATGAGGAGGGTGTCTCGTGGTTAATTAAAGTGATGAATTAAAGTAAACATAGTGCATCGTTTCCGAAATTGTCAAGTATCTGCCCATGTAACCTGAGTGTTGAGGTACTTGCTCAGGTATCCGTCGGGCAAAACAAACAGACCCAATTTTGACGTCACCGTGGACGACACGTGACACCGAAACTACGACGCGCTTGGGCGACGCGATCAGGGGCCGGCGCAAGAGTGGAGGGGCGCATTGCTACCTGTCAAAGTAGCACACGACGTCACAAAGTCTCCAAATCCATCCAAAGTTGACCACCAGGGCCAAAATCCCAAAACGAACAAGGGCAGCTCAGCGCCGCATGTGGCTGTAGCTATAGTTCCCAGTACCGACTCGTTCCTTCAAGACCCCGCTGTGTGTTTCATGAGTTTGCATCCTGGCCATGCCATCTCCGTCGCAGAAGCCGTTGTCGCTACGGCGGCAGTCGTCGCGAAACAACATGCACGACGATGACTTGACTCGCTCCCTCCACCAGCTTTCCATCGCAACCTCTCCTGGCCACGTCCCGAAATCAGCCCACCTCTCTGAGCCAAGCACCCCATTCCGGTCAACTGCTCGTCGAGGCTCCTCCGCCAACTCCCCGCGATTGCCTTCCAGAAGCCCTTCCAATGGACGAGACTCCCGATCTGCGACGCCAACCCTGCTCCGGAAGGCGTCGATGAATTCGCTCCGCTCATCAACCGGTGTTGGGTCCGGCCCGACCCCGACACGCCGGGCGAGTGCGGCTAACATCCTGTCGCCAACGGCAAAGATGTCACCTTTGAGTACAACCCCACCTGTTCCTGAGAAGCCCAGGCCAACTGCCAACTCTGTCGCCAAGGATTTCTTCCAAGCTGAGTTGGGGGCACACCATGCACCAGTCGCGTCCCGCACGACTCAAACTATTGTCATTCTTCATGACTCCGTCTATGGTCACCGATTCTCTCGGCCTCGCACCTCTAAAGCTGCTCTCAGCACTATTGTTGAGCGCCCAGAAAGGGTCAAGGCTGCTGTTCTAGGAGTTTCTACGGCATACGTGCGTCTTGGCGGACGCCACGATGAAGGAGAGTATCCTATCCACCCCAGACTGAATGTTTATAATATTCCTACTATTCCTTTTCGGATCCAGAAGACAACGAGGAAGTTGCCCCTATTGTCACAGGCTGTCACAAATGTGCACGGGGCCAAGTGGATGGAAGAGCTCAAGATGATGTGCGAGGCCGCCGAGGCGAAGCTTGCAATGGGCGGGAAAGACCTTCAGAGGCCAGAGATGAACAGAGGCACTAGTGCCCCTCCTCCCAAATTTCACGAAGGAGATCTCTACCTGTGTGCAGAATCACTTGATGCTATGGAAGGCGCTCTCGGTGCCGTGTGCGAGGCTGTCGACACTGTTTTCGGATCTGGACCTCGAAGAGCCTTTGTCGCTGTGAGACCCCCAGGCCATCATTGTTCTGCCTCCTATCCGTCAGGCTTTTGCTGGGTGAACAATGTCCACGTAGGAATCATGCATGCAGTTCTCAACCACGATCTAACCCACGCGGCTATTATTGATATTGATCTTCATCACGGCGATGGATCGCAGGCGATCGCATGGGACCACAACACTCGAGCAAATGGTGCCGCCAAGAATGCAGCTCCTTGGAAAAAATCGTCGATTGGCTATTTCAGCTTACACGATATAAACTCGTACCCATGCGAACAGGGCGATATGGACAAGGTTAGAAACGCAAGTATCTGCATCGACAACGCACACGGTCAAACTGTCTGGAACGTACATCTTCAGTCATGGAAAACGGAAGAGGATTTCTGGCGGTTGTACGAGTCAAAGTACATGGTTCTCCTGGAAAAAGTACGAAACTTCCTCCAGAATCAAGCGGAGAGGTTGAAGCTTTCCAACCAAGCTCCTAAGGCTGCTATCTTCTTTTCTACTGGATTCGACGCAAGCGAGTGGGAGAGCGCAGGAATGCAGCGACATCAAGTCAACGTCGCAACTGAGTTCTACGCTCGCATCGCCCAGGATGTAATCAAGCTTGCAGCCGAAGAGGGCCTCCATGTTGACGGCAGAATTATCAGCGTGATGGAAGGCGGGTACAGTGACAGAGCCATCTTTTCGGGTGTCTTTAGCCATCTTAGTGGTCTCGTTGGTAACCAGCAACCACCCCAGCCTACTGGTGGACTTGGATATGAGATGGGCCAGAAGATCGGAGTCGTTGACGAACAGCACGAGGGACATGAAGCAGAGGAAAGGCCACCGCTGGACTCTATCCACGCGTATGATGCGTCGTGGTGGTCCGGCACGAGACTGGACGAGCTTGAGTCACTCTTGGTTAACCCCACCAGTCCTCCGATAAAAGCGAACGGCAACTCTCCAGCTTACTATTCACCTACTCAAGCATCTACCGCCAAGGTGGTGGATCCCCTCCGGCTGAGACGGAGCCTCTCCAGCTTATCCCGACCTCCATCACCCCCTCCCCCCGAAGTGCCCTGGGAGATAGCTGCATTGGAGCTGAGCAAACTTCTCATTCCCTCGGATCGTCAAACCGACAGTTGCAGACCCGAGGAGCTTAACGCAGAGGCAAGCCGAGTCAGGCGTGATCGCCAGTCAATCGCCCTAGGCATCCCGCCTGCTCCAGCTGCTCCGGGTCCAGCCTCACGGCCAACATCGCGGATGGCGCTTCGCGAACGGAAGGCAAAGCCGCCCCCACCGGTGGTTGACCATAGCAAGGATAAGGCATCCAAGGCCCGCAGAAGGACGGTAGCTAATACTCTGCCTCTCGATAAGGTAAGTCTGCAACCTAACAGAGTAATATATGTTCAGGTTCTAACGCCGTGAAGACTACAGATGCTACTGGCAGCCAACCAGTAAAAGGAGCTGGTCGACGTCTTAGTGAGACACCTGCCATGCTTAGCTCCCGCAGCACGCCTCAACCCCGTAGTGTTTCTGGTGGCCCCGGAGTCTCTACAAACTCAAGTCGTGTTTCACCAACGAACAGTGAGGCTTCTGCGACTGGACCTTTAAATGTCAAGAAATCTCGGCCAGTGACCACCAAAAAAGAGACTGTTCCAAAGGCACCCCGAGGCCCAAGGAAGTCAACTACCGCGGCCAGTAACTCGAAGCCTACTGGACCGGCAACTACCCAGAAGGCCAAGTCACCGGGCAAAGCTGGCCCGTCTAACCAAGCAAACGACGACATGGAAAGTATCACGACGGGTATGAAGAAGATTCGCATCAACCTTATCACGCAGTCTCAGAAGGATGCAAAAGAGCGAGCACGAATTGAGAAGGCTTCCTCTACCAAGGAAGAAGCCAAGCAGCCTACTCTTCCTCCATCTGTTCCCTCGTCGTCCCTTACACCAAGCCCCGAGCCCATCCCTACAGGCACGGACTCGGGTGAGATCTCTCCCAGACATGTGCCGCCTGACCATCGCATTCCTACTCCACCCAACACCATCTCCTCTAGCGAGATCTCGACACCGCGTCAAGGCCAGGATCCCTTTGGCACCCCGAATGGTCAGCGGGTCATTCACATGAGTGGTTCCCCAGCCATCCCCTCCGTTGCCGTCCAGCCGGGCGATGATGATTCTTCAGACATCTTTATACCATACCAGCCTGAAGGCCCTCCACCCGTCGCTGTTGCCCAGCAAGAGCCTCTGAAATGGCTTCCTCCAGCTTCATCCGTCAACACGCCCGCAGCAACACCCAGCCCTGTTAAGAAACAGAACAATCTCTTCCAGTATACATCTGGAATTCCCTTCGCGCCCCGCCCGCAGGAGCCGGCTCCTAACGCGGATGGTCAGCCAAAGCAGGATACAACAGCGCCGCAGCCACATCACTAGGCTGAAATACGCATCAATTTAAGGGATCGAAACATCTTTCATTTCCACTTTCAGCCTTTACATATAGGAAAATCAAGGATACCCGGATTTCTAATACATTGTTTGGAGTCTGGAACTCGGGCATCGCGCCTCCCGGAGTCATAAGTCTATTTATTGTAATTACATTGGGGCTTTGTCTACTCTAACCTCTCTTGCTTTCAGAAGCACACAGCTCTCTATTCTTTCTAGATGTTAGGTCAACTTTGTTTAATGATACCCGTTCTCTTTCCCTTACAAATCGGTCACTGGTGCACTTTTGGCTTTCCGATGATGCGACCCGCGCTCGGCACGCATACGATCCAACCCTTGAATGATTGCCGCAGAGGTGCTTCTCCACTGAATGCACCTGCTGCGCAACATCAATCCTGGCCAAAACAATCACAAATATCTAAAGGAAAATAAGCCTAAAAAGCCCCCGAGGTTCTCTTGAGGTAAATTATATTTATTTAGATATCATATTTATTTATGCTGCCTAAAAATAAAAAATATATAAAATGTGTTTTCTTTTTGCAGGGACGCCATGCAGCGAAGTGTCAAACAGACAATCATTCAAGGGGGTTGTATGTATTGCACTTGACTCGAGCCGGAATCCTGCCCACACAGATGTTGCGCGGCAGTATCTCGGGCTAAACATTCTAGACAATGCGAACCATAGCCAGTACGTGCCTAATATCGGCGGCAGGGCGATGCGGTGGTCGTCCGAGACGGGACCAAGATTCCCACGGTGCTGCGCGAGGTCGAATCGGAGACGCTGGTTTGTTCTGGGCGTTGGCGGTGCCTACCACGTGCTTGGTCCTGCGTACGTCTATGGGTTCACGGACGGCGAGGCTCAAGAGGCGGTGGATGAGGGATGGTTGCAGGGACAGGACTTTCCAATTGCATAATGGGGGGGGGCTGTATAGCTGGACCATCTTTTGCCAGTCCTCCCTAAAGACCAAAAGAGTGGAACAGCCACCGAAGACTGCACAGGGTAATTAGCACATATACTCTCCCAGTATTGCAGAATTGAATCAAAATGTAGTGACTAGCTTCAATCATACCCAAATCGAGGTCGCTACACATATAGGGGTTCGTTGAATATGTCACATGCCTCTTTCACTTTCACTTTTCATATGGCATGCATGGTTTCTTCATCGTATTTCTCTCTATTAATCTCGGCTCTATCCCAAAATGACTTTCAACCTCCTCTACCACCACTCTAGTCTATCAAATGCCTTGTTCTTCTTCTTCCACTTTCTCTTTCTCAGTCCGCTTTACTTTGTATGTATATATAAATCCTCAGCCTCCTTCACTATGTAACTTGTCTAATATTCTTCATCTACTCCTTAAAGTTCTCCCGGAACGCAGCGAGCGGAACGCTGATGTGCTCAACGGTTGCTCTGCTGTTCCCCTCCAGACCCGGGTGAGGCTTGCGCTCGAGCGTCCAGACCTCCTCCACGCCGAGACTCTCGAGGTATTTGACGGTGCGGGCGTAGTTGGTAGCGACCTGGGCAATGCCGTGGCTGTCGTCGGAAAAGGTAAACTTGCCACCCAGCTTCAACCATTCCTGTGCATCATCCGTTAGCAGTCTTCCTTTTTTTCCTCCTCCTTTTCTTCAAGAAGCAGTAGGCAATACACTTGCGGAACAACTCACTTCGGAAATCAATCTCCCTGGGTACGGCTCAGCCAGACCCTTTCGCAAGCCGGCGCTGTTGCACTCGAGCCAGCCGCCCTGCTCGGCGACCAGCTTCAGGTTGCGCACGACGCGCTCCCAGACGCCCTTCCACTGACGGATGTCGCGCTCCGGGTCCTCGCTCATGAGGCGGATGAGGTCGAAGTGGCCGACGACCTGCGGCCTCAGGGCCTGGAGCATCTGGTGCTGCAGGTCGTAGTAGTCCTCGTACATGCGCTCCTCGGTGCCGGGGTTCTCGGACCCAGCGCCACTGAGACCCCGCGCGCGCGCGTACGTCTCCTTGTCGAGGTCAATGGGGATGCTGTGGACGTGGTGGACGGAGCCGATGAAGTAGTCGATGATGGGGTGCTCGGCGAGCTTGAGAACCAGGGGCCCGAACTCGGGCCGGATGAACTCGGCCTCGAAGCCGATCAGGATGTGCAGCCGGTCGGCGTAGGCCTTCTGCAGGCGCTGGGCCTCGGCGAGGTACGCCTCGTGCCGGACCGGGAGCTCCGCGAGCGAAGCCTTGGGGTCGTCGCGCTGGAAGACGTGTGTGTAAGCTAGGTGGGATGGACCCGGGGAGTGTGCAACGGGCAGTGGCAAGGACAGTCATGCTCAATGGCATAAAGGAGAGTCCAGAAATTTTGTATCAACCAGTGTAACGCTGTAAAAAACAACAACAAAGCAGGATGCTACTCGCCTCTTCTGGGTACAGATCGCGTTCTTCATAGCGAGGCATGTGCTCGGTGAGTCCGATCGTCTTGTAGCCAATGGACACGGCGTGCTTGAGGATTTCCTCGAGCTGGTCCTTGGCATGGCCCGGGCAGAACTGCCCGGAGTGGGAGTGCATTGTGAAGGCCATGACGGGCAGCCTTTTTTACCGTGTCCTGATGGCGGGGGCGGGGTTGATGATAGCAAGGAGGGGAGGTGGCTTTTTTTTGGCAGGTGTAGAATCGAGTTGCGTCGCAATTCCGGGTAACAGGACCAGTAAACTTGGAGAACGGCAGCAAAATGTTCGCAAGGCTTCAAGTGGTCTCGGGGAGAAAAGCTGGAATACGGTGAGCTTCAAGAGGTTTTGAAGATGCCGTCATGCGTAATTCTTAGCTCGCGGATGGTTGGAAAGAGCGAAGGGGCCCACTTTTGCCAATGTGAGTAATTCCCATGTCTCAACTCAGGCACAATGACACACGGCAAGTTTGCAAGTCTCAGGTTATAAATCGGTTCTATTCTTAATGGACCCCTCGCAGGGTTCCCATATTCATACTGGCATTACCACTCTCTAACAAATAAATGTGTGCAGGGCCTGTTCATCAGCTGGCCTCAGTCATGATCGCATCATTAAAAAACAGGAGTGGAAAAAGAAAAGAAAGCTCGACCAGCTGGTATCAACAAACACCACATTGCATGTGAACATGCTTTGACCGCCAACCCAGTCCCGTCCCTGTAAACGCCATGCATGCAAATGATTCCATCCGTCCCAATTAAATCAAAAACATTAGCCCACCCAGCTGTTTTCTTCAAGCAATATCATCCTCCCGTTTCCATATTATTCCTTTTCATGCACCCCGGGTACGTCGTTGTATGAGTAGAGACCCGGCCTCATGCTGATGTATCGCTCGTGGTTCTTCTTGCTGTGTATGCTCGCCGTTGCATAGATCGTCGTCGTCGTTGTTCCTCCACCGGACAGTCCGGTCGCATCCAGCTCAGCAGCGGGCCTCAATGCCTTGCGCTCGTCCTGGACAATGCCGATGCCGTAGCTCCGGCCGCTTGCACCCCCGTTGTGCCAGCCAAGTCGGAATGTCTTCCGTCGAAGCCGTCGCGCCAGAGCATCATCCTCCATCCATACTGCCCCGTCAGGCAGCCGTGACCACAATGTCGAGTCCGCCAAAAGACTGGCCTGCGCCGCAATACTACACGGGTTCTTCGACAGGGGATCACCTCGGTATGTTGTGCGCAGGGCAAGCACGCCAAGAACAAGAGTGGCCGCAAGCACAATGGCCAGCAAAATAGATTGCTCGCGAGACTGCGTCAGCCTTGGGATGTAATAGTCAACCGAAGCCGTTACTATCGAAGAATCGGCACGTGCCCGCAACTTAGACGATGTGATGTTACGTCGGATCACATCGCTGTTGAGTACCTGCGCACCTAATATAGCGTGCTGCATCTTAATAGCCTCGCTTACGGCGTTCTGTCGGTCAGACGACGAAAGCCGTTCCAAGGGAATGTTGAGACGCGACAAGACTAGAGTTCGAAAGAAGCCATCCAGCCCGTCGAGCGTAGTGTTCAGAGATGCAAGGTCGCTAATCGCCTCATAGGCCAGGGACAGCTCCACATCCAAATCCGATTTGGTTGTGGTGGGCTCAATGGCAAGAGGGATATTATTCGTGTCAATGGAAATATCCTCGGTGTGAAACGTGGTGTCCACATCAACGTTGTAGATGGTTTCGTTGCACTGCAAAACGGAGATGAAGCCGTCACTGCTGCAATCACCCCACACGTAGTTGAGGCTGTACGCACTTGAGAGCCCAGAGCACGATGAAACGACCCGTCCAGTGGTCGAGGTGCTGTCTCCACAAATGGCTGTTCTGTTTGAGCTTGAACTGCCATACGCCGCGCACTTCATACTGGCGCCGGCTCCGTTGCTGAAGGAGACGGTACTGCAACTCAGGCTGGGTTGGAGAGCCGGCACCTTTGCTGTCAATTCCGTGTTGGGCAGCGGCCAGTTTTCGGCACGGTTCAAAAGAGTGAGCTCCGGGAAAGCGAGGTCCTGGTAGGTCCACGATGGGTAGCTAGGTGTGTTGCGAATAAGGACGCGCTCCACAATATTCGTATCCAGTGTCGAGTTGAGAGACTCTGACGTGGACCTGAATTCTGTGGTTTTTTGAAGCTCCAGCTGCGCCGTCCGCGGGACCTCTCCAATGGCAAATAGCCCTGCTGTAAAGATGGGCATCAGCCAGCCAAGCATGGCCATCCATTTCCGAAAAAAGACACCCCAATCCTTTCGTCTCATCGATTTGTAGGCTGTGCTAACGCCAAACTCGTTCATATAAGTCAACCCCAGAGCTTCTTTGAACCGAGTTTTGTTGTTGATGAGCTTCAAAAATGGCGTCAGTCGGCGGGTATCAATGTCAACGCGGTTCCAGATGATTCCTGGGGCGGTGAAAGCGAGCGTAGGGATCAAGGTCCAAAGAACGAACAGAGATTCTGACGCCTCGAATCCTTCATTGCCAGCCCGCACACCATACACAACCCAGGTGCCGACGAGCAGGAGAAGCGACGCGGCAATGCCAAAGCCCTGCGCCCTAGCTCCCAGCGTCCAGGGCTTATACTGTCCCACCCACTCAACCAGTTGATTGGAAGTATCACTGCCTACCGCCGCCGCCGGTCCTCCGGTAAGCTGCTTCAGCTCAAATGTCTCTCCACCATCCTTTCGTCCTGGCTGGCGAAGCTCCGTGGTGTACCATGAGCCCGTCACCCTAGCGGCTACGGTTTCCATGCTAGCGCTTCCGGTGCCAGCCAATCGAGCTAGGAAATGACGGCTGCTCGCGAGCAATGCCGCGGTACCAGCAGGGGACGTAGGGTCGCGGGCTGCAATGCCGTGCTTGGGGGGCGCGTGGTACATCATTGGCAAGGCCAAGGCCCCCAGAATGCAAAACAGGCCGGCCATGATATGAACGATCGGAGCGCGCACCTTTAGGAGCTTAGTGCCATCTGCTTGAATGATCGCATGAAAGATACTTGTTGAGAGAACAACTTGAACACGAAGAATTAGTGATACGCAGACAGAGGTGACGACAAGATGATGGCGGTTGCGGAAGCCGATTTGGATGGCCTTGAAGCTGCTCATGCCAGGATAGTCGAGTAGCACGGTTCGGTGAGCTTGCTTCCGGCGGGTTTCCTCACCGGAGGCCGGCCGGCCTTCGAGGATGATCCAGGGCGTGTAGAGCAATGCCTGAGCTTCCACCCTTGACCAAAATAATGCCAAAAACGAAATGACTATTGTTTTTCAAATGTATACTGGTCAGCCTTCTCATTTTCTTCAATGAGGAAATACAATATGTGATTAGTCGAAATTTCAAGATGAACTCACAAATGATAGGACAAAACGTCCAAGCCCCCTGGGCAACGCTCGGCCAGTCCTTTTGCGAAATCGCCCAAGAGACCAGCTCAGCGGTAAGCGCCAAGGCAGCAAACAGGCCGAGGAAGATGCCGATCACTCGCTGCCGCAGCCACTCGGGCCTCCAGCCATCCCGGATTCCCACCTCTGATGCCTCCATGATCTCCATCGCACTACCCACCGCCGACGTGCCATTGCTGCGCGATTCGGTAGTTTTGTTGGCCGGCGTGTCGGTGTATGGCTGCTCATTTGAACTGGTTTTGCTGGTCTTGGTAGTTTTGCTGGCGTTGCTGGCGCGCTGGTACGGGGCCGAGTAGTCCGTGTAAGTCGTCTTCGTCGGAGGGGGCGTAGCAAAGGGGTCCTCGCTTGGTGGTGAACCGGGTGAGTTCGGAAACTGGCCGCGCTGCAGTGTCTGAAATCCTGGCGTCAATGGACTCGCGACCGGCGTGTTGAGGGGGCTGGGGCTTCGCGGCCCGGATGTGATGTGAAGCTGGCTCGGCGAGGAGCTGGAACTCGTGTGTGAGGGCGGTGGCGGAGAGAGAAGCGGCTGCTGCTGAGGGAAGAGAGTGAATGTAGACTTGGTCGAGGTCGTAGGTTGCGGTGACGGATATCGAGCGAAGCTTTGCTTGGAGGATGAAGGGATGGATTCATTGTAAAAGGCGGGAATGGTATCCGAGTCGCGATTTGAACGATCGACGCCATGGAGGCCCAAGTTGTCCCATGACGCTGCCATTCTCGTTGGCAATTGACCTCAGAGGGCCCTGCTTTCAGTTCCTCCCCAAGATTGCTCCGCGTTGATTTCCCTCCTCTTCCTTTGGTGGTCCTCTGTAATCCTTTGGTATGTCGATCTTTGATTGCCCGCGTTGAATTGGGGCCTGCTGGTTCTGGTGGAGTGAAACGAATGAATGGATGTGAAATGAGTGAGTGAGTGAGTGAGTGAATGGCGTATAGTCTTCTCCGGCTTACACGCCCGAGCCCGCGTCGGTCCCTGTGATGATCTCCGGCTTCTTCTGGTGAGGCTTGAGGAGAACCAGGCTTTCCCAAACGGAAAGCAAATCAAGCCATGGTTGACGCAGCACAAAAAAAACGAATGACGGTGAAGGAAGGAAAGGAATGTGAATTGTGCGCCGATCCAGGTGGTGGTGCTGGGCTGGGGGGGGGAGGTCGGTAGGTAGGCAGGGAGAGGGACGGAGGACGGTGGGACGACGACGT
This sequence comes from Calonectria pauciramosa, assembly GCA_017140785.1. Lineage (NCBI taxonomy): Eukaryota > Fungi > Ascomycota > Sordariomycetes > Hypocreales > Nectriaceae > Calonectria > Calonectria pauciramosa. The sequence continues at coordinate 870,217 of JAACIZ010000010.1, read as the reverse complement.
CAAGCGAAAGCACACTCAGCAAGGGCGCCCAAGCACACGAGCAAGATGCGAAGCCCAAAGGAGAAAATACGCGCCACAAAGCCAAGATGCAAACAATCGGCACCAGGTAGAGAAGGAAACGGCTCCAAGATTCGAGCCCCAAAAAAGAAACGGAGAGCGCCTTCCCTTGTTCCCCAAGGCCCTCCTCAAAGCTTCCCCAACCACGCCGGGCACGCCTCGCTCCGTCAGCCGTAGCTTAAAACCGGGCTGGCTCCTCGAGATCCATTACAAACGCGGCGGCCCAGGGGTTAGGAATTCGCTATGGCTTGCAACTAGTCTTGCATCCCGCCCCTAGTCGCCCTTGCGAAACCCCACCGTCAGCAACCCTGCCGCCCCGTGGCCAGAATTTTCCTGTGCCGTACAAACTACGAGCTACGGGTTACGGAGTGCTGCTGTTGTGCGGCGCCGGTTTCCCGTTCGTTCGTTCGCCTTTTTGCATTACACTGCTCGATGATCTGTATCTCGAGGTCCATGCTCGCTGTGCCCGGCACTTCCACAGCCCTGCATTAGCCGCCATGGGTGCATATGTAGTGTGGTTCCCCCACCACTGCTACCACTACTACCACTGCTCCCACCACCACCACCACTGCAAGCGCCGTCTTTCGTCGCTGCACGGAGAGACACAGAGCAATAGGAGCGAGGGACCAAGCGCTGTAATCGATCCTCCCGCACGCACGCAAGGCCAATAGTGGCATGTTGTTGAATTCATCCCATATTGACAAGGACCTTGTTCCCTGCTCCATGCTCCCTTCGTGCATCGCATGCGCCTGATTTCCGTATTCCTGGCGGATTATACGTTATACTTCGCTCCCGATAATCGTGCATCCCTACACATCGCACCCTCGTCGTCGCCGTCGTCTTCGTTCCCTCGTGGCCTGGGCCCTTGGCACCACCACACGTGAGCCTTGCATGCAATGCAGGGAAGCCGCCCCGGTGCATTGGCGAGCAAACACGTCTATCTCTTGGCTTGTTTTGTTTCTTTTCCGCCTACTGCCGCGCCCTCGGTAGTCACGAGGATCTTTGGTCTACATGCATGGTGCATGCCCGCCCTCTTTTTTTTCTTTCTCTCTCGCCAGCTCGATGCAGATGCAAGCAAGCGAGAGAGAAATAAATCCGCTGCCATGGGACGGGACTCATCAATCACACAAAACAAGAGCTGGCCAGGGCTCAGCCTGACTCACCCGAGGAGTCTACGCTCAGAGCCTGATCGCCCGCCACGTCCCTCCCTCCCTCCACCTGCTGACATCACTTGGGAAGTTAAATGCAAAGACCGCAATTTCATCCACGGGCTCCATCTTGGCAACTTTAAAGAGCCAATATTGGTTCCAAACAGGAATGTAGGAAGACGGAAAGAAATGACAAAAAGACGCACTCCTTCCACGACTTGCTTTACTTTCCCATCAACCCATGCTCGAAAACAGGAGACTTTATCCATCGGAATCCTCCTTGCTGCGTGCTCCCAGATCCCTCCGCCCATTGACGCCCGGTGCTTCCAAATCGAGCAAATTATCAAATGCCCTGTGCCCGTTCCCTTCTCCACCGCGCAAACTACCCATTAGCCTCTCCCCTTTCGCGCCAGGCCAGGCCCTCGATGGACCGCCAAATGCTACGCCGCACCGTTGGCGCCGCCGCCATGGCGCGGCCGTCCGTCAAGGTTTCTGCAAGGGGAAATTACTCGTGGCTTTTCGCTGCTGCCACCCATGCTGCCCTACGTACGTAACCATCCCCATCTGGCTCCATCCATATGCTCCTTTCACCCCCTCCCCTTTGACGCGGCCAGGCTCCCCCCATCGTCAATCTTTCCGGCTTCCCCTCCCCGCCCGGAAGATATAGCATGAACAAAGCCAAGATGCCCGCTTCGCTTCTTTGAGTTTGGTCCTTAGGGCTCCTCATCAATTCTGTGCCACGTCCCAGAAACTGTAGATCCGAGCTTTGCGCAGCGAAACCTTGCCTCTGTCCTATCAAGTTGTCCCCTGACGCAACCCAGCTGCCAAATCGGGAAGTCGTCCAAAAGGGGGCACCACTTGACGCCAACACCGCCAGCCTGACTGACATCAACCCAAATCGAGGGGCCTTGTCGAGTCCGTCCCCCTCGCATACACGCAACCCAGCAGTGTAGGAGGCTAAATGTAGGAAAATCAATAGTTGGCTACACATTTAGCCCTCTCCTCAAAAGCCACCCAGCGTGAGCCCTAGCCAAGCGCGAAATCCACTCCACGCTGTCATTTCAGCCACATGCAGCCCTGTAAAAAGCCATTGTGAAGTCTCGGGTTGGGTCCGATTCCGAAAAATGCTCGCAAACTGCCCTCCAATTGTCAGCTGTATGGGCAAACACAAACCTGGGAGGGATTCACAAGCCAAGGCAATCATGGGTCCTTTGTAGGATTTTTTTTTAATAGTGTTTTCAACTTCTTGATATATGTAAACTTCAGCAACACCCACTATCACAACTCATCCCCACGCGGAACGATCTGGTACCGTTCCGTTACACATACACGTACAAAAAACATGCCTGCAGCAGTCCACACATGTCAACCCGAGGCCTATATACAAGTAGTCCTCTCAAATATACAATTCGACATGCCTGCCAGGGTCCGTTCACCTACGCGCTCTCCATCATCTTCTGGACAGACAAGTCCAGTGCTTCAAATCAGGGTCCTTGATCAGAGTCTCAGCTCCCTTAAAAAAACGCTGTCCTTACGCCTTGCCATCGGATCATTCCACCTCTTCCGTGTTGACCACACTTCTCAGTTGAGAACAAGTAAAAGAAACAAAAGGCATTAAAAAGATGCCAAGGACGCCAGGATAGAGCCATAAAAATAAAAATAAAATGATGGGAAGGCCCTACCCCGTGAGGTGGCGCCAGGCATGGGAGGTAATGATGTATGGTCGGAGCATCCGACCTTCAAGTCTATACCGAATGCGATCCCCGCACTTTTTGGAGGCAAGGCAGAGAAGTTGCAAGAAAAAAATAACGTTTCGCGTCAAGTGATCATGATCGCGGTCTGTCGACGGGGCCTCGTGGTTGGCGAGGCGGTGCGCAAGCACCCAATCCTAGTAGCTATAACCGTCCGCCGAAGAAGGGTATCGAAATGTTAAGAAAAGTCAAAATGCGGTAGGTAGCAGAGATGCAATGTTCAAATGACGAGGGAAATAGGCGTCTTCATGTCATCAGTTCCAGCCAAGAGAGTTCTCGGCAGCAACAGGGGGCGAGATGTACTGAGTGCGGGCAGAGTTGCCCATGCCGCTTCGGCCGCTGCCGTGGCTGTCACGGCCGGCGGCACGAGCATTGTCAGCACCGTTGCCGTTGGTAGCACCGTACGCCGAGAAGTCCTGGCTCAGAAGAGCACCGCCCATCAGAGCGGGGCTGCCGTTGCCAGCATAGCCCATCTCGGAAGAGTTCTGGCTGCTGCCGAGAGAACTGGCACGGCGGTGACCCTGCTGCTTCTTGCGCTTGTATCGGCGAGCCACGAGGAACATGGCAGCACCGTACATGACACTCAGACCGAAAGCACCAACGGCAATACCAGCGGTTGTAGCCTTGTTCTTGGAAGACTGGTTGTCAGTGCCGCTGTTGCTGAAGCCGTCGCTGCCACCGTCGCTGCCACCAGACGAGCTGCTTCCGCTTCCAGAAGAATCGCTCTCAATGTTGCCAAAGAGATCGATCTTGGTGTTGATGACAGAAGTCAAAGCACGGACAATCGACTGGTCACTGTTGTACAGGGCAGAGTTGGGCGTAGTGAGATCAATTTGGAGACGGTCAACCATGTTCGAGGGGTAGTACACCTGGGCAATGGCGGTGATGTATCCCCACTTGGAACGAGTGTCGTAGGGCACAATCTTGCTCACCAAGAGGCGGTCGGTGGAGAAGCCGCCATCGTTGGCAAGAGCATCAGGCAGGTACTTGAAGATCTGGGCAGCAGCAACAGTGTTCTTGGCAACAAAGGCGTAGTTGAGCGGGTACAGGAATCCGATCTGGATGAGAGTGGTTCCCTCGGGGATAGGCTGGTTGGGGTCATCAGGCAGAATGACCTTGGGAACGTTCGTAGGCAGGCCGGTGCTGGTCGCAGTGACAGTAGATGCAATAATAGGGTTGGTGTTGGTAGGCTCGGCAACGATGGTGCTGGGAAGCCAATCCGCAGTGTTGGTGAGAGTGGCAGTGGGTCGGATGCTGGTGACGGGCTCGAGGGAAGTGAGAGCAGAGGTGTGAGTGGGCTGCCCAGTTGGCTTCTCAGACACAGAATCCGATGTGGCAGTAGCCTGCTCAGCGGTCGACTGTTCAGTGTTGGTGGATGGCGAAGTCTCAGTGGCCTTGGTGGCATCTCCAGTGGTGCCAGTAGCGGGCTCCTTGGTGGCAGAGCCAGAGGGAGTTTCGGTAGGGGTACCGATGGCGGTGCTGTCAGACTTAGGGGTACCAGTGGGCTGGCTAGTCATGTCAGTGCCAGTGGGGGTGGCATCGGTACCTGTGGCAGTAGGGTTAGGGGTGCCAGTGGAGCCAGGAGTGCCAGAAGCAGTGCCAGAAGCAGTGTTGGTGGGGTTCATGGAACCAGTTCCAACAGAGCCGGTGGGAGTACCACTAGGAGTACCGGTCTGGGTGAGCTGGGTGTCGGTGTTGACAGGAGTGCCAGTCTGAGTGGGCAGAAGCGAGCCAGAAAGAGTAGGAGTTCCAATGAGGCCAGAGGATGAGAGATCAACTGGGAGAGAAACAGAACCCGTGGGCAACAAAGATCCGGTAGCGGTGAGCGGCAGGGAAACTGAAGGCGTCACAGAGAGAGAGACCGACGGCAGAAGAGACGAGGGCAGCAGAGACGAGGGCAGCAGAGACGAAGGCAGAATGGAGTCAAGGAGACCACCGCTGCTCTGAGGAGTGGCTGTAGGAGTCGCAGTTGCGGCAGGAGTACCGGTCTGCGTAGCAGTGGAATCAGGCAGCACACTGTTAGCGACAGAGCTAACAACGCTGTCGACGGAGCTGACGACACTGTTGACGGGAGCGACGGCAGAGCTGACAACGCTGTCAACAGAGCTAACGACGCTGCCAACAGCAGAGGTAACACCATCTACGGCAGAGCTCACAACGTTGTCGACGGAGCTGACGACACTGTTGACAGGAGCGACGGCAGAGCTGACAACGCTGTCAACAGAGCTAACGACGCTGCCAACAGCGGAGGTAACAGCGTCGACGGCAGAGCTGACAGGGGCAACAACAGAGCTCACGAGGCTGTTAACAGGGTCAAGGAGACCACCATCAGTCGTGGCGGCGGCGGTCGTGGCAGCAGGAGTTGCAGTGGCGCCCTGGGCGCTGGTAGGAGTAGCCTCAGCGCTGGTGGCATCGGGAGTCGAGTCCTGGGTCGAGTTGGGAGTGCTGCCGTCAGTAGCTGTGGCAGAAGCGGCGCTGCTGGTAACGTCGGCAACTGCAGAGCTCACGGCGCTGTTGATGGGGTCGACAACCGAGTTGACGAGGCTGTTGACGGGATCGAGGAGCCCAGCACTGGTGCTGGCAGAGGCGGAATCAGCCGATGTCGCAGCAGGTGTGTCGGTACCACTGGCAGCCTGGGTCTCCGTGCTCGGGTCTGTAGTCTTGCTGCTGTCGCTAATGGTAATGGCTGTCGTGGGACCAAGGAGAATGGCGCTATCGGTCTCCGACTCAGAAGAACGGGTGCCGGTTGCCGTCGGGGTCTCAGTCTCCGTTCCAGCGGTAGTAGTAGGGTCGAGGAAGATGCCCAATAAATCGCCAGTGCCCCTCGCGTCGGCGCTGGTATCCAGGATCTCATTCTGGTGGCTGCTGGTGAAGTCAATCTGGCGCTTGTCGGTGGTAGAACGCAGGTCGATCTCGGAACCAGTCGCTGACTCGGATGACTGAGGCAGGCTCTGGGAAGATGTAATTGTGTTGTTGCCATGAGTGATCTCTCGCTTGATTTGTCGGGGGAAGTAGATGCGTGGCTGGTTGTCCTCGGCAACGGAGACCGAGGCAAACGCCAGGACGGCGGCTAAGGCCAATGACTTGACTTGCATTTTCTGTTTTCTTTTCTAATTCGATTTTATATGTAGTGCGGTAACGATATAACGATGGCCGTCGATTAGACGTATGATGTGCTGGTATTGTGATTAGTGTGCAAGAAATTCAAGTCCGCTCACATCACAACTCACTGTCAGGATCAGATGCAGCGAATGTACTTGACAATAAATGTCAACGAGTGTAATCTGTTTGGCAGCCGTCAGTGAATGTTCGTTGACGAGCCTTCATCCCACTTCGTCATCCAATCCACCGCGTCCAGCCCATTCCCGCCCGACCAGGCTTTCTATACTGTTGAACCCAAGACAGTCCTCTCGCTACATATCGACTTCCAAATATCCAGACCGAGCGACAGAAATGGAGCACTGCGAGACTCACATATATTTCTTGCGTGTAGCGTATGTGCGGTTTCAAAACACGATAAAGGAGTGACTCGACGAAAAATCGTCAGTTGAGATCCAAAAACAGGCGCAAGTCGTCAAAATCAGAACAGTTCCGTGACGGCTTCTTATCGGTCGTGAGACGTAGGTTGGTGTTCGCGGGAAGAGATGGCGTTTGAAATTAATCGAATGCCGGCATTTGCTATTCCGCGAGACCAATGAAGGCCCTAAAGATCGACCGAAAAAGAGAGTGATGACGGAGACGGCTCTCGAAGTTAAGCTTGAACGCACGCGGGCGCTGTCGAGAATCGGAACGGACGACGACGCCTTGAAGGATTGTCGGAGGAGGTGAGGTCGGTGTGGAGAGGAATGAGAAGAAGGAAATGGAGGGAGCGGGCTGGAGAAAAGAGGGGACAGCGGCACGACAGGGCTACGCCAGAAAGGAAGGAATGAAAGCGAATGAGGAGATGGCAGGCATGGAAACAAGACAGGGACAAGGGGGGGAGCGCAGGGAGGGTGCGAGGCGTGGGAGAAGGGTTAAAAGAAAGAAGAGTCTGAGAAGGGGGTGGGTGTCTTGGTGGGTGTGGACGAGCCTGGGTGCGAGGGTGCCAGAGCCAGCGACTGTTGTGAAGAGAGGTAGGCCTTTGAATCAAGAGAGGCGCAGGCCCGTCAACAACGATAGATGGGTACAAAGTTGACCCCCTTGGAGCCACTTTGGAGGCGCTTTGGACGCGGACGGGGGCTTGTGAGCAACTCACCACCGCCGCGTTGCTTGGCAAGGTACACGCAGCAAGCCAAGCAGATACGAGGACTGCGGGTGTGTACGAACGCCACGCAACGTGTACCCGCGGGAGCAGACGCAAGTCGCGCGCTATCGGGGCGGCGCCCGGATGGGTCGAATGAGCAACGGCGCAGGGATGGCGACCAAGACCCTTCCCCACCCCCCGACTTGGGCCAGTTGAGTCCAAGTCGGCGGATACCCTCCTGCTCGCCGTCGCCGACGTTGTCGGTCTACTGTACATAGGACAGTCGCTCAGGTTCAGGCACAGGGACAGATACGGAGCTACACCCGTTCCATCCCCACGCCGCAGCGACAAGCCCACCAGCACCAGCCCAGCCCAGGCTAGACATTCAGGGACAGAGATGCACGAGACGTGATGGTGGGTGAGCTAGCAGGTGGTGGCAGAGGAACCTGTGTGGGCGTGGAAATTGCGCAGACGACCACTGGCCAAAGGGGCGAGTCATCTCTGCAGCGGCTATGGGGGGAGCGTGCCAGCCCAGGGTATGACGAGTTCCTTGTACCCTCCATTTAGCACGTCGCAGAAAGAGTGCCGCGCTGTGCAGGCTTAATCAACAGTGTACGAGACTGGATATTAAGCTGTGGCCCAGTGTTCTTATGCTGTCGTGGCCTGCATAACACCTTTAGCTTCGTATCATTCAAACTTTTTTTTTGGCCAGGGCACACGTTTGCCGGTCCCGTGGGGACGGACGGTGATCATGGTGGACTGGGGAAAAGCAGGCAGCGTCTTGCTGCCGGGTTCGCTGCATATGCTACGCTGGCGTCGGTAGCAATGAGTGAGAGCGAGGTAGCGTCGGCTCCCCAAGTAATGGCAGTATCCCTCATCTACCGGGGCATGTGAACTGGGTTTTTCGCAAGCTTCTCGTTCTTCTTGGGTGGTTGCATAGGTTTGTGGAATTTCTGTCCATGTCCAAGGATGGTGCCAGGGGCAAAGCTCGGAAGAATCGATACGGCGTCAAACCATTGGCCAGAGTTTGTGCTTTGATGGCGGCTAGTCTCTTCTTGGAGTTGGTGCGGCGAGCCAAACTGGGGGGTTCCATGGCCACCCCAGAGAGGCTTTCCGTCTCACACACCCGCCCAAGACATCTCCCGCTCCTTCAGGGCACTCTCCGGGCTGCTCCAGCTAGCTGAGGTACGGTGCAGCAGGGTCCAGACTATCAGTTGGCTGCAGGCGGGGTCGCAGCTGGGCTCTCTGCCTTGGTGTGGATGAGCTCGTGTTGGTTGTGCTGCGGAGGTGGACTGCACTGAGCAGGAGGACAACGTTTGTTTCCAATCCGAGTTCGTCGCAAGGTCCATCCGATCCTCCGGTTTCACTCTTTCGCCCCCCTTTGCTCATGTAGCCCGCCGCTGATCAGGAACCAAGAGGCAGCCTCCTCGTTAGTCAAGGACGCGCGACACCACCCAAAAGAGACCTGGACTCCGGATGCTGAAAAACCTTAGTCAAAGGCAGTAGCCGCTTGCCGAGTTCGCCGCCAGCATGAACTGGTCAATTAGCGGTATTTCGCTTCAAGCCAGGCGAGCCGGCGCGATGCAACCGCTGCAGAGTCACGATTCTCGCGGCGCCATGCCTGAATGGTGCAGATAATAGAACGCCATTATCCATGGGGGCGCTTGCATGCCGCCCTGTGAGTGCTGTGACGATCAGCAAGTATTGGCCGGTAGAGTCGGATATTGGCCCCAGAAAAAGCATGTGTGGGTGGTAGGAGATGTAAGATGGGAACCCTTCGCAACGCTGTGCACACGCGGGCAGGTGGCATGAGCGCTACACGGCTGCCAGTCGGCAGTACCTGTCTGGCAGGCGAAGTGCACGCGTCAGCACAGGTACTCGGGCTTGGAAGGACGGGTATCGGCCGCAAGCAGAGGCGCCTCAGCGAGACGCTCTGCCGGCGGGCTTAACCTTGAGAGTGCTGCTGTAGGGGGTCCACTGCAGGTTCCACTTGGACGCCAACCGAGGAGCCACCCCGTGGGCATCGCGCCGCAAACCAGGAACAGAGGTGGCAGCGAATAGAAGGGCAGCAGGGAAGCCTTAGCTCGTCTCGAAGCGTCGCTGGGGCTTGTGCCTTTAATTATCAAAGCCACTCCTCCCCTGGTCCCCTGGCGCAACGTTTGTCGGCTTTGTCTGTGAGAGAGTGAGCACGTCGCACCCAAAACAAAGAAAAGAATGCGGTACGTACAGCGCCAGCACGTGTAGTAGACGAAAATCACATCCATGTGGGCAAATATCGCTCTTGTCCGACTTGCAGATGCCAGGTTCCCTGTCTGAGATTGATTATCATTTCATCCCAAGCCCTAAGTGACAGAATGACAGAAGCCCCCCCCAAGGCTGCCAGGAGCTGACTCCTCAGGCCCTTCTGGATGCTCGTTGCCCTGCTCGTCACCATCAGCATGATCCCATTCACCATCTAGCCAAAACCCAGGCGCATCAACTTCCAGGGAATACATGTTCATGATCACCGCCGGGAGGACCCAGCCGGATTGGTTCCCGATGTTGCAGCGCGTGGCTGAGCCCTCGATGACTGACAGGACGCGCACGAACCAGAGACACATTCTTTGCTTTCCTCGCGCACGGCAATAAGAAAGGGCAGCTATTGCTACCATCCATCGCTCAGCTCACCACATGCGCACATACCACATATGAATGTGCCTACATGCACATGTCCACACGGATACGGCGCCGCACATATGTCGCTCAGCACGGCATCGCATGTCTACGAATGAGGCCCGGGCAGCGAATTCCACAACTCCACGTGGACCTGCTGAGCTCTCATCGCTGGATCCCAGTGGCCGCATGTCCTCCCCTCCCCTCTTCTCCTTGGTGGCTCACTCCGAAATTGCGCGTCCCATCAGATGTACAGTACCGTAGCGTGCGTGGTTAAAGCTGCGCTTTGTTTTTCTGCCGCGCTGTCTTCACGTCATCATTGATGTCGTTGCGCTCCCGATGGTGACCTGGGCTAGCTTCGAGCTACCACAGCATATGGGTCCGTCATCGTGTATCCTTTCTTTTTATGAAAGGGATTAGACTTTGGTGCCTGATCATCCCTACTACTTTTCCTTTTTTTTTTCTTGGTGGCCGCGGAAGCCGGCATTTGACTTGGCGCCCGTCTTGTACGATCCGAGCACGGCGTCGTCAGCCTCCCACTTACGATTGGAATGCAAAATGACTCTAGTGATGGCTTCACATCCAAGACAACTCAACCATCCCCAGTGTAAACACTAACACCGAAGTCCCAATGATCCAAGATGTAAACCTCCCCATCTGGCCTCGTCTCATCTCGTCTCATCCCGCCCTACCCCATATTAAAAAAAAAAATGTCTTGTCCCTCAAAGCCCAACGCCAACAGCAGCGCCCAGCCCTGCTATGCTACTCACTAATGTACGATGTAATTACGGGTGTCATGGGAAAGACCAGACCAAAAATCTCCGCACATCGCGCGGTGTGATTGATGCTTACTCCCCGAGGGCGACGGGGACGGTGAGGGAGATGTTTCCTCGGGCTGCATGACATGTCCGTTCCCCCTGGTCCGAGTATTTTTCATCCACCGTCGTGTTTATTCTCATTCTTCACTCCAGGTACTATACATAGACACGGCGATCGCATCAAGCCCGGTGCGCACCGTCAACTAGGTTTTTTTGACACGTCCGCTTTGGGCAATTCTAATGCCAGCAGCCACTTGGGTCGTACTATCACCTCCAGCATTCCATTCCATTCCACTGCCATGCCCGTCAGTCAATGTGCGCGCAGGCACACAGTCCCGTCGCCAACCCGGCTCACCTGAAGCATCCAGAACCCACCTTGCACACGACCTGGGCGGGAAACAGGCTGCTCTCGAAGGAGCCCTGGCCAGCTCCCGGCTCGCCCGTAGCGCAAGATACGACGGATGCCCAGAGAATATGCCAAATTTGAACATGCATGGAGCAAATTGGCCTTCCTTTTGACAAGATGCCCCTGTAGACCCAGAGGATTCTACAAGCTATTGCTTCCCCCCTAATGCCTTCGATCCATGCGCTTCCACCGCGAGACTGGGTCGCGATCGGCCATTGCGCCCTGCTCTCCTGCGGCGCATTCTTTTGACTCAGAAGGAGGGCAAAGAAAACCTCCGGCTGTCACATCACATCACAGTACATCTGCATTTCCCAGCTCCCGCTGCAGATTTTTCCTCCTAACGAGTGCTTAACCCCTGCGCTCCCGTCCCGTTGTGGCATCGGCCCTCATCGGCCGTCGCCCAGAGAGGATGGTGGCCGCCACACCTGTTTCTACACTCCACACATGCACCAAAACACCAAAAGCGTCGCCGCTACTCCGTACTCCTGTCTGCCACCGGACGCCGTCCGCTGGGCCAGGCCGTTCTGTCCATAGCCTAGAAATAAGAGGTCACTTGGGCGCTAAAACACGCTCTCGATGGCGCCCTCGCGGAGCATTCGCCCCTCGGCCCGGGTAGTACGCGTAGATGGCTCCCCCGGCCGCATTCAGGGCCCTCTGTTTGCAGCTTTGACTTTCCCTGAGACAAGAGACGATGGTCTCGTTTGCCCCTCCTCTAGCCTCCCAAGTTCCTAGCCTGGTGGGAAGGGAGGGCAATAGCGCACGCGCGACGTTCTGAGACATCTCACCACCGTCCTGCGTCTCGCCTGAGCCACCTCCAACCCTCCTCCGTAGCGAGTCAAGTGCTCAGATCCCAGCCGTCGGCTGAATCATTGCGGTCCACTCCATGTCTGGCGGCCTTCCGGAGTATCGTATGAGCTTTTGGTCAGACATGGCTTGCCTATTGAAGATTCTTGAGGATTGGCGCCATCAGCGCCGTGTTTGACTGCCCAGGATCGATGACGCTGCCTCGTTGCCGTTGTTCTTGGTATCATTTGCGAGCCTCGGCATTCATCGAATCAATGGCGGCCGCACTCATATGTTTTCCCTGCCAAGGCAACGCCTCTTCTGTTTGAGATTGTTATCTTGAGAGAAAGAGCAGACCTGAGTTCGCAAAATTACCTGTTCCAGTACATAGTGCGTTCGTACCTGCATTAGTTGCAGCGGCCGATGTTGAACTGTTCTTTAATAAAACCGGGCCACAATTCCCTCGATGTTCGCGCCGAATACTCAGAACTAATTGCACCATTGCATCTAAATCTGCAAAAAATAGACTGGAACAATGAATATTCCTACACCCATCAGAGATATCCCACGTGTGTTTGTTGGAATTCGGTCTGTCACAGAGCAAGACCAGTGTCTTTGTTCTTCCCCTCTCTACTGAAATGTTGATCCCGCACAAGTCATTTTCGCCATTGATATGTGCAGATCTAATTTTAGTGGACGGAGGATGAGTCGATCAGGCCAATACAAAGTCGTTGGAATGCGGTGAATCGGAGTTAACCGTCGGCATCGTGGCCATGACGTCTCTAATCATCGACACTCGGTATGTTTCCGCGTGGAAGAAACATGGTGTCTTTGAATAGTTCCGCAACGTCAACTCAACAGTTTCAAGTCTTGACCGGCTCATCCTCAGCCGTCACGGTTGTTAACGAGGCGCAGACATCCCTTCTCATTCCAGAGGCTCAATGTTGCAACTCCCTAACCATCTGTGACACTCCTTTCGACAGGAGCAGGTTGCCTCGTTTTTGAATGACACTGTATTTTCAGTCAAGTAGGACTTTTTGTTTTGCTGGCACTTTTGTGTCTCCTTTCGTAGGCGTTGTTCCGTGGCTGAGTGCCGAAGTGACTCCAATCATGTGAGGTCCCAGAGCTGAGGGAATATCGACTTTACTTCCATGTCCCTGGTGTTCACAATACTGTATAGCACCCCAGAGAAATTTTGTCTTTTTCTAGTTATATATTTTTCCTAGTAGCTCGTGTGCTCCGATCCATTCACCCGTCGCGAGAGCGTCTCATTTTTCGTGATACAGCGAGTAAGTTACGGCCACATAACGACAAACAGATTGGAGATGTGCTTTTACATTTCAAGGTATATCTCACCCATCCAAGTCCACTTATATCCTTTCCAATTCGTGAAAGAAGTGGTCAAACTTCGTGCTCATAGTCCAAACATCGCTGTTCGTTTACACGTTGTAGAATATATGTCAGTTGACTTGATGAGGCAATAACAAGAATCAACTGTGCGATATTTTAAATCATACAATCAGTTACATTTACAACACCACTTCACGTCGCACTAGACCTATCTTTATACGATTATAGATAAAAAAGTTAATTCTGAATGTCGGGTTAGTTATGAAGCCGTCGATATGACATGTGTGTATAGGGTAGTCAATATTTTGAACAGCTTTTCTGCAATTATCTCCCGGGTGATCGGAACCTGATTAAGATGATATTTAGTGGGTAAAAGGGTCTATTTATTTTATGTATGGGTTGGATTTTTAGTAAAAGGGCAATCATACCATTAAACTAAAACTCTAGCCATGTTCTATGCATATCCATATAGAGCTTTTTTCCTTTAGGATAACCTAGAGCCACATCTCAATGGTTCAATATGGAACAACCCCATAGTACAGCCATTTTATACCAGGCTCCCATATATTTGTTACTGATCATCCCGTATATATTGGTACTATGCCAGAACTCTAGTGCCCACCACATTTGCAACTCATCAATTCACTCACTCCAATCTATATTAGCCCTAGAACAAGTATAAAATGAGAATTCAGCCAACATATTCCATGGATCTATCGAAAGTTTAAGAGTGTATATATGCCTGTCATGTATAATTAACAGGCCTTACCGGGAACTAGCGCCGCATGCACATATATGACAATTCACCAACCAGGCTCTGACCCAAGCAGCTGCAAACCTAGGGGAGTATTTGCAATACCCTCCTGACGAAGTCAATTATAGTTGGTAAAAGCTGTATCTATCTATATTGCTTTTTTGTTCTTCTAGTCAATGCCCCGTATTAAAATATGTCGTTATCAAGATCCATAGAAATACCTCGTTATAATAGCTCACAATGCTAACTAACCAGCCACACAGAACAAGTTCACAAACACTGGATCCAAGGAAAGGCACGAGCAAGAGGAAATTACAAGAAGCATCGGGACAGGGAATAAGATGGTATTACCTTGTTTGCGAATGACAGTTTGGGAATGGACAGATCCTATGGATCTAGAATCGTCTCATTTGTGGATTCCCTGCCAGGGTGGTCTGATTATCTATCGTACCAACGAAGATCGTATCCAGTAGCGTCAATGCGTCCAACTGCACACATAAAGGTAGAGCAATTTTTACAGGAGAAAGAAGCTAAACAAAAATACCAGAATCAGGAAACCGTACAACGTATCATTCCTGATCAGTGTTTTCGGATAAATACCATGCCAGATACTGGCCAGAAAGCTGCAGGGTAGGGATGGGCCTGCCACGACTTTACATTGGATCAATTGGTTAACACGAGATGTGATTAACAGTGGGGTGCAAAATATGCGTAGATTTAGAATTGCAGACCAAAAATGAAAGCGGAATCAAAGCAAGCACATATAACTCCATGACATACAATATCACATGCGGAAAGTGGACAACTTCAGTCAGTCAAATTCGGATGTACGCAGGAGATCCACGGCATCGGAGCCGGCGAGGGCCGGCCCCACAGCCATTAAAGCCACATGGATGGGGCCACGCACTCCACACTCATTCGCCCGAGGCTAGCATACTTCTGAGTTTAGGCGCACGCTATTGGCTGGTCGGACACTCGCCTCCATCAGCCTCGCCTGATACAGCAGGCGCCACTCTGGAACGTGGGATGCGTTTCTGATAGAAGTCATGAACCTTCATCTTGCACGACACGGGAGGATTGTCCTCCATTACACTCCCTCACCATGGCGCGCCGACAGCATCTCACCCTGACCTTTGTGCTGGTCCTTGTGGCCTTCTGCACCCTTTCTTACATGTTTTCCGGCCCGTCAAGTACGGTTATGCCCGCGTTTCAAAAGGATGGAGTGACCGACCGCGAACAAAGCCCCCTGAAAGAAGAGGGCCAGAAAGCCGACTTCGCCGTCGATATCAACAACATCCCCGATGGCCTCCTCGATGGAGAGTCTATTGCGCCCAAGCTGGAAAATGCTACCCTCAAGTAGGTTTCCGAACGTCGCCTCATTCAATGACTTGTGGCTAACAATCATCTTTCACAGGGCCGAACTTGGTCATGCCACGTGGAAGTTCCTCCACACGATGATGTCGCGCTTCCCCGATAACCCGTCCAAAGAAGATCGCCAGGCTCTCGACACCTTTATGCACCTTTTTGGTCGTCTATATCCCTGCGGGCAGTGTGCCAAACATTTTCGCGGACTCTTGGCCCAGTACCCACCCCAGACGAGCAGCCGCAACGCTGCTGCGGGGTGGCTCTGCTACATGCACAACCTTGTCAATGAGCGGGTTCACAAGCCCGTCTTCGACTGCAGCAAGATTGGTGACTTTTACGATTGCGGTTGCGGCGACGACAAGAAGAAGAAGGAAGGTGACGAAGGAGCGGATGAAACCAAGACGGTTGGCGGAAGCGAGGAGCCAAAGAAGGGAGTTGAAAGCGCACAGGCCGGGGAGCCTGATCAAGAGCTCCACAAGCACTGAGGGATCTTGTACAAATAATTGTATGCATCATAAACTATTGGCGCTTTTGCAGGAAGGTTACATACGGCTATGGCGGGACCAGGCCGCCCGATCGCTCTGATCGAAATTGAAACCAACGTGTTCTGTCTTTTGCATGGCGGAAGCCGGGCACCTTCTACTCCAGTTCCCTATCTTAATAGGCTTGAATGTGAATCGCCATGCATGCCGTAAATATCCGGAGAAGAAAATATTGACTTCATGGTCCACTGCTTCTGACTCGCAAGTGCATGATACACATATCCTTTGCTAGAAGGGCACGTGACAATACACGTGACACACGGTCGGCGGGTCGGGCGCGGCTGCGCGTTCAGAGCTGCCTTGAGCTTGACATGAGCTCTAGCCTACCCCAAGCAACGAGCGACGACTACGAACCACCACACAACCTCCATCACGAATCTCTGATTAATCCCACTTCTAAAAGCCGATTATACCTAATTTACGAACCGCCACCATGGAGTTTGGCCACGCTGGAGTGTTGAACGAGGGTAAGTGGGGGAGCTTGGGATACCTGGCATCGTGGTCGATATGGAAGCTTACCCACTGCTATTAGATGGAATCCATGTTGACATGGATCGGCTGAAGAAGGGCGAGGTCAAGTGAGTATTCATGAGCTCTCGTTTGGCCGTTGACGATGCTAACATCTGACCAGCCTGGGTACCTCGATGTATGTGACCTTGATCCTGATGACGACACCCAACCTAACCTAGTTGTAGTATGGCGGTTACTTTCAAGGATGGAGTTATTCTCGGTATGGATACCTTCTCATCAGGATGTGGTCTGATAGCTAATGGCATGAAACATAGGTGCTGATTCACGAACAACGACCGGATCCTACATTGCGAACCGAGTGACCGACAAGTTGACCCGAGTACACGACACCATCTGGTGCTGCCGATCTGGCTCAGCAGCTGATACCCAGGCTGTGGCGGACATTGTTCAGTACCAGCTTGGCCTGTTTGCCATGCAGAATGGCAAGCCTCCCATGACACAGACTGCTGCATCTATCTTCCAAGAGATTTGCTACGCCAACAAGGACCGCCTCTCGTATGTCGCCGCTGCATGACCCCGCCATAAACGAGGAGCTTATATACTGACGAATTGCCACAGGGCTGGCTTGATCATTGCTGGATGGGACGAGCGATTCGGTGGACAGGTCTACTCGATCCCCCTGGGTGGTTCTCTTCACAAGCAGGCATATGCCATTGGTGGTTCAGGTTCGACCTACATCTACGGTTACTGTGACGCCAACTGGAGAGAGGGCATGGAGAAGGACGATGCCGTTGCCTTCGTCAAGGGAGCATTGAGAGAGGCCATCAAGTGGGATGGAAGCTCTGGTGGTGTTATTCGTATGGTGGTGCTCACCAAGGATGGTGCCGACCGTCACTTGTATCTCCCAGACACGGACTATACAGTGCGGCACGAGTAAATGGAAGGGGGAGATGAATGATGACAGCTGAGGCTCTACGGAATCCGGCGCAACATGTCAATGAGGGGACTGTAGAGACGCCGACATCCAGACTCGGAGACAAGCAACGAGCGTAGAAGAAACAGGGCGCTAGAGGCATGTGATGGAAGACTAGACAACAGTCGGCGCTGTACACTAGAGAATCGGATCAATGATGAAAGAGCATTTACCGAGCCTGGCGAAGGTGCACGCGGATCCACCGAGGGAGCGGAACGGCCCCGACAGGGGGGGTCCGCAAAGTGCTTCCACAATTCCATGTCATGGCTGCGGGAGATTTTATCTAG
Organism: Calonectria pauciramosa; assembly: GCA_017140785.1. Taxonomy (NCBI): domain Eukaryota; kingdom Fungi; phylum Ascomycota; class Sordariomycetes; order Hypocreales; family Nectriaceae; genus Calonectria; species Calonectria pauciramosa. Next base: position 852,638 of record JAACIZ010000010.1, on the reverse strand, counting down.
AAGCCATCAAGAACGATTAACGCGCCTCATTCTTTAACTTTACATATATCCAGGGCGAAAGCGCGAGGCAACACTAGCAGGGATGCTGTTTTCAGCAGCCCAAGGCTGAGAAATGCGACGAGCTCGAAGAGCGGTGAAAGAGGCTGTGGGCTCAATGAACTGCAACTTACTGAGTGAGGAGGGGCAGCTGCAGGAGGGGGGGGACTACGTGTGGCGAATGATGTTGGCAACCGAACAGATAACTAAGCAAGGTAAGTTTTGCTGGTCCGTGAAGCTGGGAACAGGATGGAATCAACGTTGGACAGCGGAAGCGGAAACGGTTGCGGAATCGCATGTGCTGGCCATGTGGCCGAAGGGTGCTTCGTGTGTGGGCGGGCAACTTGTACTTGCAACGAGCAGGGCGTGATTGACCTGATGCTCGTTGTGCAACTAAAGAATAGCAAGGGGAACCGATGGCGGTGTGGACGCAGAGTCTGTAAGACGATTCTTTTGCGTTGCGGTTTGCGTCACATACGGGTATCAGAACCTTGACGTCTCCCGAGTGTGAAGTTTGCACCAGCAGATCAAGAGGGGCACGTGTGGTTGAATCGAGACGAGACCTGGGGGCGCGTGAGACGGTGGGTAGACTCGATTGGACCTTGAGTGCGTCGAGTGAGGCGAACGAGAGCCGAGATGGGGTGTGTTGTACATGCGAGGCTCGAAAGGAGGAAGAAAAGAAGAAAAAAAAAGCAAGCATTGCAAACCGGGGGCCTGTTAGGCCTTTGAGGGATGAACCATGACTGCTCGTGCGCGCATGTGCGATGCTGACGTGAAGGAGACGAGGTTGCAACGCAGACTGGGCAACGCGAACACGGTGGCGGTAGTGGGCTGCGGTTCTTTACGGATACGTAAACTGCATGTTGGGGGAGCACCGCATCGCCCGCGTGGTAATGCGGGTGGGATAGTGGCTAGAAGCACGCAGAAGGGGAACTTGCGCAGGGGGAAACAGGGCACGTATCTCAAGGCAGAAAGAGAGAGACACGGCTAGGGAGGTTATCAGTGGCGATCCCTGGACCTAGTTCTGTTCATGTACGCAGGGTTTCTCCGTGTGGTGTGTGTGTGTGTGGTGTGTGGTGGTCCTGAAGTGGCAGCGGCATGGATGACGGCAACGTCTCTGTCGTTGTTGTTGGTGGTGGTGTTGATGGGCGGAGGGCACCGATTGGCTCCGCGATTTGGTTTGGGGGTTTGCTGAAACAGCGCTGTTACCCTTTGGATCAGCACTCGTGGTCGTTGTGTGTGCGTGCCCAGCGTCGAGCCTGCCCGCTCGCTTCCCCGAACGTCTTATCTGTTTACTGAAGTTACCGAGACGAGGGTCTGGGTTCATGATCCCCCCCCCGGGCCTGCCGGTCACCGGTACACCGGCTTCCTCCATCTACCTCTTTCACTGCGACCTTGGAATTAAAATGCTGGAAGGGAGAGAGAGCAGGCAATCAAACCGTCCTTGACCTTGTTCCCCTTCCCGCGTGCCCGCATCCGTTTCCGGCCCGCGGTCGAATCCGGTCATGCAGTTGCCCATCACACTCATACACACATGGCACATACACTTTTCTCGCCTGCCTCCCTCTCTCCCTCTCTCCCTCTCTCTGTACGCGCTGGGCTGTCAGGTACAGTTAGTTGAATCAGTGTCCAAGCTTTAAAAGCAAATAAAAACGCTGTGCTCTGCAGCCCGCGTCGCGCCCCGCCGTAGTTCCGCCCCGCCCCTGGCTCCGGGATCTAGAAGGCGACCGGCCTGGCCAGTTGCCCACGTGCGACAAGGCTTGGCTGATGTTGAGCCTTGGCTACCTCATGCCGGCCTTTGCGTGACATGCACCGTACCCACGCAGGCGGGATAGCGAGGTACCCTTCCCACACACCTCGCGTCGTGGCGCCAACATCTTGGGAGGTGACCTGGGAGGGGGGGGGAGAGGCTTCTACCGGGAAACCAACCCAGCCCCTTGGAAACATCGAATCGGCACAGGAACCTCTTTTTGGAGCTGCGAGATTTAGAGAGATAGAGGGAGAATTGGGCATCGTTTCGCACACGGACGCTCTTTATATTGGTACCCGGGATCGTCGCTTAAACTTGCTGTGAACGGACTTGTTGTTTCGTTTGGGCAACGACAAGACTCTCGCCACACCATGTAAGCACGTCACAGGGACAATCATGAACGGGTATGTAGAGGCTAGGAATAAGCAATTTTTAGAGGGCGTTGAAAAAAAAGGAACTCGGGGAACTCAAAGAGCCCTGAGGGTGGGTGTGCATCCCGAATCCCATAACCTCGGACCTGGAAAGGCCAATTTGCTGTTAGCACCATCACTTAACCACACACATGCGCACGCAAAACACCATCTCATGCTCCCATCGTCCATATCATAGCTACGTCACTTGCTGTCATCTATCTACCGCTCCAGCCTCCCGCGGACCGGTCCAGACGCCATATTTCATCTAATCTTCAATCTTGGCCAAACCTGCACCGCCTCACAAGAGCTTTCCCCCCTTCCCGCAGCACCGACCAAGCTCGAGCCACGGCGGGCTCGACAGGCCACTATTATCCAAGGCCCAACCGAGGCCAGATCCAGATCGAAGCCGGGCGGACCATCAAGCGGACGGACCATCCCGACTTCACAGGGACCCAGGACCCAGGACCCGGACCAAGCTACTTTCGTCGACCGAGCCGTAGCAAAAAGGGCTCGCTGGGGAAACCCCGTGTCGGTCGATTCGCCCTGCTTCAAGGCCATCCGTCTGCTTCTGTCGCGCTGCGAGCTGGTTCAATTTCGCAACTCCTCCACCCGCTCACTCACCCGCGGCTCAGCTTATTGCGCCGCGCAATTCTCGAATAAAAAGGAAATAAGAAAGAAAAAGAGACTATTCCGATTCGATCCATACTGCCGTTTTTTGCCAGCCCGGCACGTCTAACTTAACCTCTGTCACTTTTCTGCCTGTCTCGTGAACCTATTCCAAGTCCAATATCCCACTTAACCTGTCAGGCGACCAAACCAGCGCCGCAGCCCAACGTCGACGGTCGCCACCTTGTTCCCCATTGCTTCTTTTCTGCGCCAGTCCCTCCAGCCAGTTGCCGCCCCGCCTCATCTGCAACCTAAGAGCCGTCAGCAAACCAGCAGCCGCAGCCGCAGCCGCATCCTCCGTCCCGCGCCGTCGTGGATTTCGTCGTGTTGCGGTGGAGTGCCCAAATCATCCCATCGTGACACGGAGTATCTGGTGCTATCGGCTTGCTATCTCCGCCGCCGCTGGTCGCCCATCGCCGTCCCCGTCGTGCCCACCGGAGCACTCGCACCCGCACACACACACACACATTCTGTCTCGACTCACACACCCTCACAAGACAGACCACTTAAGCGCGCATCCACACACACACACACACACACACACACACACACTCACACACAAACGCACGCACTCGGTTTTGAAGTTAAGGGGTTCTTGATTGCATTTCCTCCCTCCCCAAGCCAATTGAATCCGCCCAACGACCCAGCCGGTAACTTGCAGAGATTCTCAGACAAGCCTTGCTGCGGCTTATATCAAACAACCTTCCCCTGTTGCCGCATTGCATTGCATCTTGGCTGTCTTGCCTAACTTGACTCTTTTTGGTAACTTTTTTTTTGCTACGCTTTGCTGGCTTTGCAGTATTACTACAGCCAGTATTACTTCAGGTGAGTTGTGAAATTTCTTTGATTCTTCCTCTGATTGCCGGCCCCAATTGGCCTTTCATGTCGTCATCCTGCCCTACTGCACTCCTATGCTGCCGCCCCGGTCTATATTATGCTCAGCTGCCCTTTCCCCGAGGACAACCCCGCGCGGTCCTTGAGGCCCCCCTGGATAGAGAGACATTGGGCCGGGAACAGCCGTGGGTATTCGCACACGCTATACAACCAAGATTCCGAGCAGGGAGAGAAAAAGAAATTGGGAGGCAAAGAGATCTGAGAGACGAATGTCCAAGACGGTTGATGATCGAAGCCTTCTGAGGTGTACATGGCAAGGATGGTGACGTCGTTGGCCGCCTTGCATCGCTGTGACGCAGCTAGACGCCACTCGCAACCCTTTGCGACTTCAACTGTGATGCCTCACTTTACATTCACCGCCAGTGCCTGCCACAGCCGGGACGGGCGCTGAGCATGGACTTTCATTTGTCGTCGACCCGAGACGGACCAGAGTCTGAGACATTAAACGCAAAGGGTGACGGTGGCACTGCGACCATGACAGCGGATGATCGACGATTGGGGGGAACATTGATACCAAGTTGGATTCAACAAGAGAGAGAGGTGGGGGGGGAGTGGGAGCACTGGCACTCCCCAAGTATCGACTCGAGGACCAGGTACAACAAGATGCGCCCGAGAGAAGGAAAAACCTCATCTCGAAAAACCAAACATCAAAAGCCAAGGCCAACAAAAAAAAAAAGAAAAAACTCCTCAGCAGACACACGACTCAAACGAGGCTTGCCGTCTTCGCACCAAACACCCAATCAAAAAGGACCGCGACTAACACCGAGTGTTGACTCGAGTCGTCCACCCAAGTGTCCGGGCCCGTTGTCGCGCATCCCGAGTTTTTGTCGGCGCAAGTCGGTGCCCAGGGTCACAGAACCGCAGGGCCACAGGGCCACAGGGCCATTCTCCTGCCTAGTCCCTTTCCCCACCATCCCTGGACCCATGCCATGCCACCCGCTGGGGTCTCCGCTAAGCCAGGCCAGGCCAGCCCAAGTCTACCAGTATCCGGTGCGCTACGTACCCACGAGGGGCATCTGCTGGGCCATTTTGGCACCTGGTGCGCTGCGCACGCCGCCTGCAAACTGGGCACTGAGCACTGGGCACTGGGCAATGGGCCACCCACTGGGCCACTCCCCGCCGAGCCACTCACCACCATCTTGCTCGACGCCCGCCCACTGGACGGCGCCCGCTCGACCACTCACCACTCACCACTTACCACCACCGCCGCACCAGGCTGACCTTGCCTCTCTCTCCCTTTCTCTTCTCCTCTCCAACCCGGCCTCTATCTGCCATCTCCTTCGCGAGCCTCTTCTCCTTTGGTTTCTCTCTCTCCTCGGCCTCTCGGTTTCTCATCTGCTCTCCCGCTCCTCTCCTTCGCCTTGGCTGCCCTCTCCGCGACTCGCCTCGGTCTCCTCTCGAGTCCATCTCCACCGTTTCCCCCCTCGTCTGCTTCCCCTCCACCACCGACATCTTATCACCAGGCCTCCGCTTGTCTTGGGCATCACTTTCGTCATCGCCACCCTCCTTGTCTCGATCTCAGCGTCCCTGCCTCGTGCTTGCACCCCTCCGACCAACCTTGATATCTACCCCGGCCAAAACATTAGTTTGCTGCATCAAGCTAATCTGTCTCGTTTTTTTTTTTTGCCGCTTGCAGCAGGATACCCGTTTAACGAAACCGTAACTTTCGTTCCAACCTATCGCCAGGGCCGCGGATCTCTCACGTCGCCCTTAATTCCCTTCGTTTCTGTCCCGTCTCTTTTCCCAGCTGTCCTGCGCCCGTTAGAGATGTTATGGCCGCTGTGATCGGTGATTTCGTCTCGGATTCCTCCTACTTTCATACCATGATCGCCAACCCCTCCATCCAACATCAGCACTCGCACGACTCCTCGTCATCGTATCGCTCAGTCAGCCGCTCGCGACACTCCACGACGCCTCGGGCACAGCGCTCCGACTCCGCCGCCGAATACCAAAACACGCAGCCCACCGCCGCCCTCGTGTCTTCCTCAACTCCCGCGTCGGCCTCGGTGTCGGCGCCCGGTGGTCAGGCTGCTGCCCACCGGCCAGTCAACGGCGGAGCCTCGCGATTCCCATCCCCGCCGCCGTCCTCCTCCCCCGCCGTCACCACCGGACCTGCTGCCGCCAATAATGCAAAGCCCTCGTCTATGGCGTCAGATGCGAGGGACTCTGTCCCCCTAGACCAAGCCCCTCGTTCTGGCCCGACTCCGACCAATTCGGCCGCCCAACAGCCATCTCCCTCCTCCGATGACTTCCAGCCCAACCCGTCCTACCCTCTGTCGAGTGGTGGAGCATCCCAGCCGCCACCCGAACAGAAGGTGATTCACATTCGGGACCTCGCACACATCCAGAGTCTCGCTAGCGCCGATATGCTCTCCTCAAATGGCACCGGCATTCTCAACGACCCACCTCTGCAGCAGATGAAGTATGAGATTAGCGCTATGCCTATCGGTGACATAATCGAGATGGTCGCTGCCCTGTTGACCAAGATCACCACCACCAACGACCTGCAGCATGACGCCATGCAGCGCAACGTCGCCCACCAGCAACAGGCCAACCAGTCAAGCGAGTCTGGCGGCGGCTCCATTTCCGCCCTGAACCACTCCGTCCTTGCGTTTCACGGCAAGAACGTGCCTGCCATCACCATTCTTAGCTACCTCTCGCGAATCCACAAGTACTGCCCAACTACGTATGAGGTGTTTCTCAGCTTGCTTGTCTACTTTGATCGAATGACGGAGCGGGTGAATGACATGGTCATGAAGAGCGAAGAGGCACGACGGCAGACTGAATCCCGCCAGGCACCCTCTGCACCCTCTGCACCCTCTGCGCCCTCCCACGATACCCCTATGCGCGATGGCTCAGAAGACGATGATGAGAGTGATTCGGATCTCGCGGACGACGATGATGAAGAAATGGGAGGACAACCAGGACAGCCTAGCAGGCCTAGCAGGCCTAGCCGCCAGAGCAGCACCCGGGGCACATCAGCCTCGGGTGAGCATGCTGCCCTTGCTGCTGCCACGTATTTCGTTGTTGACAGCTTCAACATTCACAGACTCATCATCTCAGGCGTGACATGTGCCAGCAAGTTCTTTTCCGATGTCTTTTACACAAACTCGAGATATGCCAAGGTAGGTCTCTCCCTTCCAGAAGAGAATCTCCGCTCGTGGCGGGGTTACACGAATGGATACTTACCGTCTCACTTAGGTTGGCGGATTGCCACTTGTTGAGCTGAACCACCTCGAACTACAGTTTCTTCTCCTCAACGACTTCCGACTTGCGGTTCCAGTGGAAGATCTGGAAGCATACGCAACCATGCTCGTCGAGTTTTACGCTCGAGAGGTGGTGGCGAAGAGGTCTGGGGCTGCTGCTACTGAATAGGTCGCACGCAGGACAGCATGTTCATGAACCTCTCGGCATATTTGCCAGCCAAAAACAGGTTCGCGGGCTATGTGATCCCAGCAACGCCCTCTGCGCCGCTGCAACAGCGCCTGGCCGACCGGCCCACCCAGCCCGGCCGGGTCCGCTCCTGGGGTGAAATAACCAATTGGCAAGTTGATGCTTCTCCAGGAGTGCCAGCCATGCGTTGGGTGCGCCATCCCGCCCAGGTCCCTGGGCAGCTTTGAAGGGTTTTTAGACCCTCCCGTCACCTGGCGGACGTACCGCTACGAATAATATGGGCGGCGGGACCATGGGTAGATAGCAGGGTGCGCTGGGGATGAAGGGCTGAATTGTCGTCAGCGTTGAAATGCAGGCGATACTTCTGTACGACTGGGGGGGGGGGGCTGCTTCTTTTAATGGAATGCCATGACGAAATAGGGCTCTAGAGGCTGGTCTTAGGGTGTGGCGAGCAGTGGGCTGCCGTGATTATGGCTGATACATGAGACTTTGTTTATTTTTGCACTATTCCAATTAGACTGGGATGCTTGGGCAATCGCTGGTGGATGGGCAAAGGGACCTGGGGCAAAGATTTCACGACGTGTGCATTGGCGTTGGATGGTGTTCCGGTAAAGAGGTTCAAATTCCTTTTTTTTATTATCATCTTCTTCCAGTATCATTTTTTTTTTTGCGAAGCCAAGATGGTCAAGATAGACAAAGATTGGACCAGCCAGCGTTTACACTAGCCTGGTGCATTTCTGTGTGTATTGAATGAAACTGGAAAATCTTTGAAAGAGTGAAGACTGGTGACAGTCCACCAATTACATCCCTGCACAAGATGAGAACGTCGACGGATCACTTAATGACATGTGAGGGGATACATATTTTGTTTGACATGGCTGTCCATATTATTATTTGATTATTCTCATTACTGAACATGCTGTGTCATTTTTACCTCGTAGTTTGTTTCATTTTCCCAAGACATAACATACAAATAGGACATGAGGAGGTATCAGATTTCAGTTATCACAAAACCAAGTCAACGATAGTGGAGTCGAGATATGCAAACATACGCCATTGCGATAGACACGTAAAAAAGAAACAGAAGAAAACAATGCCGATGAAGCTACAACTTAGAGATTGGATCTGGGAGATTCCCAAACCTCCTCACTTTCATTGAAAGCCACAGTGGCATTTTTCATGGCGACGCCAAACTGCCAACGGCCAATACCAGGCCAAAAGTTTTCATAATCAGCAGTAAGCTTTCCTTGGTCGTCACGGTGCTGCGCAATGTCAAACCAACCGAGACTTGTATGGCGGCTGTATTGCTGGGGGATAATCTTGCACCACCGGTTCGTGCCGGGAAGCTCACCTTGACTTCCCTCGCCTTGGGGCAAAGGAGGTTGGATGAGAGTGGTGCTTACACCAAGATAGTTGGCCCAAGTGGTAGCAAAGGGGAAGCTGGGTACAAAACGCCAGGGTTTGAAGGTGGCCTGGAAGAAGGGGGTGGGGCTGGCATTGGTCTCGAGTGTGTCGATGTTGTTGTAGTCGTGTGGGAATACTTTGACCGAGGTGGAACCGTCGGGATTGTCGATCCAGTCGAAACGAGCGAGATGTTTGGGGACGCTCCAGTCTTGAAAGAAACATGGTTAGTTGAAGGTCTCAAAAAAGCGAGGGTTTCGTGGTAGAACCCAGTCATGATGTGACGATAGATGGGTGATTTGAGACAGGAAGTCCGGCAACCTAGGTAAACTTACTTAATCGACCATTATAGCAGGTGTGCTTCTGCGAGACGTAGATTCTGGTGATTCTGACACTCTTCTTGATGCGCCTCTTGCCCTTATCGTCCTCGCGAGGATAGGCGAAGGTACCGGGGACGACAATGAGCTCGTCATAGGGGCCGACAGGGGAGTCACGATAGCGGATAATCTGAACCATGGAAACGCCGCCTTTCGGGGAACCGCTTGAAGGGGCAGCATATTCTGAGTTGGCCTCGAGGGGCGAGTAGGCATGGGGAGGGAGGCCGTTTTTGACCTGGGAGGAGGGTGTCCACCAGGAGAAGAGATAAACATCACCGTGGAGGGTCCATGGGGGAGCGACGAAAGGGATGGCATCCGGCTTGGAGCTGGGCGAGCTGGTAGCTCCCGACAGGGATATGTTCTCGATCGTTGTCTCGGGAGCGATCGTGGTGGTTTCGGCGCTGGAGGTCATGACGGGCTGCGGAGTGGTGGAGGGACGCAATAGACTTGGGCCAGCGGCGGGGAATGGCGGTAGTAAGCGATGCGATGTTGGTATCAACGGATAGATCGGCCTGGATACTCAGTGCGACAACATGTAGGCGGCAGATGCCATATGAAGGTGGGAGACGTGAAGGTGAGAGACGATAGCAGATAGCAGAGTTGAGGGGGAACAAGAAGCGTAAAAGACAGATGATGCAGGCCTCCCCATGCCCTGAGGTGACGTTGTCCCCTCCTTCCGGGGTGGCTGTTGGCTTGACTTACAGGTAATTCGGAAGCGAGCTAGAGGAAGCCGCGGCAGAGGTCCAGAAGGAGCCCAGATGCCCAATTGGGAACCCCAGCGGAGTCACTGCACTATGATTAAGGTCTGACCCTGCCCAGCGGAGTGCCGCATGCCGGCAGCAGTTGCTAGTGTCCCCCGCGGTTTGCGGTTTGCCAGCCAGGAGCGAGTGACCTCAGCGGAGGATAATCTAAGCTGAGCTAAGGCCCGAAAAACCAAACTGATATTATCGGGCCTTTTTGCCCGCTCTAATTACTTGGCCGGCACACAGCATCAAGGCGCCCCGGGGCCAAGAAGGAAGAAGGAACAAGCAGAGGAGACGAAAGCGATGGCAAAAATGCTGCTCAATTTCAATTTCCCATGCCCAGATCCGTTGCTGCCCACCCCGGTCTATCGACAGTTCTTGCCAAGCCTGAGGCCCCTCCTCTACATATGGGGTACCTATTAGACCGAGTTCAGTGAACCCTCCTCCCTGTCCGTGTCCCTGTCAACGTCTTGATTGGGCATGGGATACGTACCTCTACCCCGTACTTAGTACCAACAGTCGAGTCGGAAATGGGCCAATTGACCCAACAGCAAAGGCAAAAAAATGCTCATCCGGTTTTCATGTGTCATCTCTTTTCTTGTCATCTTTTTCCTCCTCATCTTTCCCACCTCCATCATCCTTCTCGCCTGACTAGACCCGCTCACTGTACTTTGCTCCCGCTTACCCACTCACCCATTTCGTGGGAAGTGTGGCGTTCGCCAATCAGGCATTAGCCCTTCTCAGGTACTAGGTGGTATCGCTATCTCGCAACTGCCGACATCCCCTGCCAACGTCCCGAAAACGACTAGCCGCGTGAGACACATGACTTGACCACCGCAACCGACCTCGTACTTGTTGCGGTCGCTTAATCTATCTGGCGGCAAAGACGTTTGCATCTTGTCACGCATATCGTTCAAGAGCTGCCAAACAAGTTGGTTTCTCACTTTGTTTACTCTAATCAGGTCTAAATATCTGCCTAGCTTTGAGCTAACGAGCTCCCTAACCCCATGACAGTCTCATTACAAATGCCTATAGCTTGCGAGCGTTGGCATACCGCTTTGTTGGGCTGCCAATTACATGCCCCTCTCTAGTCATAAAAAAACGTATTTGGCCCTGGTATATGGCCACTAATAGTCCCCGACCTGGCTTCAAAATTGTGCCATCACCACATTCGAATTCTTTCCACCTTGGTTCCCCATTCTGGAAGCTCGGTATCCTTCTCAGCAATTTTGACCTCACAGCTGCTGATCCCCACACGTAAACCTGCGACTGCCTTTGGGTCTATCACAGTTCCGTTGCTTGACAACACCCGGAATTGGAGCGTTTCTTTCAGGAACAAGTTCACCACTGCCTCCCCCAGGTGTGGAAGCTCGCCTATACTCACCATCTTCAACAGTGCTGCTGTGAGTGGTGTAGTTCCCGTGATCCTTGATTCTGATCCCGTTTGCCGGGTCATGGTAAAGATTGCTACTGCCCCAATCAAATTGCCGGCCTTTTCCCAATCATCCGTACTTTCTGGCACAGTGCCTAGGAAGAAGTATACGCCGAAGTTGCCCCCAAGAGCTTCGGCGTTCACAATGACATTGGCAATCCACTCGGTATAACGTCCGTCCGTGATTACCTTGTACGCTGGGGGAAAATCAAGACTTAACCTGAGGTTCGGTAAACCCTCTGCAAAATGCACGCTGGTCGTGATTATATCACCAATCAATTCAGGGTCGCGGCGGGTTTGCGACTTCGTGGCTTGCAGTCTGGATGCACTGGACCCTCCCCACCAGTTGTTGATTTTCTTGTTTAGTTGTCCTCGGAATTCATCGTTGCTCATCGACGAGGAATCAGTGTCGGGATAAATGTAACCGAATGCCTCCGTTTTTCTCGACAGATCCGAGTCCCAAAATGTGCCGTTGTCAGAAGCATAAAACGGGGTCAATGGTGTTTTTGAGTCTATAGTAGACCCCTTCAGCGTCGTGTAGCTAGTTTCTCCAGCTGTCGCCGAAGACATCCATGAATCCGGGTTGAGAGCTTGCCAAATGGCAATGAGTCGGTCGGTGTTGACGTGGTGAAACAAGAAAAGGGGGTCAAATGAAGACAGTGGGACATATGTCATGTGCCCTTTCATACCGCCATATATGTGGATGATGTCGTGCACCGCTTCGATGGAATCATAGTCTTCCGAGGAATCATGTGAAGAAGCGTAAGCCTTGTTGCCGAATGTGTTGTAGTCCTTGTAGCTAGAAAAGAGAATGAATAGGCGTTCTTGGATACCTGCCAACTTGTCAAGAAGGGCGTCTGCGACCTGATCATTGTGAGATGACGGAGCTGTCAGGCTCTCTGTCGTATTTGGAGCTCTCTTGGTCTCATCCCAAACATTTAACTAGAGAAGGTTAGGGAGAGATGACATAGTGAAGGGACTTTTAGGCGCTTACCGGTCCCCAAATAAATGCCTTTTCATCCTTGGGATGAAATTGGTACGCAAATAAAGGATTTCTCATATCCTGCTTTCCCTTTGGTCCGTTTTGTCCTGAAATGGTTGGGTGCCAAAAGATTTCCGGTAGCTGTTCCTCACCATTGGGTGCCTGGACAGACCAATCCCAGTATGGAATTCGGAAATCGCTCGCCGCTTCCTCATATGCCTTCCGATCCGCATCATCGGTAAACAACTTGGCAATGACGTTGGCAAGTCGATAAAGCTCTTGCTAACCCCCTAGTTAGCCGGAGTTCTTTGGGCATAATTATTCTGCTCTTCTTTTTACCTCGAACAAAGCCATATACGGGCGGTGCCATGTTGGAAACACAATTGAAGTGTGCGGACAGTATCCGGAATTTTCACCTCCACTAATTGGCTGAACATCATTCCATGGCTCAAAGGGCACGCCGTGGATTCCTAAGTGCACAGACTTGGGTCAGCGCTGTGGTGCTTCAGCCACACAAAATGAGACAGGTCTGCCTACCGGCAATTTGGTACCACGACGTTGGATCGTCTTGGTTTACTTGCTGAAACATGTCGAGTGCCAAAATTAACAGATCCCATCTGTATGAATCCTTATTCAAATCCAAAATCTCGCGTCTGGCGGGTACTGAGCCGTTGGAATATTTGGGTAATTGCTCGACTAAAACGCGTGAAGAATTGTCGGGCCTTTTGGCGAGGGTCTGGATGTCGGTTCCATAGTCGTAAGATGCTGCAGAAGCCAGCAGCGGCGAGCTGAGGAGACCGCTGAGGAGAAAGAGAAAGCCGCGCATGGCTGCTGTCAAAGTTGGGTGGTTGAAATGGTGATGGAAGAAAAAGAAGGTGAAAGAAAATGACCACACAGTCGATGAACGAGCGACTCAGACTTGACCAAATGAAGGCGTCTGGAAGAGGCGAACCGAGCAATATGATGCCTTTGGGCCCTGCTAGTTTGGAACAGTTCCCTGGATCGTGGATCAGCCTGGTGGTGGTGGTGGAAGTGACAGAGTCGAGCCAGCCCGACAAGTCGTTTTTCTGGAATCAAGGAAGGAAGGAGCGTGCAGAAGGAAATATAACGAGAAATGAGCGGGATATGCGGCGAACGGGCAATCGCGAACGAACTGACTTCATCCCGTATTAAAGTGGCAGGCGCTACCTACTGTACTTGCTGCGACGCACAGACGATGTACGATGATGTAAGAGTCTCAAAACCAACTCCTGTTCCCCATTTGTTAATTAATTGAGATTGTGATGACCGGAGAAGCAATGCAGGGCTCTGCCGAGGATAAAAGCGAAGCAGAGCCAAGGAAATTGAATAAAGAGGAATCAAAGCGAGTGAGGCATTTCCATCGCGCCGTAACAATAAACACTCAAGTTCAGTCACGATAGCATCTTGGCATCACCTTGCACGCCGGCGTTACTGCGCTCTGTGCAGGTAGTACACCAACCACCTGTGCGAAGTCAGTCGTGCGACTTGATTCAGGGTCTTCCGGACGCGATTCGCTCGGCTGCTGGCGTGTCTCGCCATGTTGCCGACCTTTGCGCTCCTCTCTGTTGTTGCTCAGAGCGCCCGCCTCTCGGAGAGGCCGCAGTGCACTTTTGCTTGTCGGACCCGGGCAAATCGGAGCCGGTGTTTCAGGTCTAGATTAGTTTGCTCGCTGTGCAGCAAAGCAAGCCCAGCTGAGCAGTCAAGATGACAGCTTATAGGAAACACCTGTGGATAAATGGTCCGTTCCCCCCTCTTTATCATTACACACAAGGACATGGCAGTATCACATCACGGGCAGGGCGACCAGTCGGCGAGTCGACATGTCGAATTACCAGCCCTGCTTCGGACCGCCCATCATCTTCAGCTAAAACGTCATCTTTGGTATTGGTCTCCTCGTTAATATACATCCCCGGTTCGACGAGGTATCGGGAACAACCCGCCCGCCCTTTAATCGTCTTGAAACCAACATGCATTCAAGCATAGCTGCCAAGATAAATGCGCAAACATCAAACACACAAAAAAACACCCTCAACCCAGCTCCAGTTTATTTTCCAACCTTAACGCCTTCTAATGCCATCGGCCTCATCGGACCCTTTCGTGGTTCATCTCCGCGGTCAACTCGGTACTTGAGCTTGACACCCATGGCCGCCAATTCCACATCCAGGTACTTGAGCGCACCGGGCACGACGACCATGGTGGTTTGATCACCACCAACCCAGGAGTTACCCTGGCCATCCTCCCAGATCTCACCCTGAATCTCCGTGAGGTCGATGCCCTCGGTATCATCCAGCTTGATGGCACAGCTGCGGCATCGTACGATGCTTGGGGCTTTCTTCTTACCAGGCGCAAACTGCGACACCGTAGGCTGCACAGACAAGAACGACCCACAGCGGCGGCAGACCCAGGACTTGGAATAGTCGGAACAGTTGAGCAGACGATCCTGTAGCAAGAAGGCCGTTCCGTGAGCCAGCAGTGCGTCACGCTCCATTTCTCCCACACGGATACCACCACCCCTCTTTCGGCCCTTGATTGGCTGTCCAGTCGTCGGCACCACGGGACCCGTAGTTCGCACCTGGTACTTGTCGTTCACCATGTGTCGCAGTCGCTGATAGTAGACAACACCAATGTAGATGTCGGCCGCCAGCTCCTCTCCGGTAATACCCGAGTACATGGGCTCGTTACCGTGGTAATTGTATCCGGCCTTCATAAGCTGATGACCGAAGTAATCGCCAGCAGTGTTTTCCTCGTCAAACCGGAAGGGCGTCGAGTCCTGAGCTAGACCGTGCAGCGCACCGGCCTTGCCCGCTAGCGATTCCACAAACATGCCAATGGTCATTCGTGAAGGGAAGGCGTGGGGGTTGATGATAATATCGGGTTGCATTCCCGACTCGGAGAACGGAAGATCGGGTGTTGGCCATTTTTGAGAGGCAACACCCTTTTGTCCGTGACGAGACGAGAACTTGTCACCGATGATAGGTGATCGGGGAACACGGAACTTGACGGAGATGGTCTGAAGAGGCTCGTTGCCCGTTTCGGCACCAATCAACCGCACCTCCTCCACAAAGCCCATCTCAGAGTCCTTGTATTTTTCGTAGTGAGTGATACCGTCCAGGTTAACCAGTTTTCCGTTGTAATCCGGCGTAACGGTATGCCAGGCGCAGATGACGTCTCCCTCCTGAATCATGCGACCAACGTGTGGCAGTCCATCATCATCAAGCATTCCCTGATAATTGGCGCTGACATAGCTGTGGGGAGCAAAACCGAAGGCTTTGGTGACACTCTTGCTGGCTTTGGTTCTCGAGTCGTCCTTCAAGGAAATCTTTTTGGTCTTGTAAATTGTACCATGACCAAAACCTCGTTCATGAGCGCTCTTGTTCAGAATCATGGCGTCGTCCATGTCGTAGCCGGTGTAAGAAATAACTGCAACGATAGCATTGGTACCGTTGGGGAAGTTATCGAATCCATAAGTGTTGTGAAGAGGCGCTCGGACAACTGGTGTCTGGCCCGTTTGGAGACGATAGCTCTTGTTGTCGGTACGGTATCGAATCGCACTACCTGGTGTTCCCATGGTTTGCTTACCCATCTGACACTGGTACATGTTTCGGGGGGACTGGTTGAAATCTGAGAAGGGTGTCATGTTGGCGAGGATGGAAAGAATATTGGTTGGGTCAAACTCGACGTGTGTAGACCTGCCGGATTCGATTTCCTGAGGGACGACAGCGATACTCATGTAGGGCTGCTCGAATGGACCGACATAATCCTCCTTTTGCAGAGGAAGATATTTGACTGGTCGAACCATTCGCGAGGGAGTGGAGGTCATGTAAACACCGGGGTATGAACCACCATGAGATGGAGGGACATAGCCAACCTCGAGTTGCAGGGGAACGTTGTGAGTGCCCTCGACCTTCCAGTATCGGAAGCAGTCGGCGATTCTGAGAGACTCCTTGGGTGTGCACCAGCCCAGGATCTTGCCATCCAGCATCACAACGACGCTTTCATCGGTAGAGGCCTCAGAGGTCTCGACTAAACCAAGCTCAGCAGCCAAAGCGGGCAGATGAGAGACATCGACGTAGTCCGTCATGATTTTGCACTTGTGAGCCAAATGGTTCAAAAGACCACAGGGAGAACCATCGGGTGTGTGGACGGGGCACATGAAACCCCAAGATTCCGGGAGCAGCTTACGCACAGCAGTGGTTTTAAGCTGAGCAAAGAAGGCACCTCGATGCACCATGCGGAAGTGAGAAATGAATCGCAAAAAGTTCAGCTTCTCTGCAACGACAGTAAAACCAGCTGTCTGCTGTGTCTCCAATCCTGAAGGACTCTGCAAATTACCGGTGGAAAGAAAGTACTCAAGAGCATTTCCAAGGTTTTCGTTTGCTTTTCGGAAGATGTTGTTGGGGAAATCTTTGCGGAAGTCCTCCGACGTGAATGACACGGTCGGGTATCTGCGAAGGTAGTCTCGGAGCGAGGCTCGTACGTTGGTGCTGAGGAATTCATCCAGTCGCTCCTTCAAAATCTGGGCGTAGAAAAAGCCGCCGAGTAGAATTTCCTGGTTTTGAATGGCATCAGGGTTGTCCACGGTGCAGTCACCGGCAACAAGGGCATAAAGCTTTCGAATCATGAACAGGAGCAACTTGAATTTTTCTGTGTCTTGCTCCTCAGTGACATTCACATTGCCTAGATGAACGAGAACAATTTTTCGTAGAAACTCGGTACCGACTTCGAGATTGGACATGGAATCTGGGACTCCAAGAACCACTCGGAACTTTTCACCGAGGTATGCACGAGTCTCGGACTTGCTGTAGAGGTTGTAGGATTTGTAAGTCCTTAGAAGCAACTCGATTCGATCAGTGAGGAAAGTGTTTCCAGATGACTTGGAGCCAGCAGGGCCAATTAATCCTTCAAAAATCTCACGATCGTTGGTCTCAACTAGAGCCTTGAGAATCATCATGACGGGAATGAGATACTCGTTCTTGCGCCAAGAGAAACGGAATGTCATGTTACCATCGTTAAGATAATGAAGGACGTTGGTTTGCGATGTTTCATCCGGGCGGACCGCTCTAAAAATGATACCGTAAGGAGTGTAACCAGGTCCACGGTTCTGGAAACTGGGTCGGTTGATAGCCATTGGAAAGTTTCGCTTGTTCATTTGGAGCATTCGAATGATTTTTTCGATACCGTTGACAATAAAGTAGCCGCCGAGTTCTTCTGACTCTTCTTTGCGCTCAACCAAAAGGGCAGGCGAATTGTTTTCGAGGTGGCATCGGTTTGACTAGGATCGTGTAAGCACAGCGAAGAACTGTCGGGCGCAAGTCTAATAATACCTTAATCATGACGGGAATCTGACCCAATTCACGGACAAACTCAACGGGATCGCCGCCATTTACTTGATATTCAAAGGTAGCTGAAAGACGACCTCGGTATGTAACGTGGCGCTCTCTGCACTCGGCGGGGAAAACCTGGCGGTTACGCGCCATCTTGTTGGAGGGCGGGATCTGGGGCTTTTGAAGGCTGACACTCTTGAATCTAACGTGAAGGCGGTTCTTGCCCTCGGGGCTAGCCCTCTCGTCGCCATCAAGATATGTCTTGGTGCCAATGTCGGCCAGGCCATGGGCGATCAAGCCAGGCTTGCCGTCATCGCGAAAGATGGCATTGAAAGACTCAATGTGAGGATCAATGGCTAATTGAAGGGCGGGATAAGCTGAGTGATCCTTAGGGGGGTTTCGAAAGAGGTTCTCGCGACGGAGAGTGTCGTATTGGTGATCCCACTCGGTATTAGTGGCCGAGGGCGCCATGGTGGTGGAATTCGGGCAAGAGCACCGCCGTGTTAGATCGTGGTATAGTCTTGTCGCGGACGTAGGTGGTTTTGTTTGGCGGGTTGAAAGAATGCCACCTAGAGTCGGAAATACCTGCGCTGGCTATTTGGGGGCAGGATGGATTGGGTAGAGCGATTGGAGACTCGCCAGGCAGGCCGCTCTGTGCTGCAAAGAAATTTGAGCGAGGCTATCCAGATCCCATCACGGCGAAAAAAAAAAGGCCGGTCAAGCTATCGAAGAAAAAAAAAAATCCCGATAAGATAAAGTCACATGAGAAATCATTATCGATAAGAGGCGGGGCGTTAAAGTGGGGACGAAAACGAGCAGTCCAAACTTGGGTAACTGAGGGGCAGTGGCTTTTCAAGTGGTTTGTGATGAGAATCGCCACAGGATCAGACAGTCTTGTGCTGCGTAAACATCCGGTTCGATCAGGAAATTAAATACATAGCAGATATTTAAATAGAAAATATATGAAGAAGATATCAGTGCAAAAAGAAGATGCGATGATGGCCAGTATCGAGAGGGACAGCGATGGACAGAATCGTCCTTGAATCTTGAACCGGATACAGAGGGCATGATCAAGAAGCAGATGGACAGAATGCCCATGCTACCCAGGTAGACACCTGTCGGAACAACAATTTATTGGCTGCGGAAGAAATGCTCCAGCAACAGCAAGACTCGGATGTCAGGCAGAATGATTGCTTATGAAATGCACAGGAGCTCAATGCTCCAGCTTAGAGGCTGGCACCTGTCATGCAACACGAGATTTGCCCGCTTGCACAAAGCAGAACATGCTGCAGAAGCATGCAAGGCTCATTGATTCTGCATCCAGCATCCGACCCCTCGCAGATGACAGCGTAGTCCTCGCTTGGTTTGCCCTTGGTCCAGCCAATAAATGCCTGCGCTGTCAACGTGAGCCGGTGCCTGGGGGTTGATGACGCCGCAGTTGGCCGAGGACATCGATGCTTGGGGGCCAAAAAGGGCCGTATCTCAGCTATGCTCCGAATGTATGGCTTCTAGTGTCTCGACATGCAGCCCCATTGTCGTGAACAAGGGCAGACACTACCCTCCCTCTCCGAAGGCCTAGCCCTCATTTGCTCAGTTGCACTGTAACATGACCCAAAACCGGCGAGCCGTACCCTGCAACAATACACCACCAGAGAGTCTGGAGCTGTCTGGTAGTCAATGGAAAGCTCTTGCTATCCAAGCCACCACCACTGAACACCACACCAGAACCTGGGGCACCAACCAGGACTCCGGTCAGCCAACCATAAGCTTGGCTAGCACGAGGTACGGCCGGACGGGCATACCTCTTGCAGCCCAACATGCGTTGCTAATGCGCATATCTACTCTGTGCCGTCTCCGCCCGCCGTCGCTGGCTTGGCTGCTGGCCTGAGAGGGAGAAGGACCGGATCGATGCTGAAGAAATTGCTCAGACGAGCTTCAGTGACTGGGATTGTCGTTACATTACGACGGCGCTATTGATGCTGCTGCCACAGTGGTCGAAACCGCCGCCATTGAACAGTTTGTCTGACGCTGCAGCGCTCTGCCTCCAGGCGGCCTCGCAGGCGGCCAGGCACGGAAGTACCCATCCGCATTTGCTACTAAAGCTTCCTTGTTGTTTTGGACCTGGCTGGTTGCTGCCTTTACACCTGACTCGGCTCTCTCTTCTCGCCTCTTCATCATCTTTGCCCCATTTCGTCTCACCCGGGTTTGCCATCTTGACCTTTGCAACTCGCATCGAAGAGCTCATTTACCACCGCCTTTGCCTCAACCGCACCCGTTGAGCTTAGCCGGCGTACGGCCCACTACCTGCATCGTCATTGGGAAGCACGGTCGAGCTATCTGCCAAGCTCTATTTGCGCCGAGCTCAAACCCCTAAGCATTCATCCATTATTTGATTCCCGCGTGCATCCCCTCGTCTTGTTTCAAGCGCTGCCTGCGCCTGCTGCGCTCTCGCCATTTGTTGCAACGTTTCCGACAGACAAGCACGGCACATCCGACCCTATCCAGGTGCTGCGCTTCTTCGACAAGGCACTCGCGTACCCAGGCACGCATCTGACACAAGCGCTTTCGCAGCGATCTAAGGTGGCAGCTCCTCCCACACCTTTGACCAGTAACTAGTGAGACAGACACACAGCCGGGTTAGTCCCTCCACTGCTGCTTCTGTCGGGACCAAAAGGTGCCTCACGATAACAGGTCGTGTTTTGAGCAATCTGCATCCACAGACAGGTACCTGTACACGCCGCTGGAAACTCAGACAGACGGCATACTTGTCGCCGAGCCGCCGAATTTGATACCAGCACACACCCAACAGCTCCGACAGTAGTTACCGCCAGGGTCTTTGCTTTGACCAACGCTGATTGTCACCAGTTACCGCCCAGCGAAGACCCCGCAACCAACCGCCACGGGGTTTGGCAGGCCTAAAAACAACATCCAGTACCTTATCTCCACTGTACTGGTACCATCAACCGCTGTGCGACGAGCTGTAGCCGCTGTGTTGGAGGCGAGGGTCCTTGACGCCCAGGAGCACTGACGTCGACATCCTAAGCCCTGGTCGATCATCGCCCCTAGGGCCCTAGCAGTTTATCCTGGTCAAAGCCGAATGAGACGCCGCAGCGGTTAACCCACACTACCGCTGTCACCTCTGGGCTGGACCAGCTGATTGAAGACTGCAAAGTCACGACACCCCGCGACCACTTTGGGCCACTCAGTACCTTTGTGTACCGCGCGTTGCCGGTCCGCCTGCGCCGCCTGTTCTGCCTCCTGGGCTTGTGCTGCGGATACTAGTTGCTGGGGAAAACGCCCTAAAACATATCCTCTTTGTTTTTTCTTCTTTTACACTATCAACTGTGTGTCGCCTAGCACCCGAGAGACTGCGCCATCCATTTTATTTCCTTTTCTGCCAATTTTCCACTGGCGCTGCGCTGCACTAAAACCTACGCTACCAGCGCCGCCAGGCACGGGTCGTGCCCCCCCCTTCCCCCATCCCCCCCCTCAAGGGCCGAGAGGCTCGTGCCCTTTGGTGGCCTGGGTGTTGGTCTCCGTGGCCCTCTGTGGCTCTTGGGTGTGCCCTTTTCAGTGCCCATCCTCTGCTGTCTCGGCCGTCATCTCTTCCCAGGTGGGGCCCTTTTTGTGCGTCTGCCCAGGCCTCACCTCGTGCCAATCTGCTGCTCCTCCATCGTTGCACCACGAACCTCTTTCACCTCCAAACGCATCGTCGCCCGATTACCGACCCCGACGCCCAGACGCTGGCGCGCACCACTTACCAGCTGCAGAGGTTACTCGCCGGCTGCCACAGTCATACAAGTTGGTTTTCTTCCTGAGCCGCGCCCCCCGTCCATCGCTCCATCGTCCCTGCGTCCCTACGTCTGAGCGCCAACAGGAATTCCCTTTCCTTAAAGCACCCCGCCCGCCACATCTTTCACCGTCTCTCGGATAGTCCTCACACCCCAAAAGATAATCCGCGCCAACGTCCTCCGTTTGACCTGACCCGGCGGGCATCTTGCAAGTCCCTACAGCTGCTCGATCGATCGATCGACAATCCCCCGCCTTCGTCCGACCCCTTCCGCCCCGATCCGATCTGCCGCTGCGCAACCCGATAGAAACATGGCTGGGATCTTCCGGAGGGTCTACGATTGGTTGTTGCGCATGTTTTGGTGAGTGGCCTCGACTGTGGGCCATGCGCGGGAGGTTTTCCCAGCTCATGGCTGACTTGTCAAATTCATTGTTCTCCAGCCCGGCGCCCGTACCGCGATTTTCACGCGGCCAATAGACTAACATGGAGATCCTAGGGCGATGGAGATGGAGGTGACAATGGTCGGTCTGCAAAATGCCGGCAAGACGTCGTTGCTGCGGGTCCTTGCTGTGAGTATCTCACCGTTTTTGCCCCATCGGTCTTCCATGAAGATTCTTTGCTAAGATTTGTCGCTTTTCGCAGGGAGGAGAGTTCACTCTCGAGTAAGCGCTTTCCCAAATAACTCGTTTGGCTCAACCAAGACCACCGGGTTCCAGCTCTCGTTTGGGCGCCGACACGCCGGCTAACTTTTGATTCTGTGTAGCTCGATTCCCACCGTCGGATTTAATATGAAGAAAGTGCAACGGGGCCATGTTACACTCAAGTGCTGGGACATTGGTGGACAGCCGCGGTTTCGCACCATGTGGGAGAGATATTGTCGAGGCGTGAGCGCCATTGTTTTCATTGTCGATATTGCCGATCTCGAGTTGATTCCACAAGCTCGAGAGGAGCTCCATGATCTCATGGGTCGCAAATCGCTTGCCAACATCCCGCTTCTTGTGCTTGGAAACAAGTCTGACCTTCCCGAAAAGCTGACGGTAGACGAACTGATTGACGAGCTCGACCTGAAGAGCATAAAGGGTCGCGAAGTATGCTGCTATGGTATCAGCGCAAAAGAAGAGACCAACCTGGATGCCGTTGTGGAGTTCCTAATGAAGTGGGCCAGCCGGGCATGAGGCAGGCGAAGGCTCATTCCCCCGAGCTTGGCAGGCTGGCCAGAGGGGTCATATACAATCCGAAGCCGTGACTTGAAGGAAAGAACCACCTCCATCTGGTCCTAGATCGACCAAACATCCAGTGGTCAAGCCAGACTGGCAACACGAGCAGCTTTCCAAGAAAAGACATAAAAGGAAGGCCGACCTTGCGGCAAAGCAGATACGGCGGACACCGGGAAACATATATAAACTTCCTCTCTCACGAGCTCATGACATTTACAGATATCTGATAGCCCATGAGCGCTACTTGGCGGTCACGTCGAAGGCTTCTTCAAGGTGGTGTTGTCCGAGGGTTTCTTGATGACGGAGCATGGCTTTGGGAAGGAGTTATTCAGCACTGGCTAGAATGGCGGATACGGGCATTTTTCTGAAATACGAGAGAAGGCGCTCGCCTTTTCTCCGATAATTTTTTTTTTGCTATTGGTCGATTTGTTTCTCTCCTTGGCAGGAAAATGTTTGAGTAGCATAAGCAGCAAAGCCAGCCAAGGCTTGTGTAGGTACTTTGCAAGCGGCTGAAGGGAAACGGATGATGACTGAATGATGATGTCGCGATGAGATTCTGCTTTGCCCCGTATAAATGATTTCGAGTAGCATCTAGCGCAGCGTTGATTTCTGGTGACGACAGCTGAGATTGAGAGAGTCGAGGATGGTGGGATGCCTCGACGTGATGGAGGCCAAGCCCAGGGCTGAAGTAGGTAGAAGCAGGTCGCTGAGAAGCACTAGCTTGGCCAGCTGGAATAAACGGTGCAGGCATTCTCCCGGTCCAAGATGAGCGCAAAGCGACGAGTACCAAAGTGCTATATATGTCCGTGAGGCGGGATCAGCAGGGGCATGGATTAAACGGCATCAATTTGATGGATGCCCTGCTGAGCGAGCGGGTGGATGCAGTGGGCGGAAGTGTGTGCGCCTTGCGGCCCTGGTAAAAAAAAAAAAATATCAAGCAGCAGTAGTAGCATTCTCAGGACGAACCAGTGGGAACCGGACCACTCCGAGGACGAGCACGGCACTCGGGGAACACCCCCCGGGGCAGAAAAGACGACGCAGCGACATCTCGACGAGAAAGGGCACAGGGCCAATATTCGAAGGAAAGGAAACAGGGAATGAAGAAAGAACAAAAAGAAGAAAAAGAGCAGGCGGCGAAATGAAGCGAAACGAGGGCCGGGGGTGAGGGGGGAATGGGTTGAGGACCTTTCCATGACCATGGCTACACACGGACCACTTGATGCGTTGGCCAACTCATCGCTGCAGTTGACAAGCGCCGCGCGCACTCGCATTCGCCGCCCTTTTCGGGTCCCCGTTTTGGGGTCTCCTCTTTCTGCTTCATCCGCACCCGCACCCGCCGTCCGCGTGGTTCCCTCCAGGGACTATCGTGGGTGCTTTTTACTGGGTGGTTCGGCGTTGGGCTGGCCGCCCCCCCTTGCCGCGGCCGCGGGGTGTGTGTATGCTGTACGCTCCTTGTCGTGCCGTCGATTGGGTTTGGAAGTGGTTTGTTTTTTTGAGTCCCTCTCTTTTCTTTTTTCTGCATTCCTTTTGGGATCCCCTAGACTCTCCTCTTTTTTTAGTGGTTTCCTGTCATGTCTTATTCCCGTTGTTGCCCGCCGCTATTCGTCCTCGTCCTCTCGTCTCGACCCGGCATCGCCTGATTTTCTTTTAGGCTCGTTTGCTGCCACTTGACTAGGTTGTGCTGTGGGTTCCGCCTTGGACCTGGAAGGGGAAAAGGCGAGGACGGGTGCGACAGGGGAGAGCAAGTAGTTGGCGAGTGCCTTGGTGGACGCTTTTGAAGGCTCGATTTGATTCGCAAATCCGGATTGGCACACTAATTTGTCAGGAACTGGCCAGGTGATTTACGGAAGATGGTGGTGGAAAACAGGGCGATGTGCGAAGGAAGGAAAAGGAAGCAGTGAACGCAGAAGCCGGCGAGGCCGGGGCCAAGAATAAAAGGTTCGAGGCTCAACTGGAATGATCAAACAAGGCGGTCGATTTCGCAGGAGATCTATGGGTCTCCTGCGAGGCTCCGGACTCGCGGGGGGGTCAGAACGGGGGCGGAGCCGCGAGGGGTTCGGGGACCGGGGTCGTCGCGGACGGAGGTGGCGGAAGAGTGGCGGAGCGGGCGAATTGATGTCACGGCGACAAGGGGAACAAAGTAAAAAGTGGGTGAGAGTGAGCAGGAGCAGACAAAGAGAAGCTGGGTAAAGGAAGCTCGACGAAGAAATGGAAAATCGAAAGGGGGGAAAAGGGGAGAGAAACTTCAAGGCGATCCAAGGGACGAACCCTGAATATTATGAGGTTTTCGGGCCGGGTGGATTTGGCCTATCCTGGCACCTAATTGGATCGTGGCCGATGATTGTGAGCGAATCGTCACTCTGGCGCTAGGCGGATGGCTTTTTGGCTTCTCTTTTGGCGTGACCATCTCCCCGCGGAACGAACCCCTCCCGGGGTCTTCCCCCCCTTTTTTTTCTCGTTTCTCCTTCATTTTCTCATATCAACATGCCAATTGGATACGTCATGGGCGGGATGACCCTTTCAGGTGTAAGGATTCAGAAGCTCAGATCAGCCAGAACAAGGGGGGTCAAGGGGGGGCGTCTACCACTTTGGATTCGAAGCTTGTGGGGATGATTCGCAAGACACGAGCAGGTCGGCCCCCAATCCGGCATATACCGAACGCTGAAGGGGAGGGGTTAAAAGGGGGGACGTGCAATTGGCACCCCGGCGAGACATTGATTGTATGCTTGTTTCTTGAGACCCATGGCCCAGGTGAAAGATTGAAGAGCAGACGCAGAGGGCAGGCCATGATGTTTGACAAGGGGGCTTGCGGGTCTCACGTGCCAGATGCGATATGCAAGAACTGCAGATGAGGGTCATGTACATTCGTGTGCGCCCAGCGATTTTGACATGCAGAAGCGACGCAATTGCCATTGGAGATGGACAAGGAAGGGACCACAATCGCTGCCGCAACCAGAACTAAGGTCCCAGTTTGCGCTTTCACCACGGCAGTTGCAATGCGTCAAGTTAGGGCAAACCTACTGGGGCAGCGGGGCAGGTCCCTTTTTTTTTTCTCCTTCTCTCCTCCCCAGTGGGAAGTGGAGGAGGAGGGGTTGGTCTCGGGTCGTTGGGTTGCTTCGAGAAAAGAAAGGTCTGAGAGCGTGTGCATCAGTGTGGCCACCATCGGTGGTGCAAAGTTTGTGGTAAGTGAGGCGGGTACATGATGAACTACAACAGCGTGTTAGTGGGGGTGAGGATTGGCGTGGTCTCATCCACGCTGATGGGGCCAATTGCACTCAAATCTGGGACAATTGAACGGTAAGGTAATTCTTTATCATTTGAGATTAAGTTGTATTGTTTTTTTTTTTTTTTTTTTTTTGCCTGTTGTTTTCGGAGAATGCTGGTGTGTTTGGTGCATACACCTCGAACTGTGTGTTGTTTCCCTGACGCAGTCAAATCACCAATTCCACCTGGCACCTTTTTTCTACCCCATGGTATCAAATGAGTATCCATATTGCTCGTTACCCAGGAAGCAATGCTCTGTCGGCATTTACATATCCAAACAAAAAACAAAAAACACAACCAATGACCGCATACTCCTTTTGCCAATCTATGTAGAAAAAAAAAGTCCTTGCTCATGGATAGTCGCTAAATCCCGCCGTCTCGCCGTCTCGGTTCAGCATGTATCGGAACCGGTCCTTGTTCTCTAGCAAGAAGGGTGGCAAGTCCAGGTTGTTGTCAATGCGTGTAAACTTCTCGGACCAGCGACCCCAGAGATCGACGCCGTTGCGCACGGAGTCGGCGATGCGGTCCCGGTTCCGGTAGCTCTTGTCGTTCATCCACATGTGCGAGAAGCTTGCCATCTTATTGAGGAACTGGTCCACCGTCTCGAAACACGAGCTGCAGTGCCAGGCGGCGTTGGACAGGTAACCCTTCTCAAACTCGCGCAGGATCGCGGGGCCCGAGTCGCCGGTTCGCAGGTGGCTTGGTCGGATTGTCTTCTCCATGCCCTCGAAGTAGGTGGCCTGGGGATGGTGCCACTCGGCGCCCTTGTGAAGGAACTGGAACGAGTAGTAGTAGAAGCGCGAGTACAGCGTGAGGCGGCGGGGGAACTGGCATGTTCGGAGGATCAGCAGCGTGGCAGGGCGGGGGATCTCATCGACGTCTGCGACGAGAATGACGTCGCCTTCCACGGGTGCCTTTCGACCAGTGAGCTTGGGGAAGACTTGGACGAACATGGCGTCGCGCTGAAGATCCTCATAGTCCCATGTGAGCTTGGCTTGGAAATCCTCGGGGAACTCCAGCTCGTGGTATATCATCTTGTCGTGGTATTGGGCGAAGCGGTCCCAGTTGTTGCGGATGGTGAGGTTCTTCTGGCCCCCCTGAAAGGTGCGGGGCGACTCGACGATGATGAAGTAGTCGACGTAGTCGTAGAGGGTACGCAGGCGGATCTCGAAGAAATCAAGCTCCGTGTTCACCATGAAGAGATCGTAGACCTTGCGTTCGCCGGATCGGGGCACATCGCCGGGCTGGAAGACATCGTAGCCGTGGGCGGCGCAAAGGTCGCGTGCTGCCTCGGACTGGTAGTACTCGCGATGGGGTGCGCCCTGGGCCGCAAAGTCGAGCCGCGGGAGAGCGTAGGAAAGGGCAAAGTCGTGCTCCGAAATGTAGTGGGCGCCGGCACGGTCGAAGCGCGGCTGGTGAGTGATCCAGACAATGGCACCGACGAGCAGCGGGAGGACCAGGAGAAGCAGGGGACGCGGGCTGAAGGTGGCAGTCATGATGGCGGTGATGGATGGACGACGAACGGATAGTCAAGCCATGGCGAAGACGAGGGAGTCTGAAAAGACTGGAACGACTGAATGGGCAAAGGGAAAAGTGAAAAATGAGCGACTGTGGCGGCGGAACAATGTGTTTCAAGCTCCCTCGATGTTTGTGAGGGGAGAATTGCATTCATGGTCAAACCGAAACGGGGTCAAGGACACAGCTCTCTTATTGCTAACCACGGACAGTGGCCAGTGGCGCGGCTGCATAGTTCCAGGCCAGATCTAATTAATCTTATGGCGCGGTTGAGCAAAACCTAATACACGCCTGCCCTTGCGCTGCCTGCTCTCAGCCCGCTTAGCCGGCCTCTACACGACGTCGACTTACACGGATTCGAAGCAGCCAATCGGCGGCCGCGCTAGGGAGGCATGGGCGTGGCCCCCCCCGGCATTCCACCTGGCCGGGAGTTGGAGGGCTGTGATCCAACGGCCGTCAGACCTGCTGGTTCGACGACTGCGACGACGATCTGCTGCGGCACGGGCTTTGCGACCACATGTGGCTGAGCAGAAGAGGGACGCGAAAATCCTTTGCGGCAGATCCTGTCGAAAACGATGCCTCCTGCAATTTGGCTGTCTCTGTCGGTGAGTACTCTAAACGGCGCCATTGCGGGCAGCCAAGAAAAGGCCAAGCTACCACGTATTCGCGCTGCTCAGGCCAAGACATATAGGGGTAGCGCCTGCTAATTAAACGAGCACAAATATGGCACAAATTAGTCTGCGACACTGGGCATTTATTTTTCTTGCAGACTATCCTATCCGCACATGTGTCTCCCTCCTCGCCAGCCCCCATAAGTGCTATACTTGGTGGACAGCCCGCGACAAATGAGTGGGGCGGCAGTCTCACTCTCTGTAAGATCCTCGACGCCACGTTAGACCCCCCTAGACGGCAGGACCTCAACCCGCACAGTGAAGAAACGCTCCCGGCCAAGCTGGCGCACAATCCCAGGACTTGTCTCCCGCATGCGGCCAGCGGCAGCGAATCTCACCGGCCCAGCGACTCACCTCGTTGCTTTTTGTAAGCCGCCCGGTGTTGCATCGCCATCGTGATGCGCGTGCGTGCCAGCATCTTTCATCCCGCGTGTCTTAAATTGCTGATCCCGTCTTTACGAGGTGACCAGATGGGGGAGCGAAAAAAGAGATACGATAAAGGAGCAGAGCAACCCACGTGCTGCACACAGCAAACTGATCTGCACCCCAAGTGATCCTACTGATAAACGACAATCCCGGCCTCATCGCGTCCGACTGCCGAACTCGGACGCCCGTACGTGAAATTATGGATCTGGATGGCAATGCTCGGCTTCCTCCGGTCCACCATTGGAGCCACCCAGCATCCCCTCACTGATTCGGCTCATCCCATCTCCACAGTAGTATCGCATATCCCTTGAGCAACGTGCAATTGGGCTCCTGCGCTGTAGCCAAACAAACCCTGTGCTTATCATGTCGAGTTCAATCGTCGCTCGCAACTCCTCCCGGCTCTCTGCGGCCCCCGCTTTGCGGTGCTCCTCGTTGTCATTGCAAGGGCGCAGGTGTTTCTACATATCTAGAACCTCAAAGCCTATTGTTCTGCGTGCGGCCAGCAGCTTCCAGCGCACCTTTACCTCCTCAGCAACAACCATGGCCCCATCTGCAGATACGCCACCCGCCAATGGGTACGCCTACAACGGCTGGCTTGGCGGCAAGAGCCCTGCTGCTTTCGACTTGCGCAGTCGGTCCTACTACCCCGCAGTCATTAGCCAAACCGACAACTGACAATGGCCTAGGCGATGTCGTGACCACGCCAACCCCGGCCATGCTCCAGGCTGTTCAGTCGTGCTCTATGCTCGATGACGTCTTCAATGAGGACCCTGCTACAATCGATCTAGAAGCTTATGTTGCTCAGAGAACCGGCAAGGAGGCTGGTCTATTTGTTCTTTCAGGAACTATGGGCAACCAGCTTGCCATGAGATCCCTTCTTACACAGCCTCCTCACTCTGTCATCAGTGACTATCGCTCCCATCTTTATACTGCTGAAGCTGGAGGGTAGGTCTTTTTTCCTTTTTTCTTTTTTTTGTCCTCTTTACAAAATAGTTGTGGTCATGAAACTTATGAAAACGTAGAGTTGCTTCGCTCTCTGGTGGGCAAATCGCCCCCGTGATCCCTAAGAATGGGCGTTACATGACCCTTGAGGACATCAAGGCAAACGCAACATTGGATGATGATGTCCACGGATGTCCTACCAAGGTAATTAGCATTGAGAATACCCTCAGCGGCATGGTTACACCTCTGGCAGAAGTCAAGCGCATCTCGGAATTTGCCCGCGAGAATGGCATCAAGATGCACTGCGACGGTGCTCGCCTCTGGGAGGCTGTTGCTTCTGGGGCTGGATCTCTTCCTGAATACTGCTCCTACTTTGATACCATTTCTCTTTGCCTTTCCAAGGGTCTCGGTGCCCCCATAGGGAGTGTTCTTGTAGGAACCAAGGAGACTGTGAAGCATGCTCGCTGGGTCCGCAAGTCGATCGGTGGCGGCTTGCGCCAGAGCGGCGTCGTGACCTCCGCAGGTCGCGTTGCTATCGAGCAGACGTTTGGAAATCTACCTGATGGTTCGGCCGGACTCCTAAAGCAGTCTCACGAGATGGCTCGCAAGGTCGAGGCGCTTTGGACGAGCATGGGTGGCAAGGTTACCGAACCCACTGAGACTAACATGGTCTGGCTAGATCTTGATGCGGCTGGGTGCAGTAACGAGAAGTTAGTCGCCTACGGTGCTGAGGCCGGTCTTAGATTCTTGTCTTCTCGGCTGGTGACGCACTACCAGGTCGCACAGAACGAGGTTGAGGCCTTGAGGCGATTGAAGATTGCATTTGAGAAGATTCTCTCGTCAGGCGAGGATTTGAGTGTGAGAGAAAAGGTTGGCACGTCCACCGTATACAACCAGCAATAGTTTAATTGAAATACCAAATATATATATATATATATATATATATACTAAGCTAAATGGTTCTGCAACCCGTCTAATCCGCAGTGCTTTGCGATTTCCAAGCTTGACTACTAGCTACCCAAAGCCCCCCAGAAAATTGCTTACAGACGATGGATTGACGTTTTGATCATGATTTCTGAGTTCAAGAGTTCAACGCGTATACACTAACACGGATGAAGCTTGTTGAGAACTTCATCTATCCGCGGATCATTGTGCATATAGCTGGGGTTATTCTTCCGTAACGCAAAGTATATAGTTGAAGTGCAAAGTTTAATTAAGATAGAGGAATTAAGCTAGAGAGGAATCCAGCGGCGTGGACTTATGGCACTGGTCTTCTCGTATAATTCGGTACGTATCCGACTCTTCCGAATAGGAATAGTCGCGACCTCGGCAAAATAAGAGAAGAACAACAAAATACCCGAGTGGGCTGAGTACGCAGGTCATGATGGTCTCGTGAATAACTAGGCAGCAACATGCATCTGTGTGGTATTGGGCGCGACACACGGGTTCGCCGAGAAGGTCGGACGATTGAAGAAGGTGGATTATTTGGAGTGCTGAAGGTGCCAGTATCGGTTTGTTAGTGATCATCATCTCCCGTACGCCGCTGACACGTTCATAGTTATGAGCGGGGAATAAGCAACGGCCTGCTTCCGCACCTGGTGCGCCGATAATCCGTCCAGTCCCAGATACAAATGCCGAGCGTCTTGGCTTAACGTGATTGAAGTGGTGTGAACAAAGAACTGTTGACGTCACCCAGACGTTGATGTGTGGCTAACCACGAATGGGACTGGAGTGCGGGGAAACAGAGGCGAGAGAGGGGCGTTGGAGGGGCAGGAATTGGCATGTTTAGGTGGGATACGCAGCTGTCTACAGGGGAATCCAACACTTGATTGAGCGGGAGAATAGGCGAGTTGCGGGTATAATTAAGGTTCTCCGGGTGATTAACTGCCAACTGCCTGGTTTTGCGACATGGAATGCCTGCGCAAAGTCGAATCAGAGCTTAGGCAGGTGTGCGTCCCAGTGCATCCTGCCTGGGCGGTGGCGTCTGGGGATGGGCGTTTTAGCGCGAACATGGCTCATCACGCAACGACGTCAGTGGCCAAGACGCGATCAAGAACAACAACGGGCCGAATTCAGTCACCATTCCGTGATGCTCATGCTTGAAGCTGCATCGGCCATGCGCTTGGTGAGGTGAGAAGCAGCAGAAGCAGCCCAATGGCGCGGGGGGTTGTGCCTTCTGCAGATGCCCCGGTCCTTGGCTGACGAAGTCAATCTTGTTGGCAATAAATCCATTACTCGCCATAATATGACACCCTCCAAACTCGGGTCCCGGCCCGTCCGAGACCGACCCTGCTCCAATTCATATATATTCGTCCTGTCAACCCCGCTGCCGGTGAGACTCTGGTGAAGGAATTGGGCAGATCTATCGCATGCGTGCTCGGAACAGCTCGAGACAATCTTCAAACAGCCCAATGGCGTCTCTAAGACATCTAGCTGCCGTCGCTGTTGCGGCTTCGGCGAGAGTAGCATCGGCCCTATACGTGAATGGCTCTGTCATTGCACCATGCGACTCACCCATTTACTGCCATGGCGACATCCTTGAGCAGGTTGAGCTGGCACGGCCCTTTTCCGACTCCAAGACATTCGTTGACATGTGCGAGAACCCCTATGCTCAGTAATTGGATATACCTGACCTTTGTTAGGCCTGCTCTTAAACCTTTGGAGGAAATCCAGGCTGCCTTTGACAAACTCGAGAAGCCACTGACCAACGACTCTAAACTCAATGATTTCCTCGATACCTACTTTGCGGATGCCGGCGGCGAGCTCGAGGAGGTACCAACTAACAGCCTCAAGACGAACCCGGCTTTTCTCAAAAAGATCAATGATACTGTCATCAAGGAGTTTACGAACAAGGTCATTGACATTTGGCCTGACTTGACGCGCCGATATGCCGGAGACTCCAATAACTGTACCGAGTGCCCCAACAGCTTCATTCCCGTCAACCACACCTTTGTAGTTGCCGGTGGCCGCTTTCGCGAGCCCTATTACTGGGACTCGTACTGGATCCTCGAAGGCTTATTGCGCACTGGCGGGTCCTTTGTTGGAATCTCCAAGAACACAATCGAGAATTTTCTCGACTTTGTTGATCGCTTCGGATTTGTTCCCAACGGCGCTCGCGTTTACTACCTCAACCGTTCCCAGCCGCCGCTTTTGTCCCAGATGATCAAAATTTACATCCAACACAGCAATGATACGGACATCTTGGATCGAGCCCTGCCGCTGCTCGTCAAGGAGCACGAGTTCTGGGTCAAGAACCGCACCGTGGAAATTGCCATTGGCAAGAAGAAGTACAGCCTCAATAGGTAAGTCAATTGGCCTCTGTTATGATTTCGCTTGATCTTACAATTGTAGATACGATGTTTCCAATACAAGACCACGCCCTGAGTCATATCGAGAAGATTATATCACCGCCAACAACCAGTCTTACTATTCGACCTCTGGCAAAATCTACCCCGTAGTTGAGAATCTCAACGAAACTCAACAGGAAAAACTATACTCGAACTTGGCGAGCGGGGCTGAGAGTGGCATGGACTATTGCGCGCGGTGGCTTACACGTCCAAACGACGCATCCAAGGACATCTACTTTCCCTTGCGATACCTCAACGTAGTGGATATGGTGCCCGTTGACCTCAATTCAATTCTGTATGGCAATGAGATTGCCATTGCCGGTTTCTTCGACCAAGCAGGGAACAAGACAGCCGCCAAGACATGGCGAAAGCAGGCCGAAGCCCGCAGCGAGGCCATGCACGCCGTGCTGTGGAACGAGACTCTCTTCAGCTACTTTGACTACAACTTGACCTCAAAGGCCCAAAATATTTGGTACCCAGCCGACAGCGACGCGGATACATACGACACAGAGTATGCACCCAAGGGGCAGCAGGCCATATTCAGCATCGCCCAATTCTACCCATTCTGGCTTGGTTCTGCACCCGGATACCTCAAAAACAACCCTTACGCCGTGTTGAGCGCCTATCAGCGCATAGAGGCGTATCTTGACGAGCGAAAGGGCGGAATTCCGTCGACCAACATCCAGACCGGGCAGCAGTGGGACCAGCCAAACGTGTGGCCGCCTCTGATGCACGTCCTCATGGCCGGCCTGCAGAATACGCCTGCGACCTTTGGCACCTCGGACCCTTCGTACCAGGCCGTTCACAAGCTGGCCCTCCGCCTAGCTCAGCGCTACCTCGACTCAACGTTCTGCACCTGGTACGCCACGGGTGGCTCGACGTCCGAGACGCCGAGGCTCCAGGGCCTGTCATCCAACAGCAAGGGCATCATGTTTGAGAAGTATGCCGACAACGCGACCAATGTTGCTGGCGGCGGTGGCGAGTACGAGGTTGTGGAAGGCTTTGGCTGGACCAACGGTGTCCTGATTTGGATTGTGGATGAGTTCGGCAACGAATTGAAGAGGCCTGATTGCGGAGATATTCAGGCTGCCAATACCACTTCCAAGCGTAGCCCGAGTGCCGTCATGTTGGACAAGAGGGACGCCGAGAGGGTGAAGAAGTTTGGGCGAAGCAAGAGTGTGAGCGATACTGCTTGAGCTTAACATCGACAATGTATGCTCGAAAACTAGGACCGAGTGGTATCAAGGATGTGTATATCGTAGTCACGTTTTGATGTGAACATTATTTCATTCTTTGGTATTAATTCCCAATTCTAATGTATATTTTTCCTCATACAATAAACTTCCAGTTCTGGCTGAACCCCTTCTTTTGGTGGTTTTATCTCAAAACCAAATCACTTGGAACCAGGAAGCAAACATCTTGGATGCAACATCAGCAGCTCAAACCCCAGACACTCGAATTTCTCTCCATCGCGGCAGTGATGTCATCCATCAATGACATTCTGCGCCTTTTCCCCACCGCGCAGGTTCTGATACGGCAGGCTCGGCTTGGCTTGAAGTAATCCTTGTTTGGGTACGGCGGGGAAGCGTTGCAGTTGGCAGCGGGAATGCTTTGCACAATCCAACCACCCTTGGATGATTGTCACGAAGGTAACTTCTCCACTGCACTTGCTGCATAACATCAATTCTGATATCTAAAGGGGAAATAAAGCCTAAAAATTCCCAAGGCCTTATCTTTTCCCCAAGTATATCTAATCAAGCATTATATCTATTTATTGTAGCTCATGATCATGAGATATTTTATCTTTTTGCAGGGGCCTCATGCAGCAGAATGCCGAACTAACAATCATTCAAGGGCTGCATAGTACGGTTCCTTTGAGATCTAACAAACGCCCTGAATGTAGTAGACCAGGGCTTGGGTAGCATGTACTTTTCTTGGCTTGCAGTTCCTTCCCAGCGGTTCGGGGGGTGCCGTTGTATTGGCTCATGATGCAGCGGCCTTGGCTTCACCCTTCTGATCGCCGTCATTGCATGCGCCGGCATCACCTTGTTGGTGATCGACAGTGGATATACCGAGGGTTGTCAAATCGGCTTAGGCGAGAGGTTTGCAAGAGCTGAGCAGGTTCGAGGGCTGCCTGTGAGTGAGCCTGTTGGCCCCCAGGATACATGTGCTAAAAGGACGAGGCCATTGGCATCAATGCACAGCTGCAAGGAAATATTGTGAGATTAGTGTAATGATGGATTAAATGCTTGAATACGCCCAAACCGAGGTGCTGATCCTCTCGAGCAGAACCCCTTGCGCGAGCTGTCGAAGCTACTCCGTTAGACTAAGCTTTCGGGATTTCATGGTCAAGGCAGGTTCCTTGCCGCGGCTCCATCGTTTGCATAGAATGCGAATAGCTGTGCGATTTTTGGAAACATGGAGAGAGCCGAGGCAAGGGCCAAATGAGTCGGAAGTAGGTGTGGTGGTCTCAAAGGTCACATTGGATTTGTGGGTACAATGTGGAACCAGGTGGTGCACTCCAGCTGAAGCAACACCGCTCAATCGTTGGAACTCGCTATGAATACATTAAAATAAATCAACTACCCAAGCTCCGTATATTAGACACCGAATTGGTCGAGGGTCCTGTTTGGGGAATTGAACAATAATGAAACATAAATTTCTGTCGGGTTGCTATAGAACACGATAAACTCCTTCCGTCTAGCCTATACAAAGGGTTACGGTTTTCGTGCCCTTGTCGCAGTTTTTACGCCTGCGAAATTCCTCACGCCCACATCATCCAGCATCCCCTCACATCCCCTTCACTTTTCCTCACTTTTCCTCAGTCTCCCCATATAAAATTTAGTTGCCCAGGGCCATTGACTTCTTGATCTCGGCAATTGCTAGACCAGGGTTCAATCCCTTGGGGCAAGCTCGGGTGCAGTTGAGAATTGTGTGGCATCGGTACAAGCTCATTGAGTTCTCAAGCTTAGACTTTCGCTCCTCCTTGCGCTCGTCACGGGAGTCGGCCAACCATCGGTATGACTGGAGGAGAATGGCAGGTCCAAGGTACTCCTCAGAGTTCCACCAGTAAGAGGGGCATGAGGTTGAGCAGCAGGCGCAGAGAATGCACTCGTAGAGACCGTCGAGCTTCTTGCGGTCCTCCTTGCTCTGTCGGAACTCGCGGCCCTGAAAAAAGGAATTAGCATTTATTGGCACGCCGGCGGCGGCTGGAAAGGGGAGAAAACTCACGTCCTCGGCGGGGGTGTCGCGCTGGAGGTAGGGCTTGATGCTCTTGTACTGCTTGTAGAAGTGGGTCAAATCAGGGACGAGGTCCTTGACGACGTAGGTGTGAGGCAGAGGGTAGATCTTGATGTCGGAAGCAGACTCCTTGGGAATCTTGCCTGTGAGGAAGTCAGCGACACTGTGCCACACCCAGTAATGTCGCGCACGCGACCGGGCCGGTAGGGTCAATCATACACAGGCAAGCCAGGGTGTTCTGGCCGTTGATGTTCATGGCGCAGCTTCCGCAGATGCCTTCACGGCAACTGCGTCGGAAGGTAAGAGTGGGATCGAGCTCATTCTTGATGCGGATCAGGGCATCCAGAATCATGGGGCCGGTCTTGTTCAGGTCGAGGGTGTAGGTCTGGAGGCGCGGCTTCTCACTGGGAGTGTCGGGGTTCCATCGGTAGATCTGGAAGGACTTCAACTTGGGCTCAGGCTGGGCGGGAGCCTCGCTGACCGAGGCCATGGAGCGGGTGAAGACAGCGCCAGGGCGGAGGGCGGTCCTCATAGAGGCACCGAGAATTCGGCTGGAAGAAGTGCGTAGGGCGGCCATGGTGGGTGGGTGGGAATCGCAAACGCAATTGGTACCGGAGGAGACAGACAGTCAGTCTTCAATGGAAACGTATCAGAGCCGTAGCCGATCAATTGACAGAAGGAAAGCCGTTCAAATCTCCTCCGTGGAGTTTGTCTATGTTCGCAAGGGGTAGCGTTGGCGATGCTTGGTTCTCAATCGTCATGAATTTGGGCAGCGGCAACCTTTCCTCGGCTATTGCAGCACAGTATGGATCCGACGGCTTTTCTCGACCAATCAGCGCGAGGGAATTGTCAGATCGCTTTTCCGGGGCAATCCGGGTCGGGGCCAGCTTGTGAAGGCCACGTGACCGGTCCGGTAGTCTTCCTCGGCTAGTTGTCCGACCGGGAACGAGGATTGGCTGGACCGGTCTTGCATGTCCGGAGTCTGTTTACATTAAGGTATCGACGGTGTGAGCTTGTGACATGAGAAAAATGCTCAGAGTCTCGAACAAAGAAAAACACGTCTTCAATGATGGGGACTCCTTCTATTGCATATTTCATGAGTGCATCAAATTTGTGCTTTGCTATCCAGAAGATTGGTCTCCGGACCGGGGCAAATGAGAAGAACTAAAATTGTTCGCAGCGCTGAGCTCTGAGCAATAAAGGCAGGTCAACTTGGGCGGCATGAGCCTAAAGCTGAAAGATTATTGGTCTAAGATCGGATTGCGGAGACTCGTGTCCGCCCCGTTCGTGGCTAAAAGACATGGGGGGATAAACGAAGAACCCGGGACGGAAAAAACTCTCCCACCTCGAATATTGTAAAAATGCTCACCGTGCTTGTGTCTCAAAGGGTGATTCCCGTTCAATCGACCCCGCGGAGGATTGATCGGCATTAGTCGAAAGTGACACAAAAGACCCCAAGATTGTAATCCAATGTCACAAACAAGCTTTCCATGCAAGGACAGGGATACAAACCAAGTAGATCTGGAACAAGTGGTTTCAAGCACTTCTATGTCCTATCTGCACGTAATTTTGGCAACAAGCAACCAAAGTTCAATGGGGACGTGTGCCGAACATAAATCTTCTCAGCGTAATACCACTGTCCAGTCAATTGTTTTTGTTTGTTCCATAGAGAACACAAGGACGTAAAAAGGGACTGAACGCCCCAATTCTTTGCAATCATTTCTTTGAACACAATCGAGAGGCTACCCAGCACATGCACAAACTTCACTGCTGACTGACTATCTCTTTGATTAAATAACTATAAGCTGTTTCCTAATTTATTTTCCAGTTTCCAGGTCCTAATATATACCTCATGCCCTCATCCACAACATCAGGCTACGTTATTACAAACGTCAAAACACTCTCTTGATAGCGACGTCGAGTTACCTACCAAAATTCATGGTTTCTGCATAGTTTCAATACTCGTTCAACTCAGTTGCCATTATGGACGGTGCTTATAAACTGATCGAGGCTTCGATTCCTCCCAGGCTAGTAACCCCGGTTTCAAAGAGCCTGTTGCATTTGTACAGTGAAAAGCAGTACATATTGTCGGATCGTGACAAGATCGAGTTTTGCACTCTCATAAATGGGGAGCAGTTCACAAGATCCAACAAAGAATCCACGCCTAAAAGCCACCGGCTGTATCGCAAATTGGAAGACAAGGGCAAGCTAATCCCTGAAAGGTGCACATGGCCAATCCTAGCTTTCCTTGAGGTAATCTACGACACCCGCAACCACAGCGAGCTGAGACAGCTGAGGGAAATGATCAAGCGTCAATACACGCCATCAGTTTTGATGGTTCTCGATCCAACTTTCTTTTATGATGACTATTACACCAAAAACGACCAAACTAATGCTGCGAAGAAAGCAGCAATCTTGCGACATGGCGAGTTCGCACAGCTGCGTTATGAGTCCGACTGCAAGGCCAAACAGCTGCGAGAGGAACTCCAGTCTACAACCACAGAGATCAAAGAAGATTTGAAGGATGACGTCAAAGAGCTCAGAGAGTTAGCATCGTCGCTTCAAGATAAACTGGACAAATTAGAAGAATCATTTGCTATGCTCATCTCCGGGACGGTCTCAAGTCAGCTAGCCGTTCTAGAAAGGATGAGAGAGCAGTATCAGTTGCAGCCGGAAACACCAGAGAGGATCCCCGATAGAATTGAGATGTAAATACATCAGATATTGGAGCTGGGCAAAATGTCGGACATGTAACTTGGTCATTCAACTTATGCAGAAGAAAATAAAAATAAAATAATGTTCATCTAGATGAAAAAGGGCGAGATGAAAATAAGTCGATACGTGATCTGCGAGACATCCCCAGAAGTAAATGCGTCTTTTTTATTAAAGAAAAGAAAGAAATGCAATGCTTCTCTTATCTTGGGAGCTAGTACCTCCGTTCCAATGATTCAAGGGCTGGATTGTACTTGCGCCAACTCGGTTCAATCGGCTCGGTAATGAGCACCAGGCGAATATGCCCGAATTCAAGGCCAACCTCGACGGTGAGAAGTTGCGTCAAGACTCGCGTGACATGGCTGCGATATTTTGCTCCGACGAATCGCATCCGTTCACGAAATTCGGACCCCACGAGCTGACGCCGACATGCACTGCCGCCACACCCGAGACGCCAAAAGCCCAGTGAGGCTGG
Organism: Calonectria pauciramosa; assembly: GCA_017140785.1. Taxonomy (NCBI): domain Eukaryota; kingdom Fungi; phylum Ascomycota; class Sordariomycetes; order Hypocreales; family Nectriaceae; genus Calonectria; species Calonectria pauciramosa. The sequence goes on along the minus strand of JAACIZ010000010.1, from coordinate 813,607 downwards.
AGTGGCAAGGAGACCATGATTGACCCAGGGTGGATTTTGCAGTGCCCCAGCACCACTGAAGCCCATACTGCCCAGCGGCATTTTAGCGCCGTTTGAGGAAATAAGCTCCCTGGGCCATCGCCCCAACTACAGCGCTAGTGGAGTGCCTTCACTCCGAGCCGCAGATACGAGAAATGCGAGAACGCGGCATTGGCCAGTTCAGCCCTTTGGTACGTACACATCACCAACGTGCAAGCTGTCTGACTTCTCTATTATTCTCACAGTAAATGGCATCGCTATATAAAGATATGAGGCTCCCAAGGCAATTACTTCTCAAAGCAATTCAGCGAAAGCAGCATTTCTTTGATCTCATACCCTAATACACATACTCACAAGCCCTCTTCACAATGGTCTTCGGATCTTCTCAAAAGGACAAGGACACCGAGGTGGCGCATATACCACCTCATCTGTCCGACCTACACTGCTTGTATGTTTGTGTCATGTTAATCAACGTTCCAATAGCTAACAAAACACCAGCACGGAGACGTCAGGCGTTATCACAACCAGTAAGTTTTAGTCTAAGCTGCTTCTCTCCGTGCTTGTAGCTAACATGCCCCTCCAGCCATGAACGATTTGCCTGGATACCGCATCACCAAAGTCCTAGGCGCTGTGTACGGTATTACTGTTCGGTCTCGCAACATCGCCGCCGGGCTGGCCATGCTGGTCAAGAGCATAGCGGGCGGCGAGCTGCGGTGGTTCACTTCCATGCTGTACAGCTGCAGAGGAGATTCAGTCAGCCGGCTCGTCGACGAAACGAAGAACCGTGGAGGAAATGCCGTGATTGCCATGCGGTTCGATGCGGCAGACTTGGGGGGCTTTGCTCAGACGACCGCATATGGCACCGCCGTTGTGGTTGAGAAGATCGAAGGTGCAAACGTTGATGCACCTCAGCTCATCGCTGTGTGAGATGGCATGTATGGCATGCCTAGATTGCAAATTACTTCTTGATACCTAATTAGTGCGAGGATACCATGTATTTTATATATAAACACAGGCTACAAATATGAGACTAGTACTTGCTTTTAGTCTAACAATGTTCATTTTCAAATTCAGCCACTCCCAATTGGGCCTTGTAATTAGATATGCTGTCAAGTTTTCCCTGATAATTATGCTTTATTTGAGAGCAAATCCTCCCGCAATAGGCTTCTAGATTGCCGCAACGTCATTGCAGCCAGGTCATGCTTGGCCAAGAGTAAATTTGCACTGAGGATTGGGCACTCGGGTACTGCCGCCCACTTCATGCATGACCAAGAGTGAATGAACTTTTGACTAAAGCGTTGACGTTCCCGAAGAGTAAATAACTCAATTATTGTCTTAAATTGTCTTATTTCACGTCACGCCCTTCTTCTAATTGGAACAGTTTGCTTCACTTTATTGTCAGATGCATTTACACCCTTAAAGCACTTTAGCGCCCCCGCGACGCGCTGAATGCTGGTGGAGTCAGGTACACAAACTGCTACGTCATCCCCCAGATTCACCCACCACAATACAACCCTTGAATGATTGTTAGTTAGACACTTTGCCGCATGGGGCCCCTGCAAAAAGACAACGCATCTCATGGTTTCTAGCTAAAATAAATAAATATAATCCCTAAATAAATATACTTGGCTAAAAATAATCTCTTAGGATCATTTAGACTTATTTTTCCTTTGGATATTTGCAATCTTGTGGCTACAATTGATGCCGTCCAGCAATTGCGGTGGAGAAGTACCCCATCCCCCATCCGGTCTGGGGGCATGTGACATGCCGCTTGGACGCTTATGTCATCGCTAGCTGTCTCAATTCAACCTCCAAAGCACGAGCTCCGGGGAGCGAGCCGTCTGCCTGCCCCTTGCGTCCGGCCGCTTTGTCGCATGGTCTATTGACAACCCAAAACAGTCATATCAATCATCAATCCCTCATCCCCTGCGAGCCCATTCATTGCTTGCAGTCGATTCTTTCTGCCACGATCGTTTTCTCGCTCCGACAATATGCCCCAGAGCCTCTGCTCTTAGCTAATCACCTTATCAACGTCCTTGCACGGCTGTTTGAGTCGAATCCGACCCACGACGAGCCGCTGCCATGGATCTGCTCACATCCAACCCCGATAACGCGCGTCGAAACTCGAACGATTCACTCTCATCCGCCTCTACTACAAGCATTGTATTCGATAGACTGCAGGAGAAGTTGGACATGGACGCCGAAAGGGAGAAAGACCCCAAGGCTTTCGATGACGATGATCCTCTCAAGGAAGATGATGATGATCTTGAGACGGGGCCCTTCCTCAGGCCAGGCACCGGACTCCAGCGCAGGCCTATGGATAAGGGTCTGCGTCGCATTCTGATAATTGTTGCTTCCATCTTCGTAGTCGCGTGGCTTGGTGGCCTGGGCATTTTCGTTGCCTCTGGCTCGTACCGTCACGAGAGCGACACGGAGCACGACCCAGATGCCGCCGTCCGTGGCTCTGGCAAGTCCCTGACGATGGATCAGCTCTTTGACGGCACCTGGACACCTGCTTCTCACTCCCTCAGCTGGGTTGCCAGCCCTGATGGTCAGGATGGTCTACTCCTCGAAGTCAACGCTGCTGGCAAAGACTACATGGTTGTTGAGGATGTCCGCCTGCAAAATGAGGCCGGAGTTGAAGACGTGAGCAAACTTGCACAGTCTCGAACCCTCATGAAGGAACGTCTTTTCAATTACGGTGGGAAAATGCTGAGCCCTTCATGGACAAAGCCTAGTCCTGATCTCAAGAAGGTCCTGATCGGCGTCAATCAGGAAAGAATCTGGCGTCATTCTTTTACTGCCACTTACTACATCTTCGATGTTGAAACACAAACTGCGGAGCCGCTGGTTCCTCTCGATGCAGACGCCAAGGTGCAGTTGGCTACCTGGAGCCCCCAAAGTGACGCCGTCTCCTTCACTCAGAACAACAACCTCTACATTCGACAGCTGGCCAACAAGAAAGATGTAATCCAGGTCACCTCGGATGGTGGCCCGGAGTACTTTTATGGTATTCCTGATTGGGTCTATGAGGAAGAAGTCTTTGGTGACAATAGCGCTACGTGGTGGTCCGAGGATGGCAAATACGTGTCGTTCCTCCGAACCAACGAGACTGGAGTCCCCGAATACCCTGTTCAGTTCTTCATCAGCCGCCCAAGTGGAAAGGAGCCTACCGAGGGCGAGGAGGCGTACCCCGAGGTTGAGCAAATCAAATATCCCAAGGCTGGTGCTCATAATCCTGTTGTCGATTTGCTATTCTACAGCCTGGAGAAAGGAGACGTCTTCTCGGTACCTATCGACGACGCCTTCAAGGATGATGATCGCATTATTAACAACCTCATCTGGGCCGGTGATAAGGTCATTGTTAAGGAAACCAATCGTGTCAGCGATATTCTCAAGGTCGTTCTCATTGACCTCACCACGCGTAAGGCCAAAACACTCAACACCATTAACCTAGCCGAGATTGATGGCGGTTGGTTTGAAATTTCGCACAAGATGACCTACATCCCTGCCGATAAGGACAAGGGTCGTGAGCATGATGGTTACGTCGACACCATTATCCATGAGGGTTATGAGCACATTGGATATTACACACCCATTGACAACCCCAACCCCATCCCACTAACATCAGGCAAGTGGGAGGTTGAGGACGCGCCATCTGCGGTTGACTTGGCCAACAACCTGGTCTACTTTATCGCCGCCAAGGAGTCGTCCATCCAGCGCCATGTCTACTCTGTTAAGCTTGACGGCAGCGACCTCAAGCCTTTGACCAGCACTTCCGAGGAGGCCTATTATGGTGCCTCCTTCTCCACCGGTGCTAGCTTCGTCCTCCTGTCCTATCGTGGTCCCAAGATCCCCTTCCAAAAGGTCATCTCCACTCCCTCAAACCCATCTGCGTATAGTCACACGCTTGAAGACAATGCCGCTTTGGCCGAACGTGCCAAGAAGCACGAACTTCCTCTGCTTAACTATGGTACTCTGGACCTGGGTGACGGAATTGAGGTCAACTATGTCGAACGTCGCCCACCGCACTTCAACCCCAAGAAGAAATACCCTGTTCTGTTCCAGCAGTACTCTGGCCCCGGATCCCAGTCCGTGACCAAGAGGTTTTCTGTTGATTTCCAGTCCTATGTCGCTGGTGCTCTTGGCTACCTTGTTGTGACCGTTGATCCTCGTGGCACGGGCTTCAAGGGCCGCAAGTTCCGTGTTGGTGTCCGAGACAAGTTGGGCGTGCAGGAATCGCAAGATCACATTGCCGCTGCATCTGCCTTCGCTTCCCGCCCTTACGTTGACGCCGAGCGTCTCGCCATCTGGGGCTGGTCTTACGGAGGTTTCACTACACTCAAGACGCTGGAGCAGGATGCCGGCCGCACCTTTTCATATGGTATGGCTGTGGCCCCCGTTACTGACTGGCGATTCTACGACAGCATCTACACAGAGCGCTACATGCGCACGCCCCAGGAAAATGGAGACGGCTACGACATTTCTAAGATTTCCAACGCCACTGCCCTTGGCCAGAACAAGCGCTTCCTCTTGATGCACGGTGTTGCCGATGACAATGTGCACTTCCAGAACTCGCTCACCGTTCTCGATGAGCTTGATCTTGCTGGCGTTGAAAACTATGATGTCCACGTCTTCCCCGACAGCAACCACAGTATCTACTTCCACAACGCCAACCGCATCGTCTATGACAGTGAGTTTTTTTTTTTTGCCCTATCTGCATCTAACTTGATCATATGCTAATACACCCATCATCAGAGTTGAGAAACTGGCTCATTAACGCCTTCAACGGCGAGTGGCTCAAGATCTCAAACCCCAAGCCCAATAACGAGCGGAAGCGCCAGGTCAAGCAGACTGTGGCTTAGGTACTTAAACATGAACATAGAACAAGGACTAGGACAACTGGCTTATTTAGGAATGGAATTAGGTTGAGAATTTATCCGGCAGGATAGCCTAGAAGGAACATGGAACAATTTGCCACATCCTGGATAGCTCTTTTGGAAATCAGAGGAGTCACGGCGTTTTTAATTCGAGTCAATATGCATAAAACAAACATTTCAAGAGAAATTGATGTACTATCATACACATACAAGGACACGAGCTATGTTTTCCCGGCCACGAGTTTAAAATCTGAAACGTCATCCTCAAGTCTACCCGCAAGATCCTGAGTCCAAGCAAATCGCTCAAAACCCCCAACGTCCCAAGCCTCTGACCGTCTTTTGTGCGGTAAGAGGTAAACTATGATTACAGGGTTATGAGGCTAAAGTAATATCCGAACCCCCCTCGGTTCGCTCCGACAGCGATGGGGTCCAGTTCCCCGAATCCTTCAAGACAGGCCGTATAGCGCCGAGTGCCATAGGCGACATGTAGACGACTGGGATCCAGCTCCACACCGGTATTTGCATCTAGTACCCGTAGCCGGTAGGTTGTGGGGCAAAGCCGTTAGTTTGGCCATAGGGGCCAGGAGATGGGCTGCTGCCAGCAGGACCAGCCGTGATCATCAGACGCCCAGCGCCCAGGATAGGGGTGTTGTCCTCGGTCGTCTCCTGCTCCTTTTCCTTGGACTTGCGAGTCTCATTGTCAGCCTTGAGAGTTGCAAGCTCCTTGGTCTGCTGGCACAGCAGGTTGATCATGTAGGGCATGGAGAAATCATTAAGGCCATGACGCCATGACAGCTCAAGGACGAGATCAGGGCGGATGAGGTCGTAGCAGGCGTACAGCATGCCAGTGTAGCATTCACGGTGACCAATGTCAACGAACTAATTTGATGTTAGTAATAAGGCCCACAAAGGGATGAAAACTAAACTCACGTATTGAAGGAGGTCGCTGACCACCTCAGTCTTAGCGGACAGGGCAGCGGTCTCAATAGCGTCCTTGTAGAGCTTGTCCTGCTTAGACAACGCAATTGACTTCTCCCAGCGCTTGTTCTTGCGGTAGATATTAGCAGCAATCTGGCGGAAGAAGATCAGATCGTGCTTCTCCAGTCGAACAGCAAGCTCCATAGCATCGTAGTTGTCGTAGTTCTGTACTGAGTCACGAAGAGTCTTGTAGTCCTCTTCCTCGATAAGCAGGTCGTTGACAGCCTCATTCACAATGCGCTTGTTCTGGTGCTGAACATTCAGGAGGAAGGGCTTGATCAGAGGGAGGTCATCGTTCTTTTGGAAGATCTTCACGACACGGTTGACATCGATGCGGGTGGTGAGGGTAGCAAGCAAGTCAGTGAGCAAAGAGGGGTGCTGCTCAACGTAAAACTTAATGGCTCGGTAGTAGATCTCCAAGTTGGCAACCTTAACAACAATCTCCTTGAACTGCTGGTGATCCCACGAGTTCTCGGGTCGCTCAATGACGGCGAGAGCGGCGTTGTCGAATTCATCGTAGTGGTAGTAGCAGAATACCAACTCAGGCCACAGGTTGGCTTCCTCGCAAGCACGGATCATCTTGGGCATGTTCATTCTTGACCAGAAGATCTTAATGTGTTCCATCAGGCGATCAGGGTGATACCTTGACAGAGCAATACCCAGCTCAGTGAACATACCCATGTGAGCGCGCTCCAGACCAAGACCCTGTTCAAGAAGGCTGATGAGCTCATCAAAGTATCCACTGCGCTCATACTCCTTGACGAGGGTCTGAAGTTGCTCAGCATCAACAATGAGGTTGAGACCACAGATCTGGGCGAGGCGGAACTCTTTCTTGCTAACACAAGCTTCGTGGACCTGCTTCCACACCTTAATGTTGTTGGCCTTGCGAGCACACTCAACAGCAGCCTGGTAGTCGCTGAGGTGAACCAGAGTGGTAGCGAGCTTGGCCCAGTTGGAAATGCTGGTGTAGAAGATCTTGGAAGCCTCGAAAAGACCCTCCTCGTAAGCCTTGTCACCGGACTCCTCAATGTTGGCAACGTTGGTAGCTCGGAGGAAGTCCTCAAGCTCGGGAAGCTGATCAAGGCGAGCATAGCAGAAGGCCAGGCCGGTGTCAATAGCGGGCTCACGAAGCGTCTTGCGGGCCATTCGGAGATATTTGACGAGGTCCTCGTTCTTGCCAGCGTGAGTAGCAATCTCAATAACCTCCAGGTAGTTGCTGGGATCGGCAGCCTTAATGTACGACTCGATACCGTCAGAAACACGAAGGCCATCAAGCTGAGCCTTGGCAACCTTGCTCCAAACCTCAGGAAGGTCGACCTCCTCAGCATATCCCTGGGCACGGTCAATGCTGACGACGTGCTCGATGAGAACATTAACGGCAGCAGACTTGTTGTCAGCCTTCTTGTAGATCTCAAAGGCTTCCTCAAAGAGACCGACTTCAATACAGGCAGTGGCAATATCGTCGGGATTGTAGCCATCAAGCTTGTGGATGTAGTCCATCACACGAGCCTTGTCGGCCTTGGCAGCGGTGAACATAAGAAGGTTCTGCAAGTTCTGGTTGTCACTGAAAGGTGAGGGCTCAAGAACGATCTTCTCAAGCAGCTCGATAAGCTCAAGGGGCATGTCGTTCTCGAGCAAGGCAGCGACGGCAATAGAAACCTTGGCGGGGTCGGTAGACTCAGGAACAGCAGTAGCGGTGACCTGGTCAACAACGGAACGGCGGTGGATGTTGTTCTCGCTCAGCACAAAGCGCCAGAGCTCGGCGTCAGCACGCTCCAAGAGGTAACGAGCCTGAGCGCGGTACATGGAGTTCTCGTTGGTAATGTTGACAAGCTCAAGGTCGTTCTGGCCCTTGGAGTAGGCGATGTAGGCCAGGTTGGGGTCTCGCTTCTCACAGTACTTACCCACGGTGAGGGTATCATACTGGTCGTTCTCCTTGAGGAACTTCTCGGGGTTGTTGTTGGAGTCAATGTAAATCTTGGCAAGGGCGTTGAAGACTGCCTGCTGTTGGTTTCCAGCCTGAAGGGTAGCCTCAAGGAAGGGCAGCAGGAGCTTAAGTCGGTTGCGGGACTCAACTTCTGACACAAGCTCATCAATGTTAATCTGCTGAGCATTGACAGTGCTGAGGAGCTGCTTAATGATGTTCTCCTCACAATCCACATCAAGCAGACCACCAACAACAGCAGGAGTTCGACCAGGGTTGACACGCTGCACGTAGGACTCAATGGCCTGGAACTGCTGGTTCTGGTATAGGTACAGAATCAGATCATGGACAAAGTTGAATCGGTCGCAAACGATGATAAGGGGGAGCTGCTCAGGCAGCTTGGCCTCCTTAAGGAAGTTCTTGACCTTCTCGGGGTTGTACGCGTTGCTATCGCGACAAATACGCTCAACTTCGTTGAACTGGCCCATCTTGGTAGCAGCCTCGATATACTTGAAATGAACGTCCGCGTCCTCTGAGAGATTCACAACACTGCCCAGGTAGTAGAAGAGACCCTCCGCGGTCTTGTACTTCTCAAAGAGATCAATCAAGTGAACGGCGCCAAGGAGCTCAGAGTACTTGGTGGCAATGGTAACAACAGACTGCAGGTTCTGGCGAATGTTAGACTTCATCATGGCATCGAGGCAGTCGAGAGACTGCTCAACCGACAACTTGCCGAAGAAGTTTGTCAAGTACTCGGGGTTGAAGTTGGGAGAACCGGGGATGTTGACGATAACTCGCTTAATAGACTCGGGGTCCTCATACAGCTCCAGAGCCTTCTGGGCGAGGCCAGCTTGCTCACAGAGCTGAGCAATGCGGGACTTGTCAAAGTGGGTGAACATCTCGTTGCCAAGGATGGCATCAGCAACCTGAGGAGCGTGCACCAGGTTCATCTCCAAAAGACGAGTCTGCAGGCGAGCGTGCTCAGGCTTGTTCTCCTTGAGCGCATCAAGAAGGAAAGCGGTGGCCTGCTGGATCATGCCCTGAGCCTGGAAGATGTCGCAAACGCGCTCGAAGTCCACAAGAGGACCCTGCTCGCTGTTGGCCAGGGCAGTCGCAAACTCAGCACCCTTCTCGGGATTAACGCGAATGATGTGCTGTAGAAGCTGAATGTAGTCGGGTTGGTAGCCCGACTGGGCGGCATAGGGAAGAATCTTGTCGAACTGTCCAGTCTCGGCAAATCCAGCAACAACCTTCTGGGGAACGTTGGCCTTTAGGTAGATAGTGAGGGCCATGCCAACATCGTAGGGTCGAACCATGTCACCAAGCTGCTCTGAGCAGTCAAGCTTGCCCTCCTTGAGCCACTTCTCAAGCAGGTGCTTTCGGTTCTGCTGGAGCACAGGCTGAGCCAGCTCCAGGGTTTCGTGCTTGTTCAGGGCACCCTTGTCCAAGAGCATTCCGAAGTATTGGAGAGTGAAAGCCATCTGACCAGGCTGAGCAGGCAAGCGCTTGAACTTCTCGATCGTCTCGGCTGTTCGGAGGAAGCCTCTGGGCGAGTTGGCAGCGATCTTGGCGGCATCGAGGTAGCTACCAGAGTTGAACAGCTGCTCGAACTGTCTGGCGTAGAGGTTATCGGCACCGGGGAGACCAGCTCTTGAAGCCATCTTGATAGCCATCTCGGTGTTGGCAGGGTTCTGGAGTAGGTAAGGAATGACGTTGGCGTCGTCAATGGTCACGAAGAGCACTTGACCCTTTCGGTTGATGCCAACAATGCCTGATGAGTCGTTGTCGGTGCAGGTGGTGAAGATGGTCTCGCTTGAGATTCGGTTCATGAAGATGCATGCAGCGGTCTCAAGATCGTAGAGGTGGATGAAGCCGTACTTGGTGACCATGTAGATAACACCATACTTCTGCGAGACCTGGAGTGCGACAGGGAAGTCGTTGGTTGCCTCAGGAGGGAAGAACATATCAACAGCCTTCTTTTGGAAAACGGGGTTCGACTCGGGGTGGTCAACTTCCACAATGTGGAGCTTTGCACCAGTAGCTGTCCGCACGGCAAAGCTGAAGAGCTTCGTGTCTTGGGGGGCGCCCTCCAGTCGGAGAGTGCCAAAGGCGGCGGCGTGGCCCTCGATGGCCTGGCTGATACCTCGGTCCTTGGAGTAAAGCTGCATGGCACCGACAACACGACCCTGTTGCGATGAGATGCCCACGACAACCATCCACTTGCCGTCGGAGTTAACGCGGTAGTTGATAATTTGGCAACCCTATTGCGATCTGGTCAGACAGTAAACACAAGGTGGAGGCGGGAGATACAAACATTCAGATTGGCATTACGCTCAAAGACCTTAACAGGAGCGTCTTGGCCAGCATCATACACATCCCAGTGGTAGACGCTCGATGTAGTAACGAGGCCAAGCGTAGATTCCCCAATCCACTTCCAGAACTGAACATCCTCATTCATTGTGCATGACTTGAGCTTCTTCTTCTGCTCAAGATCGAAGATCTGGAGTGTGCGTGATTGGGCCTTCAGGGCAATGACCTGTCGGTTCCAGTGCATGATGGCACTGTCGGCCTTGATCGGCCGGCGGGTAACGTTGTTGCCATTCTTGAGTTCGACAATGACAACTTCGGGCTGGGCGGCTTCGTTCTTCTTTTCTCGTACACACACGTACGAGTCTGATTCGAGTGTCTGGGGATGCAGATGTTAGCTTATTTGATCCCATTGTCGAGAGCCGTGGCAGAGACAGCGCGGTGGAGAGTGGAGAACGTACGCAAGAGTTGAAGCCGATGCTCTGAGTGTCCACGCCCACATTGCCGAGCTGGACGAGCTCCTGGAACTTGATGGGCAGAGGCGCCATGACGCCGGTGTAGCCGATTAACAGATAGTATGGGCCGTCGTCGATTCGAGGTTTCTAGCCCTAGGAGCTGAAGAGAAAATCGGGGAGGGGCGAGATGGTTTCAATCTCGGGTCGACCAGAGATTAAGTTCGAAAGCCGTCGAGAGAACAGGTTGGCGGAAGCTTCCATGCGCCGCGTGGCGACGGGCAGGACGGAAACAAGAGGAAATTCAAAAACACGGCGCGCAGAAGGATTCGAGAGAAGAGAAAGAGAGGACGACGACGGGGTATCGCGTTTCGTTGCTGCTGGTGTGAGCAGACGATGTCGTCGAGGTCGTGGAGGTGGGAGGTGGAGATGAGGAGAAGGGTGAGGGTGATGTTGATGATGGTAAGGAGAAGCCAAGGAGATCACTTTTTGGGTTACCTGTTCTGATCCCTTTGCGACTTGGGCAAGACCGGACCAGGGCAGGTCCAAGTGCACAGTTACGTACCTTGGCTCTTCCGTACCCACTTCTCAGGTATTGGGTACCTACTTGGGCTGTGGCGAGCACGCGTAATGAGGCAGTACACGCTACAGCCACCGAGAGCTCACTGGTGTATCAGGCTGCAGCCATTCCCTCCCCTCAGGCGTATGTGGAACTCGCTACAGTGTCGAAACTCCACTGGCTGACACTGGCTAGCACCTTCCAGCAGCTGGTTTGACCCTGGTTGGCAAACAGCGGGCTTGGGTGTGGCTGCCAGTCAAAGCTCTGACAGCTCCCAGCGAATGGAAGACCGCGGCGCTAAACATATTCCGACCCGCAGCTCCAATAATGGTCTGTGCTTCGGTGGCCAGCAACTGCCCGTCCCAGCGCGTCAGGGAATCTCCAGTGGCTCTACCCCTAAACAGAGCGAAAAAGGGGCAAGTTGGCAGCCCAGGGGCAGAAGAGAAGCTCCAAAAATACATCACCCGCTAGTTTCGCTTCGTACCTTACAGCATTGAGAGCTCCACATTTGTGTGTACACGCAGGCAGTAATGCGCCGCCGCCGCCATCATGTCTTGATGCCTTCACTCATCCACAGTGATTCACAAACATCTCAATGTGCGACATGTGTGAGGATGCCATGGTATAAAAGCCCATCATTCGCCAGTTTCGGGAAACCCCACCTAACCCTCAATTTTTTCACGTCAAGTGCTTGCCAACGGCTCGCATCAGAACGGGAGCGCATTGTAGCACGGCTCGTGACAAATGCAAGTAATAATCGAGATTGCAGTAGACGTTGTTTCACATCGACTAATCAACCTCCAACCGGCCTGATGCAGATAATGCTCCGTTTGCTGCACAAATATCTATGAAAAATGGTCTACTACTGGATGTTGCCCCCGCACCATGTACCAAATGCAATGCAAGATTAGTCTCCAAGGATTATTGGCCCGTGTTGGAATTCATCATGTTAAATGTTGCTGATCGATATGGTGCGTGACTGCAACTTCATCTCCTTCGAAATCTTCGCAGAATGGACACTTTACGGTCGGCACACCAGTTCCCACGTCTGTTGTGTCGCCTTGCGGCTCATCCAGCTCAGGCATAAAATCTGCCAGGCTCCTAGGCGGCGGACCTTCCGGGAATTCATCATCGTATCTCATATCCGTATATCTCCTTGAGAATCCCGACGAGGATGCTGGCATTATAGCGGAACTGCCCGCGGCCGGTGCACTCCCATTATCCATGCGCTGCACTCGACCTACTTGGCCGTCGCGAAGTCGCACTTTAATTCCTCTTGGGTGATTCCCTCGGGTGAGAATGTCCTGCACTACCCCATTCGTCTCTGCGCCGGTAGGTTGGTCCTCTTTGAGAATAATGAACACCGGGGCACCAGGGACAACTTGTGACAACGTCGGGACTGTGCCGGCGACTTGCTGGGGAGTCGGCGGAGGTATCCCAGATTGCGGCCCCCTTGATTGGCGAGGTGGACCGCGCTGGTTTTGATTCGACCTTGGAGGCCTTGGTTGGCGGTTTCGTGGGCGGTTCATAACAGTCCAAGAAGATGTCGCAGCAATGTGATATCCAAAAACGAATATGCAAAGCTTCCTTTTTGGGTGCTAATGCAGTGCCGTTGCGCCCAAGGTTGATCAAAGTTTAGCTTTGCAATCAGATGGGTTGAGTGGGGTTAAACCACCAGCCTCGAAATATGCTTACTTACCCTGTAGTTCCGCACCACCTGGTGGCAACCCAGATCCCGGCAGCTATCTTAGGTTCTACAAGAACACACTTCTAAGGTAATAAATCCTTGGAAATCAAAGAGGCAGCGTGAATCTAAAACATGATGCCCAAATACGTAGGATGTACAATACAACCCTTGAATGATTGGTAGTCCGACACCTTGCTGCATGGAACCTTGCCGGAAGATTATAGGTCTGGGCATTTTTAGCTAAAATAAATGAAAAGTAATAGACAAATAAATAGTTACCTACAGATAATCTCTTGGACTTTTTTGAAGATTATTTTGTCTTCAGAGATCGGTATAATTTTGGCTATCCCAGCTTGTGTAGTGGGTGGTCGAGAAGTACCTTCATCAGAATCATTCAAGGGTTGGATTGTAAATCAACATAATGTATAAAATATGGTGATCTGAAGCTCAGTATGAAAGAAAACGAGGAACAAAGAATAAAAAATATGTTCGGGTAAATTTCTCCACCATTATATTATATTAACAAGCTAATTTCCCGCATACTAGGGATTTTTCCAGCTCGATAGAGTTGAGATGTCTAACTACCATTCTCTAAAATTCCTTAACGCCGAATGCTGTTTTCTATGAAATGATGTCCAGTCTTAGTGAATACCCTGCTAAGATTATGCAGAGCCCTCATTCTCGGGAGCCTTTGTCTCCTTTTTTCGGATATCTTTCCAACCAATCCCCCAAGATGTCAGGAACATTAGACAAGCTGCAGCAGTGGTGAGATAAAACACTGAATCTACACTCTTGCAGTAAGCGGCCAATGCCTGAGGAAGATCCTTGGCAGGTACAACTTGTCTCACAGCTGTGGCACCTGCATTGACGATGGCATCAGCATCGAGATGCGGGAGTCGAGAAACCAGCTCATTCTTGAGTTTGGTGCTGAAAATGACCTCAGATACAGATACGAATACTGCGCCACCAAATGTTTGCGAAAAGACCAAGACTGCCGTGGCGATCGATGTAACTTCGGGCGCAGTATTTGCCTGGATGGCGATGATAGCCATCTGCATACCGATACCTCGTCCAAGACCGATAATAATCTGATACCCAGCCCATGTGGCGACGCTGGAATCGGGCGAAAGCGTTGTCAACAGACCGTTTCCTACCGCCATAATCATCGCGCTGAGCACAGAGAAAGGCAGATAGTAGCCGACTTTTGATACTGTAAAAATGTTAGAACCAAAAAGCAATGTTGCGAGGCAGGAATCGAGACTCACCGATAACACCAATAGAAACTGCTGCCACAAGTTGGCTGAGAATGCTTGGAAGCAGGTTTACGCCGCTCTTGAAGGGCGAAGCACCTTTGACGGACTGGAAGTAAATGGGGAGATAGTAGGCGGCGACGAAAACAGTGACAAAGAGTAAAAGCATCGTGAGGCATGCAGTCCAGACCTCCCTCTTCCGAACAACTGACAGAGGGATCATAGCACGATCGCCGGCCCGGTGTTCCCACAATATGAAAATGATAAGTGTGGCGGCACCACCACAGAACAGACCGATGATTGTAGCAGAATCCCATGGGTACTTGGTGCCTCCCCATTGAAGAGCCAGGAGAAACATAACAGTGCAAGGCGAGAAAATTAAGAAGCCAGTTATGTCAAGCCTTGTTGTTAGAGTCTTGAAGATGGACTCGTCGGTTTTTGCAACCCGATCGGGAATGTTGATAAGCAGGATCAAAATGGTACAAACGGCACCGATTGGTAGATTGATATAGAAACCTGATGGCTGTTAGGACGACTCCGTAAAGGAAATATGAGTTTACTGACACCATCGCCATGTTGAGTACTCCGTCAAGGCGCCACCCACGAGCGGGCCAAATACAATGCCCAATTGAGCACATCCCATGAGGATTCCCACCAGAGGAGGTCGTTTTTCAAGAGGAACCGAGGCGGCAATCATGGTGAAAGCTCCGTTTTGGATGCCAGAGGATCCTATTCCAGCAACCGCTCGACCAATGATCAGCATGTTTGATGAAGTGGCGACACCGCAAATGAGACAGCCCAGTTCAAAGATCAAGAGAAATCCCAAAAAGAGCCACTGTAAGAGGATGATTAATACATATCGATGTTGAAAGTATAAAAAGAAGACATACCTTTGACTTGAAGTAAGTGTACAACTTTCCAGAGAGGGGCTGGAGAGCGGCGCTTCATGTTTGTTAGTGATTGAATGAACGTAGCCTCAAGATAAACGTACCTAGCAAGATTGTATGCACTTCCATACCACCCAATGTCGCCCAATGAATGGAATTGATCTGTGATGCGTGGAATAGCCTGTGGACGAACTTAGAGATCAAACTCGGAGCGAGGGGTTGAATTGAGGGGCAGGTTGCATACGGTCGTGATAATAGACATATCCAACAGCATGAGAAAAGCAGCGAGAGTAATGGAAGTCATCAAACTCATCAACTTCCACCCTGTTAGGGCTGTATCTGTGCCATCATTTGATGCATCGTCCTTTGGCGTCTCGCCCTTTGGGATATCATCCCCCGGATTAGTCGTATCTTCGAGCTTCTCATCGTATAGCGTCGGACCGGATGAAGGGCGTTCACCCCTTTCGTCGAGAACCAGAGACTCAGGGCGTGACTTGTCTAAGGTAGAGGATGCCATCTTAAAGGACCTCGTGATGGTGTTGTTGAATTGTTAGACAATGTTGGTTGTGTACTGAGTACGACATGGTGGCGACACGTCGTATTTATTGATCAAGAAATGATCACAGGCCGGAGATTACTGGAAATCCATAGGGCTGAATCGTTTGTGTTGGTGGTGCACTACGGACATCGGCATTCGTGATGATCTGCTAGTCGCGCGTGGCTTACGGTGGAAGTGGTCCGGTCGGAGTTGGAATTGAAACCCGAAATCCGCAATCCCGCTGCTAGCTGTCCAATAGTTCGGCCATCCGTTGGAGTCGGACGGAATAAGCTCGTCATTTTCGTATGGGTCGGTCGCATTTATAATTCCCGGTGTCTGCACCGGCCTCCAGGCAGACATTGTTGTAATATTTCATCCCAGTTTCGAGTTCATGATGACTCGTCGAGGTCTGGTATCTAAAATTCCCAGGGTCCAAAGACGTCTGTCATCCACGCCATGTCACCAAAATCCATTGCATTGGGATCGGGTAGATTGAACCCCGGTTGGGTCGCGTCTGTTGTCGCGTCTACCTGTGTGGCAGGGTTGGTCACGCCCTGACCCTGGCTGTTAGGCGTTGGAATACCTCCTAGATGTCTGGACACAGCTGGCTCCCACGAGGTTCGGATATTCCGCATTATTTTCGCTCCTTTAATAAAGAGGGTATCTTCGCCAGCCTCGGATTTAAGATGGTAGATTGAATCCAATCGGATAAACAACTCAACAGTCTGGTCCAGCAAAGATAGGATGTCTGCTGTGTTTCGGACCAATTCCTTGTCCCAGGCTGGATCCTCCGAGGTAGTGAGCCTGTATAGCGCCACCTGGACTTGGGAGAGTTGCACGTAGACCACAAAGGGCAAGCCAGGCATATCTGGGGGCGAGAATGATAGAAATAAATCATACCATTCGTTCGCCGCTCTTAGACAAGAATACATGCTCTCGATGCGTTGCGTCACAGGAATGGTTTGCATGAATAAGCCAACGGAGTGCACCTGAACCTCAACAGCAAGCATATGGGCTTGTAACACCTCTGCGGCATGTTAGCATGTAGAAACTGGGAATAAAGAAGACAGAAAACTGACTGTTGGGGATGAGATTAGGAACACTGCTTCGTATTTCTTGCAGACGAGAGAATAGACCCTTTTTGAAGACATATGTGGGAGCTTGGGACGATTCGCCCATAACGTCCTTTATGAGCAGCTTCTGCGCTTCGTCGGCTACGAGCTGATTTTTGATGAAAGCTACAAAAAGCTCATCTGACGGATACTCTCGATCTCTTTCTAATACTCTGAGGCAATCATCCATATGGGGGGTCCAGCGAAGAGTGTCCATTTTGCCAATAAACGAGGCCATCCTATTCATGTTAATAACAACGAATGTTAAAAATAGCATAGACTACTCACACTGAGGTTAGAAACCAGAGTGCCAAGACGGCTCTTCGTTCTTCCATTGTACGCAACCTAGGGGCAGGTGGGCGCCCTCCCCAAACTTTGAAACAGACGGTAAAGTATTGTTCTTCGATCGGGGCTCGAGTTAGAGTAAGGTCGTAGATAACGGCAATGGCCAACTGCGAGTACATGATGATGAAGGGCCTTGTTCCGGGACCTGAAGTCATTGTTGCCCTGCGAAGCTGATTAGAAAAACGGTGCAGATCGGATGGGCGCGGACATACCAAGCGAGGTAGGTGATGAGACCAAGAAGCACATCCATTGATCTTTCATGGTTAATCACAATCCTTGTAGCGATCTCTTGCCGCACCCTCTCTTTCATGCTGAACTGCTGCGGAGCGGACATGGATGTGATATTCATGATACACATCCACAAAAATGGGCGTTCTTCGCGTAGGGATGCTGCTGTCGTGTCATGTTCTAAAATCATGAAAGGAAAGTTCTGTAGCCAATCCCGAAATTTGTCAAGATATATCTCGGCTTCCGCCGGTGTTGGCTCCGGCAATCGGTAGGTATCGTTGATATCTGGCGCTGTCGAGTTTGCCGATGATCCCTGGGCGCTGTTGCCCATGCTAAAGCTATGAGGTATTGATGTTGAGATGGCCTGAGTTGTGGATGAAGTCGCAGCAGCAGCTAGAGAATCTAAACGGCTCGTAAGGGCCATGGAATTGGTAGCGAACGGCGCTGAGCTTGAAGGTGAAATGGCTTGTGAATTGGTTGCCTGGGTTGCTCTTAGGATGGACACTAGGTCATCGAGCTTCTCTTCTAATTGAGCTGTCCTTGAAGCAGTCGCCTTCTTGGTGACCCGCTTCCTGGATGTGGCCATGGGCTGACAAATTTTGCCCAGGCGATGACAGCGCTCGCACACATCGCCATCTGGCCGCAGAATGCATTTGCATTTGGCGCGCGAGCAATTTGTGCATGAGCGACCATAGCCAGCTGGCGTGCCATGCGACGATCTCTCCTCTGTCGGCGCCATCGTCTCAGGCATGGAATTGACCTTCACATACGATGGGAGCGATTTGACGAATTCCGGTCGCAAGCGGACTCGAATCAGAGCAACAGCTTGCCACAGACGATTAGGGGATGTTTTCTGGCCTGTTTGATTGAACGGGGTTGGGCTTCGACAATCAAGAAGGTGCGATTTGCGCGAGCGGAATTGGGGTGCAGGAAGGCGAATACCGTGCAACTTAGCGGGGCGGGGAGGTAGCTTTTGGGGTTCACGGGATTCGGACTTGGCCAACCCCGGCTCTCCTTTACTTGATGCAGGTGACGCGCACAACCTTGCTGCAATACCACGGTTGGGTCTGTCCAGACCGGGCTACGGGACGAATCCTACCCCATAATAAGTGTGACTGGCCTGAAGATGCGGCAGCTGCATGTGCGTGTGCCAACTAGGCAATCACCTAACACCTCCTCCAAGCGACTGTCGGACAGATAACTGTCCGGTCCCCGGTGGTTGGATGAACAGGAGCAGACCGCTGGTTTAGGCTACAGTATTTGTATATTTAGGCCGGAAGGAAAATTACATCGGACTCGTTAAGAGTGAATTGATCGAAATAGCGGACTACACCAATTCTACTTGCTGAGATCTGCGTTTCCCGCCCGGCGGGGTGCCAAGCTTTTGAGCAACGGCTGTCAGTCAGTTGCAGCTCACGAACGGTAGGCTGGGACACAATTTCGCATTGATTTCTATCCGATTGGCCATGAAGCTTGGTCTACTCTAAAATAAATGTCCGTAAGTGATCTGAGGGATCCGGTCATGGGTCCCTTGGTTCCCCCGGTGTGCGGGTTTGGGTGGCAAGATCTGAAGCGCGAACTCCGGTGCTGATCTGATAAGATGGTTGGGCTAAAAAGGGAAGAGCCCGAATTGGGTGTCAAAGGCAATATGCAAGAAAAACCACAAGAGTAACCCGATCGGTGTAACAGTAAAACCGCGCTTAATTCCGAAGGCACGAAAAGACCGAATCCCAAGAACTCCTTTCTCAATTTTAAACCTGATTGTTGCTCGAATCATTGACACAAGAGAACGACCCGAGTCATGTTTCATTTCGGCAGCTTGTCTTCAAACTCATGGTGGCTGTTGGCTAGAACGGGTGGCGTGATGCCTCCTGATTGGCTATAGTGAGGTAGGTGTTAGTCTGGAGCCAATCAAAGCCGACGCTTCCCGCTCGTTGCAAATTCACGTCACAGACCAGTGGCCAATTCCGTACTCCTCCACTGTCATCTATTCAGACCAATCTCCAAGAAGGTGAGAAAAAAACTGGCTCACCATGGCGGCCCCAAGTGTTGCGGCAGCTGAAATGCTCCCGCGGTTCCTCCTCCCCCGATTAAGCTGGCGCACTGCTCAGTGCTCATCACGAGCAGCTTCACCCTTTCTTTCGGCCCAGCCGGGCGACCAACGACGACCCTTTTCGGCTTTCCAGGCTGGTCCTGCGACCCCACGATGCTCTCGCCGCGCAGAGAGTCCGATACTGAAGCGGGCCTTCCACGCAACCTCCCAAAGGCAACGCGACCACCATTTCGATACTCTCAAGTTCGTTAAGCGGCTTCAGACCGAGGGGTTCACCGAGGAGCAATCGGTAGCCATGATGAAGGTTCTCAACGACGTCATTGAGGAGAGGTACACCGCCCATAAGTATCAACCAGCATGCCAATTGGTTCTAACATATTCTTAAGCATCCAAAACCTGACCCGAACCATGGTTCTTCGCGAGGACGCCGCCAAAGCTACGTACACGCAGAAAGTCGACTTCGCCAAGCTCCGCTCCGAGCTCCTCTCGGCCGACAGCACCGAGTCCAACACGACCCGAACGGCGCACGAGCGTCTCACAAACGACATTGCCAAGCTAAGCAGCCGATTGCGGGATGAGATTAACCGAACGCAGGCCAGCGTCCGGCTGGACCTGAACCTCGAAAAGGGTCGCATCCGCGAGGAGGCGGTTGGGCAGGAGCTCAAGATTAAGGAGACGGAAACCAAGATAGAGCAAGAGGTCGCAGCACTGCGCGAGAAGCTCGAGCAGGTCAAGTTCCAAACGCTTCAGTGGCTTATGGGCGTCTGCACTGGTTTCGCCGCGCTGCTGCTTGGTGCTTGGAGACTGCTCATGTGAGTGCGGGGGTGGGCGCTGGAGGCATACCTGTTTTAGATTTTGGAGTCTAGAGGAGAAAAAGGGGTGTATAACGTAAAAAGTCATCAGCTGCTGTATGGTTCTCGAATACCTTGGGTTGGTTGGGAGGCTTTTGTCTTTCTTTCCTTCTTTTTTGCTTTTTTCTTTTTTTTAGTGCATAGTGTCAGCCGATCACCTTACCGATAGATTTTCTAGAGTCATGACAACCTGAAAGCAAAACTTCCTTTTTCTTTGCAAAGGAAATAAAAATCCAAAGCAACCGAACGATTACAATCCAAGTCTTGAATGATTGTGACAGAACTACTCCCCGTACAGTCACTGCACACAGTAGCCGTGTCAAAATTACTATAATTTCCAAAAGGAAATTAATCCTAAGAAAGATCAAGCACAAGATATTATATTTAGGAGAATATGCTGAATGAGATGGGAAAGCTAGGGTATAGTGCAAGGTGTAACAACGGTGAGAGGTGGGCGGGAGTAGTAAGAAGTGTGAACTGGTAACAAGTGTGAGCAAGTGACGGAAGGGTTGAGAGCAAAAGTCAAACGGGCAGTTGCGGTTCAGAAAATTTTATGAACTATATAAACTCATTTAGTATCATAGTTAGTCCTCTGCGCTTTCATCAAAACTACCACGAATCATTTCTAAAAATGCCTCGACAGATGTTTAGATTGACATCTACCATGCACCCTCTCACTCTACCACGTCTTCTTTCATCATCAAATCCTCTCAGACCAGGCAGCCAAGTGATACAGCATCTTATCCCGCGACCAAAATCCCAAACCATGACAAGGGTCATCAATATTAATGCTGTGATTGATACCAAATCGATTGATGTCAAATCGATTCATAGGGAATGGGTTGAAGCCAACCTCAAATACAAAGCTTCATTACCACAATGGACCCGATCCCGAATCACTATCTTTGCTATCATGGCCACGGTTACTGTTGTGTCAGTGCATTCGGCGATTTCTAGGTATTTATCATTCTATTCTTTCCCATACTCATTCCATACCCTCTAACAAATTTAAGAGTCCAAAATGAATTCCAAAACGATTCTTGAGAGAGCAGCAAAACAATAAAAGAAGGAGCAACACCAGACACGGCACGTGGATAGGCTCACCATCCAGCAGCGCTCAACTGAAAGGAGGACGTTTGGAGGAAATTTAACAAAACAGTCGGCAAAGGAGAAAATACGAGCTAACAAATACAATACAACCCTTGAATGATTGTCAGTCTGGCACTTTGCTGCATGGGGCTCTTGCCAAGAGACTTTACGTCTTAGCAATTTTAGCTAAAATAAATAAAGACAATAGCGAAAATAAACCCGCCTCCACCTTTATACAACAGCATCACAGTTTAACCATGCAGAATTCTCTCTCACCGTACAAGTCCAATGAATGCCAATTCGCAGCAGCTCCCTCCAAAACGACGCCCTCTGAGAACCAGGTCCCCCGCCCCCGCCCCCCACCCTGATCGCAACCCCACCATGACAGCCTCCAACAACGGTTCGGGGGCCGCTGATAGCCCAAGGATTCGGCTCTTTTTTATCGCTCCCTTCTCCATTCGGTGTAGCTGCCCTTGGCTTACACTCGGGGTTTGTTCCGATGTTCGGTGGTGGGGTAGTTGATGGCCCTTGTTTTTTAGACAGGGTCATTCAGCAACGTCTCCCAAATATTCAGAGAGACGGCATCTTTACCTCAACCCCGCGATACACCCCAAACCATGGCTTCCAGAACGAAAGTCTTACTCTTGGGTAAGATCAAGCAGTAAGATTTATAAACCTAGAATCGACATGCCCCCGTTGGCTCCCGACTAAGAAAATGATCTTCATAGCGCTCAGCATGCTTGGGATGCGCTCTCATCCGTCGCCGATATCATCACTCCCAAGGCCACCAACCGCCAGGACTTCCTAGCCGAAGCTCAATCCGGCGCCTTTGACGGCGTCACTTCCGCATACCGCACATTTGCCTCTGCGAGCATCACGGGCCGTATTGACTCGGAGCTTCTCGGTGCCCTGCCCAAGTCTCTCAAGTTCATCTGCCACAACGGTGAGTCGGATAATGAGATCCTGGAGCAACCATTCGGAAAATTGCACTGTGAATAATTCCGAGAGGATGAATGCTGATTGAACTTACCTTCTTGGGCATTAAGGGGCCGGCTACGATCAAATTGATGTCCCTGCTTGCACTGCACACGCCATTCATGTTTCCAACACCCCCAATGCCGTCGACGATGCCACCGCCGACTTGACCATCTGGCTGCTCCTCGGCGCCCTCCGCAATTTTCCCGGCTCAATGGCAAACCTGCGAAACGGCACCTGGCGCGGTAGCCCGCCTGTGCCCTTGGGTCATGATCCTCAGGGAAAGATACTGGGCATCTTGGGCATGGGAGGCATTGGCCGCAACGCCGCCCGCAAGGCTCGCGCGTTCGGCATGAAGATTCGCTATCACAACCGCACACAGCTGAGCCCGGAGCTCGAGGATGGCGCCGAGTATGTCGATTTTGAGACGTTGCTCAAGGAAAGCGATGTTCTGAGCTTGAACCTTCCTCTAAACGTAAGCCAAACCCACCTTGCCGCTTCTGTTTGCTCGCGATAACCGACTGATTCCCGCAACAATAGCCCAAAACCCGTCACACGATTTCGACGCCGCAATTCGACCTAATGAAACCAGACATTGTCATCGTAAACACCGCTCGGGGTGCCGTCATGGACGAAGCGGCCCTCGTTGATGCCCTCGCCAGCGGCAAGGTTGCCAACGTCGGCTTGGATGTCTACGAAAACGAGCCTGAGATCCACCCCGGTCTTGTATCGAACAACAATGTTTTGCTGGTTCCTCACATGGGAACCTGGACTGTCGAGACGGAGCTCAAGATGGAGGAGTGGGCTATTAGCAATGTCAGAATGGCTGTAACTGAGGGCAAGCTGAAAAGCATTGTGCCAGAGCAGAAGAATCTGCAGTAGATATCAATGCTCCGTTACGAACTATGGATTAGAGTGAATGGTGCAGCGACACGGCTTGGTTTGAGGAAAGAGTTTCTGATCAATACCTAAGAGAATTGAAATATTATTAGAGAGACGTGGTCAAACATTGTCACAGAAAAGAGGCAAATTATGTGAGAGTAAGAATTCTTTGTGATTGAATGTCTAACTCTACCCTGGCCACGGTTGACGGGCCCTTTTTTCCAGTTTCTACCCCATTCCTCTATATTGGGGGAGCATCTCAGTTTGGATTCTAATCCATCCATTTGTCCATACTATCATCCATTCATGCCTCGAAAGGGGAATCATGTTTAGCAGAAAAGCCAACGCCATTTTGTTGAAAAAGCAAGATTTTTTTACCCCTTCCTGCACCTTGCGGGGAATTGTCCTCGATGCAACGGGAGCAATTCCGGAAATGAGCAAATACAAAAGAAATCTTCATGAAATAAATAATAAATAACCGCAGGTACTCTGGCAACTCGCCCAGTTCCAGGTGACCATGCTAGTTCATGCTGTTGAAAAGAGAATTTTGCCGATTGCCGTGTCGAAATAAGTGGAAAAATTCGTTACACGTGGGAATCCAGTTGAAGGACCCCTTTTGGTATCATTACATGGAATATGCTTAGTAGCGGTAGATCTCGGCCTTGAAGGGACCCTCGGAGGGGAGACCGAGGTACTCAGCCTGGACCTTGGTGAGGGTGGAGAGCTCGACCTGGCAGTGAGCAAGGTGGAGACGGGCGACCTCCTCATCGAGGATCTTGGGGAGGACGTAGACACCAGTCTTGAGATCACCGGTGGAGGCGTACTCGACGTACTTCTTGCTCCAGGAAGCATCCTTGGCCTTGTAGAGGGCAATCTGGGCAAGAACCTGGTTGGTGAAAGAGCAAGACATGACGAAGGAGGAGTGACCAGTGGCACAGCCAAGGTTGACCAGACGACCCTCGGCAAGGAGGATGATGTGGCGGCCGTTCTTCATGAGGAAGCGGTCAACCTGGGGCTTGATGTTCTGGACAGAGGCGGCGTTGGCCTTGAGCCAGGCAACGTCGATCTCAATGTCGAAGTGACCAATGTTGCAGACAATGGCATCGTTGGGCATGGCCTCGAAGTGCTCGCCAGTGAGAATGTCACGGCAGCCAGTGGTGGTGACGAAGATCTGACCAATCTTGGCAGCCTTCTCCATGGTGGTGACCTGGTAACCAGCCATGGCAGCCTGGAGGGCGTTGATGGGGTCGATCTCGGTAACGAGGACGCGGGCACCCATGCCGTGGAGGGCCTGGGCACAGCCCTTACCGACATCACCGAAACCGGCGACGACGGCGACCTTGCCAGCAATCATGACATCGGTGGCACGCTTGATACCGTCGATCAGGGACTCACGGCAGCCGTAAAGGTTGTCGAACTTGGACTTGGTGACGGAGTCGTTGACGTTGATGGCGGGAACAAGGAGCTTGCCCTCCTTGAGCATGCGGTAGAGGTGGTGGACACCAGTGGTGGTCTCCTCAGAGACACCGAAGCAGTCCTTGAGCATCTCGGGGTACTTGGAGTGGACGAGGGAGGTCAGGTCACCACCGTCGTCGAGGATGAGGTTGAGCTTCTTGTCATCCTTGAAGGCAGAGAGCTGCTGCTCGAGGCACCAGTTGTACTCCTCCTCGGTCTCACCCTTCCAGGCGAAGACAGGGACACCGGCGGCGGCAATGGCGGCGGCGGCGTGGTCCTGGGTGCTGAAGATGTTGCAGCTGGTCCAGGTAACCTCAGCACCGAGGGCAGTGAGGGTCTCGATGAGGACGGCGGTCTGGATGGTCATGTGAAGGCAGCCAGCAATGCGGGCACCGGCGAGAGGCTGGTCGGCAGCGTACTTGGCACGGGTGGCCATGAGACCGGGCATCTCATTCTCGGCGAGCTCGATCTCCTTGCGGCCGAAGGCAGCGAGGGAGAGGTCGGCGACCTTGAACGTGTGGGCGGGGGCAGACATGTTGGCTGTGAGGAATGGAGAGAGGAATGGATGGATTGTAGAGAGAAGGGGGAAAAAAGAAGGAGCAAGAGGCAGCGGAGGAGGAGAATAAGTAGGAAGAAAATCTCAAAACTAGAGCCAGGTGTTGAGGGCGATAAGATGGGAGATGTGGGGGCCCCGGTCGATTGCTGGCTGCTGAGAGGCGGTCGAGAAAAAAGTGCCTGGGTCGGAGGGGGAGGGGTTACGTTCGGAGGGGTTGGTAGCTCCTTCCTCTGCCGGTGGTTTTCGGTGGGCTGGCATGGTGGGTTGGGCGGTGAAAGATGTGGAAGCGGCACAAAAGGAGGGGCAAATTTTTTGCTCCGACAAGAGGAACGATGCTAGAGCGGGGCATTTTTCATGGATGTTGCTGTGTCAGTGGCCTCGAAGGAGCGAGCAATGAGGTACTTTCGGGAGAGACAAATTCTTACTCATGGCAGTACAGCACCTCCGTCCGCGAAGGCGAAAGATTGACCTTTGTGGCCCTGCTACACCTCTTTTGCGCCAGGTCTCTGCCGCTCTTCTCGCTTCTCTCGCTTCTCCCGCCTCACTTTGCCGCAGCTACGATCCCTCCCCCAGCAACGGAGGAGCAGCGGTGCAGAGGGTCCGAAGGTTGCAGACAAGTGGGGTCTGGAGGTGCAGTACCTGTTACTAGCCCAGGATACATCTGGCATAGGAAGCGGGCGGCCAGAGAGTGAGCATCAAGCGCCAAGCGTATTCGTAACAGCTACCCGCAATGCTAAGCTACCGCCGTTCGGTGCAATTTTTTTTTTCTCTTGTCAGGGACCACGTTGAGATTTCTGGTGCCATGACTGGGCCAACCGCTCTGATTCGACAACTCTGCTGCGTTCTTTTCCCTTATGGTGCCCTAACTCAATTATTATTACAAGTCTTTTCCCCCACGAGCAACAGGCCTTAGCTTGGCTTTTGCTGAGCCGAACCTTCAATGACCTGTGCCGTGTCACATTTGCACTCCATGTCTCTCCTCCCCTCTCTCCTCATTCGGTTTGACTCTCAAGCCCCCCCGCCCCCCGGAAGCCGAGGGCCGCCTTCTCTCACGCCTCGTGCCTTGTGCTGCAGCTCCCTGGCCCCCAACTGGGTCCTTTTCAACCTGATCCTCGCTCTACTGCGAGCCAGGCCTCAAAATTGCTGGCGTGGCTTGTCAGAACGGTAGTCTGATTGCCCCTGGAAACACCACCAACCCCACCATGTCCATCCTGCCCCCAAAGGAGCTCTAGCTACATGTTCGGCGACTGACCCCCGGTCCGACCATTGAAAAACATGTCTTTCCCCGAGTCAAGCATTTGGAACGTGGCATGATATCTTTTGCATTCATCTCCATACTATTTCAGTCTTGACAACCCCTCTCTGTAGAGAGACGGTCATTGCCAAGCTAGTATACCAAGGCAGGCGGTCGGTGTCTTGTCCTCATAAACCATACATGTGTCCTTCGCCTTGAGGGATGGGTGAGCTCCCTCCAAACTGGCCCAGGCATGATTGAATCACCACAGTAATCATCATCACCACCTCCTGACGTCTGCTTTTAAGTGCTCCTCTTTGTCATCGCTTTAAATCTAGACCAGCACTCAATTATATTCCACATTGTCCGGAACGCCGCCAATGCAAACCGTCACTGAGCGTCTCATTTTCCCAAAATTCCCTCGAGACACCGTATATCCCTCTCCTAACCCCAATTTATTTTGGCAACAAGTTCTCCCTCACAGCAAACATCTTAGCACTGACATTTGCCGTGAATCCATCCACCTGCTTGCTGTACTGCTCCACCTGCTTGGCGTTCAGCATACCCTCGAGCCGGCTAGGCTCCTGGGGCAGCTTGAACAGTCGCTGCCACTCGTCCTCGGGGAGAAGAGTCTGCTTGGCAGCGGCGCGCTGGGCATTCTCAGCCTTTCGCTTCGCCTGCCATTGTGTGATCTTGGTCTGCTCTCGGCCAAGCTGTCGCTGGTAGAACTGGAAGTTGTTGAGGTCGGTGTAGTGGGACTCGATGCTCTCCAGGAGGAGGTCGCAGGTCTTCTCGAGGAAGGGGTCGATGGCCACATCCAGAGCGTCGATGGAGGGGTACAGCGGGGGCTTGACAGTCTCGCGGTTGAGGTCGGCCAGCGAGCCGGGCTGCTCAATCTCGCCCTGGACGGGAGCCGAGGGGATCTGGTGGAGGAAAGTGGTGAGGAGGTGGGAGTTGTGCACGTTGATAGGGTACTCGACAAGGATATCCTTGAACGAGAGCTTTGACTTCTGTAGACTATCATGCACCCAAGTCAGTTGCGGCTTCAGGGTCGCACCCTGGGGGCTCAATATTAACTCACGTCTCGGTTGTGAACTTGCCCTCCTTGTAGGCGGCCATGAAGGCGTTGGAGAGGCGGAATGCCCGAAGGGTCAGGTTGCCCTGGGAGCTCTTGCTGGCGTCGTAGACGAGAGCGACGGTGTTCTCGTTGTCCTTCTGGTAGTGGACCTGGTTCTCGACAAAGCTCAGGTTGAGGAAGTTGCCCATGGTCGCGCTGGTGTACCAACCAACGTTGTTGGCATCAACGTTGACCTCCTTCAGGTGTCGGATCATGTCGTTCTGGTAGGTGATGTTGGCCTTCTGTCGGGGGGCAGCCGAGGCGAGCAGCGAGGCGTCGTTGTTCTGGTGGCTGCTGTCGGAGGTGGTGTTGTCGACGGAGGGGAAAGGGAAGGTGTTGGTGACCTCGAGGAGAGTGTCGCGGTCCATGCCGACGATCGATCCGGTCGCGGTCGAGGGGAAGGCCGAGGAGCAGTGCTTGGCAATCTTCATGATGACCTACAGGCGCGCCGTCAATACTCCCACCTCTCATCTCTCATGGCTCATGAGGGGAGGCCCCAAAGGTGGGGCGGGGCAGTTGGACTCACCAGAGCCTCGACCTGGACCGCCTGGAAAGGCGTATCGTTGGGAACAACGTCACCCATTTTGACAGAGGTTCGGGGGCAATATTCACGGGGCCGCGAGAGACGGGGAAACGTTCGGCGCGCAACGAGCGGGTGGTGTTGCAAGATCTCGGGGCTCGGGACTCTGGAAGTGGGAATATCGAAACTTTTCGCACCCGATTTGTGGGCGTTGTGGGATGAGGGCGGTGTGGGGCGGCAGATTTCTATATCCTGTCACCATTTACTCTGCCAACCTCACACCGAAACCAAGCGGGTTTACAGTATTGGCTGAGTTTGCCTGTTGTGTTCCTGGGCACGTCAATGAGATCAGCGCAGCCTTTTTTTGGGGTGTGTTCTTTTCAACTGTCAGTTTTTTCTCCCTCAACACTCAGACCATGCCGCAAACCACAATCCCCATAACTCTAGCTCACAATGGTGCGTGCATGTAAATGCAGCGCATATCCTATGCATTTCCGAGTGCGAATTGATGGTATCTGCGACAGAGGTAAAATTCTCTCCGAATCAAAAACGCCTTTATTTTTATCTATATCCTCTTTTTTCATTCCAACCAATATCCACCGTATAAATTCCCACCTCCCAGCCGTGACATAAAAAATTCGTAACGTCCCGTCTACATCTGGCTCGTGCGGCCGGCATGCCGGGCAACTCCATAGCCAACGGGCGGGAAAGCCGATGTACTCGGCCACGGACAAGAGTCATTGATTATCGCAACATCCGCCGGGACATCGTCCTGCAAAGCCCTCCGAAGTGGATTCTCGTCTTCAGCGCCCTGCGCATACGCCTCACTCCTCCCAAGGAATGATCTCCCAGGACTCCACATTGTCACGAATGATTAGTCGGTGTTGATCAATCTTCCAAAACGCATACATGGCGCGAGTCGCGCCTGCAGCTTCTCGATGCGCCGGTCCTCTACCGCCATTCTTGGCGTCCTCTCTCGTCCTCCAGAGGCATGTGGCTAGGTTCCGCAAATCCGAGTCCGGCTCTCCGAACCAATATCTGATCCTTGTCAGCAAAACAACACCTCTATCCACACACAAGTCGGTTTCTTACTTGAGGAATCCTCCGCTGGCCACCGCCTCAGCATGAGCGGCCTTGTCCAGGCGGCCGAGATCGGCGTATTCTGTGCTCTTCTTGATTTGCGACCGGAAAGCGACAATGTAGAATGACGTCTCTTTGAAGCCCTTTCCGGACTCCGCGGCTAGGCGCTTTACTTCCGAAATGACTTCGGGCCAGTTAAATGAATCAATGTAGGGTGCTGTCGCGTAGTCCTCGCGAATGGCTCGGAAACGGGTCAGGCCCCTCGCCAGGATTCCGTTCTCATGGTTGACTGATTCCAGGTCAAGCAAGTGTTGCTGCTCGGTGTATGGAGATTGGATCAGATAACGGCCATTTACCAAAAAGTCCTGGCTGATGTTCTCGAGTTGGATCTCCGGGTGGCCGTTTGCGAGAGGACCAAGCTCAGCCCCGGGAGCGTTCTGAACTTCCACAGCAGCCATTGTGTGTCTGGTGGTATCTAGAGGGGGGTGGTCTCTCAATTGAGTTTGCGCCGGGTCAATTGGCACTGATGCGGTCGAGATGATGGTCAATTCGGTGTGAGGGCTGGCGAGGAAGGGAAAACTACGAAGCAGATGAGCGTTGACCAGGCCAGCAGAGCCCAGCCTTTTTATCAGATTGATACGCGCGTACCGCTCTGGGTCTCATTAGGCAATTTAGCATGGAATAACGAGCTAAATGACACCATCCCGGCTTGATTTATTCATCCACCGGCGAGGTGGGCCGCTTAGACGCCTGTCAAAGGCTCCTCAGCAACCTTGTTGGGTACGGGCTACCGGGCTCGACGACCGACAACGGCCCCTCGGGCATGGCCGAGAAGCAAAAAAAATTCCCAACCCTCAATCTGCCGAGCCCTTATCTCGCATGGGAAGGGGCCCTTCTGAGAGGAACGCGCCACCAGTATTACAGCTTATAGGGGGCGCTCTCGCAGTCTCCGATGCTCACATCTCAGAAATTTGTTGCCGCCGGTCTCGACTCGAGTGCTGAGGAGGCGGAGTATGTTAGGCCGAACCAAGTCCCGAAACTCTGACACCCAGACCACGTCTTGGCCAGGAACAACACACGCGACAATTTCCAGGCTCGAAGTATGGTCGCGACATTTTCCGTTATCCCTAGCCGAGCGAGACGAAGCTGTGCCCCCGATAGCCTCACCGCCAGAGGCCCAGGCAATCGTTTTCCCGCAGGCCGGCAGTTGCGTGAAAACAACGCGAGACGACGCACAGCGAGATAGGAAGCAAAGGAACATCGGAAATCAGATGCAGCGCTAACGCAGCCCGCCATGCGGCGGCGACTGTGCATAAGCCGCTAAAATGGCGACAGTACGCTCTACTATCTGTCACCCTTGCAGCATGTCTCGTCGCATCTTGACTCAGACTCGGTCACCCATCATCTCATGCGCTCGAACCTCTTTGCGGCTGCGATCCTCACAATCAAGGGGTAAAAAAGTCAATTGCCTTTGGAAACCTGGTCGAGTTATGCTTTTACTCGACGATCAGACACGTAAACACGTCAGACGCCACAGGGATGTCGACATTGCCAGATTGTCTTTGATATCACTTTGCCGGCGGTGTAAGTGATATTGTGCTGTCATACATTCCATTGCATGGCCTATGAGGTTGCGCTGCCCGTACTTGGATAGCCCGTGGTTGATAATGCTGTGCAATGCTCCCAGCGCCCCTTTGGGTAGCATAGCAGTGTTGCTATGTTTGGAAACCTCACAGCTCAGCGCCATCTTTCATGTCTGGTCGCCTCTCCTTTAACCATTCTTTGGCCATCTCATATGTCCCCAGATATAACCCACTCCCCAGCATCGTCCATCCGGACCGCAGAGCCGCACCCCGGAAGAATCCCCGCACCCCTCTTTCGACGTACACCTCTTGCGTCACTGCCCACGCCCCCTTTTTCACTGCTCTACCTTGGATGGCTGCTGTGGTCCCATCGTGGCTTTGAGACCCTGCTCTCAGCATCATCCGGGTCTTGACCACATCGCTGGGCGTGGTAATAATGGCTGCCAGGGCGCCCGCTCCCCCGGCGCTGCACCCAGTTACCACTCCCGTTTCCAGAATACTTCCTTTTGCGTTCCCGCGATCTGAAGCCCTCGACTTCCGAATTTGGCTTCGTGCATATTCGAAAATTGGGAACTGGAGCGCCGTGAAAGGGAGGTTCCGTGCGACGAGAGCCGAGTATCCCGTAAACAGACGTCTTCCCGATCCTGGTCCGCCGAGCTGACGAATCGCCCTCAGCGATGTGGACTGTCCTATTCTTCCTGTGGTTTTTTGGTCTCCCTGGATCATTTGAGCGTTCTGCTTGATAATCTCTGCTGGAGCAAGAACCAGACATGATGCCAACTCGGCGATAGCAGAGGCCGACGAGTGCACCACCGGCTCTGGGAGGGTCGATCTCCCAATTAGCTGCTTGGCGCTCTCATAGGTTGAGAAAAACAGTCCCGCTGATCGATTGCGTTAGATAAGGTTCTTGGTTGGGGGATGATGTGATTGATCAGGCTGACCTGCAGGGAGTGTAGCCAAAATCACACTCCCGATGCCCTGATACAAGCCCCGCAGCAGCGGCGTGCTTCTCGTGGAACCTGCTGCGTACGTCTTTATATAGTCTTGGCTCTGGTATCGAGTTTTGAGCGTGTCCAGAGGATAGACTAGGAGGTCGACAGTGAAGGCTGCGGCGGCCCCAGCCTAGACAGAAATGGTGCCATGTAAGTCACGATGGTCTGATATTGGTGTCGCGTTCTGGCACGCACCACGTAGATCTCGATCATGTTCCGACTCCCGGTCAGATTCTGACTGCGTGCTGAACCAGGATTTTCCTGGTCCTCCTTGCAGCCCTATGTGCTATTTAAATTGGAATTTGCATCGATAACTGACGTTGGTAGGTGGTGATGTCAGGCCGTGTGTCGCATACTGTGTAGCGTCAAGGATACCTATCAATTACCCTATATTGATAGGTTGAAGTCGCAAGTCTCACATCAAGCTTTGCACTAATGCCTTGTTTCCGTTGGCACCTCCAAGTTCGTTTCTGGGATGTAAAATAGGCCACTCAGTAAAAGTTTTCTCGCCTGTATTGGTTGTTTTACGATTAGAAGCCCACACACGAAATCTTAACATGGGCAAGTGTCCTTCCCCAAGTGCCAGTCAACGATATAAGCCAACGCCACAATAGGTAGTATCCAACAAAATAAAAAAAAAGTATCATTCACATTAACAATGCATATAAGTCATGGCTGTTTTCCACCTCTATATACATGCCTGCAGACCCGGGGAACCCCACTAATGTTCACCTAGTTCTATATTGACTCCATTCCCACGATCCAAAGATGCTTGCGTTTCCCGCCTCTATATTTCGTACCTTATGCCCAAACCGATGCGCGCTGGAAAATTACAACTTGCTTTTGATTCCTCCCGTTTCCTCATTGACTACAGCGACAATGACGCAAATGTCGTCAACCTTGCCGCCGTGCCAGTTCTCTTGGGGGTAGTACTTTTGAACCTCCTTGGCGAAGGGTCCGTCAAGCTTGGTGTTGACGCTGGCTCGCTTTGCTGCCGTCACGATTTCGGTAGCGAGCAAGCTCTGCAGCGTTACGGTCTTGCGGTTGGTATTTTCGGGCAACTCGACCAGCGGTCCCAAATCATCAGCCACGCGAGCACCGCCCGCTTCCGTCATTTCCCAGGCACCGGTCGAGACCAAAGCCCTGCTGGCAATGCGCAGAATATCTTGGTTAAAGAGATTGTCGAGGACACCGTCTGTTGCAAATACAAGAACATCTCCATGGCGAAGCGAATGTTGAGTAACGTCAGCGTCTCGCGGGAGATCGCTAAGCTGGGCACCCCCAAATGCAGCCATACGGGCTGCGACGCTTGGGGGCACGAGTGATAATTGAAAAGGAGTATTGAAAGCATGTGTTTGGGGCTCGGAGTAGCTGTGCACGCCGTTTAGCCGTAATTGTAAGAAGCCGGAATCTCCGAGGTTTGCCACGTCGAGGGAGCCGTCAGCATTTGCAATCGCTACACAGGCGGTACTTCCTCCGGCACGTAAGCTGCGATCTGAACAAATGGCTTCGTATCCCTTCTGCATGAGCCTCCTCGCCGTAAGTGGCGGATCGCTTTCGGTGCTGTGCTCGTGGGCAGCGACAGCCATGTAATCACAGAATCCGTGGGAAAAGTCGGCCGGATCGACGCCCGAATCTACCCAACCACCAACACCGTCTGCAACACCAAATGCCACCGACCCAGAGTCGTTAATCCTGCTAATAAAGAAGGCATCGTGGCCGGATTCGGGACGGGCGGATGGACGACGGTTTCGTGGGGGCTGGATGCGATTGTAAGGATTGAAGTGAAATACGTGGGAGGCAGGGTCGTATGGCCGGTCTTTAGCGATGAATGAGGAGGCAATATGGTAGGAGAACTTGGGCGCATTGGCCAACGTCGAGTAAAAGTGCGACATGAGACAGGTTGGCACTCTTTTTAGGGGACAGAAAAAAGATCGTGACGAGGATCTCGAAGGAGCTGGGACCGGGTCAGGATGCGGGGGCGACAGGAAGCGGCAGCCTCGGGAACTGACCTTTCGTAAGGGATCGCAGTGTGCTCGTGGCAACTCGGTTGCAAGTCGCCATGATGGATCGAGACCGTCAGGACGAGGGCGCGCCGCAGAAGTTGTCGCAAAGTGTGGGAGGGAGATGAGGGGGGGCTAGAGAGGGCACCTGATCGGTCGCAAAAACCCTGGTATACTTCCGATAAATATCAATTATAGAACGAGCATTTTGGGTGTGAAAATAAACGCGGGAGGTGGAAACGAAGAGAGCGGCAAAATCTCGTGATGGGGAGAAAGTGTTGAGTGGAAAGTGAGGTGAGAAAGGGTTCAGTAGTGGCTCCGTCCCTATCTAATCTCATGTTTTCTGGCACCAAAAGCAAACTTCCATTGGCGAATGAGCCCCTCCAATCCTTGAGGACCAGGGTCCCAGGCCACTGACAAGCCCTGAAGACGACTAGCTGAGCCACGATGAGCCAATCGTTACAAGCCACTGGTCACGAGCCACAACACGATTTCACCAGGCGGGTCATGCTGCTCTTGTGACCGTTGGAGATGGTGAGCATGTTCATAATATCAGATCGGAGAAAGATTTGGGAAAATAACGTGGTGTTGTGTTGGTGTTTTCACTCATATTGATAGGCTCGATCGGAGCAAATTTATTGTTATCAGGCTTCGGCGATTTAAAAAAAACCAAATCCGTCCCTCATTTACCGACACTCCGAGGATAACCATGACCCCTCCACATGCCGGTCCCAACGCCGAGTCCAATTTAGGAGCCAATATTTTTTAAAAGTTTCGGTGTTTAAAGCGCCCAAGAATTTTGAAAAGCAGGCAGGACTGATCTAATAGCACATCTTGGCCACTCTAGTTGATCTTGAGTGGCACGGGCTCGAGGTACAGCTTGATTGGGATGTAATTTTGAACGACGACCATATCACCTATTATTTGTTTTTGTGTTAGCCATATACCAAGTCGAGACCGTATCAATGTTTCTTCCCCTCCGCCATAGCGCTGGGGTCAGGCGTGCACGTACCATCGTAGTTCTTGATGCTCCAGGTCTTGTCGCCAGCGGGAGAAGCGATCCATCCTGGCTGGACCCCTTTGTAAGTGATCTCTCGGAAACCCTTCTTGTCTGGCGTGCCAATGGTGAAGTCCTTCCAGCTGTATGTCTCCTTTCCTGTGATCTTGTGCTTGGATGGGTTCGTCAGGTCTCGGAGCTCGAGAAATCCATTCATGCCAACGAGGCCGAGGGCGTCTTCTTCAGGCTTGCTGGGATACGGCTTAATGCTGACTGTCTTGGCGGACTTCTTGCCAGCTGTGGCGGTAGTGACTCGAAGTGGCGTAGAATTGGGCGACACGCCAACCATGTCGTTTTTCAGAGAGAGTTGCTTGTTGTTGAGATCCTTGAAGCCACTGCATTTGATGTCAGCTGAAATGTACAAGACATTTATGTGGCCGACGCTTACGTCTTGATTGTGATGGCATATTGCTGAGGGAGCTGGCGCTCAACAAGGTCGCGCCTGGCGACGCCTGCAGTGGCGGCACCCACGAAGGCGAAGACCGATAGGACACTGGAGAACTTCATATTGAACGAACGACTGTGATGACGATGCTGTCTGAAAGGAATGGGATCTGGCGAAAATTAAAAAAGGAAGAGCGAAAATAAAATGTGGACAACCAGTTGACCTGAATGTGAAAGAAAGGGTAATTGATGCCAGCAAGGTCGACCTTGAGAAGAAAGTAATAAAAAGAGTGGAAAGTTGGATGCCCGGACGAACTCAAATCAATGGCAGACGAGGGGAATAAATATCAAAACGACACCCTTTCACTCGAGCACTGCTAGCCTGGAGTTCATGAGATGCTCGGTCCTGTGTGGGGACTTGGCATCATTTCACACTTACACCACTGGCAGACTAGGAGATGCCGCTAAGCAGCCACGCCTGAGAGCGCGCCTAGCTCACAGCTCTTCCCAAGACGAAACAGCTGGATGCCCCTTTCGGTAGGTTGGTAGATGCAGGGCGCTGTCTCAGATAGACGCTACGCCGCCAATGCCCCCTCAAGCTGCAAGCCGGTGTAGATGCACGAGCGGTTCAGCCGCAGTGTCTTTAGGTATGGCTTGGGAAGACTGCAGCCAGACCCCGCTGCGCCGTTTGGCGACACTGGCAATGCTGCACGCGTTTATTTCTTTTTTCCTTTAGATTGAGATACCTACCATACGGCCCTTGAATGATTGCCAGTCCGACCGACATTTTGATGCATTGGGACTTGCTCAAAGACCAAGGACTTTGCATTTTTAGATAAAAAAAATACTGGAATACGTTCTCTCAAAGATAATCTCGTAGGGTTATCTTTGTATTATTTTTGCTTTAGACAATGTGGTAATTTTGACTGGACCAACTTGTGCAGCGGCCGTAGTGGGCAAGCACCTCCATTACAATCATTCAAGGGGTGGATTGCAAGTGGATGTGATGGGAAAAGATGGCGCTCGCTTAGTGTCTCACCAAACCGTTTGGCTGCAACGGGCCCGTCTCCCTTCATCTTGGCGGCCATGAGAGCATCAGCTGGGTTGTGTTGCTCCACGGCGCCAAAGGCTCCAGCAAGGACCAAGAGCTTGATCTGCATGCTTAATTAACTTAAGGATTTGGCACTAGATCACGAGAGCGAGCATCATCTGGTTTCCTCCGATAGATGAGCAGTTGACACTGGTGTGGCGGCGTCGCCTCACACGGGCTCCCGAGCTGTGCACTTGCTGATCGTGGTTTCGCCTCTTCTTCACATTGAACGAACGACAATGCAAGTTATTCGCCGCAAGAAAGATGGCGTACGATTGGTTAAGCCAACGGACCACATGATGGTTGGTGATGACTGCAGGGAGGACGGGAGCCGGGCGTTTTGCTAGTCTGTATCACGTCCAGGTCAGGACGGCGAACTACTCCACATGGTCATGGCTCCAGGAGGCTTGCCGTTGTTTTTGGTAGTCCCAACTTTTGTCCTGTTTTCTATTTTCATCCCTTGCTGTAAATTAAACTACCGAGCCCGGAAACTTCTACTCGGTTGGGGTGCCGACGCAAATTTCAGCACTGTCCCTTGAGTTGTTGGCTCAAGGATTTTACCATCATGACTCGGTCTAATCGGAGAGGCCAGAACGTTCGATGCATCTCAACTACATCCAAACCCAGTCATACAGCAGGGGTAGTTGGATATTTCACATCTTCTTCTTTATTTTTATTTTACCGCTTAAGGTCCGAACGTTGTGCCAGCTTGGTAAAGAACGGCAGAACACATTCCAGCCGGACTCAACGCTGCACGATGGAAACTCGCATTCTCGTGCTTCTGATGGCCTATTTCCATCAATTGAGACGAACTGCACTTACATACCTCGGTAATATGACAGCTCTGAAAGAAGCTATCCGACGGGAGATCGCCTTTTGATTCATGCAACTGGACACGGCTATTGGCCTAATAGAGAGACTCGTTTTCCAGCCTACAATACTCAAACTGGTAAGATTAGACAAAAATGGCAGTTCGGTACGGAAATTATTTTCTCCATATGTGATACATCAGTATTGCTGTCATGTTTATGTGACTCGGTCATTTTGACAGGAATATGTTGATTTCAAGGGTCCGGGTTCATTTCCGTCCATGATTCACATCTTTGCATGAATGCCGCCATACCCCCAAATATGAATTCCATCTATACGAACCGTTAGAGCTTTGTTTCGCAAATCATATCATTTGTCTTATGTCCCTTCTTCCTGAGTATCCTTTATAATTGCATTTTCCTTTCGGATACTCGGCAGTGTTCATACCGGCTCAGGTCTTGGTCTCTGACACCAGTATTGTCATACATGAGGGATACGGGCGAGGCCTTAGCAAATTTGAATATGAAAAATTGATTCTAGTTTTATTTCTTTTTAAAATAATCTAATGGACTGTAATGTGTACCTAAATAATTGCTTAGAATATGAGCTTGGAAGCGCTCGCTCATTTTGTTTTGCCAACACGGGGTAACTCTTGCTAGGCTGCAAATGAACTCGGCAAGACGTTGAATTTGATTCAATACCGGTGGCTAAAGGTGGAACTTTGAGGAATGCCGGCTGAACTACAATACGACCCTTGGATGATTGCCAGTTTGACACTCTATTGCATGGGGCCGCTGCAAAAAGATAACGTATATTATTATTGCTAGCCAAAATAAATAAATATAATACTTAAATAAATATACTTACCTAAAGATAGTCTTTTCGGACTTTTTAGGCTTATATTTCCTTTAGATGTTTGTAATTATTTTGGCTAGGATTGATGTTACGTAGCAAGTTCGGCGGAGAAGAACCTCCGTTGCAATCATTCAAGGGTTGGATTGTACGCGAGAAATTTGTCTCAGACTTTGAGATACTGTTCTTATCGGAGCGATGAACCGACATCCGATCTTATAATAAATAAGGATGACCTTTCTCATAATCATGGTTGATCTCAACAGCGCAAAATCTTTCAATATGAGAACTGATTTCTTCCTTCTTTTATCGGCCGCGGGCCTAGTCCTTGGACGACCAAAGCCTTGCAAAGATATGCAGATATGCATTGACGGCGTCAACGAGTGTGGCGTCAAATGGGGAGGGTAAGAAACGGGATTTTCTTCGCTTCCTGAAATAATGCATTTTTGTTTGGGGTTACTTTTACTAATGGATCAAATTCATATAGATGTTACAATTACTGCCGGCCAGAGACCGCTCCTGTGCCCCCTCTATGTGACCCCAAAGATAATTGCAAGGATCGGGAAATTTGTATCGCGGGGAAGAACGAATGCGGAATGCCGTACGACAGGTGAGAGAGACAATGGAACCAGAGTTGCATGAATAACGCTAACAACCCGCAGTTGCTTCCCGGCCTGCTCGCCCTATCCCATGTTCCCAGTACCTGTTTGCCCTACAGCGACGGCGGCGGCTGCAAGTACTACAACGTCAGCTGTAATAAGAGTCCAGCCGACCAAGGTGTACCATGCGCGATGAGCTATGTCCATCCATAGGCTACAGAGGTTATACCTTGACAAAGTCATGTTTTTTTTATTGAGTTATGAGGGTTTTAGTTTGGAGTTTTAGTGTAGTGTAATAAAAATAATCCTCTTTTATACAATAACATACAATCGTACAGCATGCATGTCCATGCAATCATGATTTTCTCTGCTCGGATCTAAAGTTTTGTCCCAGCCCTCTAACAAAATGTTCCATCATTGGAGATTTCAACTCGCAATCATCTGATCTTTTGTTTAACCCATTCGCTCGGCCTCTTCCATGAGCTTCTCCAGGCTGAATCTTTCATCACCGGCGGCGAACCATTGCAGGAGCTTCTGGCGTTCCTCGGCCCTCTCCTTGCGCTCGCCTTCGAGTTCGGCGCCTTCGCTTTCCCATCCGCCATAAAATCGCTGTAGGCACATGACGAGCCACTTGGCATCGTCAGGCTTGACGCCTCGGTTATCCACAACTTGGCCCTGCATCAGGACCAGTCCTCTATCTTGTGAAAGGTCTAGATGGTGTGTAATGGTTGTGTGTGGCTGCGCAAATTCGCCCCGAGTCTTGAATTCGGCGAGCTGCGTGAAGAGAACGGTGCTGGTCTTAGAAGCGGCATCGAAGGTCCACTGAAGAAAGTGAATTTCGGCACCCTGGGTAGGATGGGGAACCGGGAGTACGAATTGAGGAGTCTTTCGGGCAGCGTCTTCCATTGCCTTGTATGTTGAGGTAGGCATGACAGCACAGAGGGCCTGGGGGCTGGAGGCATGTCGCAGACGCCAGATAGCTGTGAGCTCCTTGTCGGGGAGCTGGCGCGATTTTTCGAGATCGATGATGTCGTCGAGCGTCTTGACGGCAGGCTTGTCGGCACCAGTCGGAGGTGCCCTAGGGGGCTGGCGAGTGTTCGTCGTAGGCGCACCATCGGCAGCGGCCTGGGGGGCGGGAACGTCTGGTTCCTGGGGAATGAAGGACTCTTCAATGGCATTTTTGCGGCGCTCGGCATCAATCTTGTCGGCATAGGCGGTCTTCAGCTCATCGATACTGCTGAGTCCCTCCTTCTTGGCCTTCTGGTCGAGTTTGTCGCGATACTTGTCGAGGATAGCCTGGGCTGGCCGAGTGGTAGCAAGGAAACGCACATCGTGCACTTGGGCCCATCGGCGCTGATGAATGACACGAGGGGCTCGGAAGGGAGAAGTAGAGAGGTGCCGCAGGGCAGCGGTCCTGAGCGAGGCCATTGTAAAGAGTGCGGTCGCAACGTCGACGAAGTCGCGGATAAGAAATATCTCTGTGGTTGTAGTGGCGGCGAATTGATGGAATCTTCAAAGACTGGCCACTAACAATTCCGCGACAGGGGTCAGCTTTGGGGGCTTGCCGTCATTGACCGAAGAGTGGAGCTGACCCCACGAAGCTCTTGGGTGTGAACCAGCGGCTGCAGGCATGTTATCGACATGACGCCGGCTTCGGACCTTGCTTGCAATGACAAAAGCGTCTTTGGTAATTGGACGAGGCGTGGAAAGGCTGCCTTGCATCTGATATTTTGAAAACGTCTCCCCTGCTGATATCCGACTTGTCGGATTGCCGCCCCCCGAGTCTAATCCTAATTCCCTACAAGCAACGACCCCGCGGTAAAATTCACACCGCCCGCATGGGCCTCAACTTTCTGCCGTTTCATAACCAACCCAAGTCTCGAGACATCATAGGACTGCCCCGGCGCCTGTTGTGCCTGATTTCTTTGCCTTATTGATCTGTAATAAGGCGCAGTACACGAGGGAACACACGAGGGCCTCTGAAAACCCGTTTTCTCTCATAATGGCGGATTTTCGGCAGCTGGCGCTGGAGTTTGTCCTCGCTGATAATGAGGGGCAACAGACAACTATCGCGCAGAAGGCAGCCAAGGGTGCGTCCACCTGCTGAAGAATTTCTCTCCTATGAATTCAAACTGAAACAAGCCCAATAGAAATCCAGAATTCCCCAGCCAACTCGAATCCAGTTGCGCGATGGGTTGAGGCCGTCCAGCCCTGGATGCCAGGAAGTGGCTCTGACGATGCTGATGAAACTCCTGACTGGACAGCAAGAGCCAAAGGTATTCTAAAAGTATTGATTAAACTATACAGATTATTGACAATTTATAGCTCTCGAGTTTCTTTCCAGAACTCTCGACTTTTTGGACAAGGATGTCCTGAAGCCTAGTCAAGGTACGATTTGATTTGTCAACCCAATTGAACATTGTCTTATTGTCAAACAGTCAAGCTCTTGGTCAGCTTCTTTGGTGCCATGTTTGAGGTTGACCACAAAGCTGGAATCCTGGCTTCCGCAAGCGCCCTGGCCCAGATAGTAGCCATGAAATCTTTCCAAAAGCAAAGTGGAAACGATATTATTCAGAAGATTTGTGCGCTAAAGGACGACTTCATTCGCCAAGTGCCCAAAACCCGACGCACGATTTACGCACTTATCCGTTCTTTGATAACAACGCCAGAAATCTCAAGCGATTTGAAACAAAAACATGGGCCTTCATCCGGGTTCATTGTGGATTTACTACAGCTTTGCCAGAGCGAAAGGGACCCTGAATGCCTCATGCTCTGGTTCGAGATTCTACGAGTTTTTCTTGTAGACTACTCGCCATCCAAAGAGGTCTTGGATGAAATTTACGCCAATTTCAAACTCTACTTCCCAATTGCGCTACCTCGGGCATCCCAAACTGGTATTACTCCGGAAGACCTCAAACTTCAGCTGCGCAAATGCTTCTCAGCCAACCATCTTCTTGCGGACCAGACACTACCATTTTTGATTGGAAAGCTGGACCAGGGCGACGGTGTGACAGTCAATGTCAAGGTATTTATCCACTGACCACCTAGTATTGAAATTGCTGACGATATTTAGGTGGATATTTTGAAAACTATCCGCGCATGCTTGGATGAGTACAGCAATCCCGACCAATCCATTGCCCCGTATGTAAACAGAATATGGGGGAGCCTGAAGTACGAAGTGCGCAACGGCGAGATCGAGGACACCATATGGGGTACTCTCGAGGTCCTCAAGTCTCTCACGTTGCGACTCAATGGGGACAGTCTTCGGGATTACACGCTATCTGTTACGCGCGATTGTGTGACAGACTTGGCCAATACCACATACGCATCAGCAGCTGGTCGATTGATCGTCAGCGTGCTCAGTGCTAAGCCTAGTGCCTTTGTGCTGATGGTGGCTCCAGCTATAACACACATCAAGGAGAACTTGCGACACCCAAAAGCTCCTGCGCACAGCCAAGATCTCCTCCAGATCCTCCGAGTTATACTAGAGACTCGGTTGTTACTGGTCGATGTTGAAATGTCCCCACAGGATCGTGAAGACTTTGGTGCTATTGACTCCTTCTTCAAGCCCCTTTATGACGATGTATACAAAACCGCGGTTGAAAGTGGTTCTAAGCCGGACCTCCCGTATGATGAAATTAAGACAGTGGCCCAGGCTGTCCAGGGGGCTGGCGCATTGGTGTGTCAGAAGCCTGCAAAATCAGTCACAGTTTCGGACAACGAGAACTCTGCGAGGTTGCTCCCCGAAGGCACTTGCTCGAAGATCTGTGAATCTCTCTTCGCGATATTGCTGAAATCCGACTCTGCGAACGACCGCTCAGAGAGTTCCGACGAACTCATCAACGAGACCACCCAAGCCTTGCAAAGGGCTATTCGATCGTACCCAAGCGGTTTCAAGCCGTTGGTTGATCAAGCAAGGGGCATAATTCGCGCCGAATGGCAGAAGGGAGAGGATGAAGATTCTCTTCAGGCCATAACTGAGATTGGCGCCCATGTGGCTTACATTGGCTGCTCTGAGCTGCCATCCATCGCATCAAACGGTCTCGACCACTTTCTTTACCTTATCCAGACTTTACTCCAAGAACTATACGCTGCCTTTGATGCCAAGGTATCGCCGAGGCTGTGGTGCTCACTTGTCGCTGTAGTCCAGTCTACTATTCGGTACTTTAACGACGCTTGTCTAGCAAGCAACCCGGAGAAGGACCTTCCTATCCAAGGGGAGTCTTGGGCACAAAGAATCCAAGAAAATTACCCCGGACTTGACCAGGTTGGAACTACAAATGAAACCAAGAGCCTCAACACATCCTCTGTTGCTGAGGTTCGCAATGAGTTCTTGCAGATTAGTCTTTACGTGGCCCGTCAGCTATATCGCCGAGCGACAAAGGCCTCCGAAAAGGATCGGCTTGGACTTGGAGATGACCTTACTGGCGTGAATCCTGCGGCCGAGAACCAGTACATCCACTTTGTGTCTAACATCGCTGGCTTTCTTATCCACGAGCTAAGCGAGTCGCAACAGCTATCTCTTCAAGTCGATAGCTTCGCTGTCAATCTCTTCCGCGAAGAATCGATCCGTGTTCCTG
Organism: Calonectria pauciramosa; assembly: GCA_017140785.1. Classification (NCBI taxonomy): domain Eukaryota; kingdom Fungi; phylum Ascomycota; class Sordariomycetes; order Hypocreales; family Nectriaceae; genus Calonectria; species Calonectria pauciramosa. The sequence continues at coordinate 770,680 of JAACIZ010000010.1, read as the reverse complement.
ATGCAGTGCCAGATGCGTCAAGAAGTGAGCAAACTATTGTTCAGAGCGGAGCGGATTGGAACTGGCTTGTAGGAGGATCTCTGAATGCTCTCTCATTTGCAATTTTGGAAGCCTTAAGACCTTCCTTGGTTGAACGTCTTGTAAGTCTGTCGAAGGCAACTTTTTGAATCCCACATCTGACTTGATATCTGCAGTTTGCTCGCGATGTAGCTCAGGGGTTGATTCTGAGCGGAGTGTCTTTGACAACCCAGAACAGTGACGCTAGCGCTCGTCCAATTGCCTTGGCCATTCTCACAACTCTGGCAAACAAGTACAAAATTGAGACTCTGCCCGGCCTGATCACAGCGTTGGAGCAACGAGCAACAGACCTCATCAACAACTCACAGGACAGCGATGATCAAGAGTCTCGCTTAGAGCAGATCAAGGCTATCTATGCTCTTGTAGCGGGCATGACAAGGCGCTATGTTGGGAAGGAAGGAAAGGGGCTACTTCAACTCGTAAAGGTGGCCCCACGAGATGCCAAGATTGGACACCAACTTGGCAGACATTTGGAAATTATCGTGGCACCGCAAAAGCCGCTTACCAAGGAAAACCATGCGATTGTGAAGCCTTTGTGGATGCAAAAGGTTTACTTCGAGCTCGTCAGCCCGATGCTGCAAGCTGCTGTTGGGGCTGATCCAGAGGTCCAAGACCGGGTGATCAAGACCAACTTCAGTGTTGGCGTGCTCCTCATGGTGAAGCACATGGGATTCCCGATCTATGAGGCCGATGCAGACAAGATTTTGCGCGTCTCCATTGCTGTTGCTCAAAACATCACTACTGGGCCGGATGCAAAGGCCGCCCTTGATGTTTTGAAGAACATTCTCATTGAGGCTCCTGAGAAGGGCAAGGATCATCTCCGCAGCATTGTCAAGATTTGCGTCAGTGCCTTTTCTAACAAGCCAAGGTCTACAAAGAAGCCTGATTGGCTGCCGGAGGAATATGTTTCTGCGACTGGCACCCCAGAGATCGAAGCAGGCCGTGGAAAGCTGGCGCTGGAGATTACGGGTGGTCTTGCTCGCATGTTTGAGTCTCAGCACCTGACTCCTCACGCCGCACAAGTCCAACGGGAACTTACACTTGCGTGCGGCCATCAAGTGCGCGATCTGAGGAGGACAGCCCGCTTGGCCAGGGCAGCCTGGGCGGATATGAAGTGAGATGATTCCCTAGGCGTTCGGGGGCTAGGGGTTATATAAAGGATATATATTTGGCATCTACATTGGGCGGCTAGGGCGGAGAGGCATTTAGATTTCAGATCCTAAAGGTTGTATGCAAGTGTCTAAATATCACAGCCGATTGCGCGCTATCGCTGCAGTTTGCGCCTCATATGAGACCGTGATCAAGCTGAAATGTTCATGTATGGACTATTAGTACTTTTCTCTTTTAGAGGGCATGTAAGAAACGAAACATCTAATTGCGAAGCACTTATACGAAAGGATTTTACCTGCTACACTGGAGAAGGCTCGCAAATTCCCAATAGAATGAATGGGTGGGTAAAATTATAATCATTTAGGGACATGATACTCTCCATCAACCTTCTTCGCTCTAAAAGACCCGGGAAGGAAGGATTCCCTAAGGATGACATTCGAGAGGGCAATAGAAAGGAGTTCAGCACCCACCAAAGTCTCATGCGACTTGGGCTCTCTCCAACAATACCAACTTTGCCATCACCTAATAGTGACGATGTAACACACGTATGATCCAGCCCTGCTCACGCACGATACCGAGATACATTCCCTGAACGCCGTATCCTATACATGTGACCTCTTTTGATTTGATTTATTCTTTTCCCCTTTCAACACTCTCTACGCCCTGGGCCCTGCCCTTTACGCCTTCCGTCTCTTGCCTCCCTTGGAGGCTACCTCGGCCGCCGTGGAGCTTCCTACCGCCGTGGCGGAGTTGGCAGCAAGGATGGCATCGAGAACATCGGGAGTGGCGTCGAGGAGCTCCTGAGATACGGTCACGCGCTTGGGGTCGGCCTTGCCAATCACGGGCACAGTTGTCGCGAGAAGCTCCTGGAACGGGACGGCGACGAACTGGCCGAGCTGGTCGAACCAGCCGGAGAAGGGCTTGGAGATCTTGGAGACGTGCTTCTGGGAAGCCTTGTCGGTGACGGTGATTGTGAGGTTGTAGATGGGGACGTTCTTCTTGGTCGCGGAGACAATGGAGACCTGGCCGACGATGCGATTAGCTATTTGCGAGGGGCGCTACATGCATGCAAAGGTGTCTATTTACCGTTTCGCCCGAGGGGGTGGTTCCCTCATACACGACGCCCTTCTCGCGGACGGCGATCCATAGTGTCAGAGCCGTGTTGAGCAGGGTGTACACAGCTACGGCGCCGGCGGTAAAGTGCTTGGTGCTCTCGAATCCGAGCTTGTAGTCCCAGAGGAAGCAGGCGGCGGCCAGCGCAAAGGCGGCGTATCCGAGGCCCAGGCGCACGTCGGTGAGGTAATACGACTGCTTGAACCCGAGCGAGTTGAGGTAGTTCGGGAGGGCGTCATCGGATGTGTTTTTGAGATCTAGGAGCCACCGTGTCAGTTGCGACTCTGGAGGGACGAGCGAGCGGCCGGGCGAGGCTGCGGCTAGGTTACGCACCTGCGAGGTTGTACACCGCAATCTTCTCTGCGGAGTTTGCCATGGTGGGTAGCTTGGGCGGGCAATGGGGCCGGGGGCGTAGTGGTGTATAAGAATGGAAGGGCGGTTTTGTGGTAATGACAACTCCGGCTTGGAGTCGTTGTGATGCCTGCAATTGAGTGTCGTGGGGCCAGCAAGTGGATAGCTGTCCAGTCCCTTGAGTTTCCCACTGCGGTTTAGCGGCCGAGCGCCTACTTAGGCGCTGGATCGTTCCGGGCCAGGGTTGACTGCCGCTGTTCTGCTGGCCACTTGGAAGTGGCTTGGGCGTGCGCCAGGGGTGTGGCGGCTCTACCCAGTCCGTCCGTCTGAGAAAAGACCACCTTAGGTAAGCTAGCTCCGGCCAAGCTCCCAGCGACCGCAATTGATCCATCGTGGCTATTTGGCGACTTCATCTCATCCGCAATTGCTCCAACACCAGCACCGCGGAGGCGTAACACCTGGACCAGCACCGTTTTAATCGCATCTCCCCCGACTCGCGAGCCTCTGGCCGCACGCCCACCGACACAATGGTGCAAATTCCGATCCAGACTCTTTACCGGGACCCCCAGTTGTTGTACGTTCAGCTCCTCTCTTCCAACGAGCCCAAGCTGTTGCAATGCGCCGGTCACTAATTGTTTCCATTGCAGCTACTGGATCCTGACGCCCATTACCATTGTCATGGTTCTGACTGGTGTTCTGCGCCACTACGCCTCCGTCTTGATGGCTACCGCCCCCAAGAAGCAGGACAACAAGGCCATGCGCGAGCAGCGCTTCCTCGGCCGCGGCGTCACTCTGCGCTCCAACCACCACGTCCTCTCCCAAAAGTCCTTCGAGACCCGCCGCGAGACGCTTATTGCCGGCTACGAGTCCGGTGCCTACCTCAAGGAGCCCGAGAAGAAGGGTCAGCCCCCCGCCAACCCGTTGTCGGACCCCTCGGCCATGGATGGTATGATGGGCATGATGAAGAACAACATGGCCATGATTATCCCCAACACGCTTATTATGAGTTGGATCAATGCCTTCTTCAGTGGCTACGTTATTAGTATGTGCTATATTTTAACCATGAGGCTGAAAACATCTAACTGGTGGCATAGTGAAACTTCCCTTCCCCATTACTATCAAGTTCAAGAGCATGCTTCAGGCCGGTGTGCAGACCAAGGACATGGACCCTCGATGGATGTCTAGCATCAGTTGGTACTTCCTTTGCATTTTCGGTCTGCAGTTTGTCTACGTCTTCCTCCTTGGCAGTGACAACGGTAAGCCCCTCTTTTGATTCAAACATCAAGACCTATAATAACACTTTCCCAGCCGCTAGTCAGGTTCAACAAATGCAAGCTCAGCAGCAGATGAACCCCATGGCTGGTCCCGGCCAGGACCCTCACAAGCAGTTCGTTGCTGAGGCTGAGAACTTGGCGGTTGTTGAGCACTACTCCGTCTTGGATGACGTTGAGGATCGTCTGCTGGCGGGTATCAAGTCGTAGATTCATAGGATGCGCAAAATATATACTAGCAGATATAGCCGCAGATGCGCTCTCCATTGCCGTGCCTTCGCGTTTTTCTTGATTAATATATTACGCCCCATCCCACCAAAGGCAAACGCCCAGTCCTTCGGCTGCCATGCTGGCTTTTATCCTGTAGGGTGTCTTGAGCGGTGCATCATCAGGCTGCGAGGGACCAGCCGGAGCTTGATCGTGCCAATCCTCATCAACAATCTGGAATCGTACCATTTCATGGTTATCGTAGAACAAGCGCTCCTCGTCGAAATTCCAGATCCAAAGCTGTTCACCATGGTTGCTGTTTGGACATTGTTAGTTTCATTCTTTGCGTCGCAATTTTTTTTGCCTCGAATGGCTTCGAGTTGGAATATCTTACTATTCGGCTCCCTCTGGTAGTTCCTCGAACGGCACAAAAATGTCGTCAAAGAAGTCGGTCCTCAGGTTGATACCGTGGGGCGTAGAGCTTCGTATCCTGCCAAGCATAACCTCGCCCTTGAAGGGACGGAACACCACCATGCGGAACTCGACTATGCAACGTAGTGAGCAAAAAAGACCAGGCGAGCGCAATCAGCTAGGAGGCAGCAAGAACAGACCGTTTACGTTGACAAGGCCAGTACCGTGGCCAATCAAGCCCTCTGATGTCCAGAGAATGTCATAGAGGCAGATACAGAGACCAATCTTTTGGATAACCTATTTTCAAGAATGGGAATGAGTCTTTCGTCTCTCGTCTAGGCAGGCGAGGGAGGTGGTTGGTGGCCGGACCTTGTTGGAATATTTGGCGTTAAGGTTATCTTCAATAGCGTCTATGCTCTTCTTTGAAAAGTCTGCTGGCGCGATCTGCACCAGATCAGAGAACTTGGTCTGCGCGAGCCGTTAGTTGTGGCGTCGCGTCAAGGGAATGACTGTACGTGGGTTGTCATGGCGGGGTGAGTGAGCATATACATACCAGAATGAACATGGCAGCGGCTTCAGTACTGGGTCGAGTTTCAGGGGCGAATATTTATAGAGGGTTTTGGGGTGAGTAAAGTTGTTGTGAGATAGAATGAAAAGAAGTCACGGCATCATAGGGTAGATGACAGAAAGCATTGCAGCCATGGGTTTGCGGTCGTATCGATTTCCAGCATCAAAACTAGCCAGGCCAGCGGCAGAAAAAGATGCAGTTTGGACAGCCGGAGTGCACCAACCCCGTTTGGGCTAGTCCGCAGATGTCGCTGGCCTTGACCGCCTGCCAAGGTAGGACTAGCGTCGCAACCTGTCCGGGGTGCGGTGTACAGATTGTTCCATTGCAAAAGCTCGTGTTGGTGGAATTTGACGAGAAAAAGCAGAGCTTCGATTCTCTTCATCCTCTCCAGTCAGGCCTAAAGTTGCCTCTATTCGACGTCGCTGACGTCTTGTTTCTTCTTCTTGATCCATCCTTTGTAACCCTTTCTTTTCTTGCCTAATATCTCTCTCGTTTGGCCATTGTCTTTTGCTTCGTCTACCTTTCGTCAGCCAGTTCATCCCGTCTGTGTAACCCTGTGGCGCACAGCAGCACAGTCGCGCGCGATCCGCCCTCAAGGTTCTCTCGGACGACAAATCCATCCACCCTCGCACGAAACATAGCCTTCGTTTCCCCTCACTGTCTCGCCATCGATACCGTCTCCTCTACTAGCCCACCGACTCAAAACCTCATCAACAACATCACATAGCGCGTCTCGCCACATGATCTTCTAGCCATGTCGACATACGGCTACGGTCCTCCTCCTCCTCCACCTCCCCCATCGGCGACATCGGGCGGACATCCTAGCTACGGCCACCCACCCGCATCTTATCCCCAGCACGGCCAAGGGCGAGGTGGAGGATCCCATCACGGCCGTGGTCGCGGAGGCCACTACTCAGGAGGTCGTGGAGACTATCACGGCTCAGCACCGCAGGGGCATTACGAATACGCCGGGCAACCCTATCCTGCCCACAACCCGCCACCTTACGGAGGTTCCCATCCTCCTGCTGGCAATTATCCGCCCCCCCAACCACAATGGGCTCCTGAGCATGGCCATCCTCCTCCCCACGGCCATGCCCCAGTCCCCATGTCGTCCAGCAACTACCATCCCAACTACGCACCCCAGCCATATCCCCCTTCGCAGTACCCGCAACAGCCGCCCTACGGCGCACCTCAGCAGTATGGCGCTCCATACCAAGGCCCGCCCCCTCCCAGCCAAGCCCAGTGGAATGGACAAGGGCCGGCACCCCAAGGCCATTACGGGAACGGTAGGTCACGAGGCGGTTACAACGATCGGGGAGCTCCAAAGCCCCCCATGGGCGGACCGGTGCGTCCAGGATATGAGCACGAAGCAGTTCCTCCTCCCGTAAACGGCGCCTATGGCCAACCATATCCCCATGATCCTCGTGCTGCTCATTACCCTCCGGCTCAATATCCTCCATACCCAGGACCGCCCCCTCCTCCCGGACCACCCCACCAGGATGGCTACTATAGCCAAAATAATCGTCGTGGCCGAGGTGGTTTCAGAGACAACTCCCGTGGCCGCGGAGGCGGAGGCCACCATGGCAATGACAAATCTCGCCACCATAAACCAGGCCACCACGACTCTAACCACAAGTCCGAAACCCCTTCCGTTGGAAAGAAGAAGAAGCGTAAGATGAACACGCTGGGCCTCACTCCTGGGATGGACTCGGAGTCCGAGGATGACGAGGGTGAAGAAAAGGTTCTCACCGATCTGATCGGACAGGAAACTCTACAGTAGGTGACAACATGATTGCAACAAGATTGCCGTGCTGACTTGTCGCAGTATCAAGGATATCGATTCATTCCTGGCTGAACGAAAGAAACATTTCCCCACCAAGGCCCGGGTTGAGGCTAAGAAGGTTGCCGAGCTGGCACACAATGGCGAAGACAAGGCTTCCTCGCTCGAGAAACAGGCCGATAAGCTCAGGCGACAGCTTCGCAAGGTCGAGTCATCAATCAAGCGAAAGCGAGAGCAAGGAGATGAAGGAGATGAAATGAGAGACCCCTCCGACGAGTCTTCGGACGACGAGAAGCCAGAAGTCATGTCTACTCGTTCCCACGTTGCTGCCCCACCACCACCTCCTCCCGCAAAGAAAGCCGACGTTTCCAAGCATTGCAAATATTATTCCACTGGTGGAACATGCGGCAAGAAGGGCAAGTGCCGCTTCGTCCATGATCCTGAGGTCAGAGAAGCAGCCATGAAGGAGCGTGAGGCCAACAACGGCCGGCTCACGATTCAGCAACGGTTAATCCTCAACGACAAGGAACAAGAGGATCTTACAGTGCTGCAATCGATCCAGTACCTTCGCAACAAGGGACTTATGAAGCCCGAAGACGTGCCGGAAGCCCAGAAGGACGAGCCCAAGAAAAAAGACGAGATTCCTCCAGCTCAACCCACACCCAGTCTACTCCCCGCTGCTTCTGCATCCCTCCCCCCTCCTCCCGTTAAGCGAGAGACTGGGCTTCCTCGCCGCAACCCACCGCCTTCCATCATCCCCAGTGCAAATAGTAACAGCACCCAGGGAATCAAGCACTATCAAGGTTGGCTCCTGAGGCCGTACGGTAGCTCAAGCGGCAAGCAATCCAAAAGCGATGATCTTCCTTGATTTGATGGGTTTGGCGAGACCCCTCCTTTGCTTTTTGGTTCTGTATACTCGGATAGCAGCCGATTTCAGGGGCTGTTCCCGTCAAGTCCTGGCCTGCGTACTGAGTGGATAGTCGTCCTTGCATCAGTACCGGCCCTATTTTTAGCATGCCTAGGGTGAGTTGGGCCCTTGATGGCTGAGGGCCTTGACGATAGGAAGCCAGTCGCTTGTCAGAAAGTCATTCTGCTTAGCCGTTCCGGGCCTGGTTCTACACTTGCTCACCACTCGTCCGCACAGTTGTCGCTATGCGTGCGTCTGATCACTTCGGGGTAGTGTTTTGTATTTCTTGCATATCATGAAAAGAGTGCTACTGGTGCACACTTGGTTATGCGTTCATTATTACGAGGAAAAAGGAACGTATTTGCTTTATTGCTGGACAAGACTTGCTTGGGCGTTTTGAGGCTTGAGGCACCTGGTTGCTCATGGTTCTAATACCTAGACAACATGTACAATGCAAAAGAAAATTTTCTACGACTTTTGATATCCCCTGGACAGACGATCGCAAAGTAGCGATGTGCTTGTTGCTGACGACGGTATCAAGTCTAGTATGTGTAGTATTCAAAAGTGCAAGTGTACTATAAAAAAGTGTCTCGACATGTATTCCCAATTTAATACTCCGTAGTTTAAAATAAAACAAAACAAAAGCATATTCTTTCAAGCCAACTATTCAGACCGAGCAGCAAGTGCATGTAAAAGAAAAAAACACACAATGGTTTGTACTCTTAGAAATTAAGTCTAAACAAGAACCATTCTGGATACTCAGCCGCCTGATATCTAAAGCTTCTGCATCCACGCCTTCTCTACACCCATAGTCCAGAGTCCAGTCCAGTCCAGCCCAGTCCACACAAACCCAGCCGGAACAAGCCGCCAGCCACCCTCCGCCTGTACCATACCATGTACCATGCCATGCAAACCGTTTGAGAATTTGTTGCCAGCGCGAACGCTTGCGTGATAGATAAAAATGAGCAGATGTTCAACTCCGTCGCTAATGTGGTCCCCAAGAGGACAAAGCAAAATTGCAGCGCGAAAAAGGCGAACCAATGTAATCACAAAACGCCACCAATCCCAAGTTTCTCGACCGTGATCACGTCCTCGCAAAGTGAGCTGTATAATAGGTTGTCGTTGAACGAAACAAGAGGGCGAGAGTTTAATATTGTAAAGCGGTGGCGAGATTATCGTCGACGTCTAGAGAGAGCCTCGAGGGCTTTGCGTTTGCGTTCTTCTTTAGCAACCTTGAGGCTGCGTTCCAAACGTTCCTCCTCAATATCCTCACGGCGAGCAATCCTTTCGGCTTGGCGCTCTTCGTCATCAATGTCGTCCATTCCCGCCTCCATGTCAGAAGATCCATCCGATGCATAATCGTATCGAGGTCCCCCTGCATCATCTTCCTCGTCATCATAGTCGATGAAATCGTCCATGTCTTCGTCATAATCGTCATCGAGACGAGATTTGGAGGAAGCGGGTCGAGGTGCCCTTGTGTTGAGGAGCGCACCACCCCGAGGAGCCTCGCGATGTTTCTTGACAGTACTTCCCGGCTTCGGTCTCGCGGTGCCAGTGTACCCTGTTGTAGCTGCTGCGGCCTTCTTCATCTTCTTTTCTCTTTCTTCCTCTGCTGCAGCCTTGGCACGTTCGGCCTTTGTCATGGGTGCTGGTTTGCCGTTCCGCCCATCTCTATCCTTTCCGTTGACCGGCGTGCCGTCACGCTGTCCGGGCTTCGAGGTGCCGGAATAACCTGGTCTTTGCGGCAACTTCTTGTTCGCCATCTTTGAGGCGACGCGTGGGTCTTCCTTCTTGGCAGGCGTGGCTGCAGCTGGACCAGCAGCAGCCGGAGCACCAGGGCCTTTCGCAACCTTTTTGTGTTGAATTTTGCCAACCTGACCCATCACAGCCTGTGCCCGCTGGCCTCGTGCTAAAATTTCTGCAAATGATCCCTTTTTTGGTGGCACGCCTCGAGACGCGACGGCGGCACTTGATGGGCCGGGTGATGGCCGACTGGGGAGGCTCGGCTTCTGGATTCTGTTGGCTCCATTCAGCGGCTTTGAAGATAAAAAATTTGACCTAGAGCTAGGGCCAGTTGCAGACCGCTGAGCTGCGTTTGGCCTATCCAGAGGTCGCGATGGTTGTGTTGACCTGGATGGTAGAGCAGATGTCTCGACCGGGCGTGGAGGTCTCACGGCGTCAGGCCTCGACGACACCGTGCTGGACAATGTCGTAGTCCGCGGTGTCTTGGAGGTATTCAGACGCAAGTCGTCGTCGGCCTTCCGCTTGGGAAAAGTATTCGTCCTCGAGAGACTCGGTGCGGGGCTGGCAGACGGCTCATTGCCGCTGATCTGCGCGAGGAGGTCCCCAATCTGGGCCACTATTGTCAGTCTTTTCACATCATCAAAGTTTGGGCATGTCAGGTCGTTTTCTTACCGGCATCGCGTCCGCTGGTAGCCAGACAGCCTAAAATATGATAAAATAGACCCTTTAGAGTCAGATAGAAGCAGCTAGCCTCGGGCAGGATTAGTGAGTCATTGAGCGACCCGGCTGCTCGTTGGCACCGATATCAGGCACTTGTCGTTTTTCGTTTGCACGACCGTCAGGATCTGGTGGCAGGAGGCGCAGAGTCGATAGAACCTGCGTATGTGGTTGGATACACGGGAAACCGACACTCAAGCCAAAAGAAACCGAGGCGATCACGATAGCGGGCGAGGGGGAAGCGTACGGGCAGTGAAGAACAAAGAATCAGTCACTGGCCAACTTTCAAAGCGGAGGATGAAATCAGGGAACGCCACATGAAAACGCGACGCCACTCCACGTGACCCATCTGTTCGAGGTGTGGCGGTGCGGCTTTCATCGGGGCTCGGCCGTGCCATTCTCCGAAAACCCACCCCGCCCTAATCATTCGCCTAATTCCCACAGGATCAAAATTGGCCGCGAACTTTTGCGACAGCTGGAACTTTTTTACCTTGTCACCCCAAACGTTCTATCACGAACTCGAAGGCTTCAGTCTCCGCCCAACTTGCGGTTAAATTGATTGATTTCTCGTGTTCTCCTCCAACTTCTAAATGTGAGTCGCCTTCCTCCTCGCCATTGGCATCAACCGCGCACCGTTTTTCTGCCCGCCGTCGCACAAGCTCTCCCGCATTCGCAACAATTTCCAAAATATTCATTCAGCGATACTAATACCAGCGCCTGCCACAGAAACACTCAAAATGAAGCACCTCGCAGCTTACCTCCTCCTCGGCCTCGGTGGCAACACCTCGCCCTCCGCTGCCGACGTCAAGAAGGTCCTTGAGGCCGTCGGTATCGAGGCTGACGACAGCCGTCTCGACACCCTGATCTCCGAGCTTGAGGGCAAGGACATCAACGAGGTATGCCCTAAATACGCACACAAAAATAACAATCAAAACATTTTGGCTAACACGCTCGACAGCTCATCGCCGCTGGTTCTGAGAAGCTTGCTTCCGTTCCCTCTGGCGGTGCCGGTGGCGCTGCTGCCGGTGGTGCTGCCGCTGCCGGTGGTGCTACTGAGGACGCTCCTGAGGAGGAGAAGGAAGAGGGTATGTTTTTCTGCCAAATCCAAACCCGCGACGACCACGATGCTAACAAACCGCTACAGAGAAGGAGGAGTCCGACGAGGACATGGGCTTCGGTCTCTTCGACTAAGCGATCTCCCAATAGAGAATTGCACGGTTACGACGCCCCACGAATTTCGGAGAAGCTACGCACAAAATGTGCGCCGGTTCTTGCATGTCTTTGGCGTGGGAGGATTGGGTGCCATGGCTGGATGGGGTTCTTTTAAAAGGACGGCATTTAGATAACGGCTTATGAAAATAAAAATGGCTTGGCAGGCTTCTTCGGAAATTTCTGGTATCACTCTTTCCTGATTTCAATGTGAATTTCTCTGTGACCCTTGTTGAATTTTTCTTCTTCTTTTTTCTTCGTTCTCCATTCTCACTACGGCCAAGATCCATGGTGGGGATATTCAAGACCCTGGCGCACGAAATCATGACTGCTAGGCTCGAATAAAGAACCCTCTTGCCTAAGAGCACATAGAATGCAACGTTACGCACAACACAACGCCATAGTTCGAAGCTACGGCCAGCTTTGAATGGGCGTCGAACCAGTTCGCAGGTCTAAAGCGAAACATCAAGGCAGGGGAGGGAGACTTCTTTATACCTCTGCCCTTGAGATCGCCCAGCATGATTTCCGCTTGGATTGACTTCTTCATTTAGACTCAGCACAGCCCCGCCGCAGATCCAGATTTAGCATCACTGCACAGATGCAGCAGCGCTCGCGCACCTGCAGCAAGTGGTGGTTGCTCACGCCCATCCGCTCCGCCACGTTGCTGCGCTCTGTCAGCACCCCGTCAGGATCCAAGTATAGGATCATCGATGGCGGCAAAAAGCCCCCTGCAGTTCCTAAACCGTCCTTCGCGGAGATTTCTTTCAACGGTCCGGCGCTTAGCATCATGGGGCCGCGCAACCTCTTTGCGCTGCGGGAAGTGCACAAGTTTCAAAGACAAAATAGACCACCGGCACTTACTCACAGGTCCGCCATTTGGCGGACAAATCCGGCTATTCGGCCAGGTCAAAAACATGTGACACTCCTGTTACGAATCGGGTGAGAACATAGGTGAGATTTGCAAGGTATTGATTGTTCTATGTACTTTATCCTGGCAAGCGATTTCGCCCAGTAGTCCCCAATCCAATATTCGCTGTGCAATAGCAAGTTCGAGTAAATGAAAATGAAAAACCCAACGCCTCAACAACATCGAATAGTACATGGTAGGACGATTCGTTCGGTCAAGCCCGAAACCATCAACTCCTCCCTGCCGCGGGACACTGTCATCTGCTGTGTAAGCCGAGATGGAGCCGTTCCCGCCCTCCACATTAATAAAGTAAACTCCCTTCCATTGCCTATATGAATCTCAGGAATGATAGACCACAATCAACTCCCATACGCCCGAGCCCATGCTTTAGAATGTCAAGCTTGATGAATGATTTTGTCTTGTCCGTCGCCTTGTTCCTGGCGCAACTACCAAGTTTATTATTTGGCTGGGCGATAACCTGACTCCTCCCCAGCCCAAGAGTAGGTTCGCGGTTGTCCATTGTTATCATTCCCGCTGTTATCATAGGCTGGGAGAGGCGATTGTCCTCGCTCCATTGTAGCAGGCAGCTCGGCGGGTGCAATTTGTTCAGCAGGCTTCGGTGTCTCCGCCTGGAGTGGCACGCCAAGATGTTGCGGATGCTGGTCGCTGCTGTGGCCTGTTAGAAATACGCCCGAAGTTGCGGAAATGCTTCATAAACTTACTAGTACGATCCCATTGTACCATCCTGGGCCACCATGGGAGCGAATCCAGGCTGGAATCCGTAACCAGGGTGCTGAGGGCTCATTGGCGGACTTTGACCGTAGGTTGACATAGGGCTCGGTTGCTTGTGGCCGGTCCACGGGCTGCCTGCTGCGGTGCTTGGCGTTTCGGCGACTGGGGGCACGTTGTTGTACATCGGAGCGGTACTGTTGCGGAAGCTCTTTCGATAGGCCTTGTCAAATCCTCCCCGTCGTCCACATAGGTAGATCATTCCACCCGCGAGCAGCAAAACTGCAGCGCCTCCCAATGCGATTCCGGCAATTGCCCCCGGCGAGAGTTTTGAATGGTGACCGTTGCTGCTGTCACTACTACTGCTATCACTGGAGCTCTCGGAGCTTGATGTGCCTGTTGCTTTCGAGCTGGGATCTGTCTCGGTGGGGAATGGCTGGCCAGGTGTAAGTTGATAATCCAAATCCTCCGCAAAGGCAACATGAGCCTTGAGGGTCTCATTCTTGGTCTAAAAAGCAAGTCAGATATGATCGTTCGCCAAATACCATTTCATTCATACAGGATTGATAACGCCCATCATTTTATAGTGATAGCAGGAACCGGGAGCACCGCAGTAAAAGAAAATTGGGTCGGTGTTGTTAACTCGAACACGGTAACGAGGTCCCTAAAAATGTCAGACTGCTTCCCCGAAGCTCAAGCGTCAAGCCACTTACATCGTTCGTGATTGCCTGTACCGTCTGCATCCCACTTGAGAATCCTGGGCCATTCGTCTCGGTGTATTCGTAAGGGATGCATGGGCTGTTAAAGTCTGCACGAATCACCCAATGCTGAGTAGGATAGAATTTCCATTCAATCACGTCTCCGACATTGGCTTCGATTTCGGAAGGTGTAAATTTATGTCCAGCCTAAAACAATGTTAGAGAAACCCAGGTATACCATCGGATGCTAGAACAAACCGCTCCAACGTTAACAGTGTGTGTCGTCGCCCCATTTCCGGTCGAAGTGCTAGTTGCAGTCTCTTCTGCAGTCGCAGAAGCATCAGTAGTTGTCTGCGCCCATGCCCCCATAAGGAGCATGGATAATGTGAAGAGAGATTTCGGCAGCATTGTGAGATGAAACCTCACTGTCCAGAAACTCGAGGATACAGGCGATATCAAGGATCAGCAAAGTGACAGCGGGAAAAGCGAGAACAGAGAAAATGGCACACGAGGACGTGGGGCGGGAGAGCTGAGTAATGTATGATATTGCTGCGCTGTGTCAAACTACTACAACTACGAACAGGGTGCAAAAGGCCGGACAAAGGTGGTGTGGGGAGTATGACCGCCAAGAAAGAGACTCGGAATCATGATCCAGCCCTGGGGGCTAGCAGCAGCCAGCCCACGCCGCTGATGTACCTGGGGACCCAACGACAAGGACCGGAGGCCCGAGGGGTGAGGCGTTGTCAATGGTCGCCGCAGCCCATGCCAAGGGCTGCGGCCAACGCGAGTGTGGAAAGTAGGGCCGTTCGAATGCAGGAGACAACTCCCACTAACAAAGAAACCGGTTGATCGCCTTGGTCCGGGTGCCTTCAGCCACGCCCAGCTAGACCAGAGCTGCGCCTGGTAGAGGGTGGGCATCAATCATTTGCCCCCACCTCCGGTTTGAAGATACGAATTCCGCCAACAGAACCAACAGACAAAGGCTGCAGGATCAGGGCTGCTCCATACCAAAGCCAGCCGTTAGAGGTGGTGATTGATTGGTGGCAGCCAAAAGTCGGTTCTCCTCGACACAACGATGGCCCAGGAGACTCCTGGTTCGGACTTATCCAAATACGTACAATCAGCACTCTCCCAATTGCTGCTAGGAGTAAGCACCAGCCTTGCCAAGCTACACGCCCCAGTCTCACTCCGGCATTGGCAATGAAACCCAACCTATCATGACATGGTTAGGGTGCGGCCGCCCATGACAGTGGGTTCTAGGGCTGAGGGAGGGTAGATGCACCAGGGTGTGGCCTAAGCTTGATTTTGAGGTTTTTTCCTTTCGTCTTTTTTAAGCTACATCTTGGTCATCCTCAAGCAGCAGTGTATTCTGGGCAGGGGTGCACATCACCGCGATCATAGCGACAATAGCCGTCATATGTCTCACCTAAGAACATCCCAAGGCCAAGACATAGCCAGACTGGAATGTAGACAAGCAGCGCATGTGACATAAAGAAACCCACCGTTGGCTTCACCGGAAAACGGAGATGTGTTTTGGTTTTTTCGTTCTAGTCGGAGAGGCTTGGTTGGCTTGGGCCACGCATCCCAGCCAAGCGAGGCCAACTTGTTAGCCATCCGTTGGATGGGTGCACAAGGGGTGTGCTCCATTGCAGATACCGTAGTTGGAATAAAGCTAGATATGCGCAGGGAGGACTGCAGAGATCCAAGTGGAGAAGGATTCTCATTGATGGAACCAGACCTCAATGCAACGTCGAGGCCATCAATCAATGGATCCAGCGAGGGTTCTTTATGGTAGGGTTGCACACGGTCGCGCACCTGCATCACTGCTCCCCGAAATTCATCCATCCGACCACGGACAGATGGTGGCCACTGCTGACTAGCCGGGGGCTAGGTGTCCCGGGCGAATGCCTGTTTGTTTACGCTCTGGGCTTTGCGACTCAGTCTTACCTCGTGGCGGCAGCCATAGCGCGCAGCGGTGTGTACCAACCAACACGGTCTTCCCGTCGCTCATGCATCATCAATGCGTGCCAACGGGGTCTCAAATTTGGTCGATCCCACCACGGAGCTGAATGCAACTGCTGGCCGGGGTGGAGGGCGGATGCTGAGGGCTGCATCAAGCCCACGATGCGAGATGCTGCTGGTGTGAGGGAATGACCTGGGAGCACGTCAAGATAAAGTGGACGCTATAGGACGGCCCAACGCACCTTCCTGGTTCAAACGTCGTCTCTAATGTACAAAGTGCAGCTGACTCCACGAAAGGCTGGGGCGAGATACGTACCTAGTGTTACTCAAGCACCAACACAAAGAGGAAAGGTAAGCACGTAAGTACGGATACAGATTACCATATTAGAGGCACTTAGGTGCCAATGCAATTGCCCGTGCATGTACGGAGAATCATATCGTGCTCTTTCCTCACTTTTCTTTTCATCTTCCTTTTTCCGCCATGTCGCAAACTTGTTTCCACCAAAACTACACAATCGAAACTAGCCAGGATCAACATCCAAGCGAATAGGCGCAAATCCCCCGCATTAAAAACAAAACGCCGTAGCCAGTCTTGGCCATGTGCCGGCTGCGGAATGGCCTCCGTCGCCAATCTTCGAAATCAGCTGCGGGAGAGCGGTATAGATGCCAAGTGGCTCTTCACACTTGTTCTTGGCCTGCATGGCCAGCTGAAGACGATCACTGACGGACGGGCCAGTATTTGAGTCCACAAAGCACACTCCGAGGTCTGGCGCTACCCAACCAATCAGATCAAAGTGACAATACGGCACGGTTCATAGGCTGCAACAACAGTGAAAATGATGTGGCTTGGCCATTCGCGAGGAGGAAATTAAGCCCCAAAGTGAACTGCCATGCCATGCCACGCCATGCCGCTTTTATTATGGCCACAGACTTTCGGGGACCTGATGAGTTGTCGTGTCGCCTCAAGTCCAAGGGTCGCGGCCATGCCGCCAATAGCGTGAGAGTCTTGGCTTCTTGGCATTTGACGGACTCGATAGTTGCTGACATTGAACTACTAATTCAGCCACCATTAGCTTCCGTGTTGACTACTGTAGGCGAGATGATAAGTTCCGTGAGATCAATGTATTACACCCCCCTGCTAATCTAGGTTTGAACCCTTCATCAGGAACCAGCTTGTAAACTAAGAACACCGAAATCCCCCACTTGCACTGCCAGGCTTATTAACATCACGTTGGCTTTCATGGCGCGAGGCCGCTTTGAAACTTTCTAGTATCCATCCTTGGGGAAAGAGCTGCACATTGAACTTTTATATCTCTTGTCAAATATCTCTTCAACTACCTAGCCTCTACTGAGCCTTAGCTTTGTTTGTTGATGACCGAGTGGAGAAAAAGTCACTCTCCTCCACCAGCCTCCACAAACACCACAAGTAGCAGATAATGAATCCGGCCGCGCCGACGCCAACGTTAGCCACGACCCAGAGATCGGGCTTGTCAGTGGGAGGAACGACGAATTCGTCAACGACATGCCACACCGCCATAAATGCGTAGAACGACCAATGCAAGAGCGCAGTGCCCCATTGGACCCAGATCTTCTGGCCAGGCGCGAAGTAAGCGCTTAGCGACGTCGGCGGAAGCCCCAAAAGGTATGCCCAGAGGAGTGTCAATACGGTATAAGGGACTCGCAAATCCACGCGACGCAGCAGAGGGAACATGGTCCAGGCGCCAAGCAGGTTGGCAAATCCCACCCACGCTCTGGTGCTCTCGTTGAGCCCCTCCTTTCCTGCAAGCAGGAGTGTCATGGGCATCAAAGGCAACAGAACACTCTTCTCGTGAACCTGATAGCTGAACAGGAAAAAGCCCCAGGCAGTCGCGGCGAAAGCATAGGGCAACATGGTCTTTCTGGGTCGCAGGAAGAGAATGAGGTTCGGCGGGATAATGGAGAGGAGCGTAGCGCCAAGCGCCGCCTTCTGAAGAAGGGCGGGAGGGTAGTTGCGAAGCTTGATGATGACATTGGCCGCACACCAAAAGTTTGCGACCTTGTCCTCAAACAAGCCTCGCGCAAATGGGAAGATGCGATGG
Source organism: Calonectria pauciramosa (assembly GCA_017140785.1). Taxonomy (NCBI): domain Eukaryota; kingdom Fungi; phylum Ascomycota; class Sordariomycetes; order Hypocreales; family Nectriaceae; genus Calonectria; species Calonectria pauciramosa. The sequence continues at coordinate 752,841 of JAACIZ010000010.1, read as the reverse complement.
ATCATCTGAATTACTTGCTCGACAAGGGGGTAGTAAAACGACTCTGTATCAAGGTAATCGACAATACCGGGGAACAAAGGGAGAGGGGGTGCTGGGCCATCAAAGTCGCGTCTCGAGTCAATGCCGCGGCTGCTGTCGTACAGGGTGCCTGCAATAATTGGCAGAACCAATACAGCAAAGGAAACAGCAGTGACAAGAGCGATTCCGAAGAGCCGGGTCATGTTGATGCTGGGGGTGAGGCAGCGTCCCAGGAGGTAAGAGAATACGCTGAAAGCATAGTACAAGGCCATCTGCTTAAATCCCAAGGCTCCGACGAAAAATACAGCTGCCCACTTGTAGCGCTCGGCCAGCATACTTGACATGCTGGCGATGACGAATCCGAGCATGACAGTGTTATATTGAAAGTGCACGTGGTCAATGAGCATGATCGCTGGTTGCATTAGAATTGCAACCAGAGCAATCGAGGACCTCCAGTTGGCGACACCTTGGAGGCGGCTGTACCGTCGCACAAAAACAATCACGGCCGGAACATAGATGAGGTACTCGGACACAATGACGGTTGCCCTCATGAAGATCTTGAGGTTGGGGTCTTCGGAGCCTCGGGAAGCGAACAGGGCGAACCATGATGGGTCGATGGCGGAACCAATCTTGCCCAAGAGCCAACTATGGTAGGCAGTGAGAGGAGGATAGTCGAGACCCCACCACTGCAGGTCGTGAAAGTACCATTGTGAAATCGGGAGATGGATCGTAAGCTCCATCCAGTGGCGTTGGGCTTCGTAGTCGCCAAACATGGGCGGTTTCTGGAAACCTAAAAGGGCGCCGTTAGCAACAGGCCACGAGAGGGCAATTGGGTAGAGATCCTACCAGAGTATCCCCAGAGACCTGCAGCCCATCTGAAGAGGCCGACCACCATGAGAACAAGTGGCAGCACTTCCCATTGCGACGACGAGGAGCGCGCTGGCCACAGGAAAGAGGACAGCGGGAAGCTTGGCGTTCGCACCATAACCTCAGGGCGGTTTATCTTGTCGATGTCATATCCAGGCTTCTTAATCTTGCGCCGCGGCTTGTGCGGCGACGGTGAAGGGCCAGCCATTGTCACCGGGCGTATGAGGGTTGAAGGGGACGCGCGAGCTTCATGAACGAAGGGCAGCGCAATGAATACGTGGTGCGCTTGTAATAAGGTCCCCCCGGAAATTTTGGTGGAGCTCTCTACACATGCGTCGGCCATGAGCTGTCCCGTATTCGGAACAACCCCGGGGAGCTTGTACACGGTGCCGTCTGTGCACGAGGATGCACTGTATAACGATGCCCAGACTGACGACGAGCTTCAGAGGGTATGGGACCTTGCATTTCACTCTTGGAGCGTCTTCGTCGTCAAATTTTGTAATTCCAAGGGTCTCTGTCCCCTGTATGCGAAGATGCCGTTCCCATTTGTACTTCCCACCACATCCGCTTTCTCCTTCTCCTCCAGCTTCAGCTGCGACTCGCACCCATCACTGCCCCTCAACGCGAGCACATACCGCGGGGTAGTGCGCGATGCACTCAAGAAGCACAAGAGGCTGCCACCAAGCTCGCAGGTTTCCAATCTGACTACTGTTATTTCTAGTTTAACAGGATACATACCGTATCTTCTAGCTATCGACGATGGCTTGAGCAACAAAGCCCTGCCGGGAGGGGACGTAATCAGCGTTGTACTCAAATCATCACCCAACATCGAGTGGAGGCCCACCCTGTCCGGCGATATCGTACCCGGCCGCGAGAGAGCTCGTGTAAAGATTACGTCTTTGGAGCATGAGATTTCTTTCGTTCTCTCCAGTTTGGGCTTCTCGCATGCACTAACAGCCAGATCTTTTTTACAGCCGCTGTATTCTACCAGCCAGGAATTCCTGGGGGCACAGGAGCGGACTGCGGCAATCACTTCCGCCACGAAGAGCTTGCTTGAAGCTGCTTCAGTCTATGATTATCTTGCCAATCGAGGGGAGAGCATATCTGGAGCCCCTCCCTGCGCTGACATTTCGCCCGGGACCGCTCGGGCACTGGCATGCTTGACGCTTGCGGAGGCAACCCTGCTCGCCGTTCTCAAAGATGACCCATATCCCGCTATAGTCGCCCAGGGTCGAAACAAGAATGACAAGGAATGGATGTACAAATCTCCAGACATCCCCAAAGTCCGCGCTCATCTCTACGCCCGTCTATGTCTGGCTGCTTCAGAGCATGCAGCCAAGGCAGCTTCGCTGTGTGGTTCTGCCACGTCAGGGGGGCAAAGAATCAGCTCCAGCCTCCTCAAGTACATCGATGATCTCCGTCGAACAAGCCGAGCTCGCGCTTGTCGGTTCTTCGGGATTGACGCCGAGTTAGGTGGCGAGACGGCCGAGGGGATTGCTTGGGCCCGGGCAGGCTTACAAGAACTTGGCGTGGAAGTAAAGGAGAGCTCAAGTTCAAAGAAGGGCCTAAGCTTCAGTCGCTTCAAGAAAGATATCTCAGAGAAACGAGAAGATCGACGAGTGGATAAAGAGGTCTCCTGGGGGGCTGATGGTGGCAAGTTGGACGAAACCCGGATACTGGAGATGCTCGACGTGAAATGGAACAAAATTAATGATACCGTAAGTATCCAAAGATTACACTATTTGTTCACCCTTCTGACATCGAACATAGATGAATACGCGGGCTATACCTCCCATCAATTCACTCCTATCCAAAATGCCATCGGGACGCGAAATCCATACTATCAAGCCATATGAGGCTCCGGTTTTGGAAAGAGACGTCTTGGAATCCATGCGCGCCCCTCCCGACGAAGACGACCAATTCGGGAACGATTTGAGTTCAGATGATGAGATCACCGGTGGCCCTTCCGCTCCTGTTGGGGCATTTCCTGGGACGGCCGGAGACTATTCGAGGAGCACGAGTACGCCAGGAAACGCTTACTACTAGCCGTAGTAGATTTCCAAGGGGGAATATCAACGATATTTTTGGGGTGCAATGCCATCTTTTTCTCAGGTGTTTATAGAAGAGAAAATATTTCAATTATTGGATCATGCTCAATACTGGGTGCAAGATTTAGGTAGTAGCCGAATGTTCTTCGAATCCAACACTGGATATGCATTCTAATCAAACCATCAAACCATCTGCTCTACAACTTCGCTCGCGGCCCCGCCTTCTCCTCTTTTTGAAGCTGATCTCTCAGCACTCGCCTCAATATCTTTCCCGAAGCCGACTTTGGGATCTCTTTAAGGAACCGGACTCCGCCCCGAAGCTTCTTGGAAGGTCCGACCCGGCCATTCAGCCACTCGACGATGTCTGCCGCAACCTTCTCCGTCTCGGCGACGCCGGAGCGAAGAACCACATATGCGCGCGGGACTTCAGTGTGCTCCTCCTCGTTCCAGACGCCAATCACGCACACATCGGCTACGTCTTCGCGGCCAATGAGCTGGGCTTCCAACTCGGCAGGGGCCACTTGGAAACCTTCTGTATATCAACTGTGGTCAGCAAAATAGCATGCTCGGGAGTGTGGAGAAGGGAATACTGACTGTACTTGATGAGCTCCTTGATGCGGTCCGTGATGTAGAAATTTCCCTTGGGGCAAATGTACGCGACATCACCTGTCCTGAACCAGCCGTCTTCGGTAAATGTCCCCTTGTCGAGCTCTGGTCGGTTCCAGTAACCCTGGAAAACATTAGGGCCTTTCAAAAGCAGCTCCCCCGGCTAAAAAGGTAGTGTTAGTAAATAGATTAATATTGGGAATTGATCGCAACATACGGATCCTTGGGCAACCTCTTTGCCCTGGTCATCAACTATCTTGGCCTGCATGTTCGGGATCAGTTTTCCTATAGACCCTTGAAACCTCTCCCACTCGTCAAAAAGCTGGACGATCGCAGCGGGGCTCGTCTCCGATAGTCCGTAGCCCTGCTTCACTGTGACGTGCAGCCTCTTCCACACGGCATCCACGAGGTCTCGGCCCAGGGGCGCAGCAGCCGAGTTGACGAACCGCAATGACGATAGGTCATACTTGTCAATCGCCGGGTGCTTTCCCAGTGCAAGGATAATCGGCGGCGGCACATACATGAATGTCAGCTTGTGGTCTTGTATAAGCTGGCATGCCTGTTCCAAGTCGAATCTGGCCATGACGACGCATTTCGTGCCAGTGAGCAGGGTGACGTTGAGGACGACGCCGAGGCCCTAGCGACAGTGTCAATAAACGGTTTTGCGTGGCGTCAATTATATACTCACATAGACGTGGAAGAATGGCAAGACGCCCAATTGAGAATCCATCTCCCAGCTAATAAGCTTGGGGTCAAACCGACCGAACTGGACAGAGTTGGAAACCATGTTGTGGTGTGTCAGCATCACACCCTTCGGCAGTCCGGTTGTGCCCTATAATGTCTAAGTCTCATGCCATTGCCCAAGTTTGGACTTCAACATATCGAGCTGTATACAAGGTATACAATGTCATTTTTCGGGTGTATAGATGGCTTTCTGGGTTGGATCCAGGCTCCGTTCGCCGTGATCTCGGTCCAATGCTTCAGCTTTCCTTCATCGTCTCTCCCATCCCCAACCAGAATGATTCTGTCCGACGGAATTCCTGCTATCTCTGCAGCTTTGCGGGCCGTTTTGATGAATAACTTATGAGTTATGAGAGCCTTGGCTTGAGAATCAATCAATTGGTGCGCGAGCTCCTCCGCAGTGTATGTCGGATTTGCTGGGCTGGCTGCTCCACCGGCCCAAATCACACCAAGGTTCGCAACAACCGTGTCGATGTGGTTGGGCGTGAAGAACCCCACAACATCACCCTTGTCCCATTTAAAGACGTGCCGAAGTCCACGACCGAAAGAAGCAGAGAGCTCTCGGACTTGTCCAAACGTGTATGAACGGTTGGTGTCACCGTCGACAAGAATTGCTGCATCAGGGGTGTTAGCAGCCTACCCTGTACTACAGTGCACTATATTGGATGGGGTCGCCTACTGTGCGAGTCTGGGAATTCCTTTTGGCCATCCATGTAATAATTCCAGAGATCGACATCTGGAATATCAATGTCTGCAAAGGGCGAGCTGATAGGCATTGTTGCGATGGTCGTGATGGGAAATCTGAATGAGGCAATGATGGCTGGGAGAAGGAGTGCACAATTTGAAGACTACTTCAGGAATGAATTTCTAAGAACCGAGGAAACAAACTTGGACTACAATCTAGCACTTCATGCTCCCTTTAACCCCTGTCCACTCTCAGCCGCTTGGGACCAAGGAGCATGTTTGCAGCCCGTCCAAGCGCATGATGCTGCCGTTACACGCCTGAAGGCGCCGAGGCTCGACTCTGTGGCATTTAGCGTCGACTAGTGCCCAACGCCGCCAGCCCTCACAGCTGCGCGTCCAGCAGCCTAGTCGATTTCCAAGCACATGTCTGGCGCCGACGGGCTGGATACGCCAGGGCTAGGCCAGGGAGAAAGTCTAGCCCAGCCCCGGGGGATGTGTGTGAAGCCGGGGATAGATGCGGGGAAGCGCTGGCATGCCAAGGTTTAGGGAACAAATTACCTTGGGTACGCTCAGGAGGATGGCGAGAGTTTCCGGGCATGAGAACCTTGATTGCACTGCATGCGTTGGTGCTGGTTTGCTAAGAACCTTGACAGATTAGGGGTAGGCAAATATTCTGGAATAAAATAAGACGCTTAGCACACAGCATCAAAGGTGAAAGGCATATTATCACCCATATTTTCCTTGGCCATGATGTCTTATGTGATATGACATGTATTTCATCTCATGTTTTGCCCATATCATAGCCCAGTGATCCTGTCAGTATCACAGGAAGCGAGACCGAAACCGAGACAGAGACACGAATCACAAGTTACAAAGACGCGAATTCTACCTTCTTGACAAATCGAATATCCAATGCTATTTTCTAAATACATGTATATAATCAAGGGACTACCTTATCCTGTGTCACCCCCAATACAATCTTGATTTGTTTATCATCTCTATCTTACAATATTAGTAGAATACAAGTATAAAATGACCATGTGTATGCCATCTTTTTCGCCCATCGAGGCATACAGGCGTGTAATGTATCAAGGCCTCGTGTATCATGTTGATCTTGTGCCGTAATGTTGTTGTTATATAGTCTTTGTCGTATATTTCCGCATTGTCTCGTGTTCGTTATGTTCTTAGGTCGTCACTACTGCTCGATTGGACCTCGTCGACAAGTTGCACCGGATCGACCGGAGGTGGCCCCCACGGTTCAACGTGCTCACAACCCTCAGGGACACGGCACAGATTGCGGACATTGCAGGTCTTCCACAATACCTCGCGGACATCCTTGAATACCTTGTCCACCGCATCCATGGCCCAAATCACATCAAGGTGCTCATACTCGGGGATAACCTTTTTGTGCACCACCTTGACGTGCGGTTCACGGCCTTTCTCAAATCTTCGGAGCAACTTCTCTCCATTGACAAGGTTGTCGGAGCCACACACCCACAGAGCAAACGGCGGTGCCTGAGAATTATACCAAGCTGTCGCACCTTTCGGGTGCTTGCGGTGTGTCTCAATTGCCTGCTTCGTTCGCGGTGTCACGGGTCGATCCTCAATCCCAACGCTGTCCATGTGCTCTTCCGCCTTTACCACCTCCTTCGTAGCCAGGATGCATTTATGCTTGGCAAAGCATTCGCGACCGAGCCACCATCGCATAGACTCCGAGCTGACATAGACGGGCGCGAATTGGAACATGCGGTTGCGCAGGCCGCGATCCCAACGCGAATCGGACCAATCAAAGAGGAACGAAAAGACCTTGTAGCCAAGCCACCCATAGAGGTGCGGATCCAGCCAGCGATGCATCCTCATCATGAGAGGGATGAAGGCGTGGATACCAAACATGAGCCGGAAGAGCCCTGGGGAGATGACGCGCATAAACTTGAAGTACATCTTGCCAATCAAAGGACCCGCGTAGGCGGCCGGAGCAAGGGCGCAGAAGACGGTGAGCTTCTCGCCCAACTCGGGTCGCTGCTCCTTGGCGAGGGCTACGAATGTCTGAGTAGTTCCTTGGGAGTGGCAAATGAGCCCGATCTTTTCAAAGCCTGTCTCAGTGATGACTCGCGAAGTCAGGGCCGGCAAATCAAAAACACCCATCTGCCGAATGTTCCAACACCACATTCTGGGGTCTTCGTACTTGAGTAAAACATGCTTAGGGTTAAATCCGCATCGGTTGTTGCCCAACCAAACATCGAACCCTGACTTGCAGAGCCAAAAGGCAAGAGACTCATCGTCGTTGCAGCAGTAGGCACCAGAGCTCTGCAAAAGACCATGCATGAGAAGAACTGGGAATTTGCGTTTTCGATCAGGATTCTTCAACTTCTTCATGGAGCCTTGGAAGACAGTAGGCCCTTTCTGAGACCGATCCTTGTCGGCACGTTTTGTGTATTCCTTCGGGTCGTAAACGTGCCAAAGGTCTATTATGAAACCGTCTTCGGTCTGGACCTGGAAGGTTTCCACATCAAGACCAACTCTCCGAGCGTAGTAACCGACGTCGCAAATGATTGGATCGGGGCCGCCTTCAGTTGGTGGGTACTCTTCGGAGGGCTCTTCTCTTTCAAGAGCAAGTACATCAGTGCCTGGGCACTTTTTCTTCCGCCAGGCCTTTTCTTTTTCTTTCCTGGTCTCGGCCCTTTGCTTCTCTTCCTCGTAGAAAGGCCGCGACTTGTCAATGTTTCGGAAGGTTAGTCGATAGAATATTTTCTTCCACATTGATGGGATGCTTGTGACTAAAGACCCCATCACAATGACAGAAAGAAACGACAGACTGAGAAAAAACGAAGAGACCCGCAAAACCAGGCACTGAGCGTTTCGAAGAATTGAGGGTGGTCCATAGAGCGGCAGAGGAGGAAACAACGGGTTGGTATGCGAGGGTGGTGTTGCGCGCTGCAACGTTTCGTTTGCGGACTTTTGTAGCGATGCGCCATTGCGTTTTCCCGGAACTTTGAGGTGGCCATCGTCTAGTTGAGCAGTGCGCGATAATGCTTCCTTGGCCTCGCTCTCGGGGTCAACTTTGACAGTCCCAGATTCACTGTGGAGGGCTTTGCGAAGGTCATTGAGGCGATAGGCTTCTTGGATAGGCACACCAGGCAGTCGTTGATCATCCGAAGTAACAATGACTGCGTCTTGTGGAGTGACGAATCGAGCCTCTACAGCAATCCCAGGCTCCTCGGCTGTGGGCTGTTGGTGTGAAAGTTTCTCAGCCTGGTCAGTGTATTTGACCGCATTCTTGGCTAGCCCTGCATCGGAGGATTGGGGCTGTGGCTGTTCTCGGGCATCCGAAGAACCCGAGTTTTTGGACTCCATCTGGAATGGGAAAATATGACCCCGCGTGAAATTTTTGGTCTGGTTGGTGGTTGAAGGCGTTGAGATGGAGTGTGAGAAAGCGAAGGATCACCAGGACCTCCTTGTGGGATGGAGGGCAAGGTCGAACAATATCTCTCAACGCCACCCTATTATTAGAGATTAATATTGTAAGAGATGTTTTCAAACGAAAGCTGTCACGAGCCCTTCGGCAATACAAGGAATAAAGCGTATATGCAGAGAAAGAAATCAAAAAGAGAAAAAAAGGAGAATGAGAAAGAGTGGAAGACGGAGCAGTGGCGGGTTTGGGACGAATTAAGACTAATAAACAGATTTGAAGGTCAGTTAGTCAACTGCCCGTTTGAGCCACCACAAACCCGTTGCTAAACCGGTCCGATCTAAGCGTTTATGGGGCACTTGGTAAGGTTTAAGGAACTGAATCACGCAAAACATAGCCCCATATCCGCAGATGTTAGCCAAAGCGCAGAGGGGTCAGCGGCGGTGTAAAAAGAGAGGGGGAAAACAGGGCCTCTGATTCTCCAGCAGAGCGGTTGCGTCATGGATGCTGATACAGGGAAAACCAAAAGCGACAGGGAGTGAGAAGGCGACGGGAATACGCTCAGTTCTGCAGGAAATTGTGATCCCTGTTTGGAAGCATGTGATTGCGCTGCCAAAAGGGGTTCAAGATGGCTTGAGATCGGCCAAGCCCTTAATTAGTGGGCAAAATACGCCGGCGTTGGAGAAGAGGTGACAGGATCGCGGGGGATACGACGTGGAGTGTTACATTGGGAAAGGTGCCGGTGGTTTTTTTTCAAGATTCAAGACTGGGAGGGAGATTTCTTCATTAAATGTGCGTGATGAGATGGCTGACGCAATGAAGACCGAGAACCGGGAGCACCCAGTGTTCAGCCATTGAGGAGGGAATCTATATTAAACTGCCGTAAATAGAGATGCAACAAAAGCAGATAGAGGCAAAGATAATAATAATAAAAATAAAAAATACATTAAAGAAAGGGGCCGTGAAACATTGCCAGCCCTCCGGATCACATCGTCTTGTTTCCTCGCTGCTCACGCAAGCTAACCTGCAGTCGCGCGTCACAAACGCGGACGGGATGGAAGCCGAACAAGGTCCGATGCTGGAGACGAGGTTGGGGCCCTTGGGCGGGTACGTACCTCGGGTGATCCCCAGAATCCCCCAAAAATGCGGGATGCAGGCGCAAGTGCAAGTGCGGGTGCTCGCGCCAATGCCGAGGCCAATTCTACTCTCCGTTACTGGGCCGCAGCCGAAAGTCGAACCCAGTCGAGTCGCGACGGTGCTGCTGCTGCTACTCTACGCATCCTTTGCTTGCAGCACTACAACCACCACCTCTTCCACCACCACCTCTGCTCGGTAAGCCTGCCGTTTCCCGGCTGCTTGATGGTGCTTCCGCCTAACTGCTGCCCCGTCTTCCGCAGCCTCTCGCTCTCTCCTGCCTGCTCTCGCCAGCCAGCCATGTCCCTATCTCGGCGGGGTGCTTAAGCTTCATCTGTCCTCCTGCCATCGCCCATCCCCGATCGACCTGCACTCTTCGCTAGCCCCGTCTCCGCATCGCCACCGACATGACGGCTCCGGTAGCTTCAGCTGCCATGCGCTCCAAGAGACGGAATGCCAGGCGCCGCCAGGACAAGCCCGCCATTTCCGCCAAACTTATTCTCGACGACCATCTCAAGAGCGATGTCGGCTTTGTGTCCGACGATGTCTTTTTCGACCTCTTTCCTCACCTCAAGAAGCATGGTACGTATGGCACGCCGGCTTGCCCATGGCTCTACTGTGCACGCGCCTGTTTCAGGGCCATCTGATTGCTAACCTGCGACCTCGTAGTTGGTAGCGACGCCTCCCACGCCGACGACATCCGTCACATCGCAATTGCCCCTTGGATTCCCAACGCGACTCCTGTCGACAGCCCGTGGTCCATCGTGCCCGTTGTGAGATCGCCCGACCTGCCGCACTCCTCCGTGCAGTTCTCTCCATCCTCACCGTCCCTGCAAAGCTTCGCCGTTACTCTGCAGCAGATTGCACCCTCCAAGCTCTCCAGCCACAGCCGCGGCGGCATTGAGATTCTTGTCTTGGACGTAGCTCCGCTACCTCTCGAGACGGTTTTCGTGAGCCTAGAAAGCGAATTGACGAAAAGGCTTGAGAATGGCGAAGGCACTTTCTTCCGAGAGCACCCATCGAACCCGAAGGGCAAGACCGGGGCCGGCTCAACCTCCGAAGAGAACTTGGTCGCGGCCTTGAGGACGGCCTTGAGCAGTCTGCAGGTTGTCCACTCCGGCGACCTGTTTCCGCTCCCGCTCCCTCCTCACCCGCTCACACACGTACCTCCGAACCCCGGCAAGATCATGCTGTGCGAGCCGGTAGCTCAGGGCATGCTGACCGAGGAAACCAAGATTGTCCTGATGCGAGGGCGGGTACACACTAAGCAGATCCGTCGCGTAGCTTCCATGACAGCGAGCCAACGACTCAATGGTGTTGCCGAGGAAGAGGATGAAGCCGGTACCGATCAGTTCTATTCTGCTGCCGAGGAACGGTATAAGACGGATGCTTTGACCGAGACGACCGAGTCAGCCACCGAGACCGAGACTGATTTGTCGGGCTCCGACAACGAGGATGAGCTCTCCGACGATTCAATGGATGATATGATATCTCTCCAGGCGCCTTCTTTGCCCACGACAAATGCAAGCGGAGTATCTACTCTCCAGCCTGGTACACCAATGACTGTCGGAACTCTGCGTGGCCGCCGAACCAATGGTATCAGCACACCTGGCTCTGTCTTTTCAAATTTTACAGCAACTACTGCCAGGCCAGATAGACCTCGTGGCCGGCTATTCAAGGCCCAAGGTCTGATGCGCCCCATCCCAACGGACCTTCTGCACCCAAAGCCGTCTTCCGAAGATGATGAGGAAGCCAGAATCTACGTTGATGTGGCGTCATTGTCCAAGATTGGATGCTTTTCTGGAGATTGGGTTCGGATTGAGGCGGCCGAAGAACCCCCTCTGAATGGATTTGGCGCGTTTGGACTGGGCAGTTTCGGACAGCAAGAGTCAGAGTCTTCTAAGTGGCGACCTGTTCGTGTCTATGGGTTGCCCGAGGGATACTCGCAGCGACCGATGACTAGAATACCCAGCGCAAAACACGGAGAAAGAAAACTATCCTTTTTCGAGTCACAGGTTCAACGCCCTGCGAGCCCGGCTACCTATGCTTCGCCCATTCTTCTGGCCAACCTTGACGATGCTGCTTATGTGCGCCTTTCGCCTCTCAAAAAAGCTTCGTATCAAGGAAAGGGTACTATCCCACGCTTTACTAGCGCGGTACGACCTCCTTATGCTCGGGATATTACTATCCATCATATTCGCACCCCCATCTCAGCAGAGAGAGCTTACCAGACTGCCGTGCTGGGCGGACTCAAGCGCTACTTTGCGCAAAAGATCCGTCTTGTGCGGAGTGGCGATCTAATCGCAGTCCCGGTTGATGCGCAGCTGGGCCGAACCCTGCAAGAAGTTCCGGGCGCGGGAGGGTCTGAAGTGGACGATGTCATGGCTTTGACGACAGGCGGCCAGGAGACTGGGAAGCAAGCATCCCGGTTTGACAGTGTCGCATGGTTCAAGGTAGGACATATTCAAATGCAAAAGTCGGACGAGGACGAAGACGGCACTGCTGAAACTTTCTGGGGCTCGGTGGCGTGCATCGACAGTTCTTCTGTTGGGATGCACGGTTCTGGGTTTGAGACGAGCCGGATACCTGGTATTAAGCAAAACACGTGGCAGTATTATCTCGGATTGAAGAAGACCCCACGAAGAGCTTCAGAGTCGACGCCTGCACCCATCCAGGAGCTCGAGCCGCCGTATGCGTCTCCTCTGAGACGCCAGATCCGCGAGCTGATTGCGGCAGCAACAAGTCTAAGGGCTATCCACCTCAAGATGCCGCCAGTAGCCATTTTAATCACATCTACGCACCGAAATATTGGAAAGTCAACTCTTGCGACAGATGCTTGTTCCGATATGGGTCTTCATACATACACCATTGATGCATACGATATTCTGAGCGAAGGCAGCGGCAGTGGCAGCGATGTCAAGACTGAAGGCTTCCTTAGGACGAGGTCGGAGCGCGCAATGAGCTGTGGCTCTGATTGCTGCGCCTTGCTGATCCAGCACATCGATGCTCTTACAGCGGATCGAATCGAGTCTACCATCAAGGAGATCCTAGAGGATACGCGGGTCCTAATTGCAACCACAAGCGAAGTTGACAAAGTTCCTGACGGCGTTCGTGGTCTTTTTACACACGAGTTGGAAATGGGTGCCCCTGACGAGGCGGAACGTGAAGCCATCCTGAAGACCATCGTTGCTGAACGGGGAGTGAGTCTGGAGCCCTCAATCGACCTAAACTCGATCGCCCTGAAGACTGCAGCCTTGGTAGCCGGTGATTTGGTGGATGTGGTTGAACGAGCCTCAGTAGCCCAGCAATCCCGTCTTGAAAAGCTCTCGACCAAGAACACCAAGGACGATTCGATAGTTACGGTTCGCGATGTCCAGGTTGCCGGTGGGCCCATGGCACGTTGCCTCACAAAGTCGGACTTTGAGGTTGCAGTTGATGCCGCGCGAAAGAACTTTTCTGACTCCATTGGCGCACCCAAGATTCCCAACGTGACATGGGACGATGTCGGTGGTCTGAACAATGTCAAGGAGGCAGTGACAGAGACTATTCAGCTTCCCCTCGAACGACCCGAGTTGTTTGCCAAGGGTATGAAGAAGCGATCTGGTATTCTGTTTTACGGCCCCCCCGGAACTGGAAAAACGCTCTTGGCAAAGGCCATTGCGACAGAGTACAGCCTCAACTTTTTCAGTGTCAAGGGTCCCGAGCTGCTCAACATGTATATTGGTGAATCCGAGGCCAATGTGCGACGAGTGTTCCAGCGAGCTCGTGATGCTCGGCCCTGCGTCGTCTTCTTCGACGAGTTGGATTCCGTGGCGCCCAAGCGAGGCAACCAGGGAGACAGTGGCGGTGTCATGGATCGAATTGTTTCCCAGCTGCTGGCTGAACTGGATGGCATGTCTGGTGGAGATGACGGTGGCGGCGGCGTTTTCGTCATCGGAGCTACAAACAGACCTGATCTTTTGGACCAGGCTCTTTTGCGTCCTGGCCGTTTCGACAAGATGCTCTACCTTGGTGTCTCGGACACCGATGATAAGCAACAGACTATTCTTGAGGCCTTGACTCGAAAGTAAGTATCCCACTCATGGCAGCTTTCAAATGAAAGACGTAGGTAACTAACTAACCGTGTTTGCAGATTCACCCTCCACCCTTCTGTTTCTCTGGCATCAGTGGCCACGAAACTCCCCTTTACCTACACAGGTGCCGACTTTTACGCCCTGTGCAGTGATGCCATGCTCAAAGCCGTCACCCGCCAGGCGACATCCGTCGACAACAAGATCCGGGCCATCAATGCCGACCCGGCCACGGCGCACCCCATATCCACCGCTTACTACTTTGACCACTACGCCACTCCGGAGGATATTGCCGTCATGGTCACCGAGGAGGACTTCCTCGCCGCCAACGACGAGCTCGTGCCCAGTGTCAGCGCGGGCGAGCTGGCTCACTACGAACGTGTGCGTGCCACCTTTGAAGGCGGCCGCGATAAGGACAAGGAGCCCCAGCAGAACGGCCAGCGCGTCGTGTCTGGGGCGTCTGCGTCGTCCAAGGGCAAGGAAAAAGCCGTTGCGCCTAGCAGAGGCAAGGGCAAGGGCATTGCGCTGACCAGCGACGACGAGTTTCAAGACGACGAGGTGGCTGATGGGGAGGTTAATGGACGCAGCAAAGGCAAGGGCAAAGCAGTCATGGGTTTCGAGGATGGCACAGCAAGCGATGACGATGGATTGTACTAGGGAGGCGAGTTTTAAAATGTATTGGAGTTGTACCAAATATTATATTAAGTGGAGGGGAGATTTTTTTTTTTAGATGGCGATGTTGTTCATACTCCCGAATACGGGATACCTACCAGCAGCTGAGGTTGTTGGGCTATGTACATGATATTATCAACTTCTGCGTGTTGGCATGGATAATTAACAGAGACTTGAATCGCTTTGTATCATTTCGATACCTATTTCTTTTCCTTAGCCTCTTCCTTTGGCTTGGCTTCTGTTGCTGCTGCTGGTGTGGGTTTCTTAGTTGCGTCCTTTTCATCTTCGCTGTCGTCATCGTCGTCATCATCATCGTCGTCATCTTCGCTTTCCTCTTCACTTTCTTCTTCGCTCTCCTCTTTGTCGCTGTCATCGTCATCTTCGCCCTCAGCCTTCTTGTCATCGGCTTTCGCGTCCTTTGCAGGCTCAGCCTTTGCAGCAGCCTTCTCGTCAGCCTCCTTGGCCTTTGCGCCGTCCTTGCCATGCACCTTCTCCCGTAGACTCTTTAGGCGAAGCTCCTTAGCCTTCTGTGCTGCCTCGTCTGCGACGGAGCGAACGGGCAGCGTCTTCTGCTCAGGTTCCTTCTTGGCATCTGTCTTGGGCTTCGCCGTTGTAGCGGCAGGTGTTTTGGCTTGGGGTAGCGGAGGAGCTGGAGGAGCGGCGGGGGCGGGCGTGGATGTGGATTTCGCGGCGACGGATGATGCGCTGGCGGCGGGAGGAGCGGAGCCGGTGATGGGCCGCTTCAAAAGGGGCTCGGGAAGTTTGTCGTTAATCGAAGGGATGGTAAATTCGTCCTGGTAAATCTTGACGTGCATCTTGAGCTCGCCATATTCGTTCCAGTCCTCGATCTCGACGAGATCCTATACGATGGGTTGGGTATCAGTGACTAGCTCCCTTTAGGTCAAGGGGGGTACGCGAAGCTTCCAATGGAACGGGAGAAGAAGCGCGCAAGGCAATAAGGGAGATGGGCACATACACCAAGAACCAAACCCTCCTGTACCAGACCGGGGAGCTTCCTCACGCGACCGCTCTCATCCTTACCGGCCCTGCGGCCCCAAAGCATGCGGGCCTTTTCATCAGTGGCAATGTCGACGGCCTTGAAGGGGACGCGGTTGGCGCGTAGGATCGTCTCAAGGCGCGACGTAGCGGTGACGATGTGGGAGGAGCCGGCGGTGAGCGAAGTGAAGATGTAGAGGGCGGGGTCGGTCGAGTAGGTCGTCATTGCTGCGGATGGACGCGATGGGCGTGTATGTGTTGGGCGATTGGAGGCAGTGGAGTTGATGATGTATTATTAAGTTGTCAGGGTGCTAATAAAGATGACAAGGTGTGCGATAGTGGTTTTTGATGACGTGAATATTACAATTCGAGGAAGACAGATTGCATCGTTTAGATGAGTAGAATTGAAGGGAGAGCGTCCGTGTTGGAATGAATAGCACCCGTTGGTGGTGGTTTAAGGAGGTGGGTTTGGCGTTTGTGGCAGGTTGCCTCCTGAGACGAGGTTGGTAGCAAAGCTGCTGCTGCGTATAGCACCTCAGGACTCCATGCTAAGCTCAGCACAATGGCTGAGGTGAAAAGGAGGCATGATGCGGGGGCGGGGCAACAGGAGGCTCCGATGCTTCCTAGCGACAGGTGTCTCCTCCGTAGTGCTCAACCTGCGGCGCACGGGAGCCTGTAGCTTAGCTGTAGGGGATCGGTGCGCTGGAGCAGCGCGGCAATTACAGCAGCTTTGCCGCCCGCCGTGATGGCGGTTGAGCAGAGCATTGGGTCCGGAGGGTGCATTGGGGATTATTCATGAGTTATGGAAGGCAAACCGTGCGTGGTATTGCAGCCATCATGACCAATGACCTCCTGCTGCATCGGTACTTGGGCTTTAGACGCGTACGTCTGCGTCCTGGCCCGCAATGCTATTGGTACAAGTCACAGGTCTGGAGGAGAAGGTTTTGCGTGGAGGTCATCATGAAACACCATCCACCATCCACCCGGATTACCAAGCACAGGATGAAAGCCCACGACGTACAGAGAGCATCCTCTCCAGATCGGCATCGGCCAGATCGATCAACAGTGATCAACGGGGCGGCGTGATAAAGAGAGCGAGGCGAAGAAGAAAAAAGATGGGGGCGAGCCTCCTGGTTCGTCTGTTGTTTTGTCGTTTTGCCCAAAGCCCTTGTTTGTTTCGACAATCGTGATCTTTTGACGGGTCCAAAACAAGGCATCGTGTTCGGGGTGCCTCGTATGTCTGTTTCACATCTTGCATCAGTGCGGCCAAGCTGCGCCCAACAACGAGTCAAATGCTCGATAGACCTGCATCGTGTCTCGTCTGCCCCGCTGCCGCGCAATCCCGAGAGGCTGTTCACTCGCTCCTGTTGGCTCCGGGTTGTGAGCCGTCGTGGAAGAAGCCGCATGCATCCCGTTGATGGGTTATTCTAAAGCAGAGTTCTCCGCTCTCGTGTTTCTCTCAACTGTTCTCCCCATTCCTTTTCTCTTCCTCTTCTCTCGCGCTCAATCTCTCCGTCTAACACAAAAGTAACTCTTTGACTTCATCCTTCATTTCCTTCGCTTCCGGCCCGACGACCTTCCATTACCAGTGCTCGTCCGAGACAGCGGTCCACTGCACCTCCTGAACCCGCCGTCGTCCGGACTGTACAGCACTGACAGAAGGCCTTGGCCTTCGAGAACCGGTTTGCCGAGAAGAGCCCAATTTCCTTTATTCCAAGCAACGGACCCCAAAACGGAAACTGACCCAAACTTGGTCTAAGAACCGCCTGCCCAGAAACCATCTGGAAGAACTCCCGGACTGGCGCTGGGTTACCGCGGTCGTTATCGCTGGGCCTCCTCCTCCTGCTCCACAACCTTCATCTCTGCTGTCCAACATAAGCTTGAGCTAATATTGGAACGATTAGAGCCCCTGCTCCTTTTTTAATTCACCGATTCATTTCGCACCTACTCTTCGGAGTTGCGCGGTCATGCAGAGCCCATGCCCTTGATGCTGTCGCGAGTCGTGGCGCACTCTGACGAGCTTACCGCTAAGCATTTTTTGTGCGAAGGCAGATGTAAGACCCATGCTGGGACAAAGTGAGGCGTTCTGGGCCCCGTCCCCCATTCAGGGGCAGACACAAACACTCTTTCCTGCGCCGCTCCCCAAGAACGCCAAGTGGTCGTCCCGCCCGTGTGTGGCGTCCTGTTCTAGGGGCAATACGATGGTGGCCGTTGTCAGAAGAGACCGTCTGTTCGTCGCTAGCCAGCGCAAGTGCGCTTTTTCCCTGACCGCCGGTGTACGACTCTTTGTTCCAAGCCGTCTATCCCTTGCGCGTGCTGCTCCGAATCTCGTTTAAACCGTGCTTGCGTGGAAGGGGAATTGCAATATCGCACCCAAGAAAACACTCTGGCCGCGCGTTTCAGAATCATGACAGGCACGGTTGGCACAGCGGATTACGGTGCGCTTAGATACCAGGACCCTGGCTGGGCACTGGGGACAACGGAAATTGTCTGTATCGCCCCCGGCTCATGGTCCAACAGAGGGCTCTGATGTCGCCATCCGGGACCGGCTGTGTGTGGCTTGTGTGAAGTCGCACAAGGAGCCTAGGGCCCATTTGAAAATTTTCTTCTTTCTCTTGTCCGCTCATGCATGTCGATCCAATTAAGGAGCCGTGCCGAGTCAACTGCGGTGTGCACAAGCAAAGCTGATTATCCATTGACTCACTGCACCTGCTTGGGTCTTGGTGGTGGTGAAGGGTGGATCCTTGCCACCCAATCTCGCAAACCGCGCAAAAGAGGGGACAGGCTAAAATTTGGTCTTTCGCACCGGCCTCTCGCCAGGCACGACGAGAGGTCTAAACGACCAGGAGGACCCGGCGAAACGTGGCCGTGGTCAGTCGGGGCACGCCATGATTGGTCCGGGGAGCGACTCGTCGAGGCAACGCGTCGTTGCAGGGAGCGGCCCAGGGGCAGAAAGAAAAAAAAACGCTGGGCCAGGGGTACTAGTCTTATCCAGGAACGAGCCACTCAGCGTTGCAGGTGCGCTGCGGCCCCCGATCCTGAGCAGGGCCTAACCTGCCACGGACCCAATCATATCGGCCCCGGTGGATGCAAGGTACCAGGCACTCGCTCCATTGCCGGGGCTAATGCCCACCGGGCCATCACCAACGGGCCAGGGCTGGTGAGGTGACTGGTGACAGCGCACCGGGCACCAGCAGACATTTCCCGCGCTTTTCGAAAACTACAAGTCCCGCGCGATTCCGCCTCTCAATTCCCCGTTTCTTCTTGCTCCTCCAACCTTGCATCTCTGTCTCGACGACGACGTTCACAGTCATTCTTTGATCGAACAGCTTGTGCTTTTAGCACCTTACTCTCTTTTAACTTTCACAACTCGCTTTCGGTCTCTTCGAGCCAAATCACTCTATTCACTCACGAACGTCAACCAGTCTCACGACACAAACTTCAAAATGCGTTTCACTGCTATCCTCGCCGGCGCTTCGGTCGCTGTTGCATCTGTTGTTCCCGGCTACGGCTCTGATGACCTGACCACTACTCTCACTCAGACCACCACTCACGTCATCACCCTGACCCAGTGCCCTGAGAGCGTTACCAACTGCCCTTACCGCACCACCACCGCCACCTCCACCACTGAGGTCGTCGTCACCACCCCCTACGCCGCTGTCAGCACCTCGCTGCCCCCCGTCGTCAACACCACCAGCAGCATCTACACTCCTCCTGCTCCTGCTCCCCCCAAGTCCACCTTCTACCCTGCCGGCAACACCACTACCAGCGCTGGACCTACTGCTCCCGTTGTCCACACCTACACCACCCCTGCCGCTGGTATTTCCACCGTCGTTCCTGTCAACCCCACCTACGGCGGCGGCTCCAGCTCTCCCAAGACCACCACTCCTGTTACTCAGGTCACCGGTGCTGCCAACGGAGTCTTTGCTCAGTCTGGCTTCGTCGGCGCTGCTGTTCTCGCTGCCGTTGTTGCTCTTTTCTAAGCAATTTGGGAGCTTTTGGAATGATTTGGGATTTTTCTAATCTTCTTTATTTTCACTTGTGAATACCTTTTTCTTCTTCTTGGGGACGGCTGTTTGTGGATCACTTTGGGGCGGGCTTTGGAAAGGCGCAAAAGCCTCTCCAACCCTTGAGGCTACCTTTGAGCATCTGATCCCTTGCAGGTCATTGGAGCTGGCGCAGTATACCCGCGTGGAGTTTTTAGGAGGCGACATGTAATGTATGGCCGTACAGTTGCCGTTCTAGGAAATACCTAGTAAATATTGAACTGTTACAAATTTACTCTTAACAATCGTGCGCCCCGATACTCGTGACTGGTCTCCTTTTCTCTTTAAATTCGTAACTGTGTGTGAGTGAGGTCAATCAACGGACTCTGAGATGTCTTGCCTCGTATTGTCTCTTTTGACGTGGCTAATCGTCAGCCTGTAGGCCAAAGTGCCGGCCGAGAGTCTTACCCTCCGACAGGTACGTAACCGAGTCGTCGGGTTCAGTAGCCCACACAGTTTGCGCTGGGTGGGATTGGCCATGTCTAGAAGCACACAACCCCTTGCCAACGTCGCCAGCCTTCTGCTGATGATTCCACACAGCACACCCACACACCGTCCGTCTGTCAACAGGTGTCCCAAGGTTACGGGGGTCGATCGATCGCCTTGTCTGTCGCATGGTGAATTTGCGTCGTGAGCAATGTGCCTACCGCCCATTCCTCAATCCATGCAACCTTGACCGATCGATGCTCGCCTCAAAAAATTCAATCCCCTCTCCCAGGCATCCTGGGTAACCGAGCGGTGCAGCTATTTCCTGTCACTTTTTTTTCTTCCGACTCACGAGACCAATGCATGCATCATGTACTGTACAGTTCCATGCAGCGAACCGACCTGCGGCCACCAATCTGGTCCTGTCTCAAGCACTTCGCCTCGCCATTCTTTCCCCTCCACTCCCCTCCTTGTTGGTCCTTGTTGGCGGTGTCGCTCTCACTTGAGGGGTGGAGGGAGGCCTTTTTTTCTTGTTGTAGAAATTTGCCACCCTCAATGCTATAGGATAAACAGATTTGCTGGTGGCGTTGTCACGAGGATGCCGCGCGACAATTTCTTCTCTCTCTGCATGTGTACGTGTGCTTGTGCGTGTGTGTGTGGCGTGTGTGTGTTACAGCTCCTTGGGCCTTTTTCTCTCTCAACTCCTTGTTGAGAACAGAAATGGTGATGAAGCTGGTTTGGAGATTGGTTCGTGAGAAGTGAAACGTTGCACCTTGTTGACCATTAAAAAGAGCGTTTCGTCTTTCTTCATATTGGGATAAAGGTCTGCTTTGAAGAGGTAGGTGGTATGGTGGTTTTGGCTGCACGTGTGTGTGTGCATTCTTCTCCCCTCCTTCCCGCTCCATGAGATCATGATGATGGCCTTATGATGGCCCTACATCCCTGCCCTACCTTCCATTAAGGGTAGGCGGACGTTGAAATCGGTTAGCTGGATCAGAAAGGCGCCTTCTTTTTTCAGCCAGGCTTGATGACCAACACAAGACTGCACATATTGTACAAGTACATGGCCATAGCCCAGAAACCGCCGCCACCTTCCGGTTGATGGGTTTTCATGGCCATGTTGACCTCCCATTCATGTGTCATGTTCCTCAGTTTTTCGCGGGGACCCAGCCCCTGCCAATGGGATCCGCATTTCCCGTAGCGTGTATCTCCTCTTCTCTCTTAATCTGGGCCGAGGGCGGATTTTGCACGAGTAAATGGTTTACCTGTTTGATCGTTAGAGTTTAATAGTCAAATCACACTCCTCGTCCACCTCCCCGAAATCCCCCCCGCCGAGCCGCTAGCTCCATTGGACGTGTGGAAAAGGGAAAAAAATAGAGCATGCCATACAGCACCACTCACTGCCAGCATGGGTGCCGCTTAGCGTCCGCGTCAGCAGCCTAGGCTGTGGGCTTGGCGACCAGAAAAATCAGATAGAGGGGGAAAAGGAACACCCCGTTCGGACGGCGATCAGAAGGTGTCGGGGTAGCACCGAGCCGCAACACTCACCCGTTTTGACGGCTCTGTGCATCCGAGTCGGCCTCGGGTTTCGGCGGCCTTGGGGATCTGGGCTGGATGGCCGCATCATGGCCGTCCTCACGCGGGCCTCTTCTGTCGTGCTCTGTCATGTAATATGATATAACCGCCACGTCACGTTTTTCTTGACCGCATCATCCTGGTGCCAAAACTGATCGAGCAGAGAACTAATCACGGACTCAGATACAGAGATTGACCTCCGGCTCCAGTTGTATCCGAGACGGATGGAAATGGAGCGTCCGAAGGGGGGCGGCCTTAGGTGTGCGCGCGCAGACGAGGCGGAATGTGGGTGGTGGTGATGGTGGTGGGTTTGATAGCATCAGACAAGCAAGCAAGCACGCAGAGCACGGCGCGATGACGTTGCGCTTTACCTCTTCCTATGTTTTCTTTTTCTTCTTTCCCTTTTCTGAACCGCTCTATCACGAGCAAAACTATAATGGCAATGGCACGCAGGGGCCCCTCCCTCATGGGCCTCTCCGTGACGCATTGGACCGCTGGTGGTCCTGGAACCAGATCGTCGTGATCCATGCACAAATGCCCGAAGGGTGGCGCACGCGTTAGCCTTTCGCTTGAAGGAGGAAACTACCACCTGTCTCTCTTAATGCGCCTAGGCCTAGGCCGGTCCAGCTAGGCGTTCTGAAGTTGGCCACTTGCTTCCATCAATCAGCTTACACTGACTGCTCCCTGCATCTAAATCCTTCTCGCCCACCCAGCAAAATAGTCAGCATCATGCTCGGATCCCCAAGTATACCGCCGAGGACAACAACAGCAACAACAACAGTAGGAAGGAAATAATAACCATAGAAACCAGTTTTTGAAATCTGTTCAGTTTAATTAATTTTGCAATTTTTATTCCCTATTTTTGTCTAGAGCGTAGGAGTGTAAGTGGATCTCGCATCCTTCGAGAGCCCGCTGCTCATTACGGAGACCCTCCCTCCACTCTTTGCTTGCTTCAACAAGGTTGAACTTTGTTGCGGCTGTCTCTCTCTAGTCTTTTGATGCCATCGCTCATTTTGGCCTTTCCCGCGGTCTGTTGCCGCCTTCTCCTTATCTCCTGTGTGCTTGCGGGTGCGTGTATGTGCGTGTTTGTGCGCATGTGTGTGCGCGTGTATGTCTTTGGTTAACTGTCCATGTCCATTTCGGCCGTTCCGTCGTGCTCATTCTGTCTTACCCAACTCTATGCTGGAACCATCGACAGCAGAGAGTGTGCTGTCAGGAATCTCCTATGCCCGAAACCCAAAATCCCGAAAAAAGAAAAGAAAAAAGGAGGAAAAAAAGAAAAGAACCACCCTTGTTCCCTTGTGTGCCCCGTAAAAGCCCGGCTTGCTGAAAGTCAGACGTTGTCATAAGCGCCGTTTCCCGCCTCACGATACATTGGCCCTCTCCACCTCCCCACATCCCTCACCTATTCGGCTCTTGGACCTAGGCCGGTAATTACCACTGTACTTGCTTCGCCTCCTCGTTTCGGTCCGTGATTGTAGTTCCCGCTCGGCAAGCCCTCGTAGTCGGCCTTGTCCAATTTGACCCGTTTCCGAGGTGGGTCTGAAACATGAATCTGGGGGGGCATGACCACGCTCCGATGCTCGAACGGACACCAAGATTCGAGGAATGAAAATTTTTTGTGTCTTGATGTTGATTTTTTATGGGGTTTGTCTGTTTGTCATGCGGTTGGAGTCGTGTTTTCCGCGTCCTTGGCCGAGGTAAAGGGAGGTAGTGGCGAATGGATCAGGGACACTGCCCAATGGCACACATCTTGCAGAGGCTGTCGTTCGGCTGGGCCGGATTGAAGCAATTGTGTATAGCATTGTGCTCGCAGAGTCCGTTTGCGTTGTTGACGAGTGCTGATTTCCCTCGGGTCGATTTTGAGTTGGTAGATGTGAAGGCGTGACCGTTGCAGGGCACACAGCAATGTGAACGAGCCATTATACAAGAGTTGGTTTTTGTCCCCTCGTGTCTGGGCTGATAGTGCCGAGTTTATATAGCAAGGTTGACTCGCTTATCAGGTATTAGAAATCTGCGGCTCCTTGTGCCGGACAAGAGTTTATAGTTTGACAAGGTGAAGGGAGTCGGAGCAAAGTGGAGAGTTGATGGCAGCTTTGACGGATGGGGCTCCAATAAATCAACGGAAGAGGCGCTGTAGAAGAAACAACGAAGAAGAAGAGGACGAAGGAGGAAAAAGGACCCAAGTATAAGAAAGACACGAGAATGAGACTGCCCTATCCAGCGAGGTATAAGAGAGAACGGGGATAGGGGAAGGAGGTGGTCAACAAGGAGGCTCGGCACTTCTAAGCAGGGAGTGAGAAAGGGGGAGAGGGAGTAAGAGAGAGATGCCTTTTTGTTCCAAACCGGAGTCGCCTAAGCTGTCAGTCTAAAAAGACGACCTGGCGGGGCGGGCTGACGGCAGTATTTTATGTAGGTAGGGCTGAAAGGAGTTAACAAGGGCAAACCCATTCGTAACCGTATGGCTCTGTGCTGCACGCACCGCACCCTCACCGCAAGCGCACGCCCGTACCGTTACCTCAGAGCAACAATCGTACGCACACTTGTTGGAGATGGAAAAAAAAAAAGGCCTCGTTAGCGGGACTTTCGGCCTTTAACCCTGGCAGAGGGGATTATTTGTCTGAGGTGGACGTCCATCACAAGGGACCCTGCTGTAAGTAGTTGGCCCCGGACCGGCCTCGCACCTTTCTTGTGTCCTACCTTATTGCCCCCAAAAAGCCGAGCAAGGGCTCCTCTTGCACCCCGGCTCAGGTTCCTCTCGTTGCTTGCGACGCAAGTTCCCTACCCCATTTTATGCGCAGTGGTGAGTCGGCTGTGAAGTGAAATGATGGAGGGGCGAGATGCGTAGCCTAACCAACCAACTAGACAATGGATATTGGGACACAAATGGCCATCGGCCGCATTGCCAGGGCACGGTATGCGGTTGGTCAGAACGTCGCCTGTCGTCCCAGAGCCTTGGGAGCATAGTCTCAGTCATGTCTTACACCCTGTATGTTTCTGGAACTGGAAATGGGAATCTCTTGCCCCCCCTCGAAGCCCAGGTCAGGGCCATGACAGCGAGGTGGGTGATGTAATGCAAAACACCCTGCCCATCATAATCACCACAATCATCGTCATCGCGCCCACGCGCCCGCGTGTTTACCTGGCTCCATGCTTGTCCTGGGCAAATTGGGTGCAATGGAATGGCGTGGGAGCTACCGGCTTAATGTGGATGTGCATGTGGATGGGGGCAGGAACCCGGGCTGTGCTTCTTGGAGTACAGTAGCATTCTCGTGCCTCCACAATTGAGCTTTTCTCTTCAACGAAGCCTCAATGGATGCTCCCGGCAGAGAGAGGCAATGCTTTCTCACAATTGACAGAAGCATCACAATTGACAGAAGCATGAGAAACAAAAAGGTGACGTGAAAGGCAAGGATGCAATTGGGTGCGGTGCTAGCTTCCGGCGGGGAGGTGACCAGTCAGTGGCTCATCATCCCCAGACTCGGCCATGGTCAACCGGGTTCCTTAGTTCGGCATCGGTGGCATTCTTTAAACCGTTGATATGAGCTGCAGCGCGGCTAATACCACACTTTCAGGACCCACGGAGGAGGGGGCGTGCATGGGCAACTGTGGGTGTTTGGGTGTGCGTGTGTGCCCGTATATGTGAGTGTGGTTGCCGTTGTGTGATGGGATTCCGATTATACATGACAGAGGTTGGTACAGATGCACACATATCCCTCCTCCATCTCATGATCAAACCGTCCATAGGGGAGGGGGTTGCGGGAGGCCGAGACCCCTTGTGGGCTTGCATCTGTGTCTCTCAACACGCTGACGAGACGGGCCCGCGAGAGAGGCATTGCTCGCGGTCACGGGCTTACCTGGGCAGATCAGACACTGATCAAGAAAATGACATTTCCCCGCAACGCGACGGGGGCTTCTGGAGAGTCAGAGCCGGAGGAGTCAGTCGTCTGCCAACGCCAGGGCGCATCGCTGAGATTGCGTCCAACCGCTGGGATACACACGGTAACCCAACCCAACATGGAACTCATAAACTGATATCTGACTGCTCCTCTGCTGCGCATCCGCAACGCTTAATTGGATGGGCTATTTGTGCCGGGAGGTAGTGGTGTGGGGGAGGAGGCGACCTCCAGGGACCTTTAGGCCCTGCTTGCCCACTTCGCTCGGCCAAACCAACGTCGAGGCCCCATTTCTTCATGCTTGCACACACCCTTGGTCCCCCGTCTTGCAGCTTCTCCAAGGGTCAACAGGCGAATCTCTTTTTTCTCTCGTTTTTTTTTAATAATGGGCGACCCGCTGGTTAACCATCACCCATGAATGCCTCGGAGCTTGTGCTTCTTGCTGCAGGAGACGTGGGGCAAAATGCCACGGCTGCTCCATAGCGAGACGGACCATTATCGACATCGTCTCCCCATTCCTGTCGTTCAAGCTCTCGCTTCCCTGCCATGGCCCTGCATATCATAGCAGCCGTGGTCATCATTCCCCAATTGGCATCCATCAACACCCTGCTCATCTGCCCCTCGATTCTCGGCCGCGAGCGGGGGAGGGTTCCCCCAGGAGCCCCCAGGAGCGGTGTTATCTCCAAATCTCAGACCGTGAGCAACTCCAGCGATCCACTAGCACTAGATCGATCACACTCCTGTGTGTTCCCTGCGGCTGAAGGTTCGACATCCCTCCCCGCTGTCCTCTGGTGTTACACACAACACGAGCGCCTCTGCATCGGTGGTGTGGCTTTGGTTTCCTGCCTCACGCCCTGTGGCCACCGAATTGCTTGCGTTGGTCAGCATGCACACCTTCCCTAACAAACGGGCCATCAGCGAGCCAAGCGAGCGGCTTGCGTACCTTTGGCTACCCCTACTCTCCCTTCCATTGCTCATTGCCAAGGTCCTCACGGCCACCACAACCCTTTTAGATGGCATATAGTGGATCTGCGCGACAAGCCATTGTCGTCACTGCCGGCGGCAACAAACGACGCTTCGATTCTACGTCCTTCTGTGTCGCTCTGCAATGTTGCTCATGGTTGTCCTTGTCTGCCGTTTGCACCTTTTTGGGGGCTTTCCAGGTTCACCTCATGTCGCCTATGCAGCCAACTCAGCAAGCCACTGCGCCGAGACTGTTCCCTTCGCTCAGGCCAGCCATTGCCTCGCCGGGCTGCTTCCCGCCGCTATGGGTCGTATGACTTGCCCACAAGAGCCCAATGGCGCGCTGGGTTCAGATCCATCTCCAGTTCCTCGGGTCTTCGTAGAACGCCTCATTTGCCTTGTCCCCCGCCTCCCTACAAAGCGAAATTGGTCCCCCGGGTGCCGGTTCCCGGTCATCATGGGCTTCCGGTTCCTGTCAAAATGCGGAACCCTGAACCAACGCGAAACCAAAAGTACAGGTCATGCCAATACAAGCTAAACTTGTTGTGGTTATTCATGCCTGCTTTAGCGTCGCCTATTATTGGCCGTGTTTAGAATGGTCGTCCTAATTCGCCTGTCCTCGACAGAGAACGCAATGGGACAATCTCTAAGTGACAAGTCAATGCTTTCTCTGCTTAGCCAAATCAAATAACTGAGGGTCTGATAGTGTACCCCATCTTGAGTGCGGGAGGTCGCTGTTGGTTGGGTGTGTGTACTTGGCAGGGAAATTTCGCCAAACTTATTCGGGAATCCAGACAGGGCCCACGCAAAAAGAGAGAAAAAAAAATAGCCCGCCTGCATGTCTTGCTTGGGCCATTCTTCTGCAGCCTGTTTATTTGCATACTGTGTACTATGCATGAAATCCCCTGTTGAGACATGAGCTGCGACGGTGGGTGGCCACCAACTTAGTTACAGCTTCAATATTGGATATCCACAATCTCAAATGCAACTTTAGTGGCTTCTGGGCTTGAATGTACATTGCGTGCAGACCTCCAAGGTGGGTGTATCTGGAATACGACAGTGTATTTGGGGAATGGTGGTCCTGCACGCCTGTGGACTCTCGGTTTCAGGGTTAATCACGCTCGCCCAGAATAGACGCACCTTTTCCGCTTTGGTCTCAGAAGGCTGAGGAATGTCTGAAAATCAAACGGCATTCGACGGGTCCGTCGGTCTCGGCAGCCCCAATCCGCATCATTGTGGCTGTCGCCGCTTAAGTGCTGACCAGAAAACATTTCTCATTTGTCGGCTGGTGGAGCCATATGTCCGATTCAAGTCAGATTTGATAATCTGGTGAGACGGAATGACTTCTCCCCTCTCCATGTGGTGACGGTTACATTAGCTCAGGGCCATGAGTGTGGAAGCGGGGGACATCATCATCTTGGCAAGTCTGACCAGACTCGAACGCTGAGCTAATGTTTCCAGATCAGGCCATTTTGCACGAGTCACCCTGCATGTTGGTTAATCTGGAATGTTCTCAAGTCTCCGTGATGGCTGCTATCGCTTAGTCATTGATGTTTTGTCTAATCACTACGCAAACGTTTTCATGCTGTGACTCCATGGCTGCGCAGGTTTTTTGTCCCAGTCGGAGCCTGCGTGTTGCTGACTGCTGACTGTCGACAGCGGAATCACCGGAGAACATGTCGGTGTGGAAGCTCACCTCCGGCCAGTGAAGGGCGAGGGAATGATAGGCACCATGGCCAAGGACGACCTGTCAGAAACTAATGCCTGGAGTAGCCGAGTGGTTAACCCCACAGTGCCGGGCGATAGTTGCGATAAAAGAGCTGCGAAGAGCGCACTGACATGTAGTAGACCGAATTAAGCATATAATTTATTGATTAATGACCTGGGTAAAGCATATTCCTTGATATGCCTTGATTTCTGTTTGTCAACACGGGTGGGGGAAGTTGATATCTGGTGTGTTCTGATATCAGCCAAGCTTTCTAGTCGGAAATGCAAGGGTCACAGAAGAGTCGATCATGCCTTTGGCATCCGATGGACCTCAAGATGCGACGTCATCGTGTAGGCGCGTGTTTTGGGTCGGAATTGTACCACCGAGGGCCTCTCTCGAAACTATCGATTCTTGGCCAAAGCGAGAAAACCAGATTCGGTATCCCATGCGCGAAATACAGCTCACTATACTCCACTGAATTCTTGGCCAAATGGTTGGAGGATGCAGACGAGACAATACACCGCCAATAATCACAAATAATACGATCATAAGTAAAACTCATTGACTTACTAAGATGCCTTTCTAGTCCACCGGATTTTGGTGATAATTCCAGGTCATGATTGAAATATTGACTGTACTTGATAAATGGTGGTTCTTGCTTGATAAGTGACAAGGTGACACTGAGAGGTCCTGAAGCCTCCAGTGGCGTCCAACTGTAACGGGATGTGCCTGATACTGCGGCATGGGGCTATCCACGGCGCTGTCTTATGATCATGTTAAACCGCGTACACCAGGGGAAAAGCAGATAGCTATGCACGATTTCCGCAGCCCCTGAGTGGCAAGTATATCATATAAGAGTTATCCTTTGTGCCAGGCTGGACTAGGAAGTAGGCTTCATTGAATTAGCACCAGGTGCTATCAAGACGAAGTTTACCCATGCCCCTGAAAATCCCCATACCATTGAGTATTAGTTAAACGTATGTAGATGCTGTTGCCAGAGCTGCTTGCGCGCCTTCAGTTGCAATGCTAGATCGAGTTCGCGTTTCCGATGCGGCTATCGGTGCGCCGGGGACGGGCGAGGCATCTTGATTGTTTTACCGCGAAAACAACGCAGAAAAACAATGCTGTAAATGGCATAGCGGAGATATCGATCGCAAATTTAGATGGCCATCGAAAAGATTGACGAGGAGATGGCCGAACAAACGCACACTGGTTCGGGGTAGTGGCTGTTGTTAGGTTGAATGTAGGATCGATGGCTCCAAAGATATCGGAGATAATGTCAAACAATGCTTGGCCCAAAAACCCAGGGCTCGAGCGAATCAGGGACACTGGCGATGACGCTTTAATTTGGAAAGAAGGGGGTTAATAACGCCTGCTGATGACATGTTTGCTAGTTGGTCTGAGGCACCACTTTGGTGGGAGCGATTCAGAGTTCGGAAAGTTAAGGTTAACCAGTGAGAATCTAGTGTTGGAATACAGGAGCAGCTCTCCGCAAACGGAAAGGAAGGAAAGAGACGGAAAAAAGGCTTTGTGAAAAGCCAGCGGGGTGAGACAACTTTGAGGCTGTGTTTGGCGGATACAAAGGGGCCCCATCGTTAGGGCGCGGCAAATTATGAATCCATCCTATTTATTACTACGCTACACACTAGGGCCAATCCCACGTGGAACGGGCCATGTTTTGTACATTTATAAATCGATCCTGCGACTGATAAAGCGTCCCATCCGGCGCGCGTCGTCGACGCCGACGGTCACCAGGACCCGATGATGCTTGCAGCCATTTGTACAGTGGCCTGCGTACGACGGAAGTTCTGGGACCCTTGAGCTAACTGGGATGACTCTATCCAGGAGTCTATCCAACTTCAGCTCCAAGTGTTCTGCGGTAGGGCGCTCTCATTGACACAGCGCCATTTCAAGGCTGCGAGGTGCCGGCAAAGTTGATGCTCTGGCTTTGATCCCCGGCGCTCTTCTTGTCGGTTGCTACATTATTGTCCAGCTTGGTCTGCTCCGCATCGATTTTTGACTGGTCCCCATTGCCCTGAGCTTGGTCAATTTGAAGGGCGAGAACCTCGAGTTGCAGTTTCAGGACCTTGTTCTTGATTTTGCTGTTTCGGATGTTAGCAGAGCTCCGTGTCTGAGACACCTGTGATAGGAGATCATTTTATCGCACTCACCCGGCCTGTAGAGCCTTCCCGTCATCAGAGTCTGCCCCGACCTGATCGATGGCGTCGTTGAAGCCTCCCGTGCCGGCTTCTGCATCCTCAGCCGTCACTCGAGCCGCCTTGAGGATGGCAAGATCGTTCGCACTGACGCCTGCCAGATCGGCTTGGAACTTCGCAATCTGGAAAACTTTTAGTTTACAATAACGAGATATAGGGATGCATCTGGGAGATTCGTACTGGAAACTTCTGAGCAACCTCATCAAGGGCGCTTCCGGCCACACCGTCGGATATTTGAAACTGCGAGTAGTCCTGAACTTGCAGGAGATCGGCTCGTTTCTGGGGTGGCGATATAACGGCAGAGGACGCCAGTGATGCAAACATAGCAATTTTTAGCAAATACATGGTGCTAGAGGCTGCCAAGATATGTCACTTGGCGGTGTCTGACAATCGGATCGTCAAGGGTGCTTGGCCGACAAGCAAAATTCAAAAAATATACACAGACAGGGCGCCAGGCCAAAGGAACGAAAATTACACAAATTGAAAGCTGCAGACTGTGTATCGAGAAAAAAAGCGAGGTGAGAGCTGGAAGGAATCTACAAGAGGACATTCGCAATGGCCTTTATACGAAAATTGCGCGATGCGCGGGTTAAAAGTACCCATCAATCGAGACCCAGGGATACCTTGGGAGATGCATAGAATAAGACCAAATCAGACTTGGGCTTGGAGATCAAACGCTGCTGACACCAAAAGAGTCGCTCATGACCCAAAGTGACACCCACTCGGCCTATATTGGCGGCCATGTTGCTTTGTGGAAACTCCAGGTGTCCCAGCGCGGGATGCAACTGGAGGCGACGTCTGAGGTAATGTACAGAGATCGAGGCTAAGACGAGCTGGAAGGATGTCTGATGTTGCTTCGCGTGATTTGGCCGATAAGCGGGCTGGCCTTGGCACTTATGCCACTTCTGGCAATAATCGAGCGCCGCATGGTGGAGCCCGGACGCAGAGCCTATCACAGTCGATAATTGAAGTCTTTGCTGGAGACAGTGTCCAAATCGTGGGAACTCAGTCCCAGAAACCCGGAAAGCTAATGAATTCCCTGAAAACTAAATGTCGCGATGTAGAAGCTTAGGTGTAATGTCAGGTGTTGCGGCAACGGACCCCGAAACGCCCCCCGCGGAGCCCGCAATGTCGGCACCATTCTCTCTTGGGTCAAGGAGACAGAAAGGCCTGATAATAGGCGAGTTTCGTGTCGCGCCTCACTTGAGCGTCAACTCTGAGACGTGAAGTGCAAGTTCTCAATTGGGTCGGGATTAATGCGAACCACGCCTATTCCCCCCCAAGCTATGCTTCACAACCGGAGCTCTGATTAGTGCTTTCACTTGCCAGACATGCGGTCCGAAGTTTGCATGGGACGAAAAAGATATTGTGCACATCACAGGTGAACGCTTGGGCGTGGCGGAAGACGCTGGGGGTGATGTCCCGGAACCAGGTGGGGCCCGCGGTAATGCGTCAAAACTGAGTCGATAATTCCACGGGATCATCGGGTTCTCAAAACTTCTGAAGCTAATTCATTCAAGAAATTACTCGGGAATTCTATTGCCCTAGACAATACAGGCAGGGTGCTTTCTGATGGAGGACATAGGGGGACATTTCCCCCTATGGCCGAGAAATTAGAGGTGTGATTAGAGCAACTAAAGTGACATGGCAGTGCGGCTCAAGAGACCACGTATGCTGAAAAGAAGATGAGCGGAGACACAGAGAGTGGAAACTAGCCTAGCTCGCACCTCAACATCTATCGCGAGACAGGTATATGTACATGTGCACATGTGCTACCTGTGAGACACTGCGAGATGCCGGCGCCTCCACAACGTGCTCAGGCCTGAAATAAGCATCCTGGGCGGCCCAGGTTCTCAAATTAAGGTGTTGAGTGAAACGAGGCTGGGGGTTGATATTAGCCACGGAAAGGGAGGTCTAGACCCCTACTCGACTCGGTGACCACTATCACGGCCCAAGGGGAGGAGGAGAGTGCAGCTCGTTATCTACCCTGATATGGCAGAGATGGGCTGAAGCATGGCACGGGTGTGTGCGTCCTGGGGTTGAAGCTTGTGGACCCGGCCTTGGCTAGTTTGGTTGGGATGAATGGCGACATCTGGGTGGACGGCTGGGAAGTTTGAAATTGACAGCTGCATGGTAAACGACGCGCATCGGCAGTGAAACGAGATGAATCCGAGATTTGGTAACATGAAGATAATTCTGTTGCCTGGATAAATGAGTATGGCGACAGAGAAGCCATTGAAGCCACATGGGAAAAGCATGATTGAGGTTGGGGAAAGTGGTTTCCTTTGGCGTTTTAGGGCGTCTACAGAACGTTTGAGAGGGTCCCTCTTGGCGCGGCTAGACCTTTTAGTGATCCAATCCGGGCGCTGGAACCGTGTGTCAAGCATTGGAAAAGTCTGAGAGCCCACCGAAGCATTCCTGCTCTGCAGTGTAACCACATGTTGAGCCCCTATAATTGGCGGTTGATGTAGGCCCCGGCGGGGGAGATCTTTCACTACCGGCGCCCCGAATCCACAAGGGATTAGGGATTAGCTACATGCTGCCGGGGAGTTTCCAGTGGCACTGCCAGCAGCCCCCCCTTTGTCACCGACCCCTCTGCCATTTTCCTGCCGGCTAATTGGTCCGACCAAAAACCGCGGCCCTCGTTTTATTCGCAGAGCTCTCATTCACCGCCCTTGGTCCCCTCTGCCCCCCCTGTGCCCCTTGGTTCCCCCTGCTGGCGCACCCTCCATCTTCGTCGTCACTGGGCCAAAGCTCCCTGCACCCTCTGTTTCTGGGCCCCCCCGCCACGCCACGAAAACTGTCCTAGGTGGAAAAAAAAAACTACACCCCCCCCTACAGGCCACGGCAGCTTTAACACTTGGCCCTATCTCTTCCTTTTTCTCTTCTCCCATCCTCTCATCTTCGTCTTCTTTAGCCATTGGTGCAATAGGGCCATCGCCTCGTCGTAAAAATGGCAAAGAACGGTGTCACCGACGCCGACTTTGAGTATGTCGAAACTCCCAAGTTCACCCAACCCGACTTTGAGAAGTGGGAGAACTACGGTGTCAGCACGACCAAGGTTAGTAGACAAAACGGCACCCAATTGCGACATTCTCTTACAATGCCTTGTTCCCTCCCCCGCCCGTCATCTCCCATAGCCAATTGACGTTCCCAATTGCTTCAGTCGTCCTCAGTGTGCTGACCTTCGCTTTGCGCAGTCCCCCGCCATCCACAATGCCCCCCTTCCCGCTGATGGCCCTGGCGCCGACACCTTCAACAACTATGCCTTGATCTCCATTCTGGTCCTGGTTCCCTGGTACATGAGCTGGAAGGTCGGCGGTGGCTTCAAGACCACCATCTTCTTTGCCCTCCTCGTCGACCTTCCCTTGCTCGGCGCCTGGTGGTTGATCATTTCCACCGTCAGCCCCCGCAAAAACGAGAAGGCCCGTTTCCCCGGCCGCGGCGTCGAGCACTACCTCGACTTCAAGAAGGAGGGCGATCGCCTCAAGTACCGCGGCAACACCAAGATTGCCATGGAGACTTTCCACGAGATGTACTTTGATGGTGAGGTTGACTTCAAGGGTGACTGCCTCGAGGCTCTCGAGTACCGCCATGACTGGGCCAACTTCCGCTTCACCATTAGCCTGATCAAGTTCTTCCTCTTTGGCATGATCCCCGAGGTCATCATGCACACTCGTTCTCAGGGTACGTTTTCCCAAAAAGTCAGGCTGTGTGCCTGTTCAATTAGGGATTGGCTAACAAGACGCAGATGAGGAGCAGGTCCGTGACCACTACGACCGTGGTGATGACTTCTACGGCTGGTTCCTTGGCCCTCGCATGATCTACACCTCTGGTATCATTTCCGATATCGACAGGGAGGAGACCCTTGAGGAGCTCCAGGACAACAAGCTCGCCGTCGTCTGTGAGAAGATTGGCCTCGAGGAGGGCGACACCATGCTCGATCTCGGCTGCGGTTGGGGTACTCTTGCCCGCTTCGCCAGTGAGAACTACGGCGCCAAGGTTACCGGTATCACCCTTGGTCGCAACCAGACTGCCTGGGGTAACTCTGCCATGCGCAAGGTTGGCATTCCCGAGGACCAGAGCAAGATTCTGTGCATGGACTACCGTGACACCCCCGTTCCCGAGGGTGGCTACAAGAAGATTACCAGTCTCGAGATGTCTGAGCACGTCGGTATCCGCCACTTCTCCACCTTCCTGACCCAGGTCTACAACATGCTCGACGATGATGGTGTCTTCTTCCTCCAGTACGCTGGTCTCCGTAAGGCTTGGCAGTACGAGGATTTCACCTGGGGTCTGTTCATGAACAAGTACATTTTCCCCGGTGCCGATGCTTCCACTCCTCTTGGCTGGGTCATCGATAAGCTCGAGGGTGTTGGTTTCGAGGTTAAGCAGGTTGATACCATCGGTGTTCACTACTCGGCTACCCTCTGGAGGTGGTACCGCAACTGGATGGCCAACCAGGAGAAGGTTGAGGCTAAGTACGGCAAGCGATGGTTCCGCATCTGGGAGTACTTCCTGGCCTACTCCACCATTGTCTCCCGCCAGGGCAGTGCTACTTGCTTCCAGATCACCCTTGTCAAGAACCTCAACTCGACCCACCGTATCGACGGTGTCCCCACCCAGTTCGCCCTGTCGGATGCCCTCAACAACTGCCGCGCCGACCTCCAGGCCTGGGCTGCCAAGAACAATGTCAAGACTCCCTCTGAGTACCTGTCTTAAGCAGTGCTGCTGGAGGTAGGGGCAAATCCAGAAATCCAAGGCTGCGCCAGCCGCAGCCAACGCTTCCCGCTGGGAGGTTTCAAAAGCGCAAGATAATGTGATGCGGATGCATAGCATCCGGGGGATTTTGGGCTGTTGGCAACCGCGGAGGATAGATCTATCTCTTTTATGAGCCCCAGATTGCGCCCCCTCGGCTGAATGAAGAGCCTGGGACGGTCTAGACGTAATTGGGAAACGACGGCATCTTTAATCATGCAAGATGTTGCAAGAAAAATGGGCGAGTAAGACGTACGTAATTGCCTCACGGCTGTGATGCCACTCTACCATCTAGTAATGATGAATTAAAAAATAAAAAGAGGTTGATGACGGTTTCCTTTTACGGGTGTCCCTGTGCTCTCACTAGTGAACAATCGTGTGAATGGTGCATCTATCGGTAGTAAACAAACGTGGGGCATGAGAGAGCTAGGTTCCCTATATGGATTCGGCTTAACAGCGATACTAACCGACTCTCGAACTACAACCTCTCAAAACCGACATCCTTACAACAACACGACGGCTATGAGTCTTGGCACGGTTTAAAGAAGCTCAATTGGTGCGCTCCACTTCTTCGGAATACCGTCTGAGAAACCTTCCGACCTGTTCCTGAGCTATTGCTTCAAGCGAGGCACCGAAGCTTCGACCCGCGGAGAGCCGAAGCTGTCGGCACAGGCTTCGGCAACATCACGGTTGGCGCTGGCATTGATATTGAGGCTCTCTCTCTCCTCCTCACCTGCTTGCATTTCCTGCCGTTAGAAATTCTGGCCCGTACCGGAAAAGATGAAGGCATTCTCGGGATCGGTCCCCGTGCTGGGTCGCCGCTGCGGCCCCGTTGCTCGGAGGGCCTACAGCGCTGCATCGCCAGCCCCGTCGGTCCTCGCCGCCATGGACGCCATCAAGGCCCAGCCCGCCAAGGTGATCCCGGACTACCTGGCTCCCATGTCATCGCACCTCCTGACGACGACAATCAGCGACCTTCTGGGCTCGTCGTCATCGTCGTCGTCGTCGCCGTCATCACCAGCCGTCTCATCGCCAGCCCAGGCCCTGCCCCCGGGCCACCACCTTGTCTACTTCCCCATCCAGCTGGCCCCTTCGGCCCTGGTCCCCGACGGTGCGGACCCCCGCCACGCGCCGGGCCTGCCCTTTACTCGGCGGGTGTGGGCCGGCGGCGAGCTCGTGTTTGGGGCCCGCGCCGAGGCCGACCTGAGGCTCGACTGCCGGCCCGCCGTGTGCCGCGAGGACATTGAGGGCGTGCAGCTCAAGGGCAAGCCCGGCGACGAGAAGGTGTTTGTGGACGTTGTGCGGAGGTACGGCGTGGGCCACGACGCCATCGCCTCGAGGCCCGAGTGGGATATCGAGGAGCGGAGGACGCTCGTGTTCATGAAGGAGCAGCCAGAGTCGGCGGCTTCTTCTTCTTCTTCTTCTACTCCGCCGCGTGTTATTAAGTGTATGCTTTATACTCCCCCGCCCGCCCGCCCTCCAAACAACTCAATTTTCAAACCCGAGAACTCAAAAGACCCTAACATCTGCTCAGATCCTCACCAAGCTGCTCACTCCGTGTCCCTGACACCCAATGCCACCCACCTCTTCCACTTCTCCGCCCTGTCCTTCAACGCCCACTTCATCCACTTTGACCCCAACTGGGCCGTCAACGTCGACGGCCACCGCGCCCTGCTCGTCCACGGGCCTTTTACTCTGACCCTCATGCTCCGCGTCCTCTCCGACTACCTGGGCGAGGGTTCCGTCGTGCGTCGCTTCAGTTACCGAAACCACGCACCGCTCTATGTGAACGAGCGCATGACCATTTCCCTGCGGCAAGTTTCCCGGCCTGGCGACGAGCAGGAGCGCTGGGATGTGTGGGTGGAAGGTCCTGAAGGTGGACTGGCCGTCAAGGGGACCGCTGAAATAGCATCCTCACAGAAGTGAGCATGACCGCTTACAAGTCTAGTGTAGCTGTGAATTACTAGCCGCGATGTATATGATGATATAAAAAAAAGAAGAAACGCCGATAGGCTGTGAGATTTAGATTCAGATGCACCTGAAATACCATGCAAATCAAATACAACGTCCCCAATCATGCCCTCTACTTTCCGACACCATTTCCGTTCACTCTATTATAACACAAAAGAGATTGGATATTGCCTATAACATGAATAGAGTTGTATATCCCCCATGTCCACTTTGTATCGTACATTTCGTACATCCTCTTGAAAAGGGTTTGAGTTTGAGCCATGCAATGAGACACAAATCAGATTAGAGAGAGAGTGTGTGTTTTTAACCAGGATAGCCAAAGACTTCACCGAGAGACAGCGTGTTGCTTCGGATGCCCGTCAGTGTAACAAGGATAACCACCACATCGAGCACGAGAAGTACAACACCTGCCATCATGAATCGCGGGCTGAAGACTCGGTAGAGCATGAGGTGGCGACGCAGCCAGCCAGCCCAGCTCATGGTGGCGAGGGCTTCAACAGCAAAGTAAACGATGAAAACGCCGAGGCCGCGGGCCACGGTGTCGAGCACGGCCTTCTGCTTGGGACCCGTCTTCCAGGTGACAAGGAGAGGCACGCTAGCCGCAGCGAGGATTTGGCCCGCAAAAGTGTTGAGAGTGACTACGATTGGGGACCAAGGATAGCGGATATTAAAGAGTGGAATGAAGGCGCTGTCCCACTGGAGGCTGACAAGGGTAGCCTGGTGGCCAGTCTTGAAGTAGAAGTAGTTGCCGAGGACAGCAAGCATGACCGGGCCGATGGGATTGGTCTTGAGGTCGTTAATGTCCAGAATTTCGGCTAGTGTAATGACCTGCCACATCATAATGCCGAGGGCACCAAAGCCCATGGGCTTCGTCAGAACGAGACACGCCAACAGAACGTTGAGGGGCAGCAAGATGTATCGAGCAGCAATAGCATTCCCATAACCCAGGATGGTCACAGTGGGCCGGCCTGAGGCTGTTGGTGTGGTCAAAATCGAAACGGATGGAGGTGCCCAGACAAAGGCTGTAGATCCACCAACAACAGCCAGAGCGAGGACAATCTGAGCCAAGTATACGCCAATTGTCTTGGGCGTGCCCTCGGAAAGCTTTCCGACAAGCCAATTGCCGTTATCAGCGGCGTCAATAACCCAGTAACCAGCGGCCATGAGCAAACCTGTGGGAAAGACATAGCCGATCCAGGTGGGCGCGAAGCCCTCGTACGACCGAGATGGCAGGAGGAAGGACTTGATGATGGTTGGAAGAGCAATAAAGACACCAAAGGGAATGATGAGTTGCCAAACAGCAGATGTTGAAGATGAGGCAGAGGCATAGTAAGTGGATGTGCAGTACGGCATCTGCTCCTCGCGGCAGAGCTTCGAGTACGACGCAAGACGTCCAAGAACAATAAAAGCGACGGAATGATACACGCCCATGGTACGAGCAACGTAGGATTCTTGGCGGAAGGAAGAAATGGCGCTGGCAACGCCAAATGTGGTGATGAAGAAGAGCAGAATGGAATCCTCCCAAATAGTGAATGAGTTGGCCGCAAACCCGATCGACTGGCTAACAGTAAATACGACAGCCAACCAGCCCCAGAATGTGTTGGGGAAGATGTTCAAAAGACTCTTTCCTGCTTCATGGAGAGAAGATCCCACTCCGGTCATGAGCAGGACCACGACTAGCGCGGCGAGGCCATCCATTGGCTGCTGACGATACACGCCAACGCTGATGAGAACAGCCAGTGTGAACAGCAGCTTGGGATCCCACAGACCCTTGAGAATGCTCTTGTGTAGAATCTGATCAGGCGGGGACTCGGTCTCGTCATTGAAGCTCAGAAGCTCCAACTTCCTCTCGGCATAGTCAAGCTCGGCGTCATTCAAAATCACAAAGTCATCATCTTCATCGCGGGACGAGTACATCAGAAGAATGACCACACCCAGACCAAAGACCACGATACCCATGATCATACGGGGAACGTCGAATCTGGCCCACAGACCCTTGCAAATCTGTAGCGTCTCCCACTGGAATAAAGTAAAGGCTTCATAGATGGCGCGATCATTCTTGGTCAGGGCAGTAGCCTTGGCCCACAGGTCAGAAGGCGACCCAGCTTCAGTATTCTGAGAAATTCTACGAGCCTCAAAGTAGGAGGCTTGATATCTCTCGATTCCGGCCGAGGCAATCCTGGAGACTGCCGCTAGATTGCGCCAGTCATTGCCCTTGACACCAGCAAATGCTTCCTCGATAGGGCCACCCAGGTTGTTGTAAGGAATAGGAATTCCCAAAAGGAGCGAAAGGGTAGGCACAAGGTCAATCTGGCTGACGGGTCGAATCTTGGCGTTAGCTGGAGGAGTCGTGTACTCGGGAGAGGTTCTGCCAAAGAAGGGCTTCTTGGAGTACATCCACAATGCAGCCTCGACCTCGTCATCACTCTCACCGCCATGATCACCCTTCTCATCCATACCGTGGTCTCCCATAACAACCAGAAGTGTCTTGTCGTCCAAGTTCTTGGCAAGGTTTCGTACAAACTCGTCCATCTGTTGCAGCTTTGATGTCATGGCAGGATGGTCAGGTCCATATCGGTGGCCAGCGTGATCGACTCCAAGGCAGTGTCCAATGAGCAAGTCCCAATCATTCTTCATCTCAGGCTTCAGAAGGGGAAAGATGTTGTCCAAAACACCATTGTCAACGGTGTGCAAATCCCACACATTGAAGCTGTCAAATGCTTTGCTAATGTTGGGCTCGAAGTATCCAGGGAAAAGGGACCACCATGTATCATCGCCAATCTGAGCGATCTTTTTTCCGGCATCCTTCAATTGCATCAAGATATTGTCCTCGTCAATGGCTGTACCAGCAAAATTGCTTCCCGCATCGATAAAAGTCGGCAGGGTGCCAGTCGTCAGACCCTTGAGTCGCTGCAACGTCGTGGTTGGGGGATCCGCGATGAACGGTCGGAGGAACGCATTCTGAGGCGACTTGGAGGCTGTTTCGTAAAGGAATGGGATAGAGTTGTGGTAGTGATGGGCTCGCTCCGCGTCCTCGGGGATGGTAAAGTCGTAGCGCAGCGCGTCAATGATGATGACGACGGCTCGATCGAATGACTTGGGGTGCCAGCAGCCGCGGTCCACGTTTAGCAGGCCCTTGGAGTTTGCTATCGGTGGTTGGGCGCAGCTAGATTTCTCCTCGAGAACCAAGCGGGTGAGGAGAAAGCCACCGGTGAAGAGCCAAATACCAACAGCATGAACCACGAGCAGCCAGCCCCAGAAGGCGACAGTCCACCTCCAACGCTTCTCAAAGAGCTTCTGGCGTCTCTTGTCGAGCTCGTCGCGTCGCTGCTCGAGAACCTGCACGTTTTCCAGTGCAGGCGGCAGGCCCTCAGGCTTTTGAGCCTTCTGGGCCTCGCGAGCGCGTTGGGCCTTTTGCCATTGTTCCTGGATGAGCTTAAACTCGGAGGGCGTAGGCGTCGGCGTCGGTGTTGGTATAGGCGGGGCCTTTCCCTTGGGCTTGGGGCTTCGCGCAGCCATTCTTTCAGGGTTGTTTCGGAGTCGCAGATGCGGGTGTAGTCGCAAGCTGGGCCATTGAGTGCCCACGAGGCGTGGTGGATGAGGGCGAATGCGTGGTGCTGGACGTGGCCTCTGAGCGCATCGAGAGAGGCTTGTGGCCGAGTTTGTGTGGTGGAGCACTGCTGGGGTGGTGGAGCCTGCCGCACCTTCCGTTGCAGCACTGTCAGGGGGAAGCTCCAATTTGAGCAGGGATGATGTCAGACGGCATGGAGCCTCACTGAAGGCGTGTATCTTGAGCACTGTTTGGTCACTTTGAAATGCAAAGAATCTACATGTAATTTTTCTTTCTTTTTCTTTTTCTTCCTTTTTCACATGCATTACAATTCAATCCTCAAACGGTTGTCAATCAGATCCTTTGCAG
Source organism: Calonectria pauciramosa (assembly GCA_017140785.1). Lineage (NCBI taxonomy): Eukaryota > Fungi > Ascomycota > Sordariomycetes > Hypocreales > Nectriaceae > Calonectria > Calonectria pauciramosa. Next base: position 712,118 of record JAACIZ010000010.1, on the reverse strand, counting down.
CACGGGACCCTTGCAAAAGACCATGCATCCTTGCATCTGTAGCTAAATAAAGATAAATAATACCTAAATAAGTATATTTTCCTAAACACAATCTTTGTCATTTTCTTAGACTTTTTTTTAGTATTATTTTTCCTTTAGAAATCATGAGTATTTCGACGGGGCCAACTCGTGGAGTGGCCGCCAAAAATACCTGTGGGACAATCACTCAATGGTTGAATTATAGACACCGGTTTTAAAATGCATTGGGCTTATATTCGAGAATTCAGTCGTTGATCAGTTATATGCGATTCCATTCCATTTTCTTGATAGTTCATATACACAATTACCTCCCCAACCCTATTTCCCTACTACATTCCTTCAAAATCTGGAGATTCATTCGTGGAGGCGTCTCAGTGTTCATTCATGTCTAGATAAACAGAAAGAAGAGAAGAAAGAAAGAAAAACCCTCAAATTACATCCAAAAACGCCGCAAACTGCCTACCTATGCCCAATCTGTCGCAGCCCTCAGGGTGCGCTAAGAGTGATGATGAAATAATCATCGTTTTGCTAGATTTCGAGTCAGAGTCTGCATTGCCGAGCCACGGCGCCAAAGCATACCATTGAAGACTCAAGCTTCTCAATCATACATATCGGCCGCTGATGGCCTGCTCGCCTCGCTCGTTCTTCGTCGCTCGGCTCTTCGTCGACGTCTGTTATCCGCTGCAGACTGCGCAGGCGTGGCTTTCTCGGCTCCAGGAGGAGAGGGGCTCCCTAGGTATTCGCCCTCGCCATCGCTGCCTAAGCTAGACACAGGCTGACCCGCCGAGGGCGCAATTGGGGGGAGGAGAGAACCGCTAGCAGGTGCCCCTTGTTGAGGCTGACCAGAGTAGTAGCCCGAGTCTTTGACTCGTCGAGGTTTGGCAAATGCTGGGTTTGGCGGCGACAGAGGGTCTGCTTCTTCCTCAGCACGTCGCTCGGCTGCTGATTCAGCCCTCCTTTGGCTTCCTTCTCGCCGGCGGTACCGCCTTGATGAAGGGGAATCCAGGCCAGAAATACTACTCTCTGATCCTCTTCGGCTGCGAGCCTTGGCGGCCTCTTCTTCTGTAAGACGGCGAAGAGTCACGTTTCTGTCCCGATCATCATGCACCTTTAATTTGACGCTAAGGCTAGGTGAGGAATATCGTATTCTGTCTTCCGGGGGTATATCGCTCTCTGTAGCCGTTGGTACTCTTCCTTGTCGAGATCGCTGATGTCGGGCGGTTGGTGTCATGGCGGATATATCAGATTCAGGCACCAGGATGCCTTGTGGGTCTGGGGGCATTGGAGGCATATTGGCATGATCAATACTGTGTCTTGACCTAGAAGCAGGCACAGGCATTATCGTAGGAGGCATAGTGCTGACCTCCGTGGGGGGCACGTAGTTTCCTCGCGGTGGTCGTGGTTCAACTGTGGATTCGGTCATCTCAGAAGACAAGACTGTCTCGGTTCGAGCCGGAGGGTAGCCTGTCTGGCGTCTCTGCTGTGAAGGACGACGATTTGTTCGGGTTGGAGAGGCATGTCCATCTCCTGTAAACCTTGAAACAGACGTGCCACTTCGCATATCCTCTTCTTCGCGTATTCGCTGCTCCTCTTTTTGGGCTTTTCGGCCTGCGAACTTCTTTGCAAACCAACCCATGCCGAGACCACCAAGGAATCCACCAGCAAGACCGGTGCTCTTGGGCTCCTCAGCAGGGCGACGAGAGGGGCTGACATAGGATGAGTAATCGGATTCGTCATATTCATATTTGGAAAATCGGTTGGGGTGAGTTGCGCGTCTTGGGGTGCTCGGGGGCTTTGAGCTCAATCTGGAATCGAGATCGCTTCTCATGTCGCTCCTCGTCATTGTCGTAGCAGCTACATTCCTCGGCGGGGGGTTAAGAGATGTTCGTGTTCGCTCGGGCTCTCGCCTGGTCGTCTCAGTTCGCCTAGTCGTTTCGGTGTAGTCGCTGGTGAAATCCGTCTCTGTCGGAGCACGGTAAGATCGGTTTCTTCGAGGTGTCTCAGTAGATACAGCCGAATATTCCTCCTCTCGGCGCTGGTCTTCTCTCTTCTTCAAAAAGCGCCCAAAGAGGCCGGCGAGGCCAAGAGCAGCAACAATTTTCATGAAGCCTCCACCGCCGCCGCCGCCATCAGCAGCCTTTCTTGAGGGTGGAAGCTCAGAGTACTTGTCTGTCAAGTAGCTAGTAGAAGCCCTTCGTGATTGGGTCAAATCAGTTCGTCGAGATGGTGATTGACTGCGGGCACGTTCAGTGTCCTTCTCCTTCTTTCGTCCTCGCATCAATGCCAATAAACCAGCCAAAGCGGCAAGGGGGCCAAACCACTTAAAGGCGCCGCCATGGTCCGTTTTGTGGTCTGATGCAAAGTACTCCGATTCAGTTACTCGGGTACGCGTGTCTTCGGTGTAAGCAGAGCGTCCGCCGCTCGCGTAATAGTCGCTGCGGCCGTCTGCACGGCGGCCTTCTGCCTGGTAACTCAGGATAAAATAAAAGAGTACCAAGAACGCCATCCATATGGCATAAAGGATAAACCAATATTTAGGAGAGCCGTACAGAGTAAGGCCCAGGGGAACCTGGGCCATTCCGAGGAGAGCAATGGCCCTGCCCATCCACTGGTGCAACATGATACGCAAAGACCGGGCCTTGGTGATGTACTTGACCAGTCGGCCTCCAAGTAGCTGTACCCAGAACATGGCAAAGATGGCGACGCCGATTCCATGGTGCGGATTGGTCAGGCTTCGTTCGGATCCAACAGCGAAGTAACCAAGAAGGAACACAGCCAGGAGCAAAATTGCAGCAAAAATGTTGATTTGGGCATGGTACTTTACGGCCCAGCCCGGGCGATTCGCATAAAACCGGGCCGTCATTACCGAGAAGGGGATTAGGAATAGGAATACTAGGACGCCCATTACGGCGTGGGCTCGGATGAGGGTGTGGTATTGCGTAAGCGTCGAGAAGCGATTTCCCATGCCTACGTCACGGTGTTAGTGGACAGATATTATTCCGACAGCGCATGAGGGCCATTACCATTGTACTGCATAGTGTCAAAATTGAGACCTTGCAAATTTGGCAGGAGAAATGTGTTTTTGGAAAAGTCCCAGGTTCCATCGCCGACGGTCATTGTGTTCGAGTCGTAGCTCACTGCGCCAGGCGCAGAGAGCTTGTCAGAGGCCATGTCGGCGGCGACGAGGCGGAATGTGGTGTTTCAGTCAATCCAAATGGAGTAAATGCTCGAAGTAGGCGGAGTAAAGGTCGGGAGGCTCGCGCAGGAGCAGTATCGTGGCAGGTAGCGATCGGAATGCCGTGTCTCGCGAAACAGCAATATGGTGCTATGGCTGGTCGGTGTGTGGAAGCTCGATAGTGGGATGTCTTAAGCTATCCACTGTGACGGATGCATCTTGGTATTCGATATGGACAGCGTTGAGAGATTGCAGGCAAATCAAGCTGCTGCTGCACCTGTCCCTATTTCGCACAGAATTTTGAAGGTCCCAAGTATCCGGATGGACCACAGAAGCGAACGGTTCGTGACGGGACGGGGAGCAGGCTGTCTATCATTGAGCTGGTTGCGGAGGTAACCAAAGAAGTGGGACCTTTTTGGTGGGACAACGCATAGTGCTGTGGCGCTTTCGTGGCGAACATCAGTGGACGCGGGAAACTTTGGGTTCCTGCCCGTTTTGGCGGCTTGGCACCCGGGGATCAAGTGGGGTATGTGGCTTGTTATCGCCCTGCCTGGGCAGGTCCCGTATCTTCACGTGATGTTGTTTAATTGATTTCGTCGATGAACATGTGCCTAAGTCTCCAGGTCTCGGAGTGGGATCCAAAATCCTGGTTAAATGGCTACATGCAAACTAGGCCAATTTCACATGGCTTCCTTCGCCCAGTTCAGTTCCCGTCTTTAGCCCTTGCGGCCGACTCGGCTCAGGCACCACCACATCCCCTTTTTACCGACATTTCCACCCAAGCAAGATTGGGCGAGAAAATTGGTCTCTCCGACGTGTCGCCGCTACTGGGCACACGAGCAGCCACAAATAGGCAGGCCAGTAAGCGCTGGTGGGCGTTAAACCCCAAGGTCATACTTCTGACACGCAGCACTGCCCCAGGCCCCCGTTTGTTTTTTCAGCCCGTCTGCAGTGGTGCATTGGGGATCTCACCACGCCACACAACATCCACAAGGCAAAAAGTATGAATGACGCCCGTTGCGATGCAGGAGCAATCACGATTCAATTTCTTCATCTTGTGCGTTATAAGCTCTAAGCAATTGGATCGCATCCAAACCAACATACCTGAAATTGAAGCCTCCAATCGCCCAAGAAGGCGGTCCGTGTTCTGAAACCATTCGCCCTAAACTAGGACGGTCCGTCCTGACTTAGCCCCACATGGAAGGATTCCGATAGTCTGCGTGAAGGGAAATAAGATCGGCAGAGCACACAGCAAGCGTAGACGAATGTACCAAATTAGATCGCTTCCGAAACACCAATTCCTTCCTACGGCATAGTGTTCCTCCTGCCATTAGAGATCAACCCGTGCTAGCCGTGGGGCAGCTGTAGATCTATAAGTAGCCTTGCCGTCTTTCATCGGCCTCAGCCACTTGATGACCCGCATGCCGTGACGTTCTCTTCTTCTGTCGCTCCTTTAAGTCCATTATTCCACGTTTTCTTCGTCCTTCTTTGGTTTCCAACCATACATCGGGTGCCGGATACTCAATTTTGAAAAAGAAAGAAAAAATGAAATCATCTTCGTTGTTCGTCGCAGTTGCGACCTTGGCTTCAACCACCCAGGCCTGGCTCCCAGCCGCCGACAAGATCCGCGGTGTGAACCTGGGCTCCCTTTTCGTCTTCGAGCCCTGGATCTCTTCGACCGAGTGGGCAGCCACCGGTTGCAAGGACGAGCAGTCCGAGTTTGATTGTGTCATGAACAAGGGCCAGACCACCGCCGACACCAACTTCCAAGCACACTGGAGGAGATGGGTCAACGAAACTGACCTTGACGAAATGGTCAAATATGACTTGAACACCGTCAGAATTCCCCTGGGATACTGGCTCAAGGAATCTCTCGTGGACTCGTCCGAGCACTTCCCCAAGGTAACACATTGTGTATTTGCGGAGGCAGCATGAACTAACAGTTCCAAGGGCGGGTTCGACTACCTGACCAAGTTCTGCGGCTGGGCCAGTGACCGAGGACTTTACATCATCTTGGAGTGAGCCACAACCTGTAGAATCTCCCACTTAATTGCATACTGATCTTTATAGCCTCCACGGTGCTCCGGGAGCCCAGGAACCCAAGCAGCCTTTCACTGGCCAATACGCCAGCACTCCTGGCTTTTACAATGACTACAACTACAACCGCGCCATTGAGTGGCTCGAGTGGATCGTCAATGCTGTCCACACTACAACTGAGTTCCGCAACGTCGGCATGGTCGAGGTCGTAAACGAACCCCTGAACTGGGACAATGCCGTCGACTCTCTTCGAAGCTCGTACTACCCCGATGCCTATGCGGTAGGCCTCACTCAACTAAGCGATACCATGCACCACTAATATTTTCTTAGGCCATCCGCAGGGTGGAGGATAACCTCTATGTCAAGACGAGCGACCGCCTCCATGTGCAAATGATGAGCTCTCTCTGGGGTAGCGGCAGGCCCACCCAGTACCTCAACGACACCTCCTTCACGGCCTTTGACGACCATCGCTACCTCAAATGGGACACCAGCGTCAACGTCACCCACGATGCGTACATTACGACTTCATGCAGCGATTACCGCAGCGCCGAGAGCAACTTGATCGTCGGCGAGTGGAGCCTCGCGGTTCCCGACGACGTCGAGGGAACCGATGCCTGGAGCCCATCCACCCAAAAGGACTTTTACACCAAGTGGTTCGCCGCTCAGGTCCAGGCCTACGAGAAGTCGGCCATTGGCTGGGTTTTCTGGACCTGGAAGACTGACCTCGGTGACGATTACCGATGGTCTTACAAGGGTATGTTTTGACACAAGCAGGCATCAAGAAACTTGGACGACTAACCATTCGTAGCTGCTGTCGAGGCTGGTGTTATTCCCACTGATTTCGACAAAATCACAAACCCTTGCTAAGTGTTTGGAGCGATTCTGATGAACATATGCCCTCGTATATACAGGCTCCGATCGGGTTGGCAATTCCAGCTCATCGATATGGTTTACTTCTCATGTGTATTATTCATATTTAAATATATTCCCATTTATGCCGGAAATATTCCAGCTATTATCTCCATGGCTCTTGCGATCCAGTATTCCTATCGTTTCTGGTCTAGTAGGAAAGGAAAGAAACTCGACACACCCGATGCTTTATCCGATCCCCCCCCCCTATAAGATGTTGTTCTTCGCTCATCGCCATATCCAACATAGTTATTGAGTACATGTGACATTTTCCAACCACCTTTCCACAACACCTAATGGAATGAATGAAAATGGTCGTCAAATATCATGATTAGTTCTATCCAATCTCTTTGCTATCCTTCACTTTTTCAACATAAGAATAGCCCAGGCGGCCAATCGATATCCGGCAATGATGGAAATCATTATACCCACGTCCCTGCCCATGTGTCCGGTAGAATAGCCATACTGATCCAGCACGGCCTGGCCGTCAATCTTGCACTGGTCCGCAAGGGGCGAGTCGAACATGCAGCGGCACCCCTTGCCGCAATCGTACACGCGGTTGGCGAACTCGTTGACCATCATGCCCTCAAACACGTACTTTTGGTAGTCCCAGTAGTGGAAGACGTACTTGTAGAAGCTGTTGAGAATCGTCGGCGGCACCATGAAGCCGCCCACCGACATCCACAGGCCGTTGGCAAAGGCCACCAGCGCCAGCGAAATGACAAAGGTGGGGAACAGCGACGTCATGAAGACGACGAGCGACTCGGCCGCCAGCAGATCCATGAACAGCCACATGACCCAGGTGAAGAAGGCAACGGCGGTGGGCTGGAAGTTGGACAGCCAGTACGAGATGACGGAGAAGAGGATGGCGATGAGGAACAGGTAGGGGATGCCGATGAAGAAGTTGGAGAGAATCAGCTCCGTGGCGCCGTACAGCCCGTTGCGGTGCTCCTTGATGTACTGCGAATGGTCCTCGATAAAGGCCGGCACGTAAGCCACGGCCATGAAACTCATAAACGCGGAGCCGAAGAAGAGGGCGTTGATGAAAGGTTGAATCGACCTCTGGTCGGGGTCCAGCCGCACCCACACCGTGCCCATCATGATGGCCAATCCCAGATACATGGCCAACCGGATGCCATACGCCACCACATCGCGGTAGCTCTTTATGAAGCTGCGGTGCAGCAGCGTGAGCGTGAGACTCGGCAGGCTGGGCCGCTTGTCGATCGAGTCAATGGTGAACTGGGACCCCGCGCCTTGGGCGTCTGCGATTCGCGAGCCGACACTGGTGGCCCGTCGCGAGGACTGCCAGGCCAGCTGCAGCTTGTCCAGGCGCTGGGCCGCGGCCGGCTTGTCCTTGGAAAAGTCCACGTTGACCGTCTCGAGGATGAACTCGGCAGGGTTGACGTACTGCGGCAGCGCCGCGCCAGCCTCGGCGTAGTACTCGGCCACCTGGCTTACCGGGCCGAAGTAGTGGGTCTTGCCGGCAGAGAGCAGCAGCAGCTTGTCGAAGAGATTGAAGGTGGACGTGGACGGCTGGTGGATGGAGCAGATGACGATGAGGTTGTTGCGCTTGGCGACATCCTTCAGGTACTTGACAACCTCCCAACTGGCAGCCGAATCAAGCCCGCTCGTGGGCTCATCGAGGAAAAGCAGTTTCGGGCTTGTGATGAGCTGGCTGGCGACTCCGACGCGGCGCTTCTGTCCTCCCGAGATACCCTTGCGTATAGGTGTGCCGATGAGCGTGTTTGCCTGGTCAACGAGACCGAACGAGTCCAGGAGTCCATTGATGCGAAGAAGGCGCTCTTTCTTGGGCAGAGAACTAGAAAAAGAAAAATTACATCCAGGTAAGAGGTTTTGCGCTATACAGTTCCAATGCCCGCAGAGACTCACCTCGTACTAGCAAGGCGGGACGAAAAGTCGAGCGTCTCGCGCACCGTCAGGGACCCGATGAGGGCATCCTCCTGCTCGACAAAGCACGAGATCTGGCGAAACTCGCTGAGCGAAAGGCTGCTTCCGTTGATGCACACCTCGGACTCGACCTTGCTGGCGTTTGTCGGTCGCCGGGCGAGAACGTTGAGAAGGGTTGTCTTTCCGCAGCCCGAGGGACCCATGAGGGCGCATATCTCACCTAGATAAGGTTAGAGTTTTGCTCAAAAGTGCACATCTCCCGAAAATCTCAGATCTCCCCGGCAAAAAAAGAATGCTACGCACCCGCTTCCACGATGCCCTCGACATTGTCCACAATCTTCTTTGGCTGCTTCGACTCCCGATCCTTGACCGTGACCGTGACGTCCCGCCACGTAATATTTTTGACCGTCGTGTTGGCGAGATGCTTCTCCACCATGGGGCTCTCTTCTGGGTCCATGCTGGGCGCTATCGTGCTGTCCGTGAGACAGTCCTGTCCGTCTTTGTGCATACCTAGGAAAAAGAGAGGGGGAAAAAGGAAAAGAAAAAAACAAGTGGCATAGAGAAGCTAGACGTTGAAATGGAATTTGGCCCCCCCGGCAGATCGGCAACAGATTGCTGCAATCGTGACGGTGGCGGTCGAGATTCACGTCTCAATGGGCTAAAGCCGTGGAGTGGCTGAGACGCGAACCTATAGCGCAGGTCCCGGTATGCCCAGCTGACAATAGCGCTGTTCTAAAATGCAACCGAAATCCACAGTGTGTGGATTGAAGGATTTTCGTATCGGTTGCGTCGCATGCGAATTGGTAAGAATGGAATTCTCTAGCATGCAAATATTTGACTGAACCCTTGTTTCTTGAACATGTTCTCACAACGAGAAAGAGAAAAAAAATAGTGCGAGAGGCCATTTTTACATTCATTTTTGGGACACCGTAGGGCTTACAATGGATCCCTCCGCATGTTCATACTCCCTCGCTTAAACACAATTTCACCCAAGTTCAGCTCTCAAGCATGTAAGACGGGTCCTCCGGCCTAATTTGGCTCGTCCTCTTCCCTTAATCGGTCGGTTTGTCTGGCATGTGCGCGGCTGACGGCGCCAACGGCCACCAAATAAAGCCGCCCGATAGGCTGAGTGGTTCCCGTGCATGGTCGAGGTACGTACCCCCGACGGCCCGCCGGCCCCGCACCAAGAGTGGGCCCCGGGGACCTGTCTATCGGTCATTCTAACGCCGCCATTGGCCAATCCCGCTGTCGGCGACCTCAGCCCTACCAGGTCGGCGACTAACAACACCACTCCCAAATTGACAAACAACAAGACAAGTCGAAATGGCCCGCCGACCGGCTCACCAACGGCTACGCATCAACGGCTGTGCATAATTATGCTTATGCTCGGTGCTCCAGCCCCGGTATTCGGTAACGGTTTCATCTCCAGAGAGTAACGTGTCCATGCTGGTTGTCCCTTGTGCCTGCATAGCCATGTGTTACTCTGCGCCTCAGATACCCTTGATTAGCGTGGCAGTGTCGCTCATGATGCTACACATCCACAGAGTCACTGCCCCAACACCCATCAGCAGAAGCAATACATTTTTTTCCCCGGTGTGTACGCCTCAATCCCAGTCACTCCCGACTCTTTGGTATCACCCTAGGAACCCATTACCATGACAGAAAGTTTACAGCCAATCCCTACATTCCAATCCGAGTATCCAATCGCCGACTTCCAAACTTTCGCCCTCTAAGTTTTTCAGCGAAACCCACGCGTACTCATTATGGGCTAACGCATTACCACTCGGTGAACAGTCACGAATGACGATATGTCAATTGAGTTTGACAGCTGTCTCCAACACTATCACCGTGTAATTGCACTGTTCATATTAATAGAAAATCCACCCATACTCCATAATAGAAAAGTGGACACATGAACAATAAGATATGATCAAACAATGCGATTTCTATAACAAGCTCGACGAAAGTACAGCAGAGTTGAAGTTTGAAAATTCTCCATAAATGAAAAACCAAATATCCGATCCCGAGCCTTGCTGGTATTGCCAATAATCCAAAACGCCATTCAACAATAATACAATCAAACCTAGCTGCGTCATGACCCATGTCCCCTCCATCACATCGCGCCATGCCTGCTTCAAGTACCGCAGTTGCCCATGAGCCACACCCAATTGTACACTAGCTCGTATCCCACCCATCTCCGCGTATCTACAGTACCATCCATGCATCCATGTCTTGCATCCAAGTGGGACAACTAGGATCCTAGCCAGGGGTTCAACACAGCAAGTTTGAGATGCCTGAGATGTTCTCAATCTCGCTGATGATGGAGTCGTCAGCTGCGATAGTGTTCATCACCTCCTCTTGCGTAAGCCCTATCCAATACTGAGGGGCCAGTTGCTGCTGTTTCTTGATGCGATATATTTCTTGAGCAACCCCTCGAACTTGGCCGCTTGAGCGTTCAGCCGCAAGCCAGACCTTGGATAGTTTAGAGAGCGCGCCAATATTGAGGCGAATTTGCTGTCGAAGATTGTCGTCGTTTTGAGGAACATAAATAAGTGCCCACTTGCTTAGGTGAACAATGGACGACAGCGTAACAACACAGCCAAAGAAATGCGTGTGTGAAAGCAAGGGCACACGGTGAGTTATCAGTTTGCTGATTTCATTAGCTGATTGAATGGTGTGCTTGGTGTGAGAGTTGAACGCATCGCCGGACGGAACTGGGGCGTGGGGTGCACAAGAGTTAACATTGCAAGTTGGGGACGAATCCAACTGTGAATGGGGTTGGTGAAGCAGGATGGACGTGACGTGGTGCATCATGTGTGCCTGGAACATCATTTCGTCCAATTTTCCATCCTTGTGGAGCGCATCCCGCTTCGATTGGGGTAGGTGAAGGCGCCAATTGGTGAGGAGCGTCTCGATCAAGGTCAAGTTCTCGTCCTCAGGTCCAAAGATTGGAGGCACCCTCATAAACTTTCCAAGGTTGCGGGCGCATTGAATGCGGTAGGCAAATGAGGAATATTCTCGCTCATCGCCCGAAAAGTCACTATCTTCCATTTCCTCAAGAGATAAGGAAGTGGGGATGTGCTTCAACCGCCAGGTCAGCACATGTAGCCATTAAAGAAATCATTGTTGTTGTTCGTGCTTACACCTGAGAGATACTGGTACTCCTCGCATGGCAAGGAGACGTCGACTGGCACATCATACAGGAGGAAGTTTGTAGATCGATGTACTCCTGCAATCAAACCATCAACGACGTAGAGATCCCACCAGGTTCTTCGCCAGCTTTCCTCAAGCACCGGCATGCCACGGCCGTTGAGAGATGCATAAGCTCGGGTGTTGAGACCGATCTGAACAGCCGTGCGCTCGACATCGGCCAAGATCTCTCTAGCTTTTTCTCGCTGGCAGCTGCCGTCAAGTCCAATGACAAGAAGCAGCATGGCCTGGACGAGGAAACCATCTTTGGGGCGGTTGGGCTCGTAGGCAAGGCGATAGGCCTCCTCAAAGAAGCCTGCGCGGCTGGGACCAGCATCCATATAGAGTGATCCAACCCAGCGCATCGCAGCCAGAAGCGACGCGACCGAGCCCTCCTTGGGAAGGCGAAGAAGGTATTCCCGAGGCAAGACAAAGGGGTGAGCTGCATGGAAATGATGATAAAATGAATCAATACACCTCTCTCCAGGAGTGGGCACGGGTACTCGAGCAGGGATCTGGTTGCCTTGCTGGCCGAAGATCATGCTGGTGGCATCGACCCCACCACCGTACTGTCGGTAAATTGCCATGTTTGCGGCGCTGTTGGGAGGAGAGTTGTTGGGGCCAAAAGGCGATGCAGTAGTATCGGGGAGGACCATACTGGGGTTGAAAGCACTAGACATGGTTGAAGCCATGGTGGCAGCTGTGCCGGAGGACAGGGCTGCGGGACCATCGGCACTCGAAGAGGACTCACGAGCTGGTGACGAAGCATGGCGCTTGTTGGGGTTCTTAGCAGTACCACGGCGCGGGCCTTTGTAACCACGACGCGATGCGACATAGACGCATTCGGAATTGGAGCTGGTACAGCGGGAGCATGGGGTTTGTCCATCACACTTGAGATGCTTACCGCGCTACAATTGAAAAGCACTTGTTAGTTATGTGGTCATTCTCGCATCATGGGAAAAGATCGGGCTCTTGCGCCGAGTGCGACAAATAAAAGACGGAGGCGCAATCAAGGAATTGGGGGGAACTTACACAAGCAAGGCATGCAGCAGGGACTGAGGGCGTATTTACACGAGTCTCGGAGACTGTGTTCGAAGGGGACGCGGCGGCGGAGGCGATGCCATCAAGACCAAGCAGCTGGGAGTTGGGAGAGGCAGAGCTTGACGAAGGGTCCTCGGTAGTCCCCGAGAAAGCATCCAGGTCCTTCCCAAACGGCTGGCAAAAAGAATTGTCCATGACTGGCGGGTACCAAATGTATGGAGTATGGGGAAGGGATGAATAAAAATCGTATGGCGATTGAGGTGGAGGTGAAGGCGTCGGGGTTGAGTAAACTGTCTGGGTTGCGGTGGTGGCACCCATAGGCTGGACAATGATATTCATGAAGGAAGCGTCCGAGTGGCGGGTGGGTAGTGCCTTCTGTTTTGGGACCCCGGTCTCTTGCGGGTATGGACAGGTGCAGAGGCTGCACTGACCTGCGATGGGTGTCGGCGGGAGGCAGTCGGAGGCAATCGGCAACCAATGACTAAGCTCGGGGGCCAGAGGTTTAGAGTTTGATAAGAACAAGAGTAGGAGAGCAACACGGAGCAATTAATCAAAAACTTGTTGGTGGGAGGGAGTATGATGTAAATCGGTGTTGATGGGGTGCGTGTTGAGGTTGTTTATATAATTGCGAGCGTGTGGGTATGTGTGTGTGTGTGAGTGTGAGTGAGTGTGTGTGATCTCGCTCTCCCATGAAGACGAAGGGGCAAAAAGGCCGTTGAATCTGGGGACATGGAGCCATCTAATATCTTGTTTCCCCATCTGAAGCCTCAGCCTATAGCTCCCACAGAACAAGCACAAGCACGAGCCTAAACACACAGCTAAACATCCCTGGTCACTCGTCTACCCATTTGCCTGGGTTCAACTACCGTCCATTGCCCCCCCCCCCCTCCACCTTGAAGTTGCGGGTGGCAGAAAAGAGGCGTGAGGTGGGTGGAGGCGTGCGCCGAGCATGAGCCCCTGGCCACCACGAACCGTCAGATTTGCCATTGTCACTTACTATGTGATTTGAGTAGGACCCGTCATCAAAACCCCGTGTCGAGTGGAGGTTTTCCCTGCGGCCTGCGGCGTCCAGCATTGTCGGCTCGGCGCCGCAGGATTGGGCCGCCTTCTGCGACATGGCTGGCACCTTCAGCCTTCAGCCCTAGCTAGCCCCAAGAAGGCTGCTGGCGTACTAAAAACTGCGGATCTCGACACCGAGACGGACCCCCCTCCCCGTTGCAAGTGCAACGTGCCACTGAGGACCCAGAGGGCTTGAGAAGGGTCCTGGAGAAATGCGCAGCACCTCGGCCATGGCCGACTGCGCGCGCGCGCGTATGCGGATTCAGACGAGATGAAGATGTTCCAATCACGGAGGATTCCTCGTGACCAGGCCAATCCCAGGCTCTGCTTCCGCGGGTGGCCATGGCTGGGCTCGTAGCTGGACCAATCACGCTCCCTGCTGTCGCGGTTGGCAAGTTGCGGGCGAAATCCTAAGACTCCTGCATCGCAGACAGGCCCATGCCCATGCCCAAGGCGAAGATGTTACCGAGAGTGTCCTCTACCTCTGTCTACTACATACCCAAGCGTCGGGGCCACCGAAGTGCCTGCGCTTCCCAATACGGGTAGCCCTTGCAACGGCTTGCAGTGCCCTGTCTTGCCCTGTAAGGCCACGCTTGCAGGTCCGCCCCCCGCCAAGTTAATCAGTCCCTGTGGCCCATCTGCAAGCCCATCTGCAGGACACCCCACTGCTGTAACCACTGCAATGGGGACCCAAAGTAGCGAGGGCAAATCCTCGAGGTGGTGCTGCGGACAGCTTGGTTCCGGTAGGTTCTTGGGTAGGTGCGCAGTCGACTCGGCTTCTGAGGTAGAGGTTCACAGCAGTACAGATACGTGGAAACGCCAGCTAGTCTCAATCGAGACATACCCTCCTTCATGCCGCCGTTGATGACCATCTGCCCGCCTGTTTCGGTCTCGCTCAATATTCCGTATGTGTTGCTGGCCCCCCGTCTATAGATCGTATGCCGCTCACTGGCCACAGCACAGCACATCATGGTGGTGTTGTCGTCAGTGCGATGTGACGCGATGCGATGCGGAGCGCCGTTGTGCAGGGCAAGGTTGCCCGCAAGGCATCCCGCCAGTGTAGGGCCCGAGCAGCCACCTAGCTGGCGGCCGATAGAGGGGAAAGCGGCGTCCAAAACGGCGGGATTGATAACAGGGTCACCCAGGCGGAGATTCCATTCATAGGCCATACCCTTGCCTCGTGTGACTTGGCCATCTCAATGCGCCTCCACCAAGCAAGCCCATCCGCCCTCCACCCCGGCCTTACTTCGAAAATAGTCCAACGGGGCTGAAGCTCGCCATATGCAAATCGAGCCGCCGACCATTCCCGTTGCCCATCACGCCCCATCACCCGTCTGCCAGGTACGTACTGTCACCGCTCTTCTGCTGCTCCCCTGCTAGCTTCCCCTTGTCACATACATGCTCTGCCACCTAGTCCGTTGTGATGGTCTTCTTCTCCAGATGTCGGTTCTACATCCGGACCACTCGCGCCTCAGGTGCCGGTGCTAGCATTGCTGGATGGCAACATGACTGGCTGGAGGCACTTCAGGTGCTGTTCGCCATGCCGCCAAGCTGACTGCTTCGCTAGACCATCCCGCCTTTTGAGATGAAGCTCCATGGCCCTTATCCGATCCCTTGGGTCATCCCCACCCTTGTTGTCGTTTGCTGTGTCCTCCATTTTCTCCAGCAAGCGGGTCATGCACCCGTGTCCGACTGATTCAGGGCTGAGCATGGTGGCATTACATCAAACCATGCCATGGCAGGTGGTATTTGGCACTGATGCCACTTAGACGATGCTTGGAGCTTCACAAACCAAGCTCCGGTAAGCTCCCATTGATATTGTATTATTCTTAGAGTATCCACGTAGCTTTCTCAAATGAGGCCCCCCTGCCTCTGCCTCATTCTGTCTCGGCGTCACTGCAACAAACGATCAAGTGAGCATCCGCAAAGCCAGAGCCTAGCTGTAGTATCGTCTCAGTTCGCCTGGTTACATCACAGTTCTCAAATATGGTGATAGATGACGACTCCTCTCCTCCCGAATTGGCCAGGGCCCCAGTGCGGATGAGACAGATCGGTGAATCTGGAAGGAGAGCATGTACAAGCTTCCACCGTGAATCTTGGTTCGCCAAGTCTCGCGCCAACCTCATCATGCATACCCGCCTTCCGAATACAGTACAATTTGCTTCCCTTATTATTCTTCTAGTCCGATGTGGGTTTCTGTCTCATTGGGTCACTGGTTGTGCAGGCGAGTATGTGGTTCATTTGGCCCAACAAGGCTAAGATCCCACGATGTGCATCAAGCAGGAGTCGGAGAGTGTGACAAATGCCATGTCCTGGCC
Source organism: Calonectria pauciramosa (assembly GCA_017140785.1). Taxonomy (NCBI): domain Eukaryota; kingdom Fungi; phylum Ascomycota; class Sordariomycetes; order Hypocreales; family Nectriaceae; genus Calonectria; species Calonectria pauciramosa. Next base: position 696,464 of record JAACIZ010000010.1, on the reverse strand, counting down.
TCGCTTACAAAATGGCTGCCTACGCCTCTCCGACCCAAGCCGGCATCACCGTCTGCGTGTAACATGCCATGTCGCCGCACCTGTGGTGGCTGGTTTTCAATCGCAAGAGCGCTTTACTATTTGCAGTTTTCGTGTTCCAGAAGCATGACTCAAATTTACTAAACATGATAAATTGTTTTTGCTGTTTTTTTTTCCGCAGTCTTGCTGGGCTTGGCGTATGTGTGATGCAATTGCCGTGATGTCATGGGTGCATTACGCACTAACCTATAACCCGTTCTAGAAGCAGGTCCATTTTTGGGGAGCGGTCTGCTTAACAATTTTTTTCTTGGCAAAATCAGCCACCAAAACGCCACCAAACCCTGCCATTGGGAAAATAACCTTAACAGCAAATCGCGGAGTTCCTTCATCAAGTGAAGCGGGAGCAAACACAAACTAGCAGCATTAGCGATCAATTTCTTCGATTTTCTCTGCAGGATTAATAAACAAAAGAAAAAATTGTGCTTTCTTTTCGCCTCTCTCGAATCATTTATTCCTTTCTTTCCAGTCCAAATCCATCTCCCACCACCTGATCCCTCATCATTAACTAATCCATGCCCATTCCAGCCCAAATCTCACTCTTGGACACCCTGAACCATTATCCGCTCAGTTAGGTGCTCACTCTCTTCGTTTACGGTTTTGATTAATTCAAAACCCATGCTGTCCAAAGGAATAGAATTCAACTCCTAGTCTTGAAGGGTGGCTTGAGTTGACCACTCAAGGAGCGATACGAGCTCTGGAAACGAAATGGCCCCCAAAACAAAGGGTCCTCCAAGCTCCAACGGCCCCCAACGACAGCCTCAGCGCAGCGTTTCCCGGGCGCCAACCGAGCCTAGGACTGAGATAGCCCGTATCACAAAACATATATCCACCGACTCAAGCCCCCAAGGTAAGCTATGGCCCAACACGAAGCAGCTCATTCATACATTCCCGGTGAGTTACCGGGCAGCCCCCAAATTGCTACGATCCCGTGGCATCCATGTCACTGCGAAATGGCATCTCGTTGGATCGTCGCCTGTTTCACAACAAGCTCTACTCCATACAGCGGCCCCTCTAATAGCACTTGCAGCATTGCTCAAGCGATACGTTTCCCTCCAATTGCCTTTGCCAGTGCTCCCATGTCGTGACGCCCACACGCTACGTACCATGCATCCCACTTCCCCACGCACACATTTTGCAGCTTTTCCCGACAACACCCAAAACTCCAAGCTGCCCAAACCCCTCGTCGCACGACATCCCATCGGCCGCCCACAGCTCGGTCGGCCGCCCAGTCTATCCCCTTTTGAATCTGCCCTCTGCGTGCGCACACGCCCTCCCTTGTCTGCTCCATTGCCAGCGGACCCCCGGCCAGCCGTGCCGCCGGAAACTGCCGTCCATTCAGTCGCGCTTCCTTCATCTCACTCTCCCGAAGCCCTTGCCTGTGTTGTGAAGGCGGCGTCCTATTCTCCAATACCGTAGCTTAATTCCATTGCACCCAGATAATGGACCCCGTTTCGCTCACCGGCTTGGCGATAGGTGTGGCTTCCATTGGCCTGCAGGTGTACACAAGCTGTATTCAAGGCATGTCGAATCCCTTCATCCTTGAACCAGGCACAAGCCCATGGCAAAATGTGCCCGTGCAAAGCTTCCTTTTGCCCATTTTTGCATGTAGTTCCAGAGTCCTAACTTTTTCTGGCTTTCAGGGATCCAGTTGCTAATTACGGCTCGCGGCTACGATAATGACTGCAAGTACCTCAACCTGCGCCTCCGCATGGAGCAACAGCGTCTCTATGCATGGAGTGAGACGTCTGGACTGCTCGATTTAGATGCAAACAACCAGGACAAGGTCCTAAACTCGAATATTTTTAACTTGCATCGCCAGACCGTGCTCGACCTGCTAGTTCAGGTGCAGTGCCTCTTTGATGAGTTCACCCGGCACCAGCGCCATCACAACAACCTCAAGCCTGTTCGAGACGAGGATGGCATCCTGGCCGCTCCCGAACGGGATGCCAAAGAAGCCAACTTTCCCATAACTCCACGGAAACGAGATTTCATCAAAAAAGCCATGGCTGGGCTAAAGACGAAATCCTCAGCCGAAATCAGTCGGTTTCGCTGGGTCTCGTTTGACAAGGAGGGGTTTGAAGGGCTGCTGGACAAGTTCTCAGCCCTAAACGACAACATGACCAATATCCTCGATCACTCTCTCCAGGTCGAGATCAGACATACAGTTCAAGACACTAACAGAGGCGTCTTGCTCCTTCATCACAAGATTGCAGACTTGAGCCATCTCGTGCTCGCCCTGAAGTCGCAGCTCGACGCGAGCACTCCAGCTGGTCCTTCTCCAATGTCCAAGATCGAGCGAGAGGCCAACGCAGACGCTCTCAGACAGCTTACCAAATTGGCCAAGTTCAAGGCCTTTAACGAAACGATCGATCCCAAGGTTGACTTACCGGCCCTTGTGGATGACCAGGTCGCCAGCTTCCTCGAACTCGCCCGGCCTGGCCAGCAGCGAAACCTTTTGCTACCCCGATACCTCATACAACTTGACCCCGAGGTGGATGAAGACGATGAGCCCCGATGCGAAGCGCTTTTGAAAACACCAGAGGGCAAGAAAAAGGTCTGGATCGAGTGGAAAGACTACGACGATGCTTCTTCACAGTCGGTCTCGGAATCGGGTTCGCTCTCCAAAGCAGATATCATCGAGCGGGTCAGAAAGCTAGCCGCACTGCTCAACCACAGCCCTAAACCTGAGGCGTTTCGAACTCCCCACTGTCTTGGCTTCTTTGACAAGGCTGACCCTAATGTGCCGGAAGCCGACATTGATATCCTCGATCGACGGCTGGGTCTCGTCTTTGAGCGCCCAGCCGATGACACCTTACACGACTCGATGCCGCCCATCTCACTGCGTGAGCTGCTTCAAGACCCAAAGGTCCGCAAGCCTCGTGTCACGGAGCGCATCAAGCTCGCCCATGCCATCAGCAATTGCCTGCTGTACCTGCACGCTGTGCACTGGCTGCACAAAGGCTTGCGCAGCCACAACATACTCTTCTTCCGCACGCTCGCCGGCGCCATCGATTTCCGCCGTCCGTACCTCTCCGGCTTTGACTTTTCGAGGCCAGGGGGCTCGGACGAGATGACTGATGCTCCCGGCGACGACGCCGAGCACGATCTGTACCGACACCCGCGCACGCAGTCGAACCGCCGGCGAGACCGCGAACGATCTAAAAAGAGCTTTGATATTTACAGCCTTGGTGTGATATTTGTGGAGTTGGCGCACTGGCAGCCCGTGGAGGCTGTGCTTGGCATCGAGATGCGCCGGGCCCGGGGCCGGCCGGATACCGTGCGTCGAGTCCGCGAAGAACTACTTACAGACGAGCGAATTGCAGCCATTGGCGCCGACATGGGTGAAAAGTTTGAAGAAGCAACGCGAAAATGTCTGGAGGGCGGTGCAGAACTGGGCTTGCAAGATGGAGACGACGAGACAGCCGATGACGTGGCAGAGCGGTTGTCAATGAAATTCTACGAGGACGTAGTCAAACGACTCGAGGAGGTTGTCGTGTAGCGAGCGGGTAGACAAAAAGAAAAATTATCCGACAGAATTCATGAATACATCGATCGTTCCCTGTACAAATATCTCTTGTCATTAAGATCCATATGCCTCATTAAGGCACTACAAAAAACAGAACAATCCAAATTCCCGCCCATTAGAAGGAAGAACCAAGATTCGGCAACAGTGCGCGATGACTGTAGGGTAGCATGACCAGTAACGCCAAAGAAGAAATCTCCATCGCGAGCCGAGAGGCAAATTAACAGCAGCAATCCAAGCATTCGAAACAGCACAGTCCAGCACAAATACCGCAGCAAATAGCCTATAGTTCACAATTGTGTTAGTTTTGGACTATGAAATTTCGCAGACCTGACTGGGAACATACACCACCGTCCTTTCCGCCTCGAAGGCCAACGGTTGGCTGGGTCTCCATGGACATGGGCTCAAACGGGCGCTGTTGAGAATTTAGCCAAAATGTAAAAGGTTAATCGACACAATGCCAAGCCGGAAGAGAGCCGACGTACGGGCTGGGCATCCAGCTTGCGCGCCGGCAGTGCGACGGGTGCTGGCTGGCGGGGCATCTGGGCCTGGATCGAGGAAGAAGGCATATTGGCGTTGGGGGATTAGGAGGGCGAAGCCGTTGGGTGAAGCGAGTGAAGTAAGAAATGACCTTTTCTGGGCTGAGCAGAAAGCAGGAATAAGAGAGGAAAGGCTCAGACGGAACAGATCAGCGCAGCGTCGTATGTAAATACCCAAATGCCGATAACGCCAAAGGCGCAGGCAGGGCTCATGCGGGTCGTTCGTGCATGTACCATGAGGCGACGAGTTTCAAGCAGCAGGGCTGGCTCTCGCAATCTGAATGGATGGGCAGGGAAAAACTGGCTACATGGGATAGGTCAAAGTGGGCTGCGGCCGCCTGACCCAGCAATGAAAGAGCCGTGACCTGGGTGAGGTCAGCAGGGAACTTGGCTGCTGGTGGAGACCCCTGACTGCAAAATATTGTAATGGAGGGTGGTGGGTTGTTTTGTGGCTAGGAGAGGTTGCGATGGAGGCTGGCTGAGAAACCAGGGATTTAATGCGTGCATATTAAGAGGCACATGTGCAGTACAAGTGATGGAGTAGCCGTAGGCCTATCCTGTCTGGGTATCGACCAAGTTCCTGCTGGATGTGACTCTACTGGAGCTAAACGACGATATGCTTTGTCGAGGAGAAATAGTCAGATGAGAGGGCATTTTAAGAGACAGCCAGCTACCGCGAGTCATCAAGTTGCAACATGCCTGCAACGTAGTGACGTGTGGGTGACGGCGAGCAATCGTCATGGTGCAAAACCCCGGCTGGCGATGAGAAGAACCAACTTTCTGGAATCACCCTGGAAGCGCGGCAAACAAGTTCCACCTAGCCGCGCACAAGTACGAACTAACTAGGTTGAGTTGGTGAAAGAGAAGGTGGAATTGGAGCCAAGGGAGGGGGGCAGCGCAGGTGCCACGCCTCAGGGACCTCCTGCGACCCTTGGGCCGGTTCGAGGCGGGAACTAGAGGAGCTGCCCTACAGATCGGACAGAACTGGAGGGATCTGATGGGGTTTGGAGGGGACGCCTTGGTATTTGGCCCCAGGGCATTGGCAGCGGATGTGGTAGGCCGCGGGGAACAGGGCTCTGATGGCAATCGGAAAAGCAGGGGTCACGAGATCGAGTTTTTTTTGAGTGGTGGTGGCAGAGAAGGCTGGATGAGTTTATAATTTTTATTTTATTTTTGGAAACATGACCTGCAGAACATGTACGAACTAGTTAGGTTTGTGGAATTGATATCATCGTTGAGTTGCTGGTTTGTGACGTTTTTGGCCGCTGATTTCCTCTTTGAGCGCCCTTGGAATTTTTCAGGCAAGAACCGAATCTAGGCTTGGCGGTGAGTCTGCTGATCTCAGCCGAAAAGTGTCCGAAAGCAAAGAGCGGAGAGCGAAGAACAGAGGTTGGTTGCACGGTATTAATAAAAAAAAACTCGATTGATTTGATTGATTAGATGCCTGATAGAACAATTTCAACACCCTGGTTTGCATTGAATTGGTCGGTGCTGGTCCCGATCGAGCGCAGCTCAACCGTGAGTTCATGTGCAAATACTTAAAAAGCCAAAAAATGACGTCGAGGCCCTTCCCCCAAGCCCGGTCCAGTTTAGCCGACTTTTCCCCGCCACTGATGCCGAAACGTGGAACCCTCCACCAGAAGTGGTCTCGGGAGGCTGAGCTGCCTGGTAAGTGTCAAGGCCCACGTTTCCAAGGGGCCATGTGTTTCTCACTCTAAACATCCTGACCTCTGCATTTGTTTTTGCCTGCGACAATGCGCCTGGTCTGATTGCTCGACCACTTGATTGTGTTTGAGTCAATGCCTTGATATCCAACTGCGCTATTCCTTTGTGTCGATAAATACTTGCCCCGGAAACTCTCCCCGCCCCTTTCAGCCCTCCGACTGCGATTCCAGGGAGCCTCCCTCCCCTATCGGCTGGCGACCGTCGTTGTCGTAATTCTTCGATCCAGCGAACAACTCCTTGAGCTCGACCTTCTCCAACTCTGGCCACCAAGATGGCTTCCCACGGCCACCACGCGCAGCCGCATGCTGCCTCTCGATCCCATCAACATGCTTCCTATGGCGTCCCCGTGCCCGCGACAGGTAGCAATGCCCCAGCTGGCACCTTTGCATCTGGTACCAAGATCCAAGTCGGTGGCCATCGCGTCGTGATCCAAAAATACCTGTCCGAGGGAGGATTCGCCCACGTCTACCTCGTCAAAATGCCCAAGCCCGTCGACGGCACAGATCTAGCTGTCCTCAAGCGTGTCGCCGTCCCCGATAAGGAGGCTTTGCGGGGCATGCGTATCGAAGTCGAAACCATGAAGCGCCTCAAGGGCCACCGGCCGATTGTCACATATATCGATTCCCATGCCTCTGAGATGCGAGGAGGCGGCTACGAAGTGTTCTTGCTAATGGAGTTTTGCAACGGTGGCGGTCTGATCGACTTTATGAATACCCGACTGCAGCATCGCCTAACGGAGCCCGAGATTCTCAACATCTTCACTGACATTGCTGAAGGTGTCGCATGCATGCACTACCTGAAGCCCGCGCTTCTGCACCGCGATCTCAAGGTCGAAAACGTTCTCATCACCTCCAAGGGCTCGGCCAAGCGATTCAAGCTGTGCGATTTCGGTTCAGCCGCACCTCCGCGACCCGCCCCAACCACGGTACAGGAGTGCCGTTTGATGGATGAAGATGTCCAGAAGCATACTACTTTACAATATCGGAGCCCCGAAATGATCGATGTATACCGAAAACAACCACTGAACGAAAAGTCCGACATTTGGGCGTTGGGTGTGCTCTTATATAAGCTCTGCTACTATACGACCCCATTTGAGGATCAGGGCCAATTGGCCATCTTGAATGCCAGTTATAGATTCCCTAGCCACCCAGCCTTTTCTGATCGGCTTAAGAAGCTCATTGGTACAGCTCACAATATTCAATTTTTTTGCGCTTCGCTAACCCATTATTATAGCTTCCATGCTGCAAGAAAACATGCAGTCTCGGCCGAATATTTACCAGGTTTTGAAGGAAGGATGCGCAATGCAGAACAAGGATGTTCCAATTCATGATGTAAGGTATTCTGTTCCTAATCGAGAGCAGCCGCTGACCCCTTGGAAAGATTTATGCTGGTCGCCCGCTTGCCGAATCAGGTCGGAGGGAAGCCGCATCACCTCAGGGTCAGAAAGCAGATTCGGCCCCTGTTGTCGGAGCCGTCTTCACTAGAGCTGCACCAGAGCAGCAAGTCATCCCTGATGTGGTGCCGATGAGAAGAGGTCGCCCAACATCAACTGCTCCTACACCAAAGAAACCGGAGGTGTCTCCCATGAGGAAGATGGAGGGTGATCCATTTGCAGCTTTGGACTCCAAGTCTACCCCCAAAGCTAGCTTTGACGAGCTGTCGTCGCGATTCCCTACTTTGGACCAGTTCTCCTTGTTGCACGACCAAGGCGCCAACTTCGATTTTGACGCTTCTTCCCCTACTTCTCCACCAACTCAGCCCTCTTCGGACATGAACCACAGGGTTGCTGAAAGGTTGGCGGATGAAGCCTTCGCTATGTCTCCCCCGCCCAGAACGTCGTCACACACGAGGACAGCATCCAGGCCGCATTCTGTGACGCCCGTTGGACATCAATCGGGGATCGCATCGCCGCCTATAGAGCCACCTATTTCCAAAGTCATTTCCGCGCCAAACATCACTTCTGCATCGAGCGTCGCATCTACCCCCAGCCGGCCTGAAATCAGTCGAGCCCAATCCATCATCAGTAATAACCCCGAGCTTCAAGCCATTTCTTCTCAAGCTGGCTCAAGATACATCTCTACTGGCACCATGACCAGCACCCCCCCACCTGATAGATCCAGCCATCGCTTGTCGTCCGACTATTCTCGCTCAGCTAGCATGCCTAGACAACCCGATCACTCAACGAGTCAGTGGGGTGCAGAAGATCCCCGCGGTGCAGCCAAGTCTCGGGCTCCTGCTTTTCAGCCGCAGTCTGGCCATGCGCGACATCCATCTTCGTCACGGCCATCTCTGGAGGGTGGCCGCCCCCGTGCCGACTTTTTGGAGCCCATACCTCGATCAAACCCAGTGGCTAATAGACCACGCCCCTCTAGCACTAACCTTGAGACTCTTGACTTTTTGCGCGAGAACGAAGCTGCAGGACGCCCGCCAAGCCGCCCGGCTCAGTCGGCATCACAGGCCCCGTCGCCTAGTCTCGAACCTTCAGCGGATGAAGATGCACGCCTGCCAAACAGCGACATTGACTTCTTGAGAAGCATGGAGGATGCCGAAAAGACAAGATCGAGCAAGCGGTCCAGTTTGACGTCTTTGTCTGGGAACAAGAACATTCTGGCCGGCAAGTTTGGGGATGCCTTTAAGCGGTTCGAAGGTAGTTCTCCTTCGGGCAGTCAGAGAACCCCTTCACCGAGCAAGGAGCTTGATCGTTATGGATTGACACCAATTGCCGGATCTGAAGCGACCGATGGCCGCAGCGACGATGGTCGTGTTCATGAGGATGAAGATAACATGTCACCCGAGATGCGACGTGAGATGGAACGCCTTCAGTTGCAGGAAGAGGAACAGCGTGTGGCCGCTGGACAAGCAGAATACCGAAGACGCGTAGCCGTTGGCAATACTGGGCCAGCCATCCCGCCTAAAAACGTTGGTGGATCGTCTCGTGCTGTGAGCATTCAGAACCGAGTCCAAAGTTTGCTCAGCGAAGAGCACCGACCCTCGCCTGTCCAGCGAACTGCTTCAGGCTACGGGAAGTACACAGATGAGCCCGATCCCAGCAACAAACCTTCGCCGGGAGTACCCAGGAAGCCTTTGAATATCCAGAAATCCCGCGCGGAACCTTCTCAGGCCCGCGGCCCGGCGCCGGTTGTCGGTGGTTCGACTGCACCGCCGGCGCTGCCTCCGAAGCCTCCGAAGAAACCTATGCATCTGAACAGCATCCCCACTGGCGGTCGCCCGGCTTCACCGCCTAAGACGGATCGGCCCACGGCTTCGTCGGAGCGGCTCGTCGCTGTGGATCTTCCCGGGCAACCGGTGCTAGACATGTCGGCCAAGGAAAAGGACGATTACATCCAGGACTTTTCAAAGCGATTCCCCAGCCTGGGAGCAATTGAGATGGTGGAACGGGAAATTACTGCCGACAACGCCCGCTCCGGACGATAATCCTATGAAGGCTTGTTTGGGTTTGGCGACGCATCTATAAAAAAATCCTTGAGCACATGGAATTGAATATATACTGGGCGTTTGTCACCGCATTTTATTGTCATTCATATTCGTCCATTTAGCAGATCTGTGTGATGTCACTTTGTTAGATTAAAATATATGTAGAATGCGGGGTTATGCATTTAAACTGTCTTATCTTATCAGTCACCTAAGTTTTTTTTTTCCTGAGCGCCCATGAATGATCTTGCAGCTTCTTCAGACCGAGACCGACAACAGGCCGGCTACAACACACAAACAACACAAGACAACATGGCTAAAAGAAAGAGACAGGCCGTTGCGCAGAGCGAGCCCGCCATTGAGAAGCCTTCCAACAAAAAGACCAAGTCAGCTGCGCCCGTGAAGGCCAAGCAGACAAAGGAAGCCACCAAGGTCGCTACCAAGCCCGCTACCAAGCCCGCAACCAAGACTGCCACGGAGACTCTCCAGATCGTGGTGGGTTCCTACGATCGAATTCTACACGGATTGACTGCTACGATTGGACCGAAGGACGAGACCGAATTCGCCGATACCTTCCTGTTCAATGCGCATACCTCCGCGATTCGCTGCGTGGCTGTATCGCCCGTGTCAGCCCCTGTTCCGGGCCAGACGCAAAAGGTGATGCTCGCTTCAGGCAGCACCGACGAGAGAATCAATGTCTACAATTTGTCGGCGCACCCGCCGAACCGTAAGAACCAGGAGATGCTAGCCAAGGTGGCTCCCCGACCGATTCTCGAGAACTCCAAGAACCGAGAGGTGGGCACGTTGCTGCACCACTCCTCAACAGTGACAGCCTTGCGATTCCCCACACGCTCAAAGCTACTTTCGTCAAGCGAAGATTCGGCCATTGCCATTACACGAACACGCGACTGGTCCCATCTCAGCAACATCAAGGTGCCTATCGCAAAGGCGTTTGGTCGACCGAGCGGCGACACGGCACCATTCGGTGGCACACCATCGGGAGTCAACGATTTTGCTATTCACCCCAGCATGAAATTGATGATTAGTGTCAGCAAAGGCGAGCGGTCCATGCGACTATGGAACCTGGTGACCGGAAAGAAGGCGGGTGTGCTCAACTTCAGCAAGGATATGCTTCAGGCAGTTGGCGAGGGCAAGCACTCCACCGGTGAAGGCCGACGCGTGGTCTGGGGAAATGTGGACGGCGCTGACGAGTTTGCCGTCGGGTTTGACCGAGATGTTCTTGTATTTGGCATGGACAGTGTACCCAAGTGCCGCATCATGGGCTCTATCCGAACCAAGGTGCACCAATTCTCATACGTCTCAGTTGATGACGAGAACGACTTTTCCGTCATGGCGGTATCGACAGAGGACGGACGAATTCTCTTCTTCTCCACCAAGGACGAGGATCTTTCAAAGCCGAATGAGGATGACAAGGAGGACAGCAAGTCGTCGCCAATCCCCACAGCCAAGCTTCTGGGCGAGATTGGCGGCAAGGAGGGTGGTGTTCCGGGACGAATCAAGGACTTTGTTGTGATTAAGAGCGCCGAGGCTCCGTCAACGATGTATGTGGCAGGCGGTAGCAGCGATGGGCGGATCCGGCTGTGGCTGTTGACGGGCGCGGAGCTTGCGCAGGGCCACGGCAAAGCGGTGTCGACCAAGGAAGCCAAGCCAGCGGGCCAAAAGGGGAAGTTGTTGGGAACCTATGAGACACAAAACCGAATCACATGCATGACGGCGTTTTTGATGATACCCCGTCCCGAAGGAGCTGAGGAGAGCGAGGATGAGCTGGTGGACGAGGACGAGGACAGCGACGACGATAGCGACGACGAGTAGAGAGGGTGCTGGCGATGCGGGCGAAAAAAAAAAAGCGAGTATTTGGTAACTGTAAAGATAGTTCAAAAATAATGGAAGTGTTGATACCTGCGCATAGTGGATAGTGGGCTGCCAGCTACGGCGCTTCTGCGAATAGATCAGTATCATGATGAGCTGTAACTGATGCAATGCAACGCCCTGTGCGTGTGTGCGTGCATAATTGAATCCGATTGCAACAGTCTCACACAGTCATGATAGCTACGGCCCACCATGACAAGGAAAATCACATGCCAATCTGGCGGTGGTCTGACGTCGCGTACACAATTAACCAACCAAACCCAAGCCTCACTCGACAGGTCCAGGTCTGTTGTGCATTCTTTACCTGCAAGTGTGCGTTGCATCGCGAGGGGCCCTGTCAGCTACACTCGAGGTTTTCGGCCTCCAAAGCAGCACCACGCAGTGCTGACGCCGACCCAACCAACAAGGGCCCCCCCTGTCCCGCACCCCGGCCGAATCTTTGTTGGGCTGGCTTGGTGTGGTGCCGATCAATCTGGGAGCTGCGACGGATGCTGGTCCCGACCTTGTCCTGCCCGTATTTTTCGGCCATCTCGGAATTGCTGCCAATCCATGCGCGGGTCCATGACAGGCTAAAGATACGACACGACGGGGCATGGTTTCGGACGCGCTCTGGGCTAGACTGGTCGAGGTTTAGGGCTGGCGCGCGCAGCCGGTCAGGCAGGCCGCCACAGGGTGCGCCTCAGGTTAGATCTGTATGTGTGTGATTGTGTGCCTCTGCGCGCGTGGCGAGGGCGGCGGAAATGGAATTGGAAATTGGGTCGCTTGAGTCGCTTTTGTGGGGTAAAGTTGGTGCTAGCGATGGAGCAGCGAAAGACGGAGTGACAGTGACAAGAACCACGCGCGGCCAGCCAGTGTAGAGGGCAGAAGGGGGGGGGGGGAGACACGGCCCTGAATCCTGACCTATTACAGCGGCTTCAATTGTCGACCCGAGGTCGGTTTCCCCAACTGCCCCGGTAGTGACACGGTTGATTTCCAGTGGTTCGTTCGCTGGGAGCGGGGTCGTTCAGTGGTCGCATGGCAGTGCGTGCCCGCCCGCGTCCCCACTGCCGCTTGCCGGTGGAGGGCGACTGATGTGGTCCTGTGGAGAAAGTGGACGACTCGGGGCTAGATTTGCGAGTGCATGTGATCGGTGCATCCCAGAGGCTCTCTCCTCTCTCCAGCGCCGCAACTAAGCAACCCCGTTATTTTTCATGCAAGGTTTGAGTTTTGGCAACGCATATCGTTTAACCAAGGCGCCTGGAGTGCTGGAATGACTGCCTCCGTTGGTACCTGCCGGCTGGGTCTCGCCCGAGTACGTACATGCGATGGTCATGCGGTCGATGGAACGGTCGAGTTTCACGCGCCTCAGCTCCTCTCGTCTGGTCTGGATGGATGACTCCCCATAATCAGAGCGACCATGGCTCACCTACCACTTCCCCATTCCCGCAGTGGCAGCACGTGGGTACCATCAAATGGAACTCGACGTACCTGAGGTCATAGCTTCTTCCATCTCCCCTCTTCTCCTCTCTCTTCTCCTCTCCGATTCTATTCTTCCCCTTCTCCATTCTCTCGTTTTCCAATTCATGACCAATCTGGGTTGGAATCGCGCCGGAGCCAAACCATCAACCGCTTAGCATTGTGGCACAGCGACACCGGGGTTCAGCTCATCCATCCCCTTCAGCAAACCACAGCTCTCTCTTTCGCCATACCAATTCAAACCCAAAAACCAGCACAAATTATCCCGAGGTGCGGGCAAGACAATCGCAAATAGCCCTAACAATTATTTCAGCCGACCTCACATTCCTTTTTCCGTTGCGTCCGGAAGACATTGGCTTCATTTCGGACGACCCGGTTGGCTAACTCAAAAGCCACACGTCCCGGACACACTGCTCGTCAAACCTGACGGTTTTTTAAATTGACCCAACATCCGCCGCCTTGTAACTCCGAACCTGTCGCCCGGTCTTGACGCATCTTACGTTGCACATCACGAACCGATACAATCCGCTGGTGAGCGACATGCCATTCGTGGGCTGAGGGTGGGCTTTTATTTACACTCAGCGCCCCAACCTGATTGCCTATCCTGGCCAGGCCGCTGACCACATTTTAGGGTCGCGTTCACTGATATTTGACACCCACCCACTGTCTCTTTCGACGCCCAATCCGCAAGACACTCAACTCTCAAACGAATCATCATGGCCGACGACGGACCCCCTATTATGCGCCCGATTCCCCGGCGACCTTTCGCTCTCAACCTCAATCTCAACCTCACAACTCCAACTCCCCCGGAAGAAGATTCGGGCCCCACCACGCCGGCTCCAGCGGAATTTGTCGACCCGCGTTTCCTTCAGCCGACCCCAGAGCCGCTCACTCTGACCCGGCCTCAGTCATTTAAAAACCTGACATCTGGAGCTCTCTTTGGAATTTACTCCCCAACCGCCTCGGCCGACAACATATTTTCTGACCAGGAAGAGCTCGACACGCCCTGGGGCACCGGCGCTCAGACGCCGATCAAGCGCCCAAGCCTCGATGATGCGACCTACGAACTGATGCGCGACCGATCACATGCCATTCGTCGTCGTTCCTCGCTTCGCCCCAGCGAGCCCCCTGCTCTATCATTGCCGGCACCTTCACCCCTTTCGCTCGTTCTAAGAAGTCTATTGCTTTACGTCCTGGGCATTGGTTACGGCATCGTCGTAACAACCACTCGCTTTCACAGCCAGTCGGGGAAGCTGTCGTCATTTACAGAAGGCATCAATCGGCCAACATACAACTGGACCCACCTCGCCGGTTGGGGATTTGCTGCTGTGATCCTCGGTCGGTTGCTACCGTGGTTCGATCAGGTATGGGAGCAGTCAGTTGGTGAAGACGAGAATGACGTTGTGGTGGAAAGCGATGGTGTCCCCACCAAGGACCCTGGCCCTAAGACGGATTGGGCATTGGTGATCCGCGCAGTCGGCGCCTTTGTTGGCATTCTTTTTGCTATTGTAAGTGCACGGCTGGACATTGTTTTCACATGAAATCTAACTTTCCCTCTAGCGAAAAGTGGCCTGGGCTTCCGCCCTCCAGGTGTCCCTGTCGCTTGCCCTAGTAAACCCCTTGATGTGGTGGCTCATCGACCGCTCAAAGCCCGGATTTGTTCTTTCAGCCATGGTCGGGATCGCGGGCTCCGTGCTCGTCCTTGGCGTGAACCCTGAAATGATGCCGACTCCGTCCGGCTTCTCATTCGCCAACACTTCGTCCACCGAGGCTTCCTCCTATGACGACATTCTTACGCTCGGCGGACTCGCCCAGCCACAGACGGTTGAAACGGGAGTCTGGATGCTCAGCGTCTTGTTCTGCAGCTGCGTCTGCTTTGGCAACATTGGCCGACGCCTGGCCATGGGGCGGTCCACGGCGGTCAAGGGCCGATGGGCCGGGATTCAATAAAGGAGGAGGCATGTATGTATGGGTAGGGTCAGGGGTATGGAAGAGCCCAGGCAGGACGCGTCGAGCGCCTTGATAACACAAATAGCCCCTTTTCGCCATTTTTAATTACATGGGTAAGGTGATCAGAAACGTTTGGAGCAGTATCATTGGGTGTTTTATTTCTTTCTGGTTATTAAATGGGTTGGTGAATTTGGATCGGGATGGCTTTTCAAAGGATGGGTAACGGGTTGGCAAATTATCCACGTCTAGGATTTAAAGGCTCACAGATTCCCCGGGACTGATGATTATGACTTCACAGCAAGCAACCTACTACAATGCATGACAGCTTTCGAGGTTTGGAGTGATTACCCTCTCAGGGGTCAAGACTCTCTCGAAGGCTCAATCAAATACCATGACGCATTACAAACCTGACATTTTGGCCCAATTGCCATTGCCTCTCTATCCGTCCTCTCGCATTTGAAATCCAGTCCAGTTTCCCATGTTTCACAAGATCCTACGGCCAATACGCCATCCTCCGGAAATCCAAAAACAATGCTTCCTTCATTACTCATTTGATAGTCCACGCCTCCCGCTCTACAAGCTCAAACTAGGAAGACGAACAAGCCTTGCCGACGGCATCAGACAACGCCTTTGATCGTTGACGAACGGAATCGCCAAAGTCGATCTGCGAGAGGCCAAGCATGACAAGCATGGTAGGTTTTTGGATCATCTCATCGGCAGTTATGGTGCGGGTGCATACGTCTTGGAAGGACAGGGCAGCGGCGTGGGCTCCAGTTGCTACACACACACAAGTCAGCAAAAGGGATGCTATTTTTGGGATGGGTTTCGCTGCCGAGGGTTTGGCAACGAGAGGAAACACCTACCACCTTCGTTGCGGGGAATCTGTTCGGGGTGCTTGGTGGGCTGGCCGTTTTGGATGTTGTCGAGCTCAGTCATGATGTAGTGAGAGCGCTTGACAAAGTCCCAAATGTGAAACAGGTTCTTGGGTGTGCTGGGAGGGGACCAAGCCGGGTGCTGCTCGAGGGCCTCGACGAGGGTGGATAGAAGCGCGGTGATCTCCTCCCGCACCTCTGGGGCGGGGATGGCCTCGGGGGCCTTGGGGGAGTTGAGGAACGAGGTAAGCATGATGAATGGCTTTTTTGGCGGGGAGGGTACGTATGAGAGGGTACGGTGACGACTTGTTATGATGGGGTGGGTGTGTTATGAAAGGTTGGCAATGGGTGGCTGCGGGGGGTTTGTGAATAAGAGAGGAAGAGAGGAAGAGGAAAGGAAAAAAACCTGGGCTAAAAGAGGAGAACAAGAAGAAGCAGAAGCGAGGTGAGCTGAGGTGAGGAGGTGTGAGGCGTCCTCGTTCCGCAAAGCTTCCCCTTCCCCGCTAAGGGGAGACGTGGATACGACGGGACCCTGAGACGCTGGAACTAGGGGAACTATTCTCTGGCCAGACTCTCTCCGTACAGGATCTAGATTCCGATCCCCAGTCAGGTCAGGTCTCATCGGCCGAGGGCGTGTCCGAGGGCATTGGCCTGCCTCTTTTCTCTTCTTTCCGGGTCCATTAAGCGCCTTGTTACCGCTATTTTGCATGTCACTGTGCTGCAAAAGTAATGCACGCGACCAGATACTATGTACACTGAATAAAAACAGCCAGGGTTCTGATTCAGGTTAAGAGGCAAAGGGGAGCCCGGCCCAAATAAGCGACGAAGTGGGGGTGCGAAGGAGCCCTTTTTTTTTTTTTTTTTTTTTTTTTTTTTTTTTTTTTGACTCGTCAGGTACAGGAACACATGGATGCTTGCTGGTCGGCGTTCGCAACGAGTGCCTTGGCCGTTTTTGGAGGTGCCATGTGTGCTGTGTCTGGCTGGAACTGCACAGTGCGATGAGCCATCATGGCGCGGTACAGCCGCCACAAAAAAAAAAAACGATGTAAGCGGGGAACTGCTATATCCAGGGAGTAAGCAGTATAGCGCCGCGAGTCAGCCACCACGTTCACGTTCCATGCTGCTGGCCATGACGAGTGCGTTTTTGTTTTCACGCCAATTCTGTTTTTGCCAGACGAATTAGGACAAGCGAGCTTTGAAGGAGGAAAAATTCCATTTCTCGCCAAAGGAGAAGAGACCCTCTTGTGAAAGTGGATAGCACCGCAATGCGAGCACGCAAAATTTCTCGACCGTGTGTGGGGGGTGTATGCAAACAAGAGGAAAGAACAAGCACAGTGCTGATGCATGGATGGATAAAACTGAAGCCATTGCACACAGAAGGTAGTAGTGGCGGCGACGGCGGCGGGGGATGGAAAAGATGTACGCTCAGACCACTATTCAGCCACGGCCCCCAGCGCCAATGCCAATGCCAATGCCAATGGGCAATGAGCGAGATAGGCAAAGTGGGAAGTGTGGACATGTTTTCTTCTTCTTTTGTCGTCTGTTTTCGTCTTGGGGGACTGGATTGACATGTGATGGAGGGACCCAGTGCCGGTGCTAGGAGCATTTAAAGCGCCGGCACTACCGTGGGAATCTCGGGAATCAGACGATTTAGCAAGGGGGAACCCGAGTCGCCATTTAGAACTAGAACGTCTTCCAATCTGTAGGGAGGGGGCCAAGGGAGCGGGGACTTTGTGTGTAAAACCACCGAGTCAAACGGGGGCTTGGTCGAGGGCCGGAGGAGGTCGGGCCTAGACTCTGTCACTCGTCTCTCGAGCGAAGGTCAATCCGTCGCCACGGTTCCAAGACGTCAAAGGCTGATCGAACCCAGTGATCAGCACCGGCCGTGGATAAAGTCAGCGGGTCATGACGGCCAAAAAGCAAGCACGGCCAGCGAGGCTCGAACCAAGGGTCCGCCCCCGCTTATTCTTTTATGCAAATCGTACCTGATGGTGGCTGCTAGTATCTTTCTTGTGCCTCTTTTTCGCTCTCAGATGCATGCACGCTTTTCTTGTCGGCTTCATTCCTTTATTTCGTCTTCTTTTTAATTACTGTTTCTTGGGATTTCTTGGGTGGACTTCTAATCGCGCAGCCTTACCATTGCCCAATCATCGTTCAAGAATTGGGGTCCCCTCTTGCCCCTCAAGGGAAACCAAAACCGACGTTGCATTCCCTCGTCGTCATGTCCCACGTCGTGTGAGAGTGCTTGCAGCCAACCAAGGCTGCCGGTGTCCTTGTTGATCTCGATCCAGACAGCCACACCTTAAAAAGTAAAGTCATTGGGACCAAGCAGGGATCGGGAACGTGAACTCAAGTCAGTGAGAGAAGAAACAAGTTCTGCCAGCGTGTTAAATGAATCTAAAAAAGAGGAGCTTGTCAATTTGAGGAATTAACCAAATCAATCCGAGATGAAAGAGTCTAGCATGAGCACAGCATCGGCATGGTTCAGTTTCTCGAAGGGCGCGGAAGTGTCAGCGTGCCAGGAACCCAAGCCACCCCTGTACCATTACTTGCTCGGGACCTTTGAATGACGATAGTATTTGGTGATTTCCCCGCCTCTTTTGGATCCTCCCGTTCAAACCTGGCAACCTAAAGCTTATTGTCTCTGATTAGTTGTCATGATGCAGGCAGCGTCGGGGATAGCCCCTGGTAAGTCCCCTTGGCATGATGGATACTCATGGCATTTCATTCTCCTTTTGCGAAAAGAAAGGAAAGGGAAAAAAAAGAGAGTTCCGTATTCCAATGCGTGCGCCGGGGTCAGCGTCACATTCATATGTCATCATACCAATTCGTTGGGCCTTGTCGCTCTGTGTGTGGTTTTTTTTTCTTTTCGTTTCGGCGGTCCTCTCTGCTCCGTTTCCTGTTCATGTTGTAAGGGTGAGGGTCGGGTTTACCAATGACGACAACGACTCCAACACCCAACAGAGAGCATTCAGCAACGACGTCTTCTCGCGTTCGCCGCTTGTGCTTAATGAGGCCAACGATGGAATATCAAAAACCGAATCAATGATTTAGCGATTCTTTCTGCAGTAGCCTCTTTGTTGTTTCAGTCGAGTATTGCTGTCGGCTCCATCGTGCCCATGCCCCCCTCCCCACCCCCTTGCTTGTAAAGACTGGAACTGGGTGCAAGGCGCCGCCAATCCACAGCGGGCGCAGCCGTAGCGTCGATGGTGGTGATGACACAGTTGGGCATCCGGATCGCTCGAATGAGGGCGCAATCGCTGTTTCTGCCTCATCCACCAGAGCTCATGGCCCCGGTTTTTCCACTGGCTGTTACACGAATGACTCTTCGGATCCCATCCAACCCGAAGCTCCAAGCACCAAAGCTTTGTATGCGGCAAGTATCGAGTACTTGGGCATCACCAGTTGCGCTGCTTTTGTGTGGAAGTTGCCGTCGCCGTAGCCGTCACCATGTTGCGGTTTGCATCATCCATTTAATCCTCACTGCATGCCGGCTGAGACTCTCTTAGCACCCTCCATATTTTCTGACGAGAGGAGCATTCGCATTCCCCCCCCTCCCCTGCATGCGAGTCGCAGTTCAGACTGTCACCGCACAGCCAATGCTGCGCACCGATGCGGCAAGCCGACGTCATGGAGCTCCCCCAGGTAGAATGGGCGGGAATGCCCTCATGCTTCTCTTCCTCCCCCGGGGCTCAGGGTCTTGGATCATCATAGCTCCAGCACCGGCCATGACGTGATGGCTTTTTCGTGCCTCATCATGGAGTCCCTGCCCCGTGACGCCACTTGTCTTACACGGGTGACTCTCCACCACGCAGGGTCCTGCACAAAGCCCACTGGAGCTTCTCGAAGTAGCCAGTACCCACCGGCGACTTGGCCCTGTCGCCTCGTCTCGCCAAGGTTTTCTTCGGTATCGGTCTTCGTTGTCCAGATGTGTGACGCCCACTGCGGGCAGTTGTGCTGTTCGCTTGTCCGGCCAGGGCAAAGAGGAGGGAGTCCAGCCGACTCGCCTGTGCCTCCGCCCACAATAAAAGCAGCCCAGCTGGCCCCCGGTGGAGGGGGAGACGGATCATCTACCTATATAGTGTGCCTGCCAGCCTCTTTCAAGTCGCGAAACCTCGATGGTCTACATATGATGATATTATCACATCGGCATTGCGTAAATTTTACACCATTTCCCATCTAAATTTACTGTCGAGAAAAAAATCCCCCTCGATTGCCTTGTTGTCCCTTGTTCGCTTCCTTCCCCAACCCCAAAAAGCGCAATCGTCACCGTCTCGTCCACTCACAATCGCCGGATCACTTTCCGCCGCAAGCCCCCCGACTCCCCGCGTACCCGCCTGCGCCCGCGCCAAATCCTCAACACCCGCCCTCGCACCTGCATCGCTTCGTCGATAGCAGCCCACCAATGCCCGACGCCCTCCCAAATCCAGAGACATCAGGATCCTAGCTTGGGAGGTTCGATGATCGCCTTGTGCCTGGCAGGTCCTCGCCTCTCGGACTCCAACCACTCTCCCTCAGCCCCGGACGCCATCTTTGATGCCGTCCATCGTCGACGTCGACCGTCCCCACCAGCCTCTGCAGCGTCACCGCCGTGAGAGCTTCTAATAGCGTCCCGGCTCCCCGACTCCCCGGCCCAAACCTTCTGCCCCTCCTGCGCCTCGGAGCGTGCACCTTGATATCAAATCCCTCGCATCACTCCCCCCATCATAAACCAAACCTCGAAGTCACTCCAGGTACTTCGTTCCGTCCTTTCATGCCGCCGACAACGGCACCCAGGCCACTTCCCGGTCCTCACCAGCCGCGGGGTGACCCAGACGCCGAGCCCGACTTCAGCCCTACCCAGGAACTCGACCTCAACGACCTACTCGGCCCCAGGCTCTCGGACACTGGCCCGGCTCCCCCAGCGGCATCACCTGGGCCTCGCGACCTTGTGCGCCTCTTCCAGTGCCGCATTTGCTCGGCGCCCTTTCGCGAGCCCGTATGTCTGCCATGCGGTAGGAGCATCTGCCGGGGCTGCTTGCCCGCAACCCACCAGCGCACCAACATCTCATACCCCGCCATACCCAATCGCCTGCGCGGCTTCAGGTGCCCCTTTGCTGACTGCGGCAGAGAGCACGCCCTCGAGGATTGCGGCGTAGATGTGGTCCTGAACAAGGCGGCGCAAGACCTCGAAGAGGAAGTGGGAAAGAGGAAGGCGGAAAATGTCGACGCCGGCGTCTCGACCCGCATCCTGACACAGGATCCCTGGGCCGCGGCCGGCATTCCGTCGCTGAGAGACGACGGCGGTGGCTCGCGGGTGGTGCAAGGCGGGATGCTTGTATCAACTTACACGCTCGCCGAGGAAGGAAACCTGAGTTACGAAGAAGACGTCGTGTACGACCAGGTATCGGCTGCGCCTGAAGACGACAGCGAAAATGGCCTCATGGCCAAAATCCAGGAGAGCATACGGACTGAAATGGATTGTCAAGTATGTTACGCTCTCTTTTGCGATCCCCTAACAACAGGCTGCGGTCACACATTTTGCCGCTCGTGCCTACATCGCATCCTCGACCACTCCCGCTACTGCCCCATCTGCCGCCGCCAACTTGCCATAAACCCCCTCCTCAACCGTTCCACATGTCCCTCCAACCAGACTCTGACCAACATCATCGAGTCGTTTTGGCCGGAAGAATCCCAGTCCCGGCAAGAGGTTATTGCCGCCGAGAGCGCCAGCCAACTAGAAGACTATGACTTTCCCTTGTTCGTCTGCACGCTGGCGTTTCCTCGCATGACGACCTTTCTCCACGTTTTTGAGCCCCGATACCGCCTCCTCATCCGCCGTGCCCTGGAAGGAAACCGCACGTTTGGCATGGTTTTCCCCAAGCGACCTACGGGACCCGACGACACGGATTTCCAGGAACTCGGGACGCTGCTGCGCATTGTCAATGTCCAGTTTTACCCCGATGGGCGGAGCCTCATCGAAACTGTCGGTCTCTCTAGGTTCCGGATCCTGCGACACGGGTACCTCGACGGTTACATTGTGGGCAAGACAGAACGTGTTGATGACGTGAGCCTGGAGGAGGAAGAGGCCATGGAGGCGGCCGAGGCCGTGTCACAGGAACCTCAGCCCGCCACTCCTGCAGCCACCGATGCCGATGACAAGCTCGGTCCCGATGAGACGGCCGAAGAAACGTCGTCCGACCCGGATCAAGCCCCCGGGCCAATGACGGCGGCCGACATTGAAGCCATGTCAACGCAGAGGCTGATGCAGTTTGCCTTGGACTTTGTCACGCGCATGCGCCAGCAGAGCGTTCCTTGGTTAACGGAGCGCATGCTATCCATCTACGGCGAGTGCCCAGAGGACGCTGCCATCTTTCCCTGGTGGTTTGCCAGCATACTCCCCGTCAAGGAGGTTGAAAAATACCGCTTACTAGGCACGTCCAGTGTCCGCGAACGCCTCAAGATCTGCTGCATGTGGATCATCGAGTGGGAGGCGTCTCGATGGTAAGTCATTTTCCCATTCGCCCCGTTCCAGGCATCTTTACTTTTGGTCGCACCACTTCCCCGAACCCTACCAGCCCCCATCACCGACGCCACTCCTGCATGCTTTTTTATGCTCGTTGTCGCTGTCCTATGATGAGAGAGTTTGGGCTGAAGTCAACCGCATCATTGTGCCACAGGCCCAAACTAATCAATATCCTGGCAGGTCCCTCACCAATTGCACAATCCTCTGAGTGAATCCCGTGTTTCTATTTTACCAAGTGTCGCCTCAACTTTTTTGTTTTTTATTACAGCTCTTCACTTGGGCAATTTGTATCAAGAACCATTATGAGCATATTGTCACGGATAGCAGAAGACACAGCAACCCGATGTTTTCATCTCATTTTTATATTTATCTTTTGGCATAACGAGCTCCCCGAGGGTTAAAAAGAGGTGTGTGCGCTTGGATCTTTTTTTTCGGAACAGAATATTAGGGCATTATTGGATCTACTGTCTATGGAACACCCCCCCTTGTTGATACCACCTTTCCATATATTAGATGCATTCTATCAAACTTCAAATTAAGACGTTCATCACCAACTATCTGCGGCTCCCCTCGTGTCAACTGCGCACGTGGTATCCCCCCACGCCGGGCACGACGCCGCTGGGGTATCGACCCAGGTCCCAGGCATAACATTGCTCTTTGTCCCGTCAGGATATGCATCCCCAGCATTACCACCATTGCCACCATTGTCATCATTGCCTTCATTGCCACCATTGTCTCCCCAACCATCAGAGACGGGAACCTTATCACTCTGCGGTTGGTTCTCCTCGTTCTTATTCCAATCATCTGGACCATACTTACTGGGCTGGGGATATGTATCCTCGCCCCAGTGATCTCCCTGCTTTCTCTGCGTCCCCGTGCTCCTCTGCGATCCCTGGTTCGAGCGGTTTCCCCAGCTGCCCGGGTTTTGCTGTTGTTGGCTGCGTGACGAGCCTGCCCCCCATCCACTTTGCTCGTTGTTTTGGTTCTCCCAGCCGCCGGACTGGCCGCCGGACTGGTCGCCGGCCCCGTCGTTGCCCCAAGCCTGGTTGGATCCTCCCTGCTCGGCACCTTGCGCAGAATGGCGCGTTTCTTTGGATACCTGGCGCCGGCCTGCGCTTCCGTAGGCGCTGAATTGTGACCGGGTTCGCGAAGGGTTATAGTATGGGTTCGTTGGTTCCTGAGTTGTTAGTACTCGGAGCCGTCCATGGGGCAACGGAACTTGCCTTGGAATTATCGGTTCCGGCATTGCCAAAGCTGCCTCTGTCCTTGTCCTTGCTAGATGGGGGCGGGAGAGCACCAGACATGTACGGCCCATCGTCGGCTTTCATATCCTGACTTCCTCGGTGGGCGATGGGTGGGCCTGGAGGGACATGCGGAGGTGTCATGCCGTTCCATTGACCCATGGGCATTCCTTGAGTAACTGGGACGTTGTTGTAGCTATGCCCCTGGTGAGGTGACTGAATCTGCGGCGCCGGCGGCTGTGATTGTAGCGGTTGCATTTGCTGATGGTTCAGGGCGTACAAGTATGGGTTCTGCATTGGATGCGGAGTTCCCACCGGGAGCGGTCGTGCATCGCCTTGGCCAGGATAAAGGGCATGGCCGTGGTGGTTCCCGTACACGGGTCCGTAGTAAACTCTGACAACGTTGTGCGAGGGATCGTAGTACGCGTTGGGCGGGGGATCCAGGGGACCCTCGACAACACGCTCCGTCTGAACCACCTCGGCGCGAACTGGCTGGATGAGGTTTGGGCGGCGGACGTGCGGGGGAGGAAACCCTTCTGGATGATCAGCAGCCTTTTTCTTTTCTCCCTTGGACTTGGAGCTCTTGGGTGGAGGCTGTTCTGATGGAGACAGTTGGACCTTCTTCTCCTTCTTTCGCTGCTTCTTGCTTGAAGTGGGCTCCTCCTCAACTTTCTCTTCGGCTTCATCATCAGCTTCCACGCCGGACTCGGGCTGGGGTTCGGGCTCAGGTTCAGGGTCTGGCTTCTTCTTCTTTGACGCCTGCTTCTTTTGCTGCTTTGCTTGGTTGCCCTTTTTGGCCTCCTTTTTGCTGGGCTGCTTCTTGGCCTTTTGTGATGTCTCTAATTGGGATTCGGACGTTTCGGCAGCCGTGTCGGACTCTTCGCTCTTTGGCTCTTCCTTCTTAGCTCCTTTGTCCTTGGCTTTGTTCTTCCCCTTGGAAGGCTTCTCGGGCTCAGACTCTGAAGTATCCCTGGACGAGTCTGACGTCTCGGCTTCCGTGCCTGAATCCTTCCCTTTTTTACCGCTGCCCTTCTTACCGTTGCCACCATTCCCCTTCTTGCCTTTGGTAGGAGGAGAATTAGTCTCAGATTCTGAAGTCCCCGCACTCGTGTCACTGCCGCTCTTTTCACACTTCTTGCATATTTTGCTCAACATGTCTCGTCCTTTGGCACAGCTCTCGCACTTGCAGGTAGGGTGAGGGTCAGAGTCATATTCGCTGTCAGTCTCGGAAGCTGATTTCTGTTTCTTCTTTTGCTTCTTGCTCTTCGGGGCCTTTGCTGAGTCGTCCGAGCTCTCCGCCTCGGAATCCGTCTTCGCTTCAGTGCCAGAGTCAGAGGTCTCGTCGGATTCGGGTGGGGGAGTTTTAGCCTTCTTCAGAGCTGATTTGATGGGCGCAGGCTTGGTGCTGTCTTCAAAGCGGACCTTCTTGACCACTTCTTCTGTTGGCTCTCCCGGCGACTCTTCTTTCACTTCTTCCTTCGCCTCCTCCTCAACTTCTTCCTTGGTCTCTTCGACGACTTCTTCAGGTTCGCTTGGGGGCGCGAATCGATACGGCAGGGTACGACCTGTTCTCGGATAAGTGATCTTCACGGTATCCTCTTCAGATTCATCGTCAGTGGTGACTTGGACTTTGACGACATCGCGAAACCTCGGCTTGGGTTGCGGCTTGGGCGCAGGAGGAGGCCTGATGGCAGATGGAATGGTAGTGCCGACAACCCATTCGCAGAAAAGCGACGGGCCAGAAACTTTTCGAGCTGGCATTGTACCAATTGGCCCGCTCCAAGGCAAGTAAAAAAGACTCGAAGTCTGTGTATTATGAGGCTTCTTCTAGGAGAAAAATTAGACAGGGTGGGGGTTCATAAAGAGGTAGGTGCAGGTTTCTCAGTGTAGTGTTTGCTTTTTTACACCGAACAATAAGTGCCTGGCCAGTGTTGGCAAACGACGCGCCCTGTCACCAAGCAAAACTTTTCTGCCTGAGGGCCAGATCAATCTTTTGTATGAAAAACCCCCGTTTGCAATGGTTTCGAAGTAGTGACCCGCAGTTGTTTGGCGTCAATGAACTAGGGTTTCTGGGGGCGATAGTGGGATTTGAAAACCCCTGGACCTACCCGCCAATACTGACTCTAACTTCTCATTACAGCCTGCGCTATCCCATCATCGGTAGGGTTGTAGAAAGCCAGAAGGTTTACTTGAAAAAGGACCTCACGGGACACACGGACTTGGGCCTAATAAAATTGTTTATTTGCCTAATGGTTCGTTTATTTGAATTCGCCATGCAGCAAGTTTTTCAAGCTCTCAGGTTATTTTTATTTTATTTCTTGGATGCATCATGGAAATTTTCCCGGTAGGGTAAATGGAGTTACTGTTGATGACTCCGGTCTTCCGCCTCATCGCATACTAAAACTGCGGCTCCCGCCACGCGTTACAAAAAAGCAGAGCAAAGACGAGGTGAAAGTGTATTTAGTCCCATGAGTCTTAGTTATGCGTTCCGTCGACTCTGGCTATAAAACTCCAGTTTTCAACCTGGTGTCTCTATAGTTGTCTCTCGACCCATCTAATGATATGCTTGAACTCCCAGACTTCCAGCTCCAAGTTTAGGTAACGTTGTCGCCTGATTGATAGCTGTTGATGAGCCACCTTGAATTCTTCATTTTACCACAGCGCGATAATATCCCCGAGAAAGGTCTTTTCTGACTTAGAATAGGATTGGCTGGAGAGCTTTAATGAAGACTCTCGAGAAATTGATCCGATTTGATTTGGTCGAAAAAAGAGAACGATATCTTCCTCGCTAAATACAAAATCCTTGTCAACTTTTCTGGTGTTCATATTGAAAGGCATCTCTTGGAAAGTATCTATGTCAATTTTTCGTGTGTCCAGCCTTGAAATGCCCTATGATCGTCGTCGTGGTAAATGGGTCTCGAGGGGGCACAATGTCTAGGGCGGCAGTGACGTTGATCAGTCGCCAATACTGGGGACACCGCTGATGTTTTCCCCCTAAGGACTAATCTAGCTGAGGGACGATGGTTATCGCTGGCCCCAGCGATTCAGATAAATGGTTCGATAAAACAGTATTAGTTTGTTCCTAGTACTTGGATATTCGGGAAGGAATGAACAATGCCACGCATGTCGGATATTTTGTGACATGTCTTAGTGCAAATTGCCAAAGTCGGTTTTGTTCATTCCGAGAAGGAGCGACCGAACTCGGTGATGACTGAGGGGCGCTTTGATCACCAACCACCTGTTGATACAGTATGGTTAGAACGGTAGGGGTCTCATAGAGAGGCCGTGGGAAGATTGCCGATTCTCTTTTCCATCTGCCCTAGTACTGAATTTCCAGGATGGATGCTGTACTGCGTCAGCCTCCAAGGTTCCATTCCGATCAGAAATAAATATACAGTAACCTTAAAGTAAGACTACCCAAGAAGTCAAGTTATGGGCGAATAAGAAGCACACATTTTGTCTTGTGATAAAATCCTATTGCTGGTTGGGAATCACTTCCCAGTACTACCTCCCTCAAGGCACGCTGATTTAAGCGTCATACGAGCGTCAATAGATAATTGTATCACTTATATTAAAACATAGTTGACTACTTTCAAAAAGACACCAAAGAAATAGTCCTGCATACTAACATGAGGTGCCACTCGCTTGAACTACAGTGCCTGCACTTGCCCAACATTTCTTGTTTTGAATAGTAATAGTAATATTGGGAATAGTATTCATACGCTATCCTGCCTAGTTATCTGGGTCTAGAGTACCTCTCTATTCTAAACCGCTAGGGAAAACCCCAAAGTCTGGTATAAAAACCTAGCGCCGTCGTTGCGCTTCACACGTACTATGCGCTCTGGTCTTCTGCTCTGTCTAGGATTGCTTGCTTCAAAATATAAGCCTAGTCTTGGGAGTGTATTTTATCGCGCTGTCAGCGCATCCGCCGTGCGGTGATAGCCTCTTGCTGGCTTAGTCTGGCTATTTTCTTATGTCTTATTTTGATCTTTTTCCTCCTACCTTTCCTCTTCTTCTTCTATTCGGCTAATAACAATAACAATAACAATAACAATAAGAACACCGTTCATACTTTCCCAGTTCCCGCCTTAGGCATATTGTGGGCGCTTTGCTAATGCTCCGTAGATGTCTGTCGCCGCTGCTGCTGCTGATGGGGCTCCCTCTAGTGGCTCCTCCCCTCTCTCCCCCCCTCTTCCCCTCTTCCCTTCTCGTGAGTTTCTTTCGCCTCACGTCGCCCGCGCCTAGCTGACCCCCCCGTTCCGTAGGCTGGCCCTCGCCCTTGCTGAGCGCGTTGCTCCCGTCGGCTGGATCTTATTTCGAACAAGAAATAAAATAATGATAAAATAATAAAATCTTATTCTTAGTCTTATTTTTATTTTTATCTTAGTTGACTTATCATGGGTATTAGAAAATAAATAATGATTATCTTGACCCGACCATGGGGTTCGTGGTTGACGCCGAGCTGTTGTTATACTAGGGAGTAATTCAAGACATGAAGTGGATTTATAGGTCCATCTCCTACCCTACTACATAATTACCAACAGGGAAAGAGAGAGGGGAGTTGCCAGCTCTTATCGAACACAATAGATATTATGCATATTCAATATTAAGAGTGCTCATTCAGAGCGCTAGAATGATACACCTACCCTAGACCTAAATCAGAGAGCACCATCATCAAACTATGGGCTGAAGTAGAAAAGATAATGAATGCGTTAGACTATGGAGCGAATAGCATATTGTTACCGGATAGAGATTTATGTGTAACACTCAGTCGTTACAATGAGTCGACTGCTGTGAGAGGGCTGTGAAAGGCGTTATATACAGGTATCTGCGAAAGGGTGATCGCAGTGAACTGTGATTCCCTCTGCTAGATCCTTTGCCGCAGCAGTCAATAGAGACTGTTGCAGCGACTGGTCTATTGGAACACCTACGAATGGCGCCGTGGTTGTTAAACCCTAGGGCGGGATCAAGATAATCATTATTTATTTTCTAATACCAACAGCAAGTCAGCTAAGATAAAATAAAAATAAGACTAAGACTAAATTATTGTTATTATTATTATTATTTTTCTTACTTGAAACAAGAAATGTTGGGAACATAATTTAGTTCTCTGCAAAATATTCCAAGCACTGTTCTTGGCTGGACAACATGATGCGAGCTAGACGAGATGCTACTTAGCTATGTAGTGAAAGTAAACACTCACCATGATTTTCTCTCAAGGCTTCTCATGTAGGTATTTATGTATAAAACATATTACAATGACTGCTTGGTAAAGAAGGTAGACTGTTATTACCCAACTGTAGAAAGGCATGGGCTACTTCTATCTGGTCTATCTCCTTGAGTGCAGAGAAGCTCCAAATCGGTCACGGGCAGGAGCAACGTCTATTTGGAGAGAGGAGTAGCAAATGTACATCCATCCCTACACAAATTATGTGATTGTGAAAGTCAATCTGGTACCGGTGGCGATATCACACCGATCACTGCACTATCTGTATTAGACAATATAAGTGTTGCTGTGGTCAAATTTATTGGGCCATCCTTCTACGTCAATTTGTTTTGCTGTGTACTGGAGCAGGAGTTGAGAAGGCACAGCGTTATCACTTTGAGTGTGCTAAGCCATCACCCACGTATCTCACATGAATCATCGAGGCAAAAAAGCGGCATTGCAGAATATTATATAGCCTCATATGCATCAAATTATTTTTATTGTCGAATCTATTATGTAAGATTACTTGGGAATCACGTAGTTCAATTTGGAGCTCGTTGGTTGGCAATATACATTGCGTGGTACCTGAGTGGAGGTTTAGCACACTCAAAGGGATAGCTTCTCAGCACTCAAGGAGATAGTCTGGTATCTGATCTGTAGTCTAGTCTCTAATCTCCAGTGTTTAGGCCGTTCCTCAAAGCTAATTCTGCGGGAGGGAATAGCATAACGCCAGCGGACATCTAGGTTCCCCTGTACTTACAAGGTGTTAATATTTTTGAGAGCCAGTAGTAACAGTAATTTTAACAATACCTGGTGGATCACCAACCTCTGAGTTATTAAACTTGACTAAGCAAGTCCACAAAAAAAATCAAAAATACCAGCCTTGCTTTGTTTACGTAAACTCGTTTAATTCCAAAAGTGAAGGATAGCTTTTCATCTTTCTATAAAAGCTAGAAAACTAAACTGACTATTAACGGTTTCTTTTCATCTACATCATCAGTTAGGGAATAAACTGCACCAAAAGTGTAATTTATTTTCACCGGCGGCTCCGCATAGCGGCTTGCTGTGAATTGTCCCCTTCATTGGACTTTTTACCGTTCCCGGCCACCCAGAGTAAAGAGACCGCTCTCCCATCAGCCGTGAACTGTCCAAGAGGTTCGCGACTGTGGGGTGGTCCCGACATATCCTTGTCGAATTATCATCGTAGAAAAAGATCGAATTAAATTGAGAGATGAAACGAAATCCAAGCTGGGAATCTTGTCCAGAATCCACGGTTTGGTCATCCAGTTGGATGAAGGCCGTTGCACTCGACAAACTTTGAAAATTCTGCTCCTCCAACGAGTGCGGCAATTTGGCCAATCACTTCCAGCGATTGGGAGTCATGTGTACAACAAGTTTGAACTGGATTTTGTCCAATTATGGCTTTCCTTCCTACAACTTGATATACCTCTTGGCTTCTACTCTCGTGGTATATTGCCGTGAAGTATATGAAAAAAAATTGAGTGGGAAGGCGCATTGCAGTTCTTGAAAATTGTGCTTGCCTCCGTGG
This sequence comes from Calonectria pauciramosa, assembly GCA_017140785.1. NCBI lineage: Eukaryota > Fungi > Ascomycota > Sordariomycetes > Hypocreales > Nectriaceae > Calonectria > Calonectria pauciramosa. The sequence continues at coordinate 666,499 of JAACIZ010000010.1, read as the reverse complement.
AGAATCCTGGTTACAGTCGTATCTCCAGGGATACTGCGTACCGCACTGTCTGTAACATCCGAACCGCTGGCTGTCCTCGCCTAAATTTTTGATACGACTATAGAGACATTCTAGAAATGTCTACGCACACACTTTGCGTCCATCCGTTTGACCTTCCGACCACGGCGATTGGAGGCGATTGCGCCTGCTCAAGGTTGAGTGCTGTCACGTGAAATACTTCAGATCGGAGGGTGCACGGACCAGCGGTCGGCTTCCAAAAATTTTGATTGTCGAGGGCATCAAGATCTTAGTAGTCGTTCAATCCCGCCTCATCCTCACCCCATCCCTCTGTCCGCACGCACCCCGACTCCGGCGCAATGTCTTCTTTGTGGAATGCCTTCACTGGCGGCAACAAGCCGAACCAGAACCAGCAACAGCAGACCCAGCACATCCCCACCCAAGAGCCTGTGCAGCACCTCTCGTTCGATCCTTCGGCGGGACAAGGTGTCGAGTCATTTTTGCAGAGTTCTGCTTTCGCCGACCCGTCGCAGCTTCACCCCCTCGCTGGCCTCAACCGGGATACCCTCGAATACATCTCCCTCGAAGATTCCGCTCTGTCCGAATTGCCTGGTGGCCAATCTGTCCTCCCTTCCCGAGGCTTCACCGACGATCTGTGCTACGGCACTGGCATCACATACCTGGCTGGTCTGTCAGTAGGAGGCGCCTGGGGTCTCCAAGAGGGTCTCCGAGGGTCATATGCCCAGCCCCCAAGGCTGCGATTGAACGCCGTCCTCAACGCCGTCACAAGGCGGGGTCCTTTCTTGGGTAACTCTTTGGGTGTTGTCGCTATCATCTACAACTGCCTCAACTCCACTCTTGGCTGGGTTCGTGGCAAGCATGATGCTGCAAACTCTGTTCTTGCGGGTGGTCTTGGTGGTATGCTCTTCAAGAGCACCAGGGGTCTTCGCCCCATGATGATTTCTGGTGGTATTGTTGCTTCTGTGGCAGGTGTCTGGACTGTACGTTTTTCCTTTGACCAATTTATCATGTGCCATGCTAATTCTAATCCCTCAGGTTGTCCGACGAACCTTCTTCTCAGGCCTTGAGCCTTCATCGACCTCTTCGGAGCTAGATCTGTAATAACATTATAACCATATTTGCCACCGGCTGGTGTACGACTGAGCATCGTTAATTGTGACGCATGGATGGAAAAAGGGCGACGAAAGTAGAAGGGAGCGGATGGGACATCATTTCCCTTGTATATGCTGAGATAACAGCGCTTGGTGGAGTTTGGGTAGCATGATAACGGAAGATCTCTCCTCCCATGGGTTCCTGTACATTACATTGGAGTTGGTCGGCGAGCATTAGACCACACAGGGGCGGGCGTCTGATCAGTAATGAAAAACACGTTTTTTTTTGTTCAAAACCAAACATGACTCATGACCTAGTTGCGGCTTGGTGAAACGAATTCTGTCGGCTCCCGTCTTGTGCGACTGTGTGAATATGTACATAGTTACTATACTTCCCGATGCAGGGCCCTCGGACCTTGACGACATGATGAGCATATGTAATAGCTATATCTACCAAGTTGATTCTGGCTAAAAACACCAACAGACCTGCACAGCTGGTGCTTACCCACCAGCCAACTGCCTGCTTGTCTGGACAACCCTTTGTTTTCGTCTCCTTCATTTAATATGTGTTTGGCCACGACCGGCAAGCGGCAGCCAGCTGCTACCACTGCCTTGACAACTGGCAGCCGGCGGGTGATTTGTTTCCGTCCCGTCTGACCCGTGCCTGCCGTTTCCCGCGTCATGAATTTTGTTGTTTGTTGTCTCGGGATGCATTCGAGGCAGCGCCGTTTGTTTGCTTGTTGCAATAGAACCTGGGTATATATTTGTTTGTTTCCACGGCATCACTTCTTTCATTGTAGTGCATCTTAGTTTACCCTGTGCCTTATTCATCCCTATTGTTCTCTTACATCTGCATATCCTCATTGGTATATGACCTAGAGCTCCCTATCGGCGCACAATGTCAGGTGAGCTGGCTCCTGCAAACAAGTCTGTGGAAGGCGAGCTCTGCCATAGCGAATCTTCCAACATGAAACTTTCCAAGATTGTTTTGCAATCGGCCGAGCAAGGTGAAAACCGGGTTGATTCACCTTCCTCTCGTGCCCCCAGTGTCGAGAACCCTACCCGACCTGCAGCCTCCAGTCTCTCTGAGCCAAGCAGACAAGTTCAGCAAACCCCTGGAAAGAGACAAAATAGAGCTTCAAGAAGAGAGCTTCCCGACCCAAAAAGATTCAAAGAAGAAGTGGTATCGTGGTGCGCCGATAATTGGCTGGCGAGGGCCAAAGTTGTCTACACGAACGGTGACATTGACGGTACAAGCCTTTGGAGTCCTAATTATGGCCAAGAAGAATCAGAACGGGGATTTAACATCTTTGATGGCTTTGACCAGACCTGGTATGTGCCAACCGAAGATTCGTCGCCTCTTCCCGAGTCCAAGAAAGACGTCCAGGACCGGCTTGAGGAAAGATGCGCTGCCATGCGAGCTATCTACACGGCTGAAACCAACGCCAATTTTATGAACAGGGTGAGGGGTCTTTTGGAGCAAGAGGCAGGCAGCAAGTGTCAAAGCGAATGGGATGGAAACATACACAATTCGGCAAAACCTCCCATGGAGTGGTCCAAAGTCAAATCGACTCTTGACTTTTCCCCCATCGTCAAAATGGTGACAAAGGCGCGACTCCTAGATGGCAAGATTCTTCTTCCCGAGTACTACCGAATCAGCATACTAGAGCTCACAACTGATGGAAAGCTCTTGGTGCGACAGTTTGGCATGCCCAGAGATGTTGACTTGGAGGGAGTTCGCCTTCGACTGGACGCTTGGTCACCTCCAAATGATGACCAAACTCAAAAGACGCTCGATGCTGTCACGAAAAAGGCGAATACCGTTTTGCAACATGGGACTGACTTGGGAAAGAAGAAAGCATCATTATTCTTGAAAGAGGTGCAGAAGCCTGTCCTTGATCCGCTTGGAGAGGGGGGAGCCTGGCTTTACAAATTGCAAGTCAAAGAAAACTATAGCCTTCCAGCAGGGAAAGGGCCCGGAAAGATGAGTTCATGGCCTGGACTAAAAGACGATGGCTCCCTCAACACACTCATTGAAGGCGCAAAGCAAGGAAAGAATGTGATTCTGGCTCGAGTAAGTTGTTGACTTGTCTGGACGAATTGAAGTGGTGACTAATGTATCGGAATAGCAATGGAAGATTAGGCTGCGAAGAATGTGGCCACAGTTGGACCAACTTGATGGGCAAATTGTTTCAGACACAATCGGAGAACCGCAACTTACTGATGAACAGTTTGAAATCCTGGATCAACTTCTCGCCAACCAGAGCAGAGAGGAAAGAGAGGATGGAAATCGACTTGCCTACGTGTTGAACGCGATGGCGAAGCCAACTCGCCACCCTAGTTTCGCAGACGACGTTGAGTAATTCTGTTGGAAAGGGGGGGTTGGATCGAGATGTGGGAAGAAATCAAGATTATGGGATGGACTGTGGACAAACCATGGGCTTGGACGACTGTATCATCAAACGAGGTTAGCTAGCTGCGTGCCAGACGCATGGACCGGAAAGATGGGCAAAAGTTGTAGCAAATTTGAAACAAGGTCAATTGAATGACATTGAAACATCCATGGGTTTAATGGGCGTTTGCTTGCTTGTCGTAGGCGATCAGTCTGGGGTCAAACTCACCTCTGTTTAGGCTCGCCTGTCCTCGACCCCACCTTCCTACAACAACACGACTGCCAAAGAACGGTCAGAAACACAAACACCAGCAGAAAATTGAACGGAAGATAATTTTTTCCATTGGATAACACATATATTTTCCAGATGTGCTTTCCTTGCTTTCCCTGGACGTGGTCCAAGTATGAAGATCCTTTAGACTCGATGCCTGAACAATCTGTTTGGGTACATGATGGACGAGAATGGGCGCTACAAAGATTGGTATGTAGGGAATTTTCATATTGTTCTTTTGTTTTGAATACTTCATTTCCTTGGTTTGGTGTTTCTGCACGCCAGCTAGATGTTCGCTGGGCAACATGAGCGGGTTTGTTGATACGAAGGTGATGGGACCGGCAGACCCAGTGCATTTCTGCTTGCCACCTGCAAGAATCTCTGGCCTTTCTCTTCTCCAAAAAAAAAAATCTCTCCTCTCGTCAAATTGCGGCGGGTTCTAGGGAAACGCGCGGACTCAAACCTTGGGCCTTTCACAGCTTCATCGAAACACTTCAATTTCACTCCTTCATCACTGCGGCGGATGCGGACTTTTGTGCCGACACGACAGCATCATTGGCCGTTTCTTCTTTGAATCACCACGGAACCTGGCGCTCTTGCCTTATATTTTGGCGTCCTAGCTGAAGATGGCACCAGCATCCGCGGCAAGCACAACCAGTGCCAAGTCTCCCAAGGCGGTGCGGCGACCCAAAACACCTGAACCTCGCCAGGTGCGCTTTGGTGATGCTGAAGAAGTACCATCTTCCTACACAAACAGACCTACCAAAACACAAGGCTTCACCACGGCCAACTCTCCGAGCGGCGGTTTTGATAACAGGGCCAAGGAACCCAAGGAGAGCAGCAGTGACAAGCCCAGTTCTGCACCAGACCATTTTCCTCAGGTTGGAATCGCGCCTGGAGGCAACTTGCAGTGGCATACAGCTGCCAACCCTTCTCTCAGCGTCGGCCACCAGCTGGCGAGCGCTTACACCTACGCCAACCCCGCTGCCAACCCTCAGCATCAACATCCGCAACAAGTTTTGCTTTCATCACAACAATTTCTTCCACCTGGTGCACATACAACCACAGCCTTTTCTTCGCAACCTTCTTCGATAACCTACATTGGTGTGTCACAGCAACCATCTCAAGCAGTCATGAGTGACTACCAGAACACTGCACCTCCCCCTACTGGTGGTGTTCATTTTCAGCCGCCTGTGCCAGACACCACGTTTGGGCCTATTCCTCATGTCTACGTGCCTCGCTCTGACGTGGGCATTGCTCCTGGCGTCACAGTCTCTGGTGTTCAAGTCGGTGTCCCTTCTGTTCATTTTCTTGCTCCCCTTGCCTCTACCGTATCACCAGCATGCTTCACTGTGGTCCTGCCGAAGGCTTTCTACATTAACGGCTACACGTTCTATGCAAGTAGTGCTGGTGAATATCGTTTTTGTTTGGTGTGCTGGTTTTTTTTGTTCTTCCTAGCGTGTTCCCGCCAAGTGGCTCGTTGCGCTTTGCTTCCTTGGTGCTCAACGCGGTTGATCTTTGCTAACATTGCTTCACAGCCGCCATTTGTCGGTAACATGCAAGCTCAGAGCGTACCCGGTAGCTACGTTGTAGCTCAGCAACCGTACTATATCCAACAACCGATGGTGGGTCAGCAGCCTGTCATGGTAAACGGCCAGCCGGCCTATATTGCCCAGGCCCAACCCGTGCCAGCTGTTCCCACGGTTGGCCTGGCAGGTGGTGCTTTCGTCTCTGGAGCAATTCCCGTCAATGCAGGTAATTCTGGTCACCATATCCCCGAAGTCTCTGGGTTGGGTCGCACTGCGGGCGAGGAGGCGGTTCGCCAACACAACTTTGCCCAGAAAAATGGTCTCTTTCAAGCGCAGGATTTCAAGCCCGCAGATGATGACCCTGGCCGTTTTTATTATTTTCGTGAAGTTGACGGAGCTTGGACCCAGCGCAGCCGGCACGATATTGATAACTTGGGCGACTGCCGTTGGTTTGTCCATGATGAGGGCTGGTTCTACGCCGTCAAACTGGCTTGATCATCGATGGCTACCATGTAAGTTTGTGTGTGGCTTTCGTTCCGCCTATATCGTGGGTTGACAAAAGTGTAAGGAATGCCTTTCGAAACGGCCTTGGAGCAATAAGAATGTCCCTTTGCGCAATGCATCCGACGAGGTATTTGGAGCAAGTTGTATTTTTGTGGCATTGACTAATTGTGCCAAAAGCTGTGTCTTTGCTGTCTTGTTTTAAACCAAGAGTGCTAGCAGAATTTGCAACTTGGGTCTTTTTCTTTCTGGTGCGTTCGTTACAAATTCGCTTGGCGGTGGGAACTAATTGATTTGAAGGGATGCAGACTCGTTCTTTTTAGTTCCGATAGGCATGGATCAAGAAAATGAAGAGTCGTTGGTGACAATGACCGAGATGAAGGGAATGCACGGAATGATCCTATGGTAGGAGTTGAACAACTGAATTCGGACATTGGCGCAGACAGGATTGGTTTGTTATTTAGCAAGTCATGCGTGTGTACCGTCTTGGCATTGCTGCGGTGCGTCTTAGTTCATTCAAGGTGGTTGACAGGCAATTGGCAGTCTAGGTTCGGCATGGTTGCTTAGTTATTTACATATTTGGAAGCACTCGCATATCCATTGACTGCCAAAGAATTTACGGTTATTCAAATTCGGTGACTCGGCACCAAGGCGGAACTTACCCCGGATTTCGCTTGGTAATGTTAGTGGAGCAGTGCAGTGCCTCGGCAAATGCTGACTATGAGGGGTGCGATTGAGCCGGACCACAGCAACAGCCACGAAGGGTGAATGAATGTTGCGGTGATGCTTCATTTCTTCTGACTCTGACTTGGCTGTGACTAGCTAAGCCTTGATGTGTTTAATTGACCAAATATGTAAAAAAGCAGACAATGTACGACCCTCCCAATACAATAAACGTGCATAACATGCTGGACTATGGCTCAAGTGCAATCTAAACAATCCTCGCCCATCGCGCTCGCCCTCATAGCTTCGCCTTGGCCTGGGCTTCCCATCGCTTGGTGATCTGGGTGTTTTGATAGTACCGCCATGCTGATACGACGACGGCCAGCGGCGGGCAGCCCAGAAGCACCCACGACCACCAGTCTGGGTGGCCCCGGTGGAGCTGTGCGATGGCGCCCTCCAGCTGCTTGGCCAGCTCGTCCTTTGTGCCGTCGTTCCACAGGACGATGCCATTGCCGCCCCCGCGCTCCTCGGCCCTGCGGGCCTTTTCGCGGACGTCGGTCTGGCTCTTTACCCTGTTCTCGGCGTCCTCAGCGCTGAGGTGCGGATCGCGGGCGCGCAGGCGCTCCATCTGCACGGCCGGGTCCCGCACGCCCACGACGACGGCGACGCCGCAGAAGCGGTCCAGGCCGCTCTCGAACAGCAGCGGGATGTCGAGTACGACGGCCCAGTGGCCGCGCAGGAAGCAGCCGAGGACCTTTTTGAACATTTCCCAGCGGACGGCCGGGTGGACGATGCCGTTGAGAACCTGGCGGTCCTTCTTGCGCTCGTCGCTGTCGCCAAAGACGCGCCGGCCCAGCGCGGGCCGGTTCAGCGGCCTGCCCTTGCCGTTGGGGCCGTCGGCGGGCATGGCGCCGGACGGCTCGACGAGCAGGTCGGGCGTCGTGGGGCCAAAGTGCTTGACGATGGCATTGTAGCCCCGGGTGCCGGGCTCGACGACCTGGCGCGCGATGAGGTCGGCGTCGACGATGGGCAGGTTGTACGGCGCCGCGGCCAGCAGCGACGACACGGTCGACTTGCCGGTCGCAATTGAACCCGTCAGCCCGATGAGGAGCATGATTAGTTTTCCCAAGGCTCTGGACCTTGGTTGATGACGAATAGGCTAGTGGGCAGGTAGTAGCAGTAATAATAGCACCGGGGGTAGTGAGTGGGCTGTTCCTAGGGTCGACTTGTAGATTCGAGTCAGATTTGGATGGATTTGTCGGCTCTGCCTCTGTCTTTCTTTTTTATGCCGCACGCAGCGGCGGCGAGGGCGGCAGGAAGCGATTGGGGGACCTTGGTCCAGGAGCAAACCTGGAGACGGGAAAGAAAGCGCTATCACTGGATAAGTTTTTCGATGCCGGGTCGAGGTGTTGAGTCGAGGTTGGGACCTTTGTCGTAAGTTGTCATGACATAATAAGTCGCAACCGGAAATGATATGATGCGGGCCGGGATAGGTGCCGCTGGCGCGCGCCCCGGCTGGAAACCTTGACTTCACGTGTCTGTCTGTTTGCCGAGACCACTTACGCATGGAGCCTCCCCCCTTTGAGCTTGAAGTTTTTTTTTCTCTCATTCTTTTCGTTTCAATGGCCCGCTTGGATGATCGACAGGAGGATTGGCGTCAATTGGCCATTTTTGTGAATGCTCATGTCGGGTAAAATTGGCGTCGCTCTTGTGCTGTAGCAGGTCTATGCGACAACCTTGGCATATCTGGATGTAACCGAGCTTAATGCCTTGGCCGAGAGCCATCATCTCCAACCTGGGGATTGGGTGGCTAGTTAAAATTGGTGATAATAAAATCTTTGTGTTTGACCTTGATATGTTTCTCTTTTTTTTTTTTGTTCGGTCGCTGCATGCGGTTTACTGCGAGATATGCAGACGCAAAGGTAGGTGACGACTTAGAAGGGTTCTCAGATGTCCCCCCCGTACTTCCTTCACCTTAGTGGATACAAGGCTTGGAATCAGTTTATCGTGACCATGGACGCCCGACACTTGCCAATGGAAGAATAAGAAATAGTGCAGGTTTTATAAGACAATTCACACATAAATAGCTGGCCACAATTATTTGTTGCATTGTACCATTTGAATCAAAGTCGCACATGGTGAAGTTGCTTAGGGCTCCTGTGCCTTGACTGCATCGCATGTTTCAAACCTTACGTCTTCCCATTGTATTCCATATAGAAACGGTGCTTTCTGTCTGCATACTCAAGTAGGTAATCGCAAATGCCCTCGTGGGTCTGTGTAGTTGTGAAATGTAACCTGCGGAAGTCTGGTGCTGTCGGAGACGTTGGTGAATGCCCGAGACCATCACGGTGGAGCTTTCTGCAAGGGAAAAACTTCATGTAGGCCAAATGGCCAGAGGCAAGGTTTGAAATTTGCATGAATCATCGGAGAAATGTACGCCAAGTCCGGCCCCATGTCTATAACCTCACCCCAGATGCCCATGTTGCTGCTGTTTCATCTCATCCGATTCATCTTGCACTCGTTTCGCAGCCCTCGATCTTGAGAAAAGCACACCCCCCACCAAACCAGATGGCTGAAAGGAACATGCCGCTCCGGCTCAAGGGAATTTGCCCGAGCAATGTACACGTGGACAAGGTCATCCTGGACGCCATGGAGGCTCACTGGAACGCGTGGGCCAAGGATTCTCTGACATATCCTGACAAGTCGCTGTGGGCGACTGATATGCACTACATGCTGTGGCCGCACTCCAAGATGTCGGCCCAGAACCACTTCCTGGGCTCTTGCCAAGTGGGAAATGTGTCGTGGGTTAACGTGACCATGGGCAAGGTCATGTTCGGCGCCGAGTTCCTCAAGACGCTGACGGCGGCCAGCGCCCAGTTCCAATGGCCCAACACTGACCTGGCCGAGTGGCGGCCAAACTCCAACGGCCCAACCAAGCATCCGGCCTTCTTGGCCAACCCCTTGAACCAGCGGACGCGGGGGGGTGCAGGTGGAGGGTCTGAAGCTGCGCGACGACCGCCCCCGGCTTCAAGATGCTGGCGCGCTCCCAAAAGCAGAAAGGATATCATACCAGACCATCGTTGCTTCTGACTCCGGCTCTGCCCCTGCCATTGCTGCTGCCGCTGACGCCGCCAGCTCGGAATCAGCCACGATGGAGCTCATCGGCAACATGAAGAAGGAGATGGAGGATATGCGGGGGCTGATCCGTACCCAGCGCCAAGAGTTTGAACTGGTCAAGGCGGCCAACGAGGAGGAAATCAGCTGGCTCCGCTGCAGCATCCGGGACGCCGTGGACTAGGGCCGGAAGGAGATGCAGCTCGTGCGCGAGGCTCATGCGCGAGACATTTCCGAACTCCGTGGCAAGATTGAGGCCATTGCCAGCCCCAAGCAGGAGGGAGAGGAGGCAGGGGCATACGACGAGCGAGAATTCGTCCTTGTGAATGGTAAATGAGATAAGGGTATCTTGGACATTCGGTGTTTAAGGAGGGTTAAAACACACACGTGCCGTTGATCGGATGGCATTTCTTCTTTGGATGGGATTGGACAGTGGGAGTTTTCAGATTGGTAACATTCCCTGTTGATTGAGTACTTTCCTCAATAATAAAAACCGTCCTCTTCTTCACTGTGCATACCTTGACCGCTATGATCAAGTTAGATGCTGCATTGTTTATCCATTTTCGACTCCAAGTTCACACAGATTGAAAAGAGGTTGGCGCAAGAGGAACGAAATCGAATACCGAACTCTTATTAATCGTTTTGAGCTACGCTAGGTGCTGTGACGAGAGCGTGAGATGACTTGGCAACGAACGCGCATGGTACACGCGTGGCTTGATGGTATGATATTGTGCACCTTCTCTCTGCTAAACCCAACCGCCATGTTAGTTATAAATAGAATTCGCAAGGGCTTGGACATTAGTAAATTACCTCCAAAAGCCTGGCTTGATGGAGGGCATGAGTTACTAATATTAAAAAACATGGTATCTCCAGCCGAGATCAATGCATATGGCGTCTGAGACGGATGCCGGAAATGATCGCACCGAAGAGAAATCGCGGTTCCGGTAGGCTCTATTGTATAATTACGCCTGGGGTTGTCGTCAACGTTAAGCGCAAACCTGGCGAATGTATGTCTGGAATGGCTTAGAGGCAGCCCGTTTTTCCTGCTCTCATTTAAGATTTGGGTCGAGACCGCTCGTATTTGGGATAAAAATAAAATGTAGATTTTTGAAGAACTATAACGCAGGGGTGACCCTTTTTTGTGTAGATTATCCTTGTACACATCCAACAAACTCCTTTTTGGTTTCCAATGCAATCCTTGTGCTTGATCCAACCTAGATACCCTTTTCCAAACTTTTTTTTTGCCCAGCCAAGGGCCTCAAAACGCCAGCAATTGTGTTCTGTGCATGCCACAAAAATTGGCGACATGCGTCAATAGAACAAGTATGATAGAAGAGAAAGAAAATATCCCATTTAGGCGAGTAGCCTTGAGCAAGGTCGATTTGGGTGCTTAGGGGTACATGGAATCACCCCTTTGGAGGATGGGGCGGTGATCCCATTCATCATCCTCCACGCTTGTGGCCTCCTCAAAGTAATCATCCTCGTCCGCGTAAACAAACTTGACTTCAGTCGGCTTGCTGTACATAAAGTACTGAGCGAAGACTCCGAGATCCAAAAGCAGGGTAACCGAGCTGCCAGCCAGCCAGCTGAGGTTGACCAGAATGTACTTGCCGTAAATTCGAGCAGCTTCACCAGGCTCGCAGGCATCGCTGCCGCACTTGGGTTCGTACGCACAGATGGAGAGGACATACGTGATGTTTCCAAGGCAGGCGAAGAGGAAGAAAAGCATACTAAGCCCATCGGTCGTCTTTCGTCGCCAGTTGAGGATAAGCTGGGGCAGACGGGAGGCGATGTAGGCAAAGGTGCAAATATAACCAAAGATCTGACCCCAGACATTGAATTGAGGATCACTGCCTGACTTGGATCCGCCCCCTTGTCCACCAGAGGACTGGCGCCCGAGGAAGTAACCCAAAACACCTGCGGCGCAGACCATGAGGACGATTATAGAGTTCCAAACGATGGTTTGGAGGGTTGTAGGCTCTGGCTGTGGGGTACGGATTTCAGGGATATGGGAGACGGCGGGGGAGAGTCCAGACCAGTCGGAGCCACGGCGATCGCGGAGGATGTTTTGGTGCAGGAGACCAGTGCGCTCGTTTGGCTCGCCTGGGGCCGGAGCAATCGGTTTCGGGGCTGCAGGCGGGGGGTCGCGGATGGTGAATCCTCGGTAGTAGAAGCACTGGCCGAGGAGGACGAGGTCGGCGATGGTGTAGTATATGGCGAGGATGATCTGAGCGGGTGGCAAGGTTAGCACTGCGGTTTGGAGGGAAGCCGGAAGGTGGCCTGAGTCGCGTGAGGTCCTACCATGGTGGGCAAGACGCCCTGAAGGATGGAGCCCAGGATATTGAAGACATCTCCAAGCAGCCAGGCAATTATGAACTGAACAGAGAGTGCATCGGCGCTGCCGCGCTGGAAGTTTTGAAAGATCTGCGGGGAGAAGACAACGACTACACAGGATCAGCAGATGTTACAGAGGGGCGCATCATGCGACTGCACTCACCCCAGCAGGCAATTGAGATGGAACTGTTGGAGGAGGGAAAAAAAGATTAGCGTCGGCTGCTATAGTCTGGATTCTGATGCTCGATCGACATACCCGCAGATGCCTGAGATGGCCTCAACGTCGAGGTTGAGATTCTGGGTCGGAGGAATCATGACGTGTGGCGATGGATCCGTTTGGGACCCCGGAAGATGGCCTGCAGAGCTTTCCCCACGGCAGCGGCAGGTACAGCGGGCACCTGGAGCGCAGTGCAATGATGCAGGACAAGAAAAAAATTTCTTCTCCAGTAACGGTAAACGGGGATGCCACAAAAAAAAACCAAAATAAAGCGAGTGTGATGGAAGCTCAGCGATAAGCTTGGTTATGGGAAGTGAAAAAAAAAACAAGGGAGAGTTTGAGTCGGGAATGGATGAGGACTCGCCGGGAAACGGGGGGCGAGGCAGCTGAAGACTTTTTTTTTCAATGGCACGTTGCGAGAACATTTTTTCCTTGCAGCCTTCCAGAAGCGGACCACGTGCAGCCAAACACAGTTCCAGCAGTATGGCGCGGACGTCACTGCAGTAGGCGAGTGCGGGGGAGGCCACTAAAAAGAGACGCCCTGGACGCTGTGAAACCAGTCCCCCTGGGTTTGCTTGGGGAAGGGTCCCCTGAAGCAGCGTGAGATTCAGTGTTTCAGAGGCATGTTTTGACGGACCCGCCGAAGAATGATCTGACGGCACAATTTTTAATTTTTTTTCCTTTCTGGCCGAGATGGGTTTTGTCTTGCCCCGGCGAGACGCGCATCGGCGAGTTGAGCTGAGTTGAGCTGGGACACTGGCCAAAAGACCCATAAATGCAGCCTGGATTTTGATCGAAGACTTATTTCCTGGCGATGCGAACCGCTGCGTTAGCGGTGCCTAATTTGGTCCCGGCACGGCTCAGGGGTGGCCGGGTTCGGAGCTCCGCCAAAGCTGACCTGGGCAGATGTAGATCATCGATGCGGAATGGCCCATGCATTTTTTTTTCTCTCTTGCTGACGCCATTGACTAGGTATAAGAGCTGAGCATTGGAGCAGCCCATTGAGCCGGAGAAAACATGTACGTTTTGATGCGAGACCGTGTCTTGGTGCTCGGTGATTGCAGTCCGTGTTTTCTTTTTTCTCAGACCGGTTGAGGGACGGAACGAGGTTGCTACTGAAATTGCTTCTCCAACTGTTTCAATCTCCGCACGGTTACCGAGGAAGAAGAAGAAAAAAGTAAAGAAAGAAAAAAAGCGAGAGTGTAGTGTAACATCGGAGCTGGTGGCAAATGCCGTTTTCATCGATTGCGGATAACAAGATAGCCGGCAACGCTCATACCGTATAAGACAATGGTGCAATCTATCCAATTTGTGTCGAGACGATTCCACAGTATTATCCAAGTAATGTACGTCCCCAATTGGGCATTACGGAACGGTTGAGCAATATCCACCTCCGCGGAACTACCCATCGCCCACTACCACTCCGAGCAGAACGGGATGATCAATTCCGTCTTGTCGCCATTACTCATCACGTTCGGCCGACGTACCTTGCTTCTTCCCGCCCGCAGATATGCTGCATCTTCCAGTTAAAAGAACGAATTGTGCCGTAGCCAGTGCAGGTACATAGCGACGACTCCATCGGGCCCCTCACCGCTCTCGCCCGCTGCCAATCCAATCCCCCACCTCGGCATCCACGGTATGCTCACTAATAAGAGGACACCAATTTGAACGCCCCAGCTTTTGCAAGAGCCCAACAAAGCCCCCGGATTTCGGACTACCTGTCACCGAGACCAGGTCATTCGCCTTGCCGCGCGCATCTCCAGAACCTCCCCTCCCCTTCCTGCACCACTCCTGCCCGAGACAGACTCAGATTCGTCCGAGCCTGCTCTGAATAACCTCGTCCGCTCCCAGCCGCAAACCCCGCGTTCCCAAGCAACACCATCCCACATGCCCCCCGCCGCCCCGCCCCTGCTGCCCGAGCTTCCCGCTCTGCGAAACGACGACTCCATGCTGACTCGTCGCCTGGGAAGAGAGACTGTCAACTACTACGCCGGCAGTCGTCTCAACCGTTATTCCTTCCTTCGAGCGGACTCCGCATTCCTAAGAAGAGCCGCCGCCAGCCCCACTGCCCGCTATCTCGTGCTTCATGGCCTGAATGCCCTCATTGTTGATAAGAAGAGCCTCTCTTATCTCACCTTTGACGATGTCAAGCCTCTGATTGGCGCCGAGCCCTTTAAGCTCACCGAGGAGGAGGCCATCAAGGCCTACGACTCTACCCAGACCTTCCCCCTGGTTGTCTTCCTGGGCATGCTGGAGGAGGGCACGGAGCCTGGCCACATCGAGTCCGGAGACCACGGCGACATCAAGGGCCAGCCTTACTTTGCCATTGACATCACCCCCAAGGGAACCCACGCCGAAGCAGCCGCGAGCTTCCTCAAGGCCCAGGAGGCCAAGGGCTTGTCGATTGACACAAACCCCCGGGGCATGACGCTTCACCCCGACGCAGGTACGTGCGAACCCCGGCCTCACCAAAAACCCCCTTGCTAACCTTGCTGCCAGCTGCCCTGTATGCCCAGGCCAGGTCCATGACTGATTGGAACGCTCGCTCTCCCTTCTGCGCGGGCTGCGGCACCAGGAACCTGTCTGTCCATGCTGGCTACAAGCGCGTGTGCCCTCCCACGGACAAGAAAGGAGGTTCTGAGCCCGCGGCGCGGGAGGACTGCCCTACTCGCCATGGTGTCTCAAACATTTGCTTCCCTAGGACGGATCCCACCATGATTGCGGCCGTTGTCTCGGCCGATGGCCAGCGCATCCTGCTCGGGCGCCAGAAGCGATGGCCCCCCCACTGGTACAGCACCCTCGCCGGCTTCCTCGAGCCCGGCGAGTCCATCGAGGAGGCGGTGCGCCGGGAGGTCTGGGAGGAGAGCGGCGTCCGAGTCGGCAGGGTGGCCATCCACTCCAGCCAGCCCTGGCCGTACCCCGCGAGCTTGATGATCGGCGCCATCGCCCAGGCACTGCCCGGCGGGGGCGAGACCATCACCCTCAACGACAAGGAGCTGGAGGTCGCCAAGTGGTTCACCATCGACGAGGCCCGCAAGGCGCTGGAGACTGGCGTCAGCGGCCTGGGCGAGGCTGCTCCCGAGGGCTACAAGGAGGGTGATCTGCGCCTGCCCCCTGCCACGGCCATTGCCAACCGCTTGATCACGGCCGTTGTGGAGGGGTTCCTGACTACGCCTCCCAAGATTTAGTAATGGAAATGACCCGTGATGTGTGAGCGGATAGGGATGTGAGGTATCATTTGAGGGCGTGGTTAGGTGTTCGATTAGAAATGTGATACCAGATAGATATAGAGGTTAGGTCAAACTATCACCGTAAAGGCTCCCAAACACGGTCCCAATCAGCACTGCCACCGAAACATTAGAGGCGCGATTTGTTTATCCCTGTCGGCAATTGGGTTCGATCTAAGATTAAGCCCCCATTCAGTTGGCTTCAATCCAGCGTTTTATTACAAGCCTATTTCATGATAGCCAGCGCAGGGGTGAAATTTCACAACAGTACAAGTGATCGTCGGCACCATTCCACAATCGTGAACCTCTTCAACTATGAATATTTGTCACGAATGTCTCGGATCGTATTTAAATTAATGTAGGCTCCAATGTGCTGGCTTACATCCGCCGGTACCGATCCGTCTGGTTTACCCACTGCATGAAAACGCTCACACTTACAAAGACAACAAACAGGAGCTGCACAGCTATTACTTGATGTTGACTTATGAGTTTAGCAGCTATTTATGGTTGGTTGTTAGAGAATCGATCGTCTCTGATCAGGGAGTTTTGTCTTTCCCGGAGCATCAAAAGAATTTGCCATGACCCCCAAAGATAGGCTACCCTGTTGCTCAGAATTTATATGATGATGTGAGGAGATGTGTAAAAAGATATTTGGTTTGTAGAACTGGCCATTCCTCTTTACTTTCATTATAGTTCAACTTGCGTCATTGAGATCCCCAAACTGTTTAATATCCACATACATAGAATAACCGTTATCCTTAGCGTTTTCAGGAACCGCTCTCATCATATATCGCGTTCCTTCAAAGTTGATCAGTATAAACTTGAGAAGATAGGTTCGGAAGGGACTAGTATTTCTTATTGATGTCTCATAGTATCCTTCCCTTCTAGGCAGAGACTGTCTGGCCGGTGGAGAGAAAGAGGGCCTCGGGAGCAGGATCGAATTGAAGAAATAATAAACAATGTGACAGTGTTCTTCCAATAATACATTTTTTGAGACGCCCAACAGGAAATGTGATCTCGAACTACCAGTGGATATGTGTTTTATACACGATTTAAAGTACCAATCACAGCCTAACCCGTTTCGAGCCCAGCTTGGTGCATCTGCAGTCACCATATTTGTCTATGAGACATTTCTAAAGTGTATTTATATACTTACTGTTATAGGTATGTCTTTGCATAACCTTCACTTATCTCAGTATTCTCTTTCTATAGTATTGCAATATTAAACACTCAGTAAATCTTCGGAACTGAGTGACTTCACAACAAAAGTACCGGCATGGTGGACATATTGACCATCTCGCATGACATAGTGAGGTGATATGATTGATTAATTCATCTAAAAAGGTGGTTTACAGAGTTGGGGTGCTGCTTTCTGAAATTCTCTAGTAAACAGCCCGCACGTGCACGCTTACATCTGACCCTTCACATACGGCGTGTTTCACATTTCGGTATACAACATCTCAAGATGCAATTTGCTCGTCAGCAACAACTAATATACACAAAACATTGAGATTATACGAGATCATCCGGCGCTCACTTCTTCAAGCGTCTTCCACGTTCTTAAGTACCGAGGTATTTCTAGTCAGTGTAAGGCTTGGCGGCTGTGTTAGGGCCTCCATGGTATTAACATCTTCTCTTGCAAATACTATAGTACACTATCGAGTTACCTAAGGACTCAAGAATCCAGCTATGTGCTTTTTTTTATTTATAAAAAAGCATCAATATGCTTATGAATACGTTGTTCCAACAATGCTTGCAATGTTCTCGAAGATCAATACCATAAGGCCTATTTATTCTCAACCCCCAACAAGCTTATTTAAATTCATTGAGAAGAATAAAGATTCTGAGGCCGTGCCTGATTTAACCCCCCCTCATCTATCAATCGAGCGCGAATCTTCCAGTAATAAAGTGAGGCACCTTGGGAGATTCCAAGCTTATGCCACCCAAGTGTAGTGACTAGCGAGCGTTGGTTGGCATGTCCTGATGACCTATCAGCCTGAGCTTGCTAGCATGAGCTGCCAGCATGAATTATCGTGAAATATATGGTCGTATTTCTGGTAGACATGTGCTTCCTGCCAGACAAGATATTTTTCTTCGGCAGTCACAGAACAACCCATCCTTGTCAGCGACCTAATCGTTATTTATTCTTCACTTTTTTCATCCTTAGCTTGCTCGAACACGCGTCGCTACATTCAGACTCAATGTTTCATCTTATTTTTTTCTCTCTCTCAGGTTTCCCTCTCTCGCACATTTAACCAAAAGCTTGAGAACACCGGGAAACCCGCTGTAGTTCTACCTCAATAATTTCTACTTTGTGGCAAATGATGAATGAGCCCCAGAATCCCGATTTCGCACCTCTGTCTTAATGGCACCCAAGATGGCTTCAGTTTTCGCGATCAATACCAGAAAACAAACGAACTGTGGCAGCATGTATTTCCAGTTCTTGACTCCAGGAAAAAATATTGTTGGAGAAGTCACGGGGATGCGCGACTCCAGAGTGCAAGGAAAGGCACGGGGGGTGTATCATTATATTTTCTTGGCTATTCTTGGCAGATGCTCTAAGTGGATGCACTCGCGTGATCAAGATATATCCACGTTTTTTGTCAAGCACAGGGATTTCCCCCGTAAGAACCATGAATGTGACAGCCCTATATGTTTTTTTCTTTTATTTTCGAGTTCATGGGTGCGGTCGCGGTAGTGTGCCAGGCTGGTGGTGGAGTGTATGGCATTCAAGAAATGGCCTCATGTCCCTAAAACAGGCCAAAATAAAGAGAATAAGGAAAGAAGGTTGACAAGTAAACAGCACAAGGCAATCACGGCATTCTTCAGTTTCAGGTTTAGACTTATTTTTATTGTTTACTGTCCCTCTTAATGCCCCCTGCTTACTACAGCCCTCAAATGGTGGTGTTGTGCGCTGCCGTACCGCGGAGATGCAAATTCCACTTCTCTCAGCTCGACTCTCGGATCCAGCCGAGTCAGCCACATCGCCACTGGGTTGCCCCATCCAAAAACCCCAGGATTTGGGAATCCTCCGTCCGGGACGCAAAATTGAGTCGGGCGGGCTGGGTTCCCCATCCTGTCAGATCGGGAATGGCTCGGACGGAGCAGGTCATGAATGCATCCCGCGCCCTTCGCGCCCTTGGCTTGTCAAACGATGACTAAGAGCAACGAGCTTAACTCGACCTCACGAGCGCCGGCCGTAAACAGACGCCGTGTCTATATAATCTGGCCAGGTTGGACCCGGAAATCTCTGGAAACTATCATCGCTCGTCTCTCTCAGTATCAATCTTCTGTTTTGGGCAAAGAATCCAGCCTTGTCACTGCGCATCATGAACTCGACGATATGTGGGGCCACGCGCGCCTCGCAACTCGCTGCACTACGACGTTGCGTGTCACCCTTAGTGTCATCGTCGTTGCAAGAGACAGTTCACGCGCGGTCGCAGTCACTTCGTGGCACTCGTTGGCATATGGGGTTCAAAGCAATAAAGATTGTTTCTATCAATAGGTTGTTTAAGAAGGTAATATTATTACTCGTTGACTTTAACGCACAACTAACTTAGTATGCTAAGACCGCACGGCGACCTCTCTGAGCAAAAACAATGGGTATAAAGTATCTATCTTATTTGTAGACTCTTAGATAACAGCGCTCAAAATACGCCTGGGCAGCGAGGCCCAGGTCTTGGGCTCCTCGGGCTCCTCCTCATCGAGCAGTACGAGACCGGTCTGCAGATCCATCTCATGAGCCTTGACATACATTCTAAAGTCTCCAGAGTAGATCTTGTGGCCGGCAAAGAGCGCGATGATGATGGGGCCAGCAAGGAAAGACTTGAAGAATGACTCAGCGGCGGGGGGAGAGCCATCAGCAGCCTGTGAACTTGGTTAGTATCTTGATGCAAAGACAGCGAGATAGCGTATCGAAAACTTACGTAGAGAGATGAGTAGAAAGTGGCAAGAAGGGCGACAAGGTTCAGGAAAATACCAAGGTAGCTGCCCCAGACGCCGAAGGGTGTCTTGTAGGGAACCAGGTTCAGGTTGATACCTTGAGCAGCAAAACCAGAACGCATACGGGCGTGGGCGTAGCAGATACTGCCCCACACAAAAAGGAAAGCAAGACCAGAGAGGGCGAGAAGCCAATCGAAGACCTCGCCACCCTTGGAAGACTCGCCAATGTAGGCCAAGAGACCAAAGGCAAGCTGGATCAGCACACACCAAATGGGGCGACCCTTCTTGTCAATGTAGGTCAGGAACTTGGGGGCCTGGCCTCGCTCAGCCATAGCCTGCATGGTTCGGGTGGAACCGAACGTGCAAGAGTTGGCGACGGACAAGACGGAGATGGTAATGACGGCGTTGAAAATGGATGGGAGGACCTTGATTCCGGCATCCTGAATAGCCAGGACGAAGGGCGAGGCCTTGGTGTTGGCACCAGAGGCACCCATCAAACGCGTGTCGGTGTGCTTGAGGATGATTCCGACAATGAACAAGTTCACAATGTAGAAGATGGCAATACGCCAGAACACCTGCTTACTAGCAACAGGGATCGACTTGCGGGGGTTGGCAGTCTCGGCGGCGGCAAGACCAACCATCTCAGTACCACCGAAAGCGAAAGCGGCGACGACGAACACAGCGCAGAAGCCCTTGAAGTCGGTAAACGCGCCGGGGTTGTGCCAGTACTTGGTACCAAGGTATCCCTGGTCGCCAACACCACCACAGTTGATGATGATGCCGAGGATGATGAAACCGGTACAAGCGAGAATCTTGATGATACTGAGGACAAACTCAACTGGTGTCTGCTGTTAGCTCCGTTGTTCAAAAGTCAGATGGTAGCCCTTACCTTCACCATATCCACGGACACCGAAGATCTGAACAATGATGAGCGCAACGAGGAAGACGGTGACCCAGACAGCCTATAGAATAATTGTCAGTTTCCAAACATACAAACTTCAATTGTTAGAGTGCTAACCATGTGAATATCGTCTCTCCAGAATTTGATGGTGACACTGGCGGCGATGAGTTCGAATGGCAAGACGGTGAGCCAGGACAAAGCATATTCCCAACCACAAGCGAAACCCCAAGAAGGATCCACGAAGCGGACAATATACGTGTAGAAGGCACCGTTGACGGGGTAGAGGACAGCCATTTCGGCCAGAGCCAGATTTGTCATGAGCAACATGATACCGATGATGAGATCTACATTTGTTAGCTATTCCGGCCGCGAGCTTGAATAGGAGACGTGGGTTAACTTACAGCCTGCAAAACATGTTAGCACGGATTGTCATTTCAACTCGAGGGCGTCGATTTCTTACCAATAACCAAAGAAGCGGGACCACCCTTCTGAAGGGCACCTCCAGAACCGACAAAGAGACCAGCACCGATAGCACCACCAATGGCAATCATCTGCATGTGGCGGCCGCGAAGATTTCGCTGCAGTTGACCCTGCTTGTGGGTGGTGCCGACCTCCTCATCCTGAGGGCGAGAGTCGACAACGGCCTCCTTCTCGTACTCCTCCTTGGGAGGGGGCGTACTACTAGCCATGTTGAAGGGTTGTTGCGTTTGCAGGAAGGCTGTTTCCTGACCTGAAGAGGTATTGAATCAAGATGCCGAGAGACGAGGAACGAAATCTCTTACCCTTCTCTCGGAGGGAAATGAGAAACAGGTGGGGGACACATTCGACTTTATGTACGCGTCCTGGACAAGCTTTCGGGATGGGATGGGGGGTAGGGATGCGCAAAGGGCCCAAACACCAAGGGAGGTAAGGAGCTTCCGTCTCCTGTTGCGGTGCTACCTCGCTGCACGTCTGCCATACCCAACCACATGGATCTGGTTCTAGAATTGATCATGGGTGGCTGCGTCGTAGCGTCCCTATTCGTTACACCCGAGGCTCCTTTGAGTGCGAGTCGCCCCCTCATGATGGCCCCAGCTCCGTGTTAGTGAGAAGTGGAAGTGTGTGACCGGGGGAGCCCTTGGCGGATACGACCGTGAATTGGCAAGGGCCGGGGGGTGTCAGTGTCGAACACATCCCTCGTTCCTCACTCTCTCGGAGAGTCTATCTCTTCAGATTGGACGCTGGTGGTCTAATGGACTAGTTCCGGGGGCGATTGTTGGCCCAGCTGAGAGGGGCCACCCACAGGCGTATCAAAGGTGGGGATACCCTTTAAACCGCTTGTGGGTGTGGATGGGGAGGATAAGCAAGTCAGACGGGCGTGGCTTTGTCACTATCTCGGTGCCGCTCTCCGCGAGTAGGCTAGTGTTGCTCAGCCGTCTCGGCATGGGCGAGGCGCTCATGGGCTTTGGGTGGAATATCTGTATGCGAACCCACTCTTTTCCGGCACAGCTCATGGGTTCAGTTGATCCACCGTGCCCGGTTGAGAGGTTTGTACGGATCGTGCCTTGCTGCGGTCCACATTGAGAGGATCTCGCCTTCGCTTTGGGACAACCGTTTATCGAGCGCTTATCGCTCCCAGAGGGACAATTAGGGTTTAGCTGTTGATAGGCTGAGAGCCATTACTGAGCGAATGTGTATCAGGCGGATACTGAACTCTCATCATCCACCATCGGATTATACAGTTATGTTTTTGTTTTCGAGAGCGGGTGCCGCGGGCCGGTCACACGGCATTGCAGCTTGCTGGCCTCTATGCCGTATCCTGGGCCTGCCTTGTTAGCTGCATGCTTCTTCCGGCCTCCTTGATGCGCATGTGCGTAGAAGTGCCACAGCCGCAGGATGTAAGCTAGGGCTCTGTTGTCTGGGATAGATGCGCCACTGCTCTCAACAGTCGCCCGGATACCGCCTTGGCGAGTTGGTGCTTTGTTCGATCCGTACGACCGCCTCTCCTAGCGGCTAGGAAGGCTGAGAGACTGCAGAGCGCACGTCCAATGCGCGCAGACTACCTGAACAGGTTCTGGACTATGCCCCGATGCGGTGCAAGCCTCCAATGCAGGCTAGTCAAAAGCAGCTTCCAAAGTGAGTCGACCGGCACCTGGCACAGAGGCTGATGTCAGAAGGTTGACAAGAGGAGGGAGGGAAGCTCTGCGGCTGGTGCTTTAGCGACTACTGCAGTGCGGGACGGGAGTGACATGGTCGACAGACGGCGCAGATAGAGCTCAAGCAAGCTAAGGCCACAAGGTCGGCAGGCAGCTCCAATGTTCTGATCTGCCCTGTGCCTCGGGGCAAAGGTTAATTGACAGGGCACCCAGTAAGCACAATTAAAAAGCATAAAACTCATGGCGATCATGGCGGGCCAATTCATCCCCGACGTCAGCCTACTCGCCACATTGCAATGATGCACCACTGGAAACTGAACTGGCAGCACAAAGATCTGACGATAAGCAAAGCTCGTCTCGATCGGGAAGGTTGGCCGTGGGGCGTCAACGGTGGACGACTCGCCGCCAGCCGCTGATGGCCCCAAGCACACAACCTAATCACTCCTTCGGGGTCCTCTCGGAGCCTCTTTTTCTAGGGGGGCGTGGCAATCTCACTGCTTTGGCGTCGCTAGAGCACGAACCCCCTCAGGTCGCGTAGGCTCCGTTGTGCTCATTTCCCGTTTTTTTTTTCTCTCCTCCTCTCGTCCCTATACCCTGCTCGCTATCGCAAGCACATGCGTGTCACTTACTGCCAGCATCGCCATCAAAACATGGCCGAAACAGAGTTCGTCTTATCCGAACCGCAATCCCCAAGCTTCCCCCAGATCTTCAGCAAAAACTCTCGGTGCCTTGCAGGCCAAGACACTTGGCATGTCTATCAACACAGTTCCCGTCTTGGCTCCTTCTGCCAAGCCCGCAGAGTTCTCAAGTCGCTGTCATGGGGAATTACTGCTAGCTGCCCTACTGTTTTGATCTACAAACGCTATCACACCCACCCGCCACTCGATATCCAGCGCCATCGTGCGAATATGGCGTATTCGCTTCCCCACATACGCCCCTCCCCTTCAAGCCATCGCAAAAGAACCCGCCAAGCCATCAGCCGCGGCCGCCATTGGAGACACGAAATGCCCGGCTTTAGAGGGGGAACCATGCGGTACTGCTGTTGCCTTGAGACGAGGGGGGGCGGCGCTTCAGGATAAGCATCAGTCGTATCGCAGGCGAACACGCCCGTTAGCTCCCTCGCTAGAATCCTTCTAGACTACTCCTTCGCTGCGATGGGCGGGGGCACAGGGAAGCGTTATCGTGCTGCTGCGGTGTGATTGGTTAGGGCGCTGCGCGGAGGGTTATGCAAAACTGCAGAACCGACATTCGAATCTCAAAGTCCCTGCAACGAGGTGGTGACATCCTGACGAGGGTGGCAGAGAGGGGGAGCTGGAAGGGTCATTTGGAGCGGCACCACACCATCTTGTTTGCTCATACAGACTACCTTCTACCCCAGTGCACTTCTCACGTCGTGTGCCGCGCCATATCCGATTGGCGCCAAACAGACTCCCCAATTACATATCTTCGGCGACGCCTTGATTGGCCACTGAGCTAGGTGGCGGCTGCGAGCCGAAGCCAGTCTTGGGACAGCCGTTCGATTAACGACGCCCGACATGGCGCGCCATTGTGCCATCGCCATTCCCGCCCATGGCAATCGCCTGACGCGTCTGTGCTGTGTGTGTGTCCACTGATTTTCTTCTGCCTCAACCATTTTTGTAAACAACCCAGTGCAGCTCATGAGCCAAGCCTTGGCTCTTGAGGCTCAAAATCTCTGGGCAGGACAATGATTTGTCTTGGCTCTGGGGCCAAATGCAAGTCCCTCAATAAGGCCCGGCCCCCTCTCAAACGAAGATCCATCGCATCTCGAGATATCCCAGATATCCCCAGGTTTTTGAGTGAAGCTTGCAGTTGTCATTACGAGACAGAATCCACCCCCAGAAAAACCGATGCCCACAATTCACCGTCTCTCTGGGTCCGAATCTGACGAGGGGCAACAGCACACGGATTGGGATGCAGAAACAACCGTGCTTCCTCGCCATCATCCTTCGCTTACTTGTCGGTCGTTTCTCCTCACCTCATCCGTCTCGCCCTTCTGCCTCCCTCAACGCCATCTCGCTTTCTCTCGGAGCCACGGAGCTGCTTAGGTACGTAATCCACCCAGCACCAACGTACTCCAATTTAGTCCCCATGCACCGCTAGCTCCGAAAAAGAAGGTGGCTAATGGTGGTCAAAAGCCACCAGTGCGGAGAAGGGCACCCTTGCGCCGGCGAAGCTCTCCACTCGGGAGCCGTGGAAGAAGGCTTTTTCAACATCCCAGCCAATAGCACAGCGCCAAGGCCATGCAGGCCCGGTACGTGTGATCGTCGCCCATGCACCCTGCTAACTTACCTGAGAACCGTCTGTGGCACCATAGCGTGTGGGCTTTGGCCTCGTCGATGCGGATATCATCGCCTTTGCGCAAAGAAGTCCCATCCTTCTCTCCGCGCACACCTCCTTCACTTGGGAATGCCTCCCAGTGAGCCTAGATGGTCCTAGACTTGTCCTATCTCACATGTCCCAGGCGAACGCGCGACACTTCAGCCAACGTGTGGCGGCGAAGTATCTTCAAGTCCTGCAGCGAGTGTTTGCTCGAACCATTCGTTCAGCTGCCCTTTCAACCTCGGCCCATGATTTAGCATCAATTGCCCCGATCTTGCCTTGCCTGACTCGTCAACCGCATCGCATGATATCCGCGTCTGCAAATTCGTATACCTCTATGTATGTAGTCAAGTCTAATCTGTCTCGTCGCTCCACCTGTTGCTCGATTCCCTCCTCTCGCTCTTCCTCCCCACAAGGGCCCTGCGTCGCTAGCTCAACACCACCAGCTGCTTTCAGCCATCGCTGCGGGAACCATCACAGGTAAGAGCCAGGGCCTGGCAACATACTCTAAACTTGCCTTGTGGTCCCCAAACCGCTGTCCCGGTGCCCCCTCTCACCTCCCAGCGTGTCCCAAAGAAGCCCACAATTCCGCTTTATCGTCCTCCCTATTAAGGTGTAGCCTCTTGCGTTCGCGTCGTGGGCCCTCTTATTGAACTCAAGAAGGCATCTCCATTGTGACGAATTCGACTCCGTCAACCTTAGGCGCCGGGATCCATTCAACAGCTCCCCTTTCGTAACGCGCGAGCCACACTGCATCCCCGTTTACGGCTTCCAGCGCCTCGCGCGCCTTCTTGTTACGGTCAAGGGTCTCCGATAGAAGATCTAGAACGTCGTCGAACATTTCTTCATCGACCCGCACATGCGAGACCATTGCAGTCAATAGCTCGACGGTTGCTTCCCAGATTCTGGCAGGGGAAGCGAACTGTCCTAATCCACCGCCAGAATATGACACAACCTCGTTTGTCATGAGATTACCTCCGCTGCCAGACTTTTCACCAAACGGCATCAGTATTTGTGTCTTCTCCACTCCAATGCCCGTAATTTTACCCCTGTCTGCGACGTTTTTGGATCGTCTAGATGTGCGAGAAGCTTGACGCTTTGCCTTGCGACACCAGTCCCTCAGCCAGTCGCCCCATTCAGTCTTGAACCTTGACCCAAGAAAGTCCCCTGCGGCGGCGCAGAGTGCGGAAAGGGTATGACATGCCTCAACTGCGATGAATGCCTCAGGATCGTGAAGTCTTTTTACAACAACGGGCCAAATGGCGTTGACAAGAGGCAAAAAGGCATCCTCGTCTGGCGCCAGGGCAGATGATGCGGTTGTCAGCAGCTCCAGCAATGACCTCCGAAGTGTTGGTGTCGGAGAAGTCAGGTAGTGTTGTGTGAGCTTTGCAACTCGCAAGAGCAGCTGATACGTTGGTGAATTTGGAGGTTTTTCCTCCTCAGCCGGGTTTGCACCCTCATCCTCTTCCTCATTCTCCTTGTGCTCTTTTTCGGTCTTCCACGGCACCGCTGGATGGCCAACAGGTTCCTCTTCATCTCGTTTCTCTCGTTTCTTTCGCTCTTCCAATATTTGTAAGAGGGTCGAGATTCCATCGGCTTCTGCTGGCTTCTTGTGATGATCAACTTCTCTGGTTTTTTGATGCTCAAGAAGAAGGATATCCGACTGAACTCCTTGGTTGACAACCTCTTTCAGCACCACGAACAAGTTCTCGACAAAAATTGGGTATCCATGGTAGTTTTCGAGGGCTGCAAACACTGACTCAATCACATCATCCAGATATGGCACCAGTCGTGGTCCTGAAAGCCGGATCATCATAGTCAAGACATTGATTGAGGCCGGGGAAATGTCGAGAGTGTTCAGCCTCAGGGAAACCGAATTGACCATATAGTCGACATTGTCTATGATGAGGTCTGAAACATTTTCATATCCGCAGGAAGCCGCAAGACTGTTTAACGTGATGATGGCATGCTTTTGCAGGTTCCCATTCTTTGAACCCAAAAAGGTAGCTATCGGGAAAAGCACATCAATGAGCTCAGGGCGAAACGATTCCCCAGACCTCTGTGCTGCGTAAGCAGTAACCTCGAGCGCAATTGCTTCCATGCGCCAGTCAACAGACGCTACGTCTGAGTGCTGGTCAAGTATCTGAACAGAAGTAGAGTAGAGCTCGTTAAATATGCCATCCAAATCTTCGGTTGAGTCGGCCAGAGATGAGAGATCCAGGAACATTTCGTCTTCAGAAGATGAGGAATAACCTGCTTTGCAAAGCTGAAAGCAAAGCCAGAACGATGCGACCTGCCCCAGGGAGGTGAAGTCCTGCACTTGCTCCAACATGTTACTTGCAAACCTGGTTATCTGGGGGGAGGAGCCAAGAAATTGAACCAGAGACATCATCTCATTGCGTATTCTCTTTTGGCTTTCGGGGGAGAGCAAAACCGGAGGATACTGTAATGCCTGAAGCTCAGGTTGAGAATCGCTTCCGCCAATAAGATGTATAGTTGCACTTTCGTCAGGTTGGCCAGATTTTGTGCCCTGCACAAGGGAGACGACGCTATTCATCAGGGCACTTGATATAGAGTCCTCTAGGGTAGATGACTCTATTTGCAAGGCCTTAAGTAACTCCAGTCCCTTAAGGAGGTTGTGGATTGCCTGTTGCTTGACATCCTCGTCCCCTGCCTGCATGATTCGGGAAAGGCTGGACATCCAGTTGTATGTCGTTGTTTTCACTATTTCGCCGAGCTCCGGGTAGATGTTCACTAGATGCTGTAGGCTTGTCTCCGTAAAAGATATTTTGGCTCCTCCGTCGTCGAGAATCATGGCTGTCTCAACCAAAAAGGTGGCGCAATTCTCCAAGGTTTTGTGACACTCGTCCAAGAGAGTGACGCATAACTTTCTCAGTGAAGTCTTCACCTCTATAGAGTCCTGCAGCCGCAACTTCATAATTGTTGAAAGCGCCTTCTTCACCTGCATGACTGTAGCACTAAGCCAAGCTGGGGACAAGGGGTTTCCCTTCTCAATGTCGTCCTCTTCCTCTTTGCTTTCGGCTCTGGCGGCAATAGATCTAGTTCTCAAATCAGAGAGCACCCGTGTCAATGCCAAAGTCACTGTATCGACAGCTTTTGCAAGCACCGTCTTCTTGAACCTGGCAGGGGTAGATAGCATTTTAGCTAGAGATGATATCGTTCCGGGCAAAAAGCTAGCCAAGGCGGCATGTTCTTTGATGGTGAGATACACGGCTTGCAACGCACGCAGAGCTTCCTGCTGAATCTGAGGCGTTTCTCCATCGATAGCCCCCTCTAGCATAATACTGACTCCGTGTCCCAGTGCAGGTATAGTGTCCGCATCGGATAGTCCTGCGGCTGCTGCAACTGATTGGCCAGCAGTATTTAGCAACGCAGTCAATCCACGGAAGGATTCGAGCAAAGTCTCTTCATCTACTTTGCGTTTTTCGGTGGATCCAGGATTGCCATCGATGATGAACGTTAGGAGAGTTAGGATTTGCTGAACGAGTTTGGGTGAAATTTTTGATCCCCAGCCATGAACGATAAGAATAGTTAGGCATTTTATACAGTTCTCCATCAAGGAAATCGGATATCGCTCCATCTGTCTGAAGACGTGGTATAGAGGGAAAAACACATACTCCGCTATTTTGTCGTCCAAGGCCCTGGGGTTATTCTGAATTTGTTCATTAAGAATCGACAGGATTTGGCCAGTCACATCATTGATTTGACGAGTCACCGCCGAGCCTTCGGGCTCTCGGATGGCCAACTGGCTTAACTTGACACAGCATGGCTTAAGCTATATGGATGTTAGAGTCTAGGTTGACTTTGCAATGTCTCAAGCCCACGGACCTTTTGGAAGAATTCGTTCCTCTGACTATTGGATGTGGATTCCATTTTAGTCCGAAGCCAAGGCTTTTGATTTAGCTACTGTCGCACGCCTCGTCTAGTGGCAGAAGCTCTACGCCAACGGTAGCAAACGCAGTTTCCCTGAAAGAGGTGGTTATTACTGGGCGCACTTTGATGTGATGACTGCAGGTTAGCTCCTAAATTTGGTGGAGCTGAAAGACGAGAGCCTGAATATAGTGTGTATAAGTAATGCGCACTGTCATGTGCACTGTTGGACAACTGAGCTGCCCCGCGTCCTGCACCCCGCACCCGCAGCTACTGGCACGTTGCTACCAAGTTTCTTACAGGTAACCCAAAGATACCATTTCTCAATATTCAATCACTTCGCATCGGTGATTCCCGAGCTTGGACCGCTAATTATCAGCCATCTTTACCACATCAGGAACAGCCTAGTGCAGCTGCAGCATTGGTTCACAATGTCGTCTCCTGGTCCGTTTCCAGTCATTGTCCACCCCTTCAGCTCCAGGATCGGAGACTTATATGCATATGAGACCGGGTCTAATACAGCCCGCAATGCGGTCATCATGGTGGGCGGGTTGTGCGACGGTCCACACACTTTGCCTCCGGTACGCCCATTGGCAAAACACCTGGAGAACGCCCAGGATTTAGACTACTCGGTGTTTGAGTTTCGAATGCGCAGCTCTTTTCTAGGGTTTGGTACATCCAGCCTAGCCAATGATGTCGCCGACATTTCTGATCTCGTCAAGTATCTCCGGGGGCTAGGCAAGGAGAAGATCATCCTCTTTGGCCACTCAACGGGCTGCCAGGTACTGAATGCTCTGCTTTATCTACAGGTAGACGGTATTGACCGCAGCTACAGGATTGTATGGAGTACGCCAATTATTCCAAGCACGGGAATGAGCCCATAGAAGGGTTCATTATGCAGGGTGGCATCTCAGACAGAGAGGCCTTAGACCTTGTCACGAGAGACCCGACACCAAGCCTCGAGCTTGCCGTCAAGATGATTGCCGAGGGAAGGGCAGAGGATGTGATGCCGAATGACATGGTTCCTCTGTCGTTCAGTGTTCCTATATCGGCCTATAGGTTTCATTCCTTGATCGCAAGGGGGTATGTAGGCTCAACAATCAATTCCGAAGGCGTGGAGCTCACATTGAGATAGCGGCGATGACGACTTCTTTTCGAGCGATATTGACGACGCCACTACCAAGAAACTCTGGGGTAGATTCCAGAACCCGGTCTTGGTTCTCCACTCGGGTTCTGATGAGTATGTCCCCGCACATATAGACCAAGAGGCTTTGAACAAGCGGTATCAGCAAGCAAACCCTCTGGTAAGTCCCTTGTCTGGATTGATTCCGGGGGCGAAGCACAATGTCCCAGAGCCTGAGGCACAGGAGTGGCTCTCGAACCGGGTGGCCGAGTTTTTGAGAACTCTCAACTGACGCAATGGTATATCACCTTGTTCAATTGGCAATGTGAACGAGTTACAAGAGTGTGGTCGGCAAAAGTCCACTACGAAGTCTTGTATTTAGTCAGTTGGAAAGAATAAACAGGCGTGGTGGATCAATCTATCTACGGGATGTCATCCCGATGGATCCACACATTGATGATAGTATTTGTATTGTCCCGTTGTAGTTATCGGGTGCATGGGTGCATTTTGCCCCATTTGTCATGCAAACCGGCAGGCACAGATACTTTTAGTGATAAATGCCAGGACTTTTATGCGCGGCAGGATTGTTATCATGCTTGGATTTGTGTTACCCTGCACTTCGTATCTGCCTTCATTTTGTTCATGCCTAGTCAATCTAGATTAGTCAGTGGCATGGGTCTTGAACCCTCCACGCAAACAGGGTTCTGCCTAAGCCCTAGAGTTTCCCGCCGATCAATCTTGGACGAGACTGAGGTGACTCGAATTTAGGCAACAGATGTCGAGTGTAACAGCGAGTGTGACCGCAAATAGTAGACTGCATGAATCAATTATCAGAAATGTCCGAGATTGGTCATCGTGCAAAGGGTCCAGGGTAAAGTTGGCCTTTTGTGCAGAGCAGAGCCGACACAACCGGAGTTTCCCATTAACGCCGGACGGGTTAGCGCTGCGAACGCTCGCCGACCCCACTGTAGGCCCCACACTGGCTTACCAAATGTCCACCAGTTTGTGCTAGCTCGCCGGACTACCGCCTGAGCTTACAAACAATCAGCCACTGAGCTCTTCGACAAGATTCTGCTCGACAGCGTCGGATGGTCGCCCAATTGTAAGCTACAGCTGCAACAGAAAGATTGCTTTGCCTGGCAAGCCCCTCAAATCGGTTGCGCAAATCTTCATTCGCTTGACCGCCCTGTCCGACCCGTGTGTCACACCGAGCAGGCCCCAGACCCCAGACCTGTTCGGGAGCTAAGGCCCTGTGCGTGCTGTGCGGGAGTCCCCCCGAAGCCCTGTCACCAAGACGACCGGACCCAGTGCGACGCGCGCGCCACCAAGAGCCTGGATTACGTCGTAGCATGTTGTGAGAGCCGCCCTAAGTTATCTTCCCTCCTTCACCCGCCTGCCTCTGGCTCTCGAATCGACCGCTCGGCCAGTGAACGTCTTGCGCGACTGACCGACAATGGCTTCCTACGGCGGCCAGAAGGTCCTTATCGAGACCGGATCCTTCACTGGCTACAGGCCTCTCCGCGAACTCGGAAGCGGCTATTTGACCGCGTCGGCCTTCAAGCAGCCTTTCTGTGGAAACGAGGAGGGATGGGGCCCCTTGAGCCCGCACCGATATGATTTCACGCCCTGCTTCATCGACGTCTGGATTGTTGCCGTTGCTGCCTTTGGTCTTGTTTTCGGTGCGCTTGCCGTCTGGTGGCTCCTTGTCAAGAAGCCGCAACAAGAGGCGCAATCCAAATCCATCCATCTATACGTTAAGCAGGTACGAGGACCCTCGATTTTGATTGCCAATCGCATCGCGATTTAGCGACAATTTGCTAACCCAGACACTTAGACCCTCCTCGGCGTCATTATCCTCGATCTCGTTGCGCAGCTAGTTATCCAGATTATTCACTTCCCCGGCATTTGGTATGGCGATTTCCGAGTATGGACCACGGCCTTGACGGTCCTATCGATGTTCATGATATTTGCGATCCAAGGGCTCGAGCACACGCGCATTCGCTATCCCAGTGGTGTTGCTCTCTTTTACTGGCTTCTCCTTCTGATCGCCTTCGCTGTCAAGCTGCGATCCCTCGTTTCGCAGCAGATTTACGACACCAACCTTCCCTACTTCATCACCTACTGTATCGGAGTCGGACTCTCGTTGGTTGAGTTTCTCGTTGAATGGCTCTGGCCTCGAAGCCTTGGTCAGTCCGGTTACGAGGCTATCGAAGATGAGGATGAATGTCCTGTCGAGTATGCCAATGTTTTCTCTCAGCTTACCTTCTCCTGGATGACCCCTCTCATGAAGTATGGTTATAAGGTCTACTTGACTGAGGAAGACTTGTGGGGATTGGCCAACGACGACAAGACGAAGAGCACCGGGGAAGCTTTCGACAAGGCCTGGGCCCATGAGCTGAAGCACCGCAAAAACCCCTCTCTCTGGATTGCGATGTTCCGGGCCTATGGCGGCCCTTACGCTCTTGCTGCTGTTTACAAGGTTGGAAACGATATTGCGCAGTACATCCAGCCCCAGCTTCTTCGCTTGCTCATCGCTTTTGTCACCTCCTACAGTGTCAATACCGGCGAGGCCGAGCAGCCCATCATCAAGGGTGCGGCCATTGCGCTGGCCATGTTCGCTTGTGCTGTTTTCCAAACCACTATGGTCGTAGGTTATCCTGACCCACTAATTGCTTCAGAGCTGACCAAGTTTAGCACCAATATTTCCAACTTGCCTTCGTGACCGGAATGCGTATTAAGGGTGGATTTACCTCGGCAATTTACCGAAAGTCTCTTCGGTTGTCCAATGAAGGGCGATCTTCGAAGACTACCGGTGATATCGTCAACTATATGGCTGTGGATGCCCAGCGTCTTTCGGATCTTACCCAGTTTGCTCAACAGGCATGGTCCGCGCCCTTTCAAATCACCATTTGCATGATTTCTCTCTACAACCTTGTGGGATGGTCCATGATGGCTGGTATTGTAGTCATGATCATCATGATGCCCCTTCAAGGTTTTGTTGCTCGAATCATGAAGAATATGCAGAAGGATCAGATGAAGAACAAGGATGCTCGAAGCCGACTCATTACTGAGATCATTAACAATATGAAGAGCATCAAGCTCTATGCCTGGGGTTCTGCATTCATGAACAAGCTCAACTACGTTCGAAACGAGCAGGAGCTAAAGAACCTGCGAAAGATCGGTGCCACTCAGGCCTTTGCTAACTTTACCTGGACCACCGCGCCCTTCTTCGTGTCTTGCTCTACCTTTACCGTTTTTGTTCTGACCCAGGATCGTCCATTGACTACCGAAATTGTCTTCCCCTGTCTTGCTCTTTTCAACTTGCTCACATTCCCCTTGGCTGTACTCCCCATGGTCATTACATCCATTGTCGAGGCCTCTGTTGCTGTTGGTCGATTGACGGACTTCTTCACTGCTGAGGAGCTTCAGCCTAATGCTATTACTGTCAAGCCTGCCCCCGAAGAACTCGGCGAGGAAAGTGTGATTATTCGTGGCGGAACTTTCTCATGGAACAGACATGAGAACAAGAATGCCCTCCACGACATCCATTTCACAGCTTACAAGGGAGAGCTATCGTGTATTGTCGGCCGAGTCGGAGCCGGGAAGTCTTCTTTCCTTCAGAGCATTCTCGGAGATCTGTGGAAAGTCAAGGGAGATGTCGAAGTCAGAGGAACTGTGGCATATGCTTCTCAGCAGACCTGGATTCTGAACGCCACGGTCAAGGAGAACATCATTTTCGGATACCGATATGACCCTGATTTCTATGAGAAGACGATCAAGGCTTGTGCCCTCGTTGACGACTTCGCTCAGCTTCCTGACGGCGATGAGACTGTTGTTGGTGAGCGTGGAATCTCTCTGAGTGGTGGACAAAAGGCTCGTGTATCTTTGGCTCGTGCTGTTTACGCCCGAGCTGATATCTACCTCCTCGACGATGTTCTCTCTGCCGTTGATTCCCATGTTGGCAGACACATTATTGACAATGTCCTTGGTCCCCGTGGTCTCCTCTCATCCAAGACTCGTATCCTTGCTACCAACGCCATTCCAGTTCTTCGCCAAGCTAGTTACATCACCTTGCTCAAGGATGGCGAGATCGCCGAGAAGGGCACATTTAAGCAGCTGGTGGCTATGAAGGGATTGGTTTCTGATCTTTTGAAGACTGCTGGTCATGATTCTCCCAGCGGCAGCAACAGTCCACCAAGCTCAAGCGCTTCTAGCAGCAAAGCCGCCACGATCATCGAGCCAGACTCTAGCCAGGCAAAGGAAGAGATGGAAGAAGCCCAAGAGCAAGTTCCCGAGATGGCCCCTATCAAGATCGGATCCTCCAAGCCCCGATCAGACAGTATGGCTACTCTCCGTCGTGCCAGCACGGCTAGTTTCCGCGGCCCACGAGGCAAGCTCACAGATGAGGAGGTTGCCGGTAGCTCTAAGACAAAGCAGGGCAAGGAATTTGTTGAACAGGGTAAGGTCAAATGGTCCGTCTACTTGGAATATGCAAAGGAGAACAACGTTTACGCTGTTTGCCTGTACCTGATCGCGCTTCTGGCTTCCCAAACGACTAGCATTGGTAAGTTTCATCATCGAGCGTCAACGGAGGATTGGTCTAATTTTGCGATTAGGTGGTTCCGTCTGGCTCAAGGAGTGGGCCGAGAGCAACCAAAAGACGCATTCGAATGACCATGTCGGAAAGTACATTGGCATCTACTTCGCTTTTGGCATTGGTGCATCTGCTCTTACTGTTATCCAAACGCTGATTTTGTGGATCTTCTGCTCCATTGAGGTTTGTTACGACCAACCAAACTTGCACATTCGAAGCTAACGTTATCACAGGCCTCCCGTAAGCTTCACGAGCGAATGGCCAATGCCATCTTCAGGTCGCCCATGTCCTTTTTTGATACGACCCCGACTGGACGAATCCTAAACAGATTCTCGAGGTTTGTCAAGTCACTGGCCCCTGGCGACGTTCAGGGCACCAATGAATTATTGAGTTCCATGCTAACAGAATGACAGTGACATTTACCGCATTGACGAGGTTCTCGCTCGGACCTTCAACATGCTGTTTGTCAATGCCGCTCGATCTGGCTTTACCCTCATTGTCATTTCTGTGACAACACCTCCTTTCGTTGCTTTGATTGTGCCGTTGGGCCTCACGTACTACTTGATTCAGCGGTACTACCTCCGTACTTCCCGAGAGCTCAAGAGATTGGATAGCGTCAGCCGTAGCCCCATCTATGCCCACTTCCAGGAATCCCTCGGCGGCATCTCCACTATCCGGGCCTACCGACAGCAGGATCGATTTGAACTTGAGAACGAATGGCGCGTTGACGCCAACCTTCGCGCCTACTTCCCATCCATTAGCGCGAATCGCTGGCTCGCTGTGCGACTCGAGTTCATTGGTGCCATTGTCATTCTCGCAGCTGCCGGCTTCGCTGTTGTCTCAGTGGCTAGTCATAGCAAACTGAGCTCTGGTCTGGTTGGTCTGGCCATGTCATATGCGCTCCAGATTACGACGTCGTTGAACTGGATTGTGCGCCAGACTGTCGAAGTCGAGACCAACATCGTCTCAGTTGAGCGTGTTCTCGAATATGCCGCGCTCCCTAGCGAAGCCCCTGAAATCATCCCCAGCAAGCGCCCCGCCGTCTCGTGGCCTGCCAAGGGCGAGGTTGATTTCGTGAACTACAGCACTCGCTACCGCGAGGGCTTGGATTTGGTGCTCAAGAACATCAACCTCGACATTAAGTCACATGAGAAGATTGGTGTCGTAGGCCGAACCGGTGCTGGCAAGTCATCGCTGACTCTGTCATTGTTTCGCCTCATTGAGCCTGTTACAGGTCATATCGGTATTGACGATGTTGACACGTCCTCAATTGGCCTGCTGGATCTACGACGAAGACTTGCCATTATTCCCCAGGATGCCGCTCTCTTCGAGGGCACCGTTCGGGACAATCTCGATCCGGGACATGTTCACGACGATACCGAGCTTTGGAGTGTTCTTGGTAAGCACTACGCTGCACCGCTGTTCCTTGTTCCCTTCTTCGGGGACATGGCGCATTGCCGTGCAACTCCCGTAATATCGGCGTCATTGCCCTGCTAACGCTTGACTCTTTCTGTAGAACACGCGCGACTCAAGGACCATGTCGCCAACATGGATGGTGGCCTAGAGGGCAAGATTAACGAAGGAGGTACGTGTGTTTCGCTTTCTGTCGGCACTTTTTAGTCGATTGATTCAGCTCCCCTCTCCCTCCCTTACGTGCGGTACCGAAGCTGTCAGCACTTTGGTCCTACCAAAGATGGATGGTGGTTTCACCCATAGCGCCATCCAGAGAGACTCTCTACTGGCTGTAGAAGAGCAAAAAAATGAAGGGATGGCAGCATTGACAGGCACCGACTGCCTGAAAGAAGATTCACTTGCAGAGGCGCCACCCATGGTGCTGAAGTCTTGTGGTCAGCCTGACAGACTTTTCATCCCTCTTCGTCGATGCCAAGACCTATCACAACGGGATTTGGCAACAACCTCATTTCACTTGGCACACCTTCACGCGCTTTGTAAGACTCAAGACACCGCGGCTAACTCGCTCTCTCTTCTATAGGTTCCAATTTGTCGCAGGGCCAGCGTCAGCTCGTCTCCCTTGCGCGTGCCATGCTGACGCCATCAAACATCTTGGTTCTTGACGAGGCCACAGCCGCCGTTGATGTTGAGACGGATGCCATGCTCCAAGCTACGCTGCGCTCGCCCCTCTTCGCTAACCGGACCATTATCACGGTGGCCCACCGCCTCAACACTATTCTCGACAGCGACCGCATTGTTGTTCTGGACAAGGGCGAGGTAGTGGAGTTCGACACCCCCGCTAACCTGCTCAAGCAGCAGGGTTCCTTCTACGGTTTGATGAAGCAGGCCGGTCTTGAGCATGAGTAAAGATAGATGGAGGATGGCCGTGCCCTGGGAAAGGCGGGTATTGTTTGATTGACTCATGTAGGAGAACATCGGGTCCGGCCAGCCCGAAGTATTGATATTGTACTTTTGTGAAAGGGAAAAAAAGCAACCAAATTTGTATAGTGAAGTCATAAAATTTTTACATGTTGAATTGAACCTCGCACGGGTCACCGCCTGGACATTTCGCTCTCTGAGGCTTGACAGTAGATGTCACTCGTGCTTTTGACAGAGCCGTGCGTCGGTCTCGCCCATGTCCGTGTCGGCGCCTCTGGTCCGCTGTCGATCCCTTAGTGCCGGCATGCCCAGGACCTTGCCGGCCGTGAACAGACCAAGCCAGCTGAGCCAGCATCCTGCCTACTCACGCTGTGGATGGCAGAGTTCTGCTCCTGGGGGACTCCTGGACTGCTTACAGTGCAAGATCCCTGTGGCGTGGCTTGGAGGCGGAGCTGCAGGGCGAGCTAGGCAAGCCCCCCCAAGTGCATCATCGACCAGAGATGGAAAGCCTTCAACATCTCGTGCGCCATCGGCTAAACCGGGAAGCCATCGCCAAAGGTGCAGAATTATGGCGACCGCTAACGGGGCGAAAGTACGGGCGAATTTGCTTTTAGGGCTCCTCGGGAAAGATGACTGGAGAAACAAGACGTGCCGTTGAGAAGGTAAAAGAGGCAACTTGCCCTTTGATGTCGTGCTTGCATACGGTCTAAGCGTTTAGCTACATCAATAGGCTGCGGGCTCTAAAGAATCCCTCCAATGTTATGGCGCGGAGTGGGAACCGAGCATCGAGGCGTACAGATGCCTTGTGCAGGCGTTGCTAGCAGTATGCCAGCAGCATTGCCGAGGGCACATCCACATCCAGCATCATGCATCTGTCTTCTGGACACGGGTTCATGTCCGCTCCGCGCCACTCATCTGACCTCGTACCTTCTTAAAAACAGCGGTATATGGCGATGCCACAGCGTCACGACTGAAGGCATTGCGAGCTGGCCGACCCCCCGAGGCCCGACCCCCCGACTACCCCGACGCGAGAGACGAAGCTGAACTAGTGGAGGAGCGGAGGCATGTCATACCGGACCGTTGGAAAATGGCCGTGGCGTAGATGGATGGTGGGCTAATCTTGCGCCATCATCTTGGGTGCCCTATGGTAAGACGCCTTGTGTCACCCACCAAAAAGCGCCCGCTGGTGTCGATCCTTGTTCAGCACCAGACTGAATGGCACGGGCAAGAAAATCCGGAGGATGGGTGCCACAAGCAGTCAGATATGACATAGCATGGATATTCTCGGGTACGTTTGAGCTTGATGCCATGTAACGGCTGTTTTACAACTCGACTTTGAGTACCCCGGTTGACATGCTGGGAGCTACAGCATTATCCCCGGGGATGCAACGCAAACTTTCAAAATGAACTTGGTACTACCCCAGATCACTCAAGTTCCGACGAAACGTCCCTCCCTGACTGAGAATGAAACAACAACGTCGGGTGTAAGTAGGTCGCAGCAGGTCGAGATAACACCCCAGCCCCGAGACCCTTGGTGTGTTTGCTGTTCAAGTCGGGGCTCGTCTGGTGTCGATCATGTCCACGTCCCCGCTTGGGAATGGGTCTCAACCATCGTAGAAATACCATTACTCGTCTGCGGCTTGGTTTTCAAGATGCCGCGGCGGCTTGCTGTTTCTCTACGGTGAGGGGATAAGAGACATCATGTCTCACAGAAAGGTGGTGATCGAATCAGCGACATGCAGAATGTGCCAATGGCCCCAGATCTGGCCCAAGCTAACTGCTGCTGGTCAATGCTGCAGCTGTGGTTCTGGTGGTGGCGCCGTGTGACGGTGACAACGAAGCCGAGCCATGTGATTGGCTACAGCGTGTGTCGGAGGCTGTGGAGGGAATGGTGGGTGCATTCACAGACGTTGAGAGTTTTTTTATGGCTTGCAAGGAACAAGGTGAAGAGCTTTAGGGCCTTGTCATTGGGTATGTGAATCTGGCGTCCAATTTGTGCCAAACGTTGACTAAACATAGATATTCAGAGAAACGTGGAGGGAAAGTGAGAGAAGAAAAGAGGGCGGGGAGGATGGGGGGGAGGGGATGGGAGGGGTGAGGCTGCTGGGCAAGGCACAAATGGGAAGAAGCCGGCTGTTACGGCTTGTGGTGCCAATGATAGTGCTGCTAGGCGCACAAGTCCAAGAATGGCATGTGGAAGCCAGGAATGATGTTTGAGCTGCGACCTGGAAGAAATGGGGGAATAGGTCTCCGTAGGCCAGGATCTACAATGGTTGGGCTCCGAGCCCCCTCATCGAATGTCGGATTGTCTCGCTACCACGTCGTCGGCGTCGATCTGTGATGACCATGCTTTGGATGCACATCCGTGTTGTTCATAAGCGGCGAAATATGCACTTGACCTTCATTTCGGTAAACCGTGCCTTCGCTTGAGAACTTGTCTTCCATTAACTCGGATATGATTTACCAAAAGCAGACGAGCCGAGCAAGGCGTGGCTGAGGGGTTGGCGCCATGCAAAGAAAAAACAAAACGGTCAAGCGTTGGCGGTTATCACTGGCATATTGTCTCAGAGCTTTTTTTTTAAGCCCACGAGGGCGCTCTCTTAGTCGAGGAGGGAGAAGATCGGGTTGGGGAAAGATCGAAAATGGCGAGCTCCCGACCGCTTGGGACGCCGGCAGCGAATGTGTGCTTGTACGGGATGATCGAGATGGCCCTGCATCTGTCGATATGATAGCGAGGGCATGTGGATCGCCCAAGGGACCGAGAGACGATGATGAGACCAGGGTCAGGGAATTAGCATACAAAGCTTGGGCGAGCCTGGCTGGCGAATCCTAATCGGGAAAACAAAGGAGGCTGCAAGTGATAGGTTGGGCGATATTTTGGAGGTCGTGGCTGTGTGGGAGCATGGTCAAGGCCTAGTGCCCTCCAACCCTGGTGTCTTGCCCTGCTTGTTGCAGGGGGTGTTGTGTAAATTGAAGTATTGGCAGAACAACATGTGACACAGGAATAGCTCCGGAGAAGATGCGTGAGGTCACCGTGGGCGCCATAAAAATCGAAACCTAAATGCAAATAGAGAGCAGGCCCAAGTGCGGCCACGGCGGGAGGGTGGAGCGCATCCTTGGAGATCGCGACTCGTGCTAACCTGCCATGAAACGGGCGAGAAATATACTAATTGCACACGGCGACATCCGTGACACTGAACTTACTTCCATCGTGGACAACAGCTAGAGCAGGTCCATGGGTGTTGGGTTCCGTGGTCGGAGAGCTTTGGGAGTGTGTGAAGAACGTGGGGGTTGGACTTGTTCGAGAACTCGATGGTGAGGGCGACGACGACCACACAGTGTTAACATGGAGGCGATCTTTCGTTTAGGGACGGACACTTGAGCCAAAGCCACGCGAAGAGGGCAAGGTGAGATAGATTTCCACTCAATTTTTCTTTTTTGCTTTTTGAGGGGCGAGGCGACATCAAAAACGCATGATGCGGGGTTCGTGACCGTCTCGTCTCAAGGACATGGAGGGCAGATGCGTTCCGTCACTGTCCCACACCCTGCTTTTGGCCAACGAGAGAAGATAGTCACTTTAGTGTAGTTTTCTCGGGGAATCTATAATTGCTTCTGAGCGTCTGAGGGTGGCCTCATCCTGCTGGATCAAAAACCATGGTAGTGACATGCGTAGAGCGCTGGTGTGCTGAAAAGACTAGGCGCTGACATCTATTTGAATTGTTTCAACGTCTTCACGCAACCCCGTTATTTAAGGAACCGCCTCATCAAGCCAGGAAAGGCAACTCTCCAAGGTTGGGGTGGTACTTGGCGGACCAGCGGGCGGTAGCGGCGATAAAAATACACAAGACCGCGACCTGCGAGTGCGCCGCTGGTGGTATTTCTTTTTCCTCCCCTCTCCCCCATTGAAGCTCTGTGCAATGCAGCGCTACCTGAGACGGATGGGTGGCCGGGCTGTGCTTTCTGACCTGTTCATTGGTGTCCAAGCAGATAGTCAGACCAGTGGACTCGGGACTGGCCTACAAGAAGAGCATAATGCTGCACAAGGGGGGAAAATCTCTATGTCTGCCGTGACAGGTGCCTTTCTGATTTGGGGGATGGAGTCGGTGGCGCGCATGGTCAAGGGCGGGCAAGGTGCTGTCGGAAGTG
Organism: Calonectria pauciramosa; assembly: GCA_017140785.1. Taxonomy (NCBI): domain Eukaryota; kingdom Fungi; phylum Ascomycota; class Sordariomycetes; order Hypocreales; family Nectriaceae; genus Calonectria; species Calonectria pauciramosa. The sequence continues at coordinate 625,739 of JAACIZ010000010.1, read as the reverse complement.
GAGATCGGTGGTTGGTAATTACGATTCTGGTCGGGTCTCGGACAGTGCTTTGATGTTTGAGTCGATCATCTTCCTGTGGATCACAAGCCGCCAGCTCTCGCCAGCTCAGGACAGTATTGGATACTGTATCGGCAACAACCACCGTGGGTGAAAATGTCGTTCATGGATCGAATTTGGTGGCTGCTGCAATGTCCGACACTTGGTCCAGCACGCGAGGGACCATTCAGCCACGACGGTGGACGTGTGCATGGCGTGCGTGCCTGTCGGAGTCTAGCGTGTGATGATGTGCGTGTGAATGTGTGTGCGCTTCCCGCTCCCTGTTGATGGTGGAGGGTTTATGGGGCTAGCACGAGGTAAATTGACGGCGAAAGAGTGTGTGTACCAGGGGTCCATGATTGATTCTTGATGAGAGCAGACACCCTCTTTCAGCTTGAGCGCATGAAGTTTTCTTGCCCATGGCCTGGATTGAGGGGGGAATGTTCACCTCCGACGCTGCTACTCTGCCCGCCCAATGTTTGCCGTGTGCCGGTGGGCAGTCATTCATCACTGATGACTAGGGATTGACTGGCCCTGATGGGTTTGCTTGGGATACCTGGTCCTGACCCTGGGCCTTGCTGCGCACGCGTCGCCAAGGACTCCGCCCTCTAGAGCAGTGAGGCACACCTCGAGCTGGAATCCTTTTGGGGCTAGCACGGCCGTAGATGGAAGTCGATGGACGGGGGATCTGAGAGCTGGGAGCTTGGAGCTGCGAACAAAGTTGTCTGAGTCCAGAGCTAGAGCCGAGCCGGACACCGGGCTTCCCGCCATCGGATGGACGACAGCGGCACCGTCCTAGTCGGCTAGGCGTCAGCTTGGGGGCGAGCGACATTCAGAGTGGCCCGGCCAAGGGATCCCAGAGGACACTGCATTGCTTGTTTCCGGTGCAAACTTTCTTTCCCATGTACCCAGATAGCCCGAAGCGGTAGTGGACGTCCTTGAAAAGTGCAGTGTAGGTAGTCCCTCCCATCGCGCCAGGGCTCAGCGCCGTGTGACTGGTCACAGGACGGACTCGAGCATCTGCATCTGCCGGTACGGTACCTACGTTGTCGGGCAGGGTTGGACGGGGATGAAAGGCGAGCATGGGGGCATGCCGCAGGGCATGCCGCAGGGCATGGCAGCATTGGTGGCAGGGTCCGGAAAGCAAGACATGGTCAGAGCTGTGCCTTAGGCCTTGGGTCTTGGGCCTTGCCTCGTCGTAGTGGTCGACCTTAGGTAAGGAGGGGCAGGAAGGGGCAAAAAGGCAGCCCGTGCTCGCCCCAACACGGCCCTCTTGGCCAGGCGTGCGTGGTCCGGACGTGGTCGGCTAGGTTGAAGGAGGGAATGCTATTGGCACCTTTCCGGCCAACTGGGCCTCTAAACTCCGGGGGGAGCATGGACGTTGGCAGGCACTTGGGCCCGCCCTGGGTCAAGCTGGGGCCCAGCTGGGCCAGCCCACACGGCCCGCAGCACTGGCGGCCTGAGCCTAGCCACCAGCGTAGCGCTCTCCATCCCCGTCTCCGTTGCGGCCGCCACTCATTTCTAGCAATGATCTGAGATCTCGCTTGGTGGGTTGGTCAACTATCGTCTGCATATGTGAGATGCTAACTTGAGCCGTCCTGGATAGCCGGCGCTGCACCTCGACTCACTCTCAGCTCCAGCTGGGTCCTTCAGGCGCCTCAGCATCGCAATGCCCCATCGCCCCAGCACTCCAGTGACGCTCCCCATTGCTTCATGGCCTCATGGCTCCATGCGCGCGCTCCATGGGCGCCTTGGCTTCTCCTAATGTACCCTCAACGCCGATGCCCTAGGCCCAGCGGCTCAGCCCGTCAGCACCAGAGCTTTCACACACGCTGTCATGGCCACGCCAGCAGTCGTCATTACTTGGACACTCAGTGCTAGATAGCGCCTTACGCGCATGGGAGAGCATCGGTACATCTCTCCGAGGCGGCGGGAACAGATCGGGAGACAACAATGGTGCAGGCTTGGATGAGATTGGCTGAAGTTTGGTCCCCTGTCGACAAAGCGACAACAAACTGACCACCACTCCCGTGGCCGAGAATGTACGATACGAGGTACTGTACCTGCCTTGTACCCATTTTCCAACTGTCCACTGATGCCACCAAGAAAAGCTCCTCCCCATGTGCTCCTTGGGCGCCATTTCTCATCATGCGACTCTGATTCTGCAGGCGGGCCGGCACCATTTCCATTCGCAACTTCTGCACCAAATCGGCTCCCATACGATTTGATGACTGTCCGGAACCTGGTCGAATGCCAAGCTTTGGAGCATGCCCACCAAGACAGATTTCGATGGACAGAGTACAGGGACTTGGACCCATCAATCCATTTGCCATGCCTGAGACCTCACGGGGCTGTCTGTCTCGTTCCAGACTCGTGGCCAGTGGACGTCTCAAAAGTCCCGTCTCTTCCACTGTCGCAGAGCAAAAAGCAAGCTCCGCCGAATGATGCAATCCCACTGTCTAGAGATGCAGCCAACGCTCTTGATACCTTGCTGGTTGGCTGGTTGGTGACAAGCCTGCTTCAATAGCAAGCCAAACATTGCACCCTGTCTCACCATTTCGCCCCCATCCTCGCCTCCCGCGGCCCGCCCTCTCAATCATGCGTGGGCGAGGACGAGCAAGTTTCGTTTCTTTACTTTTTTCTTTTCTTTTTCTTTTCGTTTCTTCTTTCGCGACTATTGGGCTTGTCTCCATCCGCCGTCGGCCCACCCTCAGCCATCCATCACCCCTGCCTGCGAGGCCCTGGTCGCGTACATACATCCTCTGGCGATTTAGACAGGGTTGCTGCTTTCTGCTGTGCCTTCCGGACACATGTCCCAACGTGCGTAACGGTGTCTCTCTCGCGGTATCTTTTTTTGAGTGATTTGAGGATTTGCCTCTCTGCTTCCCGGGCATCCAGACATTGATGGCCATTCCCTTCGTGGACCCATACCATGTGCGTGGCCCCGTCATTCTCAGAACCACTTTCGATCCATGCATGGGCTATGGAGACATTGGGCGTGTAACTGCGAGGCTAACTGTGGACCTACCGTAGTCACTCCCCATCCACATCCACGACACCCTCCTCTGAAGAGCGGATTGCGAAGCCCTGTCAGCCGGTTGAGACAAGCTCGGCCTGTACTGCTCTAGTGTCCTGTACACTGTGTGGCTAGCGAGCGGCCTTCAGGCCTCTCTCTTTCCCCCCCGACCTTGCCCTTGTCCGCTCTGAGCGACTTCTTCACGCAGTCATCCGCCCAAGAGGTAGTTGAATGTCCCTTCTTGTCGAACTGCTGCCGTTGCAACAATTGGGGTGTCTTGCACTTTGGCTCCAGCTGCTAGGCATTGGCCATCGTCACTCCCTCCTCCACTTTGCTCCTCGTACATAGTACGGCGCCAACTAGGATTGGCCTGCAACCGGAGACCCTGGCCTGTTATCATTGTCAGTACACAGCTGCTGGTCCCTGACCCCACTGTCCTACGCTGCGATTTTCATGGTGCTCCGCTATTATATGTGCTTCTTTGAATGGTGGTCCCCTGCTCGTCCTCTTAACCTAACTCATCAATCAATCGCCTCCCTTCCCAATTCCTCCTCCCACGGACTGAGAAGCGCCCATCCTAGTGCAGTGTGCGGCATTGGGAGCTCGCCAGCGAGACGGAGAGAAGAGAGAAAACATCTTGGAAGCGGGGCCTTGCTCGAACTCACCCTGATTCTCCTTACCCCCCAAGCTCGCAACTGGGCCGGTCTCGCAACCTTACCATTGGAGTCCGTTCTTATTCTTAATATCGGACACGGTTGCTCACCCTCGCCTCCATATCTTTGACCGATTGTCATCTCTGACTCTGCCACCTTCTGAATCTTGACAAACTGCAGGCTCATACCTTTGGGGTTACCTGTTGATTTGGACGGACATACTCACTTGGCCCGCGCTTCTCAAGCCAGTCCTTCCTATTTTGACGTTCTCTACATCGAGGTTCTTTCGCCTTGTCCCCTCGTGCGACCGTCAAGACTTGTACATCCCCTCGCTGGCCTTCCGGATCAGGTGTCTTGACCTAACTGATGCTGCGTTGATCTCATATACCCCGAGACATCCGACGCATCTTGGCCCAGGACTGCAGAGACCAGCAGGTGTATTGCTTTGCTCGCCGATGTCTTACAGTTCAGCGGAAACCCTTGCGATCGTCTTGCATAACAACCGCCTCAGCAGCTAGAAGAAACTTGTCTTCGTTCGAGATCGTGCCGAGAGCAACTTTTCAACCCTGGCTCAGCAAACGCCTGAGGACATTTCGTTACCGACGCTGTCCTCGCCATCTTCATCATAGCGGCGGCCAGCCCGACACCATCTTCCTTTCCTTGGCGATCTTGTTGGGCACCCACCTACGTGAGACCGACCTGGACGTCCCCCAGGCACGCCTCGGTTGAGGAGAAACGCGTTGACTTCAGAGGACGAGGGTACTGGAAACTGAGTGGAACTCCGCACCCATATCTCTCGGCAAACCCATACTTCTCCACAGTGGGTGGATGCAACTTGATTCGATATTTTTTCTGTCATCACCCGGTTTCCCTCTACACCGACCTGGCGACTTTGCAAAGCCTACGAGAATTCCCATCTCAAAGTTTGAACGACAGCACCTGCCTGGCACTCTACGGCATGCACTTGTCTTGACGACCTGCCCACCACGTATATCGCTACCAGGCGACACCTCCCTCCCTCGTTTTCCACCAAACCTGATCAAGATTTTCTTTCTTAGCCACGATCTGATCTGCATGAATCGTGAGCCACCCCTGTTACGTTGGCAAAAGACCCCCAACCCGAACAGGAGCCTAACAAAGAAATAGATTTTGTGCATGACAAGATTCGTTTGTACTTCCAGGTGCAGCTTTATTGATTCATTTAACTCTTGTCATCACACCCTAGTGTGGCTCTCGGCCTGATCTGAACTTTTCACCAACGCTGCAACGTGTTGTCACTGGATTCGGACACTACGACGCCCACTTTAGTTGTGAACGAAAAGCTGCTATCATGGTTAGAGGATTAGAGTGGACGAGGGACTCTTTCCCTCGGCACCATCAGTACCCCTCGGAGCGCTTTGGGCCCGATGGATTGGACGACTGTCGTTTTACAGATACGCAAGACATGCACCGCCGGCAACCCCCCATGGTACGTCGTTTTGTCATGTGTCTGAGATTGTACTAACAGAACGGTGCTATTGTAGCAAATCGATGAAGCCTTGCGACAGCACTGCAGCATTTCTGCGAAGCGGTATTTTGTTGCCGTCATTATGGACGATGGCAGCCCAATGACTTTCTCGGGGCCGGGTACAGCGAGACTCGACACCGATGTTGTCCGGCAGTTCTTCGACCTGGAAAGGTACCAGAAGATCATGGACCGCTTGGATTCTGGTCAGTCGAGGCACTTGTTTGTGTGAACCAGACAGCTGACTGGTGTTGTAGGGGCGAGCCCAGTTTTTGAAGAATCGTTCAACTTTGATGGAGGATTTCACAAGCAGACCATGGACTTCCCGAGAAACCGCACGCTCGAGCGCCGCCGCATGTCCAACTACGACGAATGGGATGTTCCCAGCCGCCAAGGGCGAAAGAGGCCACGAGCTCGACACCCAATCAACGATGATGATGATGTTCCTATGACCGTCTCAGCCACGCGTAGGGGTATCAAGATTGGTAACTCTCACGATGTCTGGAACTTTTACGAGCAGAGATTCAAGAACTGCCAGCAAACGGCATGCAAGCTCATTGCCAAGGCCTGGGTCAAGGCCGTCGAGCCAAAGAAACAATCAACTCACCCCTACACCGGAAGTGACGAGAAAGCACCGGATTGGTGGCCCAAGCCTTGGGGACCGACAAAAGAGGACAAAGTCCGCCACAAAGAACCGGACCATCTGTATAAGCGAGGTGGGATTTTGATAAGAAGCACTGTTTTGAAGTGACTCAACTAACAGAATCCAGAGCGTGTTCACCTCCTGAATCACATCCTGAGGATGATCGTCGAACCCAACGCCAAGCAACATCCCGACATCCAAAAACTCAATCTCAACGTCAAGAAGCTTGAGGAGATCACCACTGAAGCACTATCTGGATTTTTTGCTGATAAAGAAAACCCTGCCAACGCAAAGAAGCGCCCATACTTGACTGAAATCTTCAAGGTGGCTAAACAAGAAGAGAGATTTAAGAAAGAAGAAATCGGTAAGTTTGGATGATTTGGCACAGCAGTAAACATTTTACTGACAACTCCTACTTAGATGGAAACACCGAAGTCTACGTTATGGCCGAAGACAAAATTCCGGACACATACACATCGGAAAACGATGACGGCTCCATCACAAAGGACGAGGACGACCAAGACGTTTCGGCATCGAAGCTATCAACGATACCGGGACTGATGGCTACACCAGCCCAAGAGCATCCTTCTGGTGCAAACCTCCATAACACACCATTCCTAGGCGATCTGCCGGTGAGAGGAACCCAATACCCGCCGTCTATGATGCCCGACATTGCACCCGAGCAACATGGCTTTGTTGAGGGAAGCAGCATGTCTGTCAGCGGCCAGTCATCGGTGCACACGCCTGGTGGGAATCTCACACTTGATATTGGAGTTGCTGCGCCCCAAGACTCCAGCCGACGACCATCGCTCTTCACCCCCCAGTCAGATTATTCAGGGCAGAGTGGAACAAACATCTACCAACAGCCGTGGCAACAACCTGGTTCCACAGCACCCAACACATCCTCGATGTATACTTTTACTCAGCAACAGACCAACCCGTCGGCAACGACGTTTGTCAATCCCGGTGTGCCCATGAGCCAGAATCCTTCGTATATTGGAAATTCGTTCGAAGGCCTCTCCCGCGGATACGACCCTAGCCCAACCACCATGTTTAGGGCGGGAAGCGTTCCACAGCAACCGCCAGTACATTCCTCCCCTGGGTATAACTATATGCCCCATGATAATCGAGGGCTTGCGGGAGTCAAGGTCGACCCTTCTCGAACCTCGATGCATTAATGAGAAGTCATTGGACACGTTAGAATCAACAACTTCTCATAGGCTTTGGCTCTCTCATTTGCCTCACTCATAATGTCGATATAGATTATGCATGATGATGATCGGCCTGGTTCACACAGTACAGGTCTTTGATTTCCTTCCAGACAGAAACCGTGACGATAACGTTTTCACTTTCGTCGATATGCTCTTCGGCGCTGTCAGCCACGACGCCAGAGCCCTGCATGAGTTCCCAACCGGTGGATTGCGTTTCCGTTTTATTCGATTTCTCAACGAGTGAATTTTCAGTGCGACTGGCGGATCACTTTGAATTTCGCTGGGTGGATGTTTCATATTTGTACGGGCGGCATTGATGTTCGAGCCTGGGCGCGGCTTATGATCAAAACCTCGAATGTCACGGTTATCTGATGATCCAACAAATTATGAACTGGCATGGAGTTTCCCGACAAACCTTTGTCGGTTTCATTTTTATTTCAATTAGTGGGGAACTTGCCCCTGGGTGGTAATTTTGTTTCTGCTGTTTTGGCAGCAGTGGGCGGCTAACTGTCTTTGCGTCCTTCATTTTGGACGAGCGACATGATACCAGACCGCATACATGGCAATGACTAATGGCGGTCATGTTTTCGCGAAACGCGCATTCCAGAGGAGTTTATGCGACCAACTGGGCAGAGTATCCTTCTTGACTTGGCACTGCAGTCACTTCGTGTGGCAGCTGTCGGTTTAAAGTCATCTCTTCACCCTTTGGGCCGGCGGCAATATTGTTGTTGATTTATTTTGGATGGTATTTGCATTTTGTTGATTTTTGTTGAATTGTTCTGTTTTTACGGGGATGTCGAGCAGGGCTCGGGAGAGCGGCATCTTTGCGTCTCACGACGTTCGTTTCTGCCATGCATGAAATCGAGCTCTGCACTTCCCCCACGATTTTTGTCATTCTCTAATTGGGAATTTGGATCTACTTTTCCTTGTTACATGATGTCGAATGGTTCAGGGGTGGTGCAAAAGGCGGCCGTGATGAGTTAGGAGTTGATTCGGAACACGAGGGGAAAAGGGGCATGAAATAACGAGGAAGGAGTTGGAACATGACCGGGAAGTTTGTCCCGTGGGGGTTGAGGTTCAGTTGAAGGTCGCAGGCAAATGGAAGAAGAGCCTGTAACGTTTTGGTGAAAAAAGGCCAACGAGAAAGAAGAAAAAAAGAAGTAACACTATTTGAAACAGACAAACATAGGACAGACAGACAGACAGACAAGGTTGCTAGAACCCAATTGTGAGCAATTGCAAGTGAGATATCATGGCGGAACCGAAAGTGGCGCCCGTGAACCGTGAGAAGACGAACCATAATGTACACAGGCCCTAGTCTTAGTAAGACTATGTGAGCGTGTTTCTACTACAAGTATGCCAGCGCCGCGAGTGACATTGAGAGTGCGCGCTCAGTTTCCCGCGGACACTCTTCAAGGCTGGGGTCCCACCTTGAAATGAGAAAAAAGAATGTGCTTGATGATTGGTAGGATCAAGGGTTTACAAGGTCACAGGCAATTAATCAATGAACAGATAGATATCCTGCTGAAAGCTCGTTTGAATCCTAGCCTATCATTATGCACCCATGACCAATCCTATCTGTCATCTTGGGTACAGATCCATCCACCAACGCCGAGCTACTAAACCTACTCAAGCTGGAAAAGATAAAATAAAAACCGGAATCCACTGCATCATATCCCAACTGTGAAAGACAAACCAACCCAACACTAGAGACCGGGTCGCCTCTGAAAGCCTTTGGATGATTCGTCTTTCTTACAAGGTATGGATGGAACACGAAGCTCCACGATATGGGAGAAGGGGTAAAGGATGAGATTACAGACAACGCCGTAGCTGAAACACGCGAGACAATTCCGCAACTCTACACGGGAGTTGACGGCCAAATGAACAGGGGTATAACTCAAAATGACTGGGGTGCCGCTTCTGGAGGGAATGAAGCCAACTCGGGCACCAGTTCCTAACTTGAGGCGGGAGCGGCATTCTCCTCCTTAGGCTGAGGTGGTTCGAGACCAGCGTTTTGTGCCACTCGCTTCCAAGTTTCCAGTTCTCGGTAAAGCCTTTCGCACTCCTGTTTCAGCTTATCGTTGGAAGCGCTCAACTCGGTGATAGCCTGCTCCGTAAGCAGCTTCTCGAGAGTCCATTTTTCGATGTTTTGTTGTTCATTTTCTTTGAGTTGAGAAATGAAGCTCACGGCGCGCTGCAAAATAGATCCCTTGTTCTTTTCGCAGCCAGGAACAATCTTGGCAAGCTCATTAATACCCTCGTTGATGGTCTCACGACGGCGACGTTCAACTGAGACATTGTTAGCCACGATGAGATCTCGGGGGACTAGTGTTGGAACCAAGATACCGACGTACCTTCTTTGTGATTATCTTTTCTCATCTTGTGCCACTCCTCAGAACCGACGGTAGGCTTGGGGTTGGCAGCTGCAGAGGCATAACGGGGGGGCACATGCTGCTGAACACCATTGGGAGGTGTAGGTTGATGCTGTTGGGGGGCGACTGGAGGGGGGTCAAGGATAGACTCCGGAGGAGGGGGTACATCGGGGTTGAATGTGGTGTCATGAGTGTGATCGGGCTCTGGGTTAGCCTGGGCCGCGAATTGCTCCTCTGTCGACGATGGGACGTGAAGCGTGGGATACATGCCGAGGGCGGCCTGAGCAGTGCTGGTAGCGCTGGCAGGATCCGGGCCATCGGGGTGCTCAGCCTGGGCGGCTTGCTGAAGAGCATTGAAATCGGCGACGCTGACACCGCTGGCGGTTTGGCCGTCCATAGCGCTATCCATGAAAGAGGTGTCGGTCATGTGTGCGGCTGGCGCAGGGCGCTTGTTCCGGGACAGGCCGGGGCTGTGGGATTCTCGCTTGCGCTTCTGACCTGGAGAACCGGTCAAGCTCGAGAGATCGGGCTGCTCGGTCATAATTGCCTCAGCCATAGTTCAAACGTCAAGAGGCGATGGTGGCTAAAAGCCAAAATAACAGATTTCGAAGAGGGACGTTTGGATCAGATGGCCGTAAAGGCTTGTGTTGGAGAATTCACAACCGAACACAGGGCGTAACGACGTCGAGGCCACGGATGAGAGACGTAGACGGTCGGTGCCAAATCTGAGAGGAAGGGAAGGGTGTTAGAACTGGGCTTCTGAGAACAGAGTGCTTGGTTGGATGTTTCTGTGCTGGCAAGCCTGGGCGACGGGTAAAACAGCAGGTATCGTGCTTGTGTATACAGCGCCATCGAAAGAACTGGCGGGCGCCTTAAACCGTCCGCCCGGACCGGCAGAACGAATGGCGACCCATGCGGTGACAGCTAGGCCCAGCAAGCACTTGCTTCAATGCAGCCTTAAACAGAATCCAATTGTGAGGGATGGTGCGTGTAGGCAAGTCAGGAAAAGCGGGGTGTGGTGTAAGCAGAAGCTATTGCATTTCATTTGGAAGCCCAAATTGTCACAGTGAACATCACGGCGAAGGGACGGCAGATTCTGCCGAGCAAGAGCTTGTGGAGTTTTGAGTGTGTGTGAATCAGTCACTTGAGCTGGGATGAGAAGAACGCATCGGGCCGTGAGTGAGGCTGCTCAGCTCGGAGGCGATGCATCGCGAGTGGTGGGTTGAGATGGCGAGGCAACTAGAGCGGCTACGCAAGGCAGCATTGGCCGAAAGGGGTTCGCAAAGGACAGAGTTTTTGTCATCGTAGTCACTTGACAGAAGACAACAAAGGACTGCGCGACATAATGATCGCGGGCATTGGTGAGGAAAACGACGACAACGAAGACGACGATGATGTGCATATTGAACCGACATACCTCCCAGATCATGTGCTTGACGGGCCGGGTCCGGGGCCTCCAGATCACGAGTTTATCGTCTCACGTGTTTGGCGTGATCAACCTCGTGATATCGCGCGAGTGCAGGTGGGAATAAGTGACGGAGCTTGGGGTCGCGTCACCAAACCGGGCAAAAAAAAGGCAGTAAAAAAAGAAATAAAATTGCACGCGTCAGAGGACGAGGCGCGACGGATGAGGAGGGTCTTTATGTTATCAGGGGTGGTGGTTGCGTGAGAGAACCTTTGGCTCTTTCCCTGGGGAGAGACGACAGAGGACGAGCTGGTTCGCGGGAGCGCTGGGGGAGCGAGTCGGGTCACGCGGTGGAGTCACGTGTTTTTGTCAAAACCGGGCCTGAGGCTATGAGGCCGCAATCAGCTGCGGGCCAATCAGGAGCGGGCCCATACCACCTGCTTGGCCGGGGAGGCGCAAAAGAGGCGGGAGGTCACATGGAGGGCGGGAGGATGGAGGAGGGGAGGGTCTAGGACCAAGGAAGGCTGCAGCATTTACGGAGTAGGAGGGCATGTTGCGGCGGCTAACCGCGCGATGTGATTATACGGCTACATACAGAGTACCATTTGTGTACGTGGCCCTGCTGGTCTTGGTCTATTGCCGCTTGAGGAGAGATGCGTGCGTATATGTGTTCGGTCCAACCCATCTGCTCTGCGACTTACAGACATCGACAATTTATCTAACCGACTTCTTCAAGGCGCATGGAGAGAGCTGCAAGCCCAAGAGAGGCGCAAACACTCTTCTTCTTGCTCCATCCAGGCAGGCACTTATCCATGTCCGGCAGGCTACGCCAAGACGACCAACCGCAAAACGTCCGGGAGGGCGGCGTCACGGGTACCACCATGTACATGGAGGTACTACGTCCCCAGACTCTTGCATGCTACCTAGTAACACGATGTCAGCCTGTCTGGCTCAGCTCGCCCTCAGTAACCCCGGCCGATAGATAGCACTTGCACATGTCTTTCAGCGTGATACCACCACACCAAGCCCATTAGCTAATTCTCTAGCACACTCACCCGAGCTTTGCAATCACCTGATCCTGCCTACGATATCACTTGACGCCCGCGATGTGAAACAGGCTGCGCCCCTCATCCAAGTTCTAACCCCGGCGCAAGGCTGTCTGGTCCTGAGGAGGGGCTCAGGTAGCTTCACAGGAATGTGAACCAGACAGCCATACAATAGATCGCACTAAGACCAGTCAGGAAGAAAAGCTCCTCAGCCCGACGGTGCACCACACATAGCACGCTCCATCACACTCACTCTTCACACTCACACTCACTTTTCACCTCCAGATTTTGAGGGGGGGGGGGGGACGTAGACCGGTCCAGCCCCCAAACTACACCACCCGAGGCTGTATCAGCAGTGCAACCAACAAACCTCTCAAGGCAGGGTAAATGAAGTGGACAGATGGGCATTTTAATTTCGCAATGTGAATAAGACCCTGGTTCCAACCGTCTGTTTGACTGACGCGACACATGCCTCCAAACCAACACTTTGAAAGTGTGGGGGCCGTCAGCAATCCAAGTGTACATGCCGACATAGACCCCAGTCATTACCTCAGATAAGGACAACCACCAATACGCAAGATACAAAAGTGAGCGCTTAGGCTGATCCTTTCGCAAAAGCGCATTCTACTTATTGCGCGCGCTCGATACTAGTAGATCTATCTCCGGAAACAAGTTAGAAGTGACGTTGGTTTAAGGCAAGCCCATGCCCGTGACATGTATCGTGACTCAATTTAATCCGGCCGAGCGTTGCGGGCGGTACGTACCGCCCTCGTTATCCGATAGGTAGCTGACGATAACGTCAAGTGATCCGTAGCGTTGACGTCGCCCAATTCCCAACCTCAACCCACCACCGCCACTGCCACTGCCACCACCACACACACGCTCTCTCCCGGCGTCCCACCCACCAACCCGCCCTCTGCAGCCTGCTGCCGACGAGGCTCCGTCAAAATGGCGGACCACGAGTACTCCACCATTAAGCAAAACGACCATTTGTTGCTTGTACGCCTAATCCCCAACGGAATACCCCCCATGTCATGATGCCCATGATGTGCCCTGTCCAGCCTCTGACTTGACTCTCTGCTGCTAGGATCAACCTCTCCTCCGACTACCCTCTGAACTTCTTCGCAAAAACTTTCGCTCTGCCCACTTCACCATCGAAAAGGACACGACCGCCCTCAAGACGCTGCTCAAAGACTCGGCCACCGCCGCCGTTTCTGGACGTGCCTCTCAGCAGGATGTCCTCCGAAACCTCGATGCCATGATTGCCCGCATGCGCGGCGTCAAGCGCAAGCTTGGAGCCTGCGCCGAGGAGGAGTCCCGTCTTCACACCCAGACCGCCGCCCGCATCGCCCATCTCGACGAGCTGTACGCCATGTCTACGGTTGAGGACGTTAAATACGAGGCCTGGAGCCGGAAGAGATTGGATCGCCTCCTGGCCGATTATCTGCTGCGTCACGGGTACAACGAAAGTGCAAAGGAGTTGTCGCAACAGCGGGGAATGGAAAATTTGGTCGACGTGGACACATTTGTTGCCATGAGTCGAATCCGCGACGCCCTCCGCAAGGGTAGTGTGACTGAGGCTTTGGCCTGGTGTACGGACAACAAGAAAGAATTGCGAAAGATGGAGGTATGATTTGGACATTTGCCCCTCTATTTTCACTTGCTAATCCCCCACCTCTAGAGCAAACTCGAGTTTATGCTCCGCTTCCAGCAATACATCGAGCTGGTTCGCACCCAATCCTCAACTAAACTCACAGAGGCCATCGCCCATGCCAAGAAGCACCTCATCCCGTACCGTGCCACTTTCCCCCGCGAAGTTCAGCAAGCTTGCGGTCTCCTTGCTTTCCCTCCAAGCTCACCCGCCTCGGCCGCCTATGCCGATTTGTACAAAGCTTCCCGTTGGTCCGATCTAGCCAACCTCTTCACCACCACCCACAACAGCCTTCTCGCCCTACCTGCTGTGCCGCTTCTCCACGTTGCACTTTCATCGGGCCTTTCTGCCCTCAAAACTCCTGCCTGCCACGCTCATGCCTCCGTCGAACATTCATCTGGTGCATTTGAGTCCCCCATTACCGCCCCTTCGACTCTCAACCACGGTGTCTGTCCCATCTGCTCAACCGAATTAAACGAGCTCGCTCGTAACGTCCCCTATGCCCATCACACAAAGAGTCATGTTGAGCACGACTTGCGGCTGCTTCCCAACGGCTGCGTCTACGGCAAGGATAGGCTAGAGGCGCAGGCTAAAAAGAGCGGGCTGCCCCCGGATCAAGTCAAGGATTTACGAACCGGCGAGGTCTTTCCATCCGACTCTCTCAAAAAGGTCTATATCACCTAAGATGACTATTTGGATCCACCATTTTGTAATATTGAGGGGAGGCATGTTATGGATATAGGCTGGTTGGACTGAATGGCCGAGTCTCGCCTCCGCTACCTCCATTATTCTTGGGACAAGGCGTTTTATGAGCACACGGTTGACGGCGTCAAGAGGAATGACACCTCAGGATATCTTCATGTCACAATAGGCTTGTTAGTTAGTGTCGTGCATCTGATTTATGAATACTTTTTTTTTTCTTCTTATACAAACACGCGACACCATTGCGCCAGATTTCACCAAATGTCATCCAACAGTCACACATACATGGCTAGGCACCGCAGGCTGTATCTGCACACCACCCATGAGAAAGAAGAAAAAATGACCTTGCAAAAGTCCCAATGTGCTATAAACGATACAATACACAGTGGTACCAACACCACCCCATTGGTTCCCTTCTCCAGCCCTTTGCGTTGACCGTGCCTTTCCTTCCCAATGCGTGAAACAAGAAGACGATAAAGAACCATGATGAGCGCAAACACGTTAAAAAATAGGAAGCAGATGGACACAAAACTTGCTTCCGGGGGTTGCTAGAGAGCTCCCCTTCCCTTTGATTTCATAAAATGGGGCATTTCCATTTCCGCATCATGACAAGAGACGAAGAAGCCGCCAGGATCGAATGCTCCGCTTCCCATCTATTGAGCTAGGTCGAAGAGTCGTGTATTTCATATATCGAGGTCGGTTGGAGGATATGTTGGTTTGGGGGGGAGATAGGTAGTATAGACAGGACCGAATAGAGTGGGAAAAGTTCAGAGCATTCGTGAAACGTTCGTTTCGCATCCAAGTGATTAGGGGAAGGGTCTCTAGCGCCCGGGGCATAATTCGATATTATATTACCGGTTTCCGCCAAATGCAAAGCTGCCAAATACGCCGCCGCCTCCTCCAGGCGTCATAGGTCCCGTGTTGGTGATGCCGTTAGTGCCTTGGCTCTGGGCTGCGGGTGTGGTGGCGAGACCGGCATTGGTAGTGTTGGGTGTGCTGGGGGTGCCGCCGTTCTGGCCGTTGGAGCCATCGCCCTGGTTCATCATGGACATGACATTGACGTCAGGGATACCAAGACCCCAGACCTTGCCCACATGTTCGTCAGGGATATCACCATTGAAGATCTTGTCCCGCATTTGGAAAAAGACCTTGCCAGTGAGCAGAGAATCGGAACCAGCCTGGTGGGCAGAGCCAACTCGCTTAATCTTCAGCGTCTCTGCAATATTCTCCAGTCCCGACTTGTGCTCAAACTTTTGTAGAATCTCAGCGCTATTGGGATCGCTAGGGGTAAGGAGGCCGGAGTTGTGGAGCTTGATGGCGAATTTCATCAGGTGCTTGACGTCGTAGGTAGTAGGGAAGTAAAGCTTCATCTTGTGGTCAAAGTCAACCTCGTCGTTAGGGAGGGGCATGCAGATGAGAAGCTTGGTTAGGTAGCCAAAGTCGTAGCCTCCGTGGAATGAAATCCATCGGACGTTGTCGAAACACACCAGGCCGGAGGGGATGAGGAGGGAGGCAAATTCATGAGGGTCAATGCCGTCGCGCTCGAGGAGGTTGAAATCGATACCGGCCTGCTGGAGAGACTCGATCGACTTTTCGCTGTACATGTCGTCCTTGAGCGCAAACTTGAAGTTGAACTGCCAGGAGCAGGGAAATGGGCCCTGGTTGGCCGTTCTCCGCGCAGCCATGCCTAGGTCGGGGTCGTTTGCAGCCGGTCGTGCTGGGGGCGTCTCGCCGTCCTCGTTGAAGAGTGTAAGGCCGATCTGGATCACCTTGAGCATGTCGACGTTCGTTCGGAGACATTGGTAGTGATAGTCGCTCTTTCCTCGGAAGCCACCCATTGGTCTAGAGACCACACCAGGGAATTCGGTATCCTTTTTGTGACGATATTATTAGCGGAACTTTGGGCGTTGGTTCGGTACCCTTGTCTCCCTTACCATGGCAATATACGGGTACTTGTCAACCAGATCTCGCAGGACGGCCATTTCCTCGTGCAGGTTGTGTTTCCAGACTTCTCGTATTCTTCCCTTGTTGGGGTGCGGCCTCATCGTGGGGTGATCCATCAGCACATTGTGCTGTACTTGGCCGCCATGCTGAGGCTGTTGTAGGCCGGCACCAGGGCCATGCGCAAACCCCATGCGGGCGCTTTGACTTCCGAAGCCAGAGTCGGCGAAACCTCCTGCGCCGCCATTGAGGCCGGCGGCGCTAAAGGCGTTGCTGTTGGCGGTAGAGAAGGGGCTGATTTGCGCATTCGTATTCATGTACTGGTTGCCGCCCAGGTGGCCGCCCTGAGGTTGTCCGTGGGAGGGGAAGCCTCCAGGCTGATGGTAGGGCGCGGCGGCGACAGGCCCCCCGCCGAAGGCGCGGAGTTGTGGCGGCATGGGAAATTGGTCGTGAGAAGTCTGGCAGGTTCGGGAGGAGATTCGGGTTCGTCTTCGAGCAGGGGACCTAATACTTGATCCCGGGCTCTGTTCCTAGCAGGAATAACACGGGAAGGATCCGGGGGATTAAAAGCTGGCGGTCTAATACCTGGTTCCTAACGCGACGATCGGGAGGGACAAGGCGTGGGTATGCTGTGTCGACGGCCGCGGCGGCTGCCCATTGAGTTGGGAGGGTGGGTTGGCGGGCTGTCCCGCGAGCTCGTTGAAGGCCAGCCGGGAGGGCGGTTTCGGTGCGGGTGCGGTGTCGGCGTGGGCTAGGATTCCAGTCGAAAGGGAGATGTAGACGATGCAAGGACGGTAAGGTAGAAATACTCGCGGGGCGCGGGGAAACCGGGGGGGGTGTTGGGCGGCAAGCGCAGTCAGGCACGTGGAGTGAGGGTCGAGATGCGGTTGTCGTGGCTCGCAGGTTGCTTGTGGAGAGAGGCTTTGGGCGATGTGGATGCGAGATGCAAAAGGCGATGTGGATTGATACCGTACGCTTTCTGCCAGAGAGGAGTCCAAGTGACTGGCCCTCTTTGGGATAGACGTAGTGCGCAGCGAGCGCCATGGCCCGTGCACGTGCATTGGGGGAGCACGATAGCCCAGGGCATGATGAGTTTTACCCCATGCCGACCTCGAAAGATGGCAAACCAAGGCAGGAATTGCAAAGATCCGATGAAAAATAATTTAAATGCGTTTTTCTAAGAATTTCCCTTTTATAAAATGATCTTGAGCAATAATTTTGCAATTTTCTCCGCAGATATTTTCCCATTTGCTTGCCATTTAGATATTGCTGTCTCTACTTTGGAGGGCTTCTTATGCCGGAGAATCGGCAATACTCTTATTCCGCTCTGGTCCAGAACGAACAGCTCTGAGAAGCCAGGGAGAGCCAAGGTACGTACCGCACGGCCAACCTTAGTCAGAACGGGACCGATTCAATTGCCTCGCTCTCCATTCGCCCATTCTCTCTGTCTGGTCAGTCTGCTGCTCGTCACACTCAACCACCAGCCCGCGAATCCCTTCACGATGCTTCCCACCTTGTACGTTGGCCCAGCCATTGCCTGTCCCCGCCGGGGAGGGCTCAATGCCTCTCAATTGAGCTCCCACCACTAACCGCCGCGGCCAAACACAGAGTGCGAGCCGCCGCCCGCGGGCCCAAGCCCAACATCACCGGCTTCAACATGCGGGCCTTCCAGGAAGCCACCGGCACACCCCGATACGATCCCTGGGAGAGAAAGTCCGTCATCCCCCCCTCCCAATCTTCTCCCCCGCTTCCCGCTTTGACATGCTGCTGACCTTCGCGCCCGCAGTGAGGCCTGGCGATACACCGGCACCTTCTCCCGATGGAACCGCTTCAAGAACTCCTTCCCCGGCCTGGGCATCGCCTCCGTCGCCTTTGCCGGCTACTGCCTCTACGAGCACTTCTTCATCGAGGACGACCGCCACCACGGCGATGCCCACCACGGCGAGGCTCACCACTAGAGTCCATCGGGAGCGACTTTGGCATGTGTGACGCGGATGGGATGGCGCCCCCGAGGCGAGGGAAAAGATGATGCGGAGGGATAGAGCGTGTGCGTGGCGTGTACATATAACTTGCCCGACGGCAGGGTCCTTTTTTTTATTACCTCAGACTGCGGAATCAGTCAATAAAAAAACGTTTGAATCAGGCTGAGCACTGTGAGTGTGAGTGAACCCATGGATAGAGCCGCAGCACAGTCAGCACTGAAACCATGGATGGCTGCACTTTTACATTCCGCAATAGGCAATATTGCATTCTGGGCCAATTATGAAATCCAAGAATGCCATCAAAGCGCATCGCGTTGACATGTGTAGCTTGTATTCAGTCAGATATTCAATACGTTCCATGAACGAATGTAAACTGCCACCAAGCAAGCAATTGGTACTCAAACGGAACTCGATCAAATTTCACAGGAAGAGACAATATCAGAGTATTGAAGTAATTTTTTTTTCTTTTGCATCCAGGACATGTCATGCCTAGATTGCTAACCTGGGAGCGTTTGCTTCTCTGCTATCGAGAAACATCCAGCCTGGGCCCCCTCATGAAGAGAATGGTATCAAAGTGCCCAAGACGCCAATTTATATATATGCTTTCCATCCATAACACCAAATGAAACAAAATAAACAGACAATCCATTGAAATAATCATCATGACAACGCCTCATAGGGCTATGCCGTTCACGGCATCCAGAGCGCTTTCAACAGCGGACTCTAGTTCCTCCACCCTAGTTTTTAGTCCCTTATTCTCGTCCTTCAACAGTGAGACTGTATCCCAGGCCACGCTGGCATTCTGTCCCTGGCAATTGTTGCACATGCTGGTTCTTGTAGATGAGTCGTCATCCTTGGACGATTCGGTGTATCCCTTCCAGAGTTTTTGTAGCGTGGAGATTTGAGAGTTGTTGGTCCGACTAGCCCGTGGAGGTTCGGAAATAGTTGGCTTCTGTTGAATTATGGGAGTTGGGACAGGGCTAACCTCCGACATGCTGGTGTTGATTGTCGGACTGCGAGACCTGGAAAAGATGCTCGCTTCGTCTGTGCTCTC
Organism: Calonectria pauciramosa; assembly: GCA_017140785.1. Taxonomy (NCBI): domain Eukaryota; kingdom Fungi; phylum Ascomycota; class Sordariomycetes; order Hypocreales; family Nectriaceae; genus Calonectria; species Calonectria pauciramosa. Next base: position 606,523 of record JAACIZ010000010.1, on the reverse strand, counting down.
CTCGTCGGTATCCAGGCTAAGGTCGGATTTTGATGTCGCGCTACTCTTACGCCAGTTGCGCTTCAGGTGATCTTCGTCAACACACAGATCCTCGGACAGCATCGAAGCCCCAGAAGGTGCGACGGCGACGCTCTTTTCTCGCGCAGTTTGCTCCTCTGCCCTTGACCTCTTTTCCAGAGCCAGCTCTTGCAGTAATGAGGCCATCACTTCCTCCCGTTCCGAGGCCTTGCGGGCCATATCCTCAAGCTGCATCTTCAGGTGCTGTACACGAATGTCCATCTCATCCTTCTCTTCATCCTGAGCTTCGCGCTCGGCTCTCAGTTCCAGGTATTGAACTGTTCGTTGTTGGTAGGCGGCTTGAATTTTAGTGACCAAGCCAGTGGCATTCATTTGCAGGTTTTTAAAGGCGGCTGGTGAAAAAGCAGTTCCTTCCGGTGGTCCATTGGGAAAGAGAGTGGCTTCGATATCCAGGTTTGCGAGTTCGTCATCTTCCGGGAGAGGAACTGAGTCCTTGGGGGTCGACAAGGACGAGGTGAAAAAGGCAAAGCGGGAGCTCCCTGCTGATGAGCCCATCTTTGGTGTTGTGGACGCGCTGCGCGACCTGGTAGGGGGAGTCCATGTGTTGGAGCCTGTCATTGATGATTCAGATCCCGTGTTTGCTCTCGAGAACCAGCGAGTAAGAGGCCCGTTATCTGCGCCTGGAGCTGTGCCTGAAGCGGATACAGGTGAAGGAGTTGAGGCACCTGATTCCGAGACTCTGAAGCCGCGCGTCCTCTTGTCACCCGTCAAAGCCATGTCGACAGAACGGAAACGCGTGTGGCCGACCCGGGGGCGAGGAGTTGAAACCAATGCCGAGGAAGGGATCTGGAGACCGTCGGGGCCGTCGGAGAGCGAGATGGAGTTGCGCAATGGGGAGCGGATTTTTGGTGAACCCGATTCTGCATAGAAGCTCTGTCGAGGTGAGGTTGGAGGCGATTGAGGAACCCGGGGAGACGTAGACGCGGCCAGCGTTGAGCCTTGTCGAGTGTTGGTGTTGGTAGTGGGGCTCAGCGTGTAGAGGCTAGAATATGAACTCGAAGAGGAGAGAGGTGTTTCTGCTTCGCCTTGACTGAGTGTAGGTGAGGCAGACCAAACGTGTCCGGGGGTCGCGGGATCGGTCACAGATTGAGAGGCAGCAACCGGGCGAGAGTGGCAGTCAAGACGTAAATGGAGTTCATCAAGCCCCTGGCCGGGGGAGCGATGGGAGTCTAGCATGATGAACTAATGTTTCTGGACAAGGTGGAGACCGTTTGGGGATGACGATTATGGGTTATCCAGGACGGCGGAGATGACTGACGGCCAGGGGGGGGGGGGGGTGCGTCGAGGAAGCCTGGAGATGCGGTACGGCGAGACGCCCCGATATTGGAGGAAGACGAGGGGAACGCAAGAGAGGGAATTGCGTCCAGAAATTCCAGATATAAGAGGAGGATATGCGGGAAAGAAAAAGAGAAAGCTGAGGAGGGGGGCAAGGGCCCAGCGTCACGAGGAAATAAGAGCAACAGGCGATGTTGCAGTACAGATAGGACGGGGGCTGGCACGACGTCGAAAGGGCAGCCTCCTTCGCGCCTCGCTTGCAACAGGCTGCGTGCAGATCCCAGGATCCAGCGCAGCTCGAGGCGGCGGATGTGGCTGTGGTGCTGCTTCTGCGTGCGCTGGAGAGGCACCAGGCCGCACCAGACGAGACAGACAGTCGGACGTACAGGACAGTAGAGGCGTGGCCGAGTGCGGTTGGGCGGGGACCTGCGGAAGTGGTGTTTTGGTTTGGTTAAGGGCCCATGTCTCGAAAAGCGTGAGGGGGTGGGTTGGTGGTTCTGAATTCAGCTAAACGGGCAGCCATGGTGGTGGCGACAGGGTGCCCATGCGCGGCGGCGTCAAGTGGTTTAACCTCGCGGAACAAAAGTAGCGCCATGCCGACCAAGCGATGCCATGCACCGCAATGCTTGTTGTGCCATCCCAAGGCCCTCCAGCGAGCAGCAGAGGCCAGCTAGCCGTGGCCCCAGCTGCCTAGTAAGTTGCCGAGTCAAGTCCAGTCACCCAACAATAGATCGGGCTACCGTGGTAGTACCCAAGAGCCACTTAATTCTCAACTGGCCGACGACAACCAGACTGACTAGCCGCGCACTTGTTTCAATTCACCGCAGCCCGATGTTTTGTTTCGACCGTCCTCGGTCGTCCTGTCCGGGCTTTGTTGCGGCGGCCGTAGAAACTAGAAATCGCGCCGGGCTCTGGCATGGAAAAAGCATATCGCCTCCTCGCTCTCTCGCTCGTCGATGTCATGTTGCACGTCGCGTGGAATGCAGGTCCACCATTGCGGCCCGCACTCGGAGCTTCGCACATGTCTCGCCTCGCCCCCCTCCGTTGCCGATATCAAATTCCACTGCACAATGCATTCACAGCACCTCTCCAGCCCGCGCACCCGAGGAATGTGATCAGCTCCATTAGAGTTCCAGTGCCATCATTTCTTTAGACTCGTGACTTTTTCCAGACAAGGCTCAAACGTCGAAACACTGCAAGGATGATGCATGGGAATCGCTGCAGCGGCCCGGTGGGCTTCAGGGCCGCTGCAGCACACGCCTCGAGGGGGGGACCCCTTCTGCTCCGAGCTGTATGCTGGCCCTGCGCGCCCCAACGGGTAAAAGCTCCATGGGCCCAGCGCAGTTAGACTCGCGGCGAGACCAGGGACCTCACAGCCAAGGTCGTACAGTAATTAGATGCGCTCTTTACCGGCGCAGGGGTTCCTGAGGCCACACTTACAGTGGATGCCAGCGGTCTCTATGGTGGAGCTGGTGGCTGCTCGTAGGGGTCGCGGGGCGCCCAAGTCCCCGAGCCCTGCAAGGGCCCTGCGGGACTTGTTTCGTACCTCGTGCGTCGCCATCGATCAGGAACGCATAGGCAGACATAAAACACGGCAGAGGGCACAACCTTGCACCACCAATGCGTCGACCCTGGACGTCAAGAAACCTACACAGTAGCAATAATGCTATAGCTAGTTGCTACTATACGAACGTAGATTCCGTGCGCGATTGGCGCATCGTCGCCTTAGCCTTCTCCATCTTGTTCCTTGACTTCTTCGTCGCGTTTCTTGTGAGCCACACTTCCCCTGCCCACCAATCACGCCCTAAGGAAGCTCCCTGCCATGGCAGCTTCCCGACATCAAAAGCAACAGAGTAAATTTCCAGGACCACCACTCCCGAAGGTCAATTGCGTTATCATGGTGAGTTACGGCCCAAAAGTATAAGTCTAAATGGGCAGGTTTGATCCTCCACTTGAAACACGATTCCCTTTTCGACGCCACGCACGCTCCGAGGCCCCATACCTTGAGTCTGACACAATGATCTTCAAGTCAAATGCCGAATGGGTCAAACCCAACGACGGAAGGCGAATATTCGCATTATTGCCTCAACAAAAGTAGGTTTCAGCCTTGGTGTGATCGATCGGAGTACGTCATGCATGTGCTCAATTCTTTCTTGGCTTTTTTCCCCTCACATATTTCCCGCTCCAGTGACTCACTTGTAAGCGTTTGAAAAGGATGATAATAGGACAGAAATCCTGCATCTCACAGCAAGGCATGCACCAAGGTCAATCCTGGCGTTTTGCCCCGTATGTGTCCTCAAAGAATCAAGCGTAAGGAACAATAGTCTACATGAAAAGCATTTTTCGTTACCAGAAAGGGAACGGTTTAATTCCTCATCATATAAACCATAAAAACCCGAGAATCATGATCATTATTTTAGTGTACTTCTAAAGAAGGGTTGTGGACTTATGTACTAAGCTGGCGGCAGCCCAATCAACCCCAGCTTAGAAAATTCAAAGTTGCCTTCCTTGCCTGCGGCACAAAATCCTAGGACCTGCCGCGACGGTCACTGAAATAACTGCTGCAAAAGAGGTCCAATAGTCATTGGAGCAGCTTTTTCGATCACCGCGCGCTGCAACAACCTTTGGAATGGCTGCCGCGATGGCCATTGCTCGCTATGATGATATTCCATCCTTCTTTGGGGGTGGCCATGTCGTTGACTTCCCATCTAGGCATTCCCCTCCCGGATGTCTTACCTCCGGATATCTCCCCCCCCCCCCCCCCCCCCCGGGATTTTCCCTCCGCATTCTCCCAAACCATACTCCAGATGACGGGTTTCGCCAGGGCGGTAAAAGCCGAATAGAGAAAAGAACCAGTGCATGTTGAGTATCCCAGGATGTTCTACAGGGGTGAGGCGGTGGTGTAGCATTACTGACAAACGACATGGGGACTCACTAAAGCAGAAGCAAAGCTAGAATGCACAGGCCTATGTTTCATATGCCTGATCTTCAAGATACCTGTGCGCAGTAACTTTGCTTCTCATTTGCTATCTGAAATTGAAGAAGCAAGAGGTGCTAAGAGAATGTGGGTTGATTCATGAGGACAACCGCATCATGAATCGAGACTGGAACACAATCCTTCCAACGCCCTCCCATGGTTCCTGAACTCACTATCCTATACTCTTAAACAACTCGAAAAACTAAAACCAAACAACCTTTCAATCGCCTGCCATCCACGAGCAATACACTTCACCCCTGACTCTTCAATCAAGCCGCCATGCCTGCCTCGGTAAGTTCAACAGAGTTTGGACTAGCATTACGGACGGGCGATGTGCCTTCAAAATAGTCAGGTTGCGTTCTTGTGAGAGTCGAATCCGCGGGGATATCCAGGACGAGAGCCGTCAACAGAATGAAAAAGGCAAGGAATCTAGACGAAGTTAGGGTCATCATTGCCTCACTTGAAGGAATCCAATCGTATGACTTACAGGTTGATGCAAGGGAAATACACTGTGGCTTTTTGGATGCCGTTTCCAGTGAAAGCTCCCAAAATCCCAGGTTGAGGTCGCTCCAAAAGCCAACCCGGTAGTAGAGAAACGGTGATTCCCGTCATCACCCGACCTACGTACCAGGCTGTGTTTCCTTTCGAGAAAACTCTGATGAACATGGTGAAGAAAAAACCTGTAGCCGCCGAAACAAGCGAAGTTATCACGAAAACTGTCTGAGGAGATATGTTAGAGAGTCAAGAATTGGCCGAAATCGTCTATCCATCGGGCTGATAGGCATGGTGGTTGACGGTAGCTAACTGCAGAACGAATACTTACTACAACTACTATTGCGACAGCTTGGTTCATCTTGTCTTCTGTATTATTGGTCTCAGCGTAACGTATTTCAACCAGCGATATGCAGGCGAAAATAAACCCAGTGAGGCTGGAGAGAGTGAAGATGGCGAGAAGAATGCAAAAAAGCCATGCGCGCCTGTTCAAACAAAAACGGCAAACGGACTTAGCGGTCCACATTTTTTGCAGAAAAACAGAGAGTGGACTAGGGTGATAGATTTAGAAGCCAAACAATAATATGCGTCTTGGCAAAGGCTGCGCGTGGATTGTAACGGTGATGTGAGTAGCAAGGGCCAGTCGGCAAATGATGCAAGATGGTGCGATGTTGGCGATAAAGAACAGAATCAATGACGGCGAATTATTTATATTTAACACATAACAGGCTTTAAGAATCGATCTTTCCATTTTATTCACCCCGAGAAAATGATGGCATGTTGTCAACAACTTTAAGAAGGTGCGATGTGACGAGGAAGAAAGTACCAAGGGATCAAGATTGGAGTGAAGGCGAAGAATAGAACAGAGACAGACAAAGCGACTCTTATATCAAGATCGCTTCAAAGAGACGGCACAGGGTTTCGTCAGAATATTCTAGAGGAAAGAAGGGGTGCTTCGATAATTTGATGCTGGGCATACAATCCAATCCTTAATGATTGTAACGGATGTACTGCTCCATAATGACGACTGCACAATAGGGCCTCTGCCAAGAAAAGAAAACCACACATCTTAGGACTTCTTCAAAGGAGAAATAAATATAGTACCTAAACAAATACATTTACCTAAAGAGAATCTCTTGGGATTTTCTAGGATTCTTTTCATTGAATACTATAGTAGTTTTAGAATGTCAAACGGACAATCATTCAAGGGTTGTAGTGTTATCAGCCATGTGTAGTTTTGGTTAACAAAGGTTGAGTTCATAATGCATTGTTGGAGTGTTACATTACACTAACAGCTAAATTCCAACACTGTTCCGATTGCGTATCCATCACCCCAACTCCTCTATATGCGGCCATACGATGACTTGGAATGCCATCAACCTAAGACATGCTCCCTCGCAAGAGACGAAATCAGAAGTCCTCTGATGAAAAAACAAAAATGACATAATAAACACCACCCGCTTTCCCGTTCATTTTCAAAAACACTGCAAATGCCAAACTACCAAATTCGTCGTACCTCCTCCACTCGTAACAAAGCGAAGATCCACCACGCTGCATTCAACAGTTCCAAATGATGTTTCAGACTGCACTTTTTTTCATCGTAGATCAACCGAGGGGAAATACCTAGGCCCCGCAAAGCCGCGGGCGATTATTGACTGAATGTCAATATTGCTGGTAAGGTCGTGGTGGGAGCTCCACATCTTGAGGAGAATGAAGCGGCCAGATACCGGAGGATCAAAGCGAATGGTACACTTGCTCTTCTTCTTCTCGATGAAGAAGCGCGCATGCGGAGTGAGCAGTTCCCCGCCACCAACGGCTCGGATCGCATCCTGGTGAGCCGAATCGTAGGCTTCTCTGGCCTCGTGAAGACCGCGTTCCCGTTCTCGATCTCGGTCCCGATCGCGGTTTCTTGTCAAGTCTCGATTGGCCCAGCGCGTGTAGCCTGTATTCTCGCCCATTGGAGGGGTGAGCAGATTGTTATTGTAGAGGCGCCAATGGGGAGGGTGGCGAGGGTTGTGGTGATATTCGGTGGGAGCAAACGACGGAATGCCGCTCTCGTCATCTTCGTCGGCTGAGTCTTGCGTCTCAAAGGGCAATGAGCCAATATGGTTAGGGGCACGGCGAGAGAATCGCAGGCTGGGATCATCGTCATCCTCCTCCTCGCTGCACTCAATAGTAACACGAAAATCGGGTAGGTCGCTAGCAAACTCAGGAGGCATCTGGGGCTTCCGAGGTTCTTCGTCGTCTCTGCTGCGGTGGAACACGGGGCGGAAGGAGCCTCGAGGGCGCATAGCCATCGGGTCATCATCATCATATTGATGTAGGGTTAAAAGAGACGTGTCGTGCGCAGTTCTAGATTCTTCATTGGTCCGAGGGGCATATTGAATCTGATACCTGGCCGTACGATCAAGTATATCATCCTGATTCATGGCGACAAAGACCATTCCTTCTCGAACACTATCCTTGGGCGTCAGTGGATATTACATACACGAGTGCCCTGCGGAGGGATAGCAAAAGAGGGGTGAACGTACGGGTGGGAGTAGTTCACGGACGCTGGCGCCTTGATGACCAACTCTTGGAGTGTAAATACGGTTGCGCCCTGGTGTCGCAATACTATGTTGCATCGGTTGCCCTTTGTGCAGTAGACCGAAGTGTCGTCCTTGAGGATGTTCTCAGCGGCATACGAGGACTCGTCTGAAAACATGCCTCCGTCGCAACTAACAATTTCCATCTGGAGCTGGCCAGGCTCAACCTGACCGTACTTTCCATAACGGAAGCCCTTGAAGCTGGGCACCAGTCGATCCGAATCCAGCTTCCGGCGTTTGTGTCGTCGACTTGAGTCAGGGAGATCTTGGGTTCGCGGGGGCGGGGAGAAGCCAGGCATAGCAAGGTCGTAGTCGGGGGGTATTTGGTTTTGTAGATCAACAAGGAGCCGGATGTGAGAGTTTGGCTCGTCGTAAGGCCTCTCAAAGTCGTCATATTCGGAGGTTCGGGAGGCGTCGGGTGGAATGGTGGGCCGCATGCGGTCGGCGCGACGAGCAGCCGTGGGCCACCCCTCATCAGAGGGACGGAAGAAGTCGTCTAAGCTAGGGTCTCTATTTTCGAGGTTGCGAATGCGCTCGGCGCGACGAGAAGCGGCCGATACATGCCTGGATTGGGGTCGAATGGACGAAGTCGGCGATGCGTTGTCTCGGTCTCGCTGGACCCCAAGGGCTCGCAGGGAGGGTAGCCTGGGGAGGGCCGGGTAGTCCTCGACGTCTCGCGACTGGCGGCGGTAGGGGTTGGGCCCCGACCTGTAGGACATTGCGATGGATGGGCTCGCTGGCAGCGAGAGGAGAGGAGGAGAGGGGGACGATGGAAGCCTAAGTTGAGGTGGGCTGGTGAATCGAGGTAGGAACAAGAGTATGACGTGGGGTGCGGTGGGCGGTGGGCGGTGGGCGATAGTGGTGGTAGTAGTGCGCAAAAAGTGAGGTGTAGATAACGGTTCCCAAATCGTCTATCCGTATGGCGATGTCTTTAACCTAGTAGCACACAGAAGTTCAGACTACAAGAATGCTTTGGCTGGGTTTTTGCCACGTGAATCGGTCCCGACGTCTCGACTTCGGTCCCCAGCCAAAATCCGGGGTTGCGCTGGCGGGGATTGATCAGGAGCGTTGGACGGGCGGCACGCAAACGGGTGCGAGGAGGTGTTGGTGCAGCGCAGACGGCTCGACTGTGGAAAATGTGAGTTACAGTTCGATCCCTCTGGTCGCAACAAAGCAGTCCGGCTGGCAGCCTTGGCTGCTTGATTTGTGCCTGTGCCCGTGTCTGTGCTTGTGCGTTGTGTGCGCTCTCCCCAGGCCTAGCTTGGGCCTAAGCCAGTTAACTCTGCCAAAAGGTCACGAGTAATGGCGCTGAGGCGGGGAGGGCATCATGTCAACGACAGCCTTGGGAACGGAGCGGAGAGTGCGAGTGCGGCGGGACAGGCGGGTTGGGTGGGTGGGCGCTCACCATCCAGAGAGAGTTTAGGCGACCCTGCCAGCGAAGACGGACGATGATTTGAGGAGGATGAGACGGGCTCCACGACTTTCTCAGGCAAACCAGGGGACAGGGGAAGAGGGCAGACGTAGAATCAAGAAAGGATCGGCCAAGGATATACGATTGAAGAGGGATTGGCCTTGCCCGGCCTAGAGAGCTGAAAACCAGCGGTGATGAAAATGGCTCGGGCCGGTGAAATGTGGGAGGCAGAATTGGATCACGGGAATGAGAGGGAAGCAGCGAGACGGGGGGGCACGACGCCGTGGGGGAATATGGCTCTGCTTAATGCCGGAAGCTTTCCCAAAAGGACGGGGAGCCTGGGCACAAGTGGATGAGATACAGTACGGGACTGTATTGTGACTCTCTTCCTTGTGACGTGTGACTGATACAATCCAGCCCTTAAGTGATTGTAACGGAGGTACTTCCCCACTACGGTCACTGCACATGTTGGGGCAGTCAAAATGACGGCATATCTAAAGCAAAATAATCCTATCAGCGCCCAAGAGATTGTCTTGAGAAGAACATATTTATTTGGGTATTATCTATTTTAGCTGAGAAATACTGAGATCTCCGGTCTTTTAGCAAGAACCCCATGTAGCAAAGTATCGAATTGTAGACGACTGGTCTAACGGGTACTGTGTGAGGCGGTCACTGCGCTGCACTGCATGAGCCAAAAGAAAAATAAATGCACATACAAAACCACTCATTTGGCGGCTCAGTTTTTCATGTGAGGGCGGGGAAGGCATCAATACCTGCTTGAAGGATTCTGGCGGCATGTTTTTACAGCATAAATAATATTACTGAGACTGACGTGTACTTCCCGGTAGACAGTCCCCCTGCACCGGCGCATATACCACCAGGACGGAGAATATTATATCGCTCTTTACCCACCACCTGCCTTACCCACATCGCCACCAAGCGAAGACGAAAAGAAAAGCAAACGGAGGGGAAAAGAAAAAAGACAAACTAAGTCGAAAGGAGAGAATAAGAAAGCGCACTGTGTGTTATCAGAATCAAAGACTTTCTCTGCGCCACTGCAGTGGCAATGCAGTACCACGACACACACCTTTTGTCTTATCCCGAAGGCCTGTCGCACAGAATTGCTTAATATAGCAGTCCCCGTCTCCTCGGGTGTGGGACCCTTTGCCTTTTTTGCCCAAGTAGGACGTGGAGACGAGATTCTGACGGGGAACAAGTCTTGGAGTGCGGGCAATGTGCTTTTCGTCGTCCGCTGTCGCATCATAACCGTCTCATTGTCGGAGCGCGGGGTCCTGCGCAGACGAGCAGCGCCTCGCTGATGCAATGCAGGGCTCTTGTTAATATGAGACCTGCAGTACCAGCACAAGCCACAGGCACGCCAAAGTACCACTTTATCTCAGCTGCCATCCCCTGTAGCGCGCTTGACGCACCCGCATGCCACCGGCGCTGGCGCACTGTCCCTCCTCCCCCGGCCCGCTACGTAAATTTCGCCAGCCAACGACCAACGGCCAAACACGCTACCGCTACCCGTACCTACGTGCCTGTGTGTTACAGCGCAGAGAAATCGATGTATCAAATTCCATCCCGACTCTCACAGACACAGAAATCATCCCCTTCACCTCCCTCAACGGCACCCTCATCCATCCCTGCGGCCTCCCTTCCCTGTAGATGAGGCTTTGGACGCTCCCACGCCGTATTTTACCCCCCCAGCCGGCTGGGCCTGTCTTTGCTAGTTCGCGTCCTCGCCTCGCCTCGCCTGAATAACACAACAACAGTGGTAGCCTCGTCCTCAGCCTCGCGCTGACAACACGCAAACAAGGCGCATTCACGTCCTTGGTCCACCTCTCAACCCCATCTCCCATTCCATTATTTTCATCCCCACCGCCTCTTTCGTCTGCTTCCAGCGCACAGCGCCCTGCGTGAGATGGACCCAACCAACGGCGACCAACCTCAACAGCGGCCTCAACAGGCTGCCCCGGCTGAGGCCCAGCAACCTCAGGCGCAACCTCAGACGCAGCCTCAACCCCAGATCCCCGATGGTGCTGCTGCTTCTTCCACAGCTGCCATTCCTACCAACGCGGTTATCATGCCTACACTCGACTCCAGCGCTGGCGCCAACGGTATTCCTCAGTTCCCTGATCAGCTTATGAATCAGGTCAACCCCGAGGTCATGGCCGGCATGCTGCCTCTTATGCAGGATCCTACCATGGCTGCAGCTGCTGGGCTGCCCATGGCTGACCCAGCAGCCTTCATGATTCAGCAAAATGTGATGATGGGCAATGGCCACATGCCCCCTGTCGCCCAGCCAAACTCTATCAGCGCTGGTAAGCTATCTCGTCGATCCACGATTCCCAGTTGTCCACCAGCTTACAATGCTACTCAGATGAAATCGCCCTGTACGATCGCCAGATTCGTCTCTGGGGCATGGCCGCTCAGGCCAAGATTCAAAACGCCAACATCCTTCTCATCACCATGAAGGCCCTCGCCAATGAGATCGCAAAGAACCTCGTTCTTGCCGGTGTTGGCTCTATCACCCTCCTTGACAGCTCCCCCATCACGGAGGCTGACCTAGGCGCTCAGTTCTTCCTCTCCGAGGATGAGAACCTCATCGGCCAAAACCGTGCCCAAGCTGCCAGCGCTGCTATCCAAAAGCTCAATCCTCGCGTGCGCGTGCTTGTCGACGCCGACGGAGTCAAATCCAAGGGCCCCAGCTACTTTTCTGCCTTTGATATTGTTATTGCAACCGATCTTGACCCGGATGCCTTTAACCTCATCAACACGGCTACTCGTCTCCAAGGCAAGGCATTCTACGCAGCTGGGTCCCACGGCTTGTACGGTTTCATCTTCAGTGATCTCATCGAGCACGACTATGTCATCCAGCGCGATGCCAGCAACGTCCCTACCGTTCCAGGCCAAGAGACGCGCACCCGCTCCATTGTCGACGTCAAGACACGCAAGGAGGGCCCCAAGACTGTTGAGTCTGTCACCAAGCGCGAGCTATACTCCACATGGTATCTCGCCAGCGATGTGGCTGTGCTTCCCGAAGAGTACACCAAGTCGCGCCGCCGATTGAAGAGCGTCACTCCAGCTCTCTCATGTTTGCGTGCCCTTTGGGAGTTTAAGCAACTGCAAAATGGTCGAGCCCCTAGCACCCGCGAGGACCTTAAGATGTTCACGCAAATGGCCACTCAAAAGCACAAGGCCCTGAGTCTCCCCAGTGAGACTCTCCGTCCTGAGTTCCTCCGCAGTTTCCTCCAAAACCTCGGCAGCGAGATTGCCCCTGTCACAGCCGTCCTCGGTGGCCAGCTTGCCCAAGATGTCATCAACGTTCTAGGCCAGACTCAGCAACCCATTCAGAACATAGTTGTCTTTGACGGCAACTCCATGGAGGCTCTCATGTACCCTCTCCACCCTGAGGGTTCTCTGGGGGCCAGCATGTTCACGCTTGGCGGTTCTGCCGACAGTTCCATGGTGCCCAACGGCGGTGCCCCAATGATGATTCCTCCCTCCATGGACGCCTCCCTCATGGGCATAGCAACCGATCCATCCAACATGGGTGCCCTTCCCCATCATCCGATGCTAATTCCTGGCGGTATCCCTCAGGATGGAAACGCCATGGGAATTATGCCCCTTCCGGACGGTTCCATTCCCCAAGTCGCCGATCCATCACAGATGAATGCTGCTCAAGCTGTATCCCAGGTCTCTCAGCAGGCCCCTTCGGCTTCGGTGGAACAGCCAGCACCAGTTGACGGCAACGCAAACGCAACTACAGGAAACTAGGATAGAAACCTTGGGGCCTTGGGACAGCAGTGCCATGTTGTTTGTAGTTTGAAAATTAGAAGAGTAACGCAAAAGGAACGATAGCGACAGTGTACGAGGCAGTGGATAAGGCGGGCGGAATATGGGTTTTGTGTCGTGCCATATGAGACGACTCAAGAGGCCGATACTGGATGGATAGATGATACCTCTGTAAGATATTGCGCAAATTTGAAGAAAGGAAATAGCTTCTTCAACAAGCAAACTGATGGATTTCTCCGCTGCAACATGATGTCAATTCACATCCTAAATTATTGATCACTATATAAACGCTTTACTTCTTTCTGGACCTTATTTTTTTTCAAGGCAATAATTCTTATTTTTGGCCTAAGATCCTACGTATTATAGGCCATATATTTGCTAACACAGTATCTTTCAAATAGCACGACTTTTTTGCAACTTCACCAGTGCACGAAAATGTATAGGTACTTTTTATCAATTCCTCTCCTAGTCACGAAAGAACTCTAGGCGATGTCTGTCCCCTTCTTTGTTCCAAAAAGCCTCCTCCATTCCAAACCAAAGGCCGTATTCGTATGAACCGTTTTCCATGCCTGCCCCCCTATGCACAGCCCGAGTCCAGCAACGACCGTTTTCCGCGTCGCCCCGCGTGCCATGCCCATTTCTTTCCAGACCAGAGAGCAGGAGGGGGAAAATAGCAAATAAAGCAAAAAAGCAGAAGATGAAAATCAAAAAAGACGACTATTTCATACACGGGTACAGGGGCGCACATGTCGATGCGACACGACGCTTCCATGAGACCACAAATGCTGTACAATGACTGCGAAGGAAAAGAGCAGAATAAAACGGGGGGGAGATGATTATTTGAGATCGAAAAAGGTAGAAGGCGGATGTATTGTACTCAGAAAGCAGTAGCAGAAATTCGTGTATGCTGATGAGTTCCGGAAAAAAAAGTCAAAACAATAATAGAGGGAACTGATGCTCGCCTAAAACGCCAGAGGATGCGATGATGAGAGGAAAGGAGAAACGACTGTGTCGTTCCAAATACTGGTGGGAGCCGCCGGGAACAAGGGTATCGTGGCGGCGCATAGATGATGCCTGAAAAGTAGACTAAATCCCGCCGGTGTGTCGACATTATGGAGAATTCCATCCCCTTGTCGATGTATCAAGCCGTAAGTTATAGCTCTGCCTCCTCATCTGTGGTACTAATTTCAATTGGTGTGACCGTATCGTTGCCGATCTTGGTCTGAATCTTTTTCACCTCCTCGATTTCAATCGGGGCCAGTCCAGTGGTTGCTGGTCGTCCCCCGACATCTTTCTTTGGTGCCTCCTTTGGCAGCAATTTTCGAGTCGCAGTCTTCTTCCTGCCGGGCTGCGAAGTCTTTTTCCGTTTTGTTGAAGGTCGAACTTCTGTTATGACAACTTCAGGTTCAACTGGTTTGCGAGGTCGAAGTCGACGCTTCATAGGATTCTCGCCTTCCTCCTGTGGTGCCGCCAAGGCCTTCCTTTTTTGCCCATTTGCCTTACTAGCCGAACGCTCCAAACCAATTACTTCAACCTCCGAGGATAGTTTCTCTGTGGCAGCCTCGGCGGTTTCCTTTATGCTCTTATCTAGCCCATCGAAGGACGTTGGGGGCGATGCTCCAGCAAACGGCGTTGCAAATCGAATGTTTTGAAAAGTTGCCTGCCCGGGAGGCTGCTGACTGGAGACATCTGAAGAAGTATCCTTGTTCTAGCGGGAGTCTTCTCGGTCTGTTCCTGGATCCCTATCGTGCCTGTCCCCCTTGCCTCTCTTCCGAGGTTGATTAACGTTCCAGCCTCGAATTTGCGTAGGGCCCGAGCTGGGTAGGGCCGCCGCCGCGCCGGTTTCCTTGTGGTCGTAGGGAATCGTCTTTAGCTCTGGCTTGTTCGGCCAAGCGCGATGGGCGGGAACCGGTGCAGGCTGAAGTTTCCTGTACTTGTTCCCGGCATCAGAGCTTCCGGAAGGGGTAGATCGGTGGCGGTGCACTGAACCGGGGAGACCTGGAGGGGTTTCCTGTGGGCTTTGAGCCATTGGGGCCATTGACGGAGGGTTTGCGTACGTGGGTGATAAAACTTGATGGGCATAGCCCAAATTAGGGGATGTCATATATCCCTGACCGCCTGTTTGCGGGTTTGGAAGAATCCTATCCGTAGTGATAGGTTGCAAGGGCGGCGGTGGCGCATGCGGTTCGGGACCTGCATAGCCTCGGTATGGTCGGGAGGGGGCCGGAGGGTAATAAGGAGCCCCGAGGCTGTTGTGAACCCCCTGTCGCATGTTAGGATCAACCATGCCCTCTTCGACAGAGTGATTTCGGCTTCTCGGTGGTCGTAGCGGCGGGAGAGGTTCAGCATTAGCGTTCTGAGAAAACGGAATGCGGGAGGGAGGAGGCTGCGGTTGATAGTGAGACGGCGCTGGGCCGGATGGGTGAGGGCCTGGTGGACCAGGAGGCGGCGGCTGCGACCAATACGATCGGGAGTAAGCCGGGTCCTCCGGTCCGTACGCGCTCATTCGGCGAGGGTTGAAGCCGGGATCGATAGGGCGACCCGCGGCCATGTGAATGTCACGAGGATCTGGGTTAGGAGGATAGCCGCCGTGTTGCATGTATCCACCTCGGTCTGGGACAGGAGGACCAGGGGGTGGTGGAGGGGGATACTCTGAGGGTCGCACGGGCTGATGCTGTGGTACAGGATGATCGTGGATAGGAGGGTACGGCATCACGTCCGCAGGGTGGTTATGCACAGGGGGGGTGGGTTGCATAGGAGGCTGCGTACGAGGTTGCGGTTGTGCGTGCATGTATCCTGGAGAAGGCTCTGTAGGATTGTACCGAGTATCCATGGGAGGCTGGTTAGTGACAACAGGGGGAGGAGGCTCAGTGTTTCGAGGAGCTGTGCTTCGAAGGTCGGATTCGGGGATGCTGGTGTTGACAACATGCTTAAGGGTGATGCCGTTCACAGCAGCAGGGTCGTCAGATATGCTGACGGCGTTGCTCAGCTCTGCGAGCAGGTTGAGGCTAAGATTACTCTCGGTCTCTGGGCCAGAAGGAGCAGCGGGCTTCGAATCCGTAAAGACGTCGCGGATCGCATCATAACGAGCCGGCTTCGGGGCGGGTCGGGTAGCCTTGGCTGTCTGCTGAGCCTCAAGGAAAGCGCCTGCAATTGTTAAGACGGAGAGGTCCGAGAATCCACCTTCGATTGGCGGCGGCACTTCTTCCTCCACAGGCTCCTCCTCTGGTTCTGATTCTTCCTCCTTGATGACGGGTCGAGACTCCAGCTCCTTCTGGGCGGTGCCCAAGGACTTGCTTCGGAGGTCCTCGTCAGAGCGCACATACTCGGCAATAGAAACCTCTTCGGGGTCAATACTATCGAGCTTGCAAAAGCGTCTCATCGATGCCTTCATCTTGGTGCGCAGTGGGTTATCATCGGCACGACGGTTATTCGTGACCTTGAGGAAGGACCGTGAAGCGTGGTGGATGCGCCCAGAGGGGTTGGCAATGTAAACCACGGGCTTGCCAGGCATAACATACGGCGACGGAGCCTCAAACTCGATAGGGCGGTTAGGCAAGGGAATGCCGTATTTGGGATGTACGCTGTAGCGCTTGACCATCTCCGCATCAAAGTCCTCCGGTATGGTGTTAGAGAAGTCGTATCCATTGCACCAGTGGTCAAAATGCATGCCATTGCTGTTGGGTGTGTCGAGGTATTTACCACGCTTAGCGCGGGTGTGGTTCTTGCTGGAGTCATTGGTAGTATCCCGAAATCCAATC
The DNA here is from genome assembly GCA_017140785.1 of Calonectria pauciramosa. Lineage (NCBI taxonomy): Eukaryota > Fungi > Ascomycota > Sordariomycetes > Hypocreales > Nectriaceae > Calonectria > Calonectria pauciramosa. The sequence continues at coordinate 590,146 of JAACIZ010000010.1, read as the reverse complement.
TCCCAATCCTCAAACCAGAATAGATGGGGAGCAAGAAGTCGGCTATTTCCGCCTCTGTCGCGGAATGATTTACCTTGGTTGTATATCCTGAAACCATACTCATCTGGTTCCGTAATGTTCTTGGGCAATTGCGGGCTCTTTTCGCGGGCGGGAAGTTTGCTCTGCGCTTTTGCGAGAGCAGCTGGTGTGAAGCCGTTGACAAAACTAGGCGGCTCGGGAGACGCAGGAACCGAATCCTCATCGCCGGGGGTGCCTTCGGGGGTGTCTTCCACCTCAGCGGCGGAAGCGAGAAGGCCCTTGGCAGGCGCTGGGCCCATGGAAGTGGAGTCGTTGAGGTCATCTGCGCCTCGGGTGCTCTTCTTGGGAGTTGGCTGGCCGTCGGGCTGTTCTGGGGCCCGGCGTTTGATGCCGCCTCGGCCTCTACCACGGCCACCACGCGTTGGGGCGGAGGTCACGGGCGCGGTGGCAGCGGCGTCAGCATCGCGAACCCTTTGCCACATCTCGGTGCCTTCGACACGTGAGGGATAAGGAACAAGGTAGCCATCCTTGTAGGCTTCATAAATTCCAAAATCTTTGTCAAAATGCTCATCGGTGATGACCTTGAACTCATATTGGTCATCCCGGACCTAAAGGAGATGACATGTGTCAGCGAACTGTCGGAAGGTTGGGGCTGGTTTGAAGAATTTGGGAGTGAGGCAAACTGATAAGAAAGGGTGGAACTCACGTCAACGGGAAGGTCCTTTGCGTGTAATGCGGAGAGAATGCGTGCGCGGTTCTCTTGGCTCTGGTAAAATTGCTCCTCAATGTCATTGAAGCCGTTCTGTGGGGGTTGGTTAGTCTCGTGCAAATTTCCGCGACTGACAAGCATGCACTGTGAAAGGGTTAAGAGACATACCATGAACTCTTGGTCGGCCACGTAATTGTCAGCGCGATACATGTCCTCGGCGAGCTGGACATCCCGTTCGAGACGGTGTTCATGCTCGGCGAGTCTGCGCTGCAGATTGACCTGGAGTTGGCGGATGACGGGGAAGTGCTCATCCGCGTGTTTGTATGTGTCTGGGTTCTGGATGGCCTCGTCAATGCTACGCTCAGCAAGCTCCTGCAACGCGGGCTTGAGCGCATGCGCAACAGCTTGGTAGGTGGCCTTCAAATGCCGTTGGCGCTCGTAAGCAGCCTGGACGCGCGAGTCCGAGAAGTTCTTTGCACGTCCTCTTCGCGATCCGCCGCGGCCGGTTTTGGTGGTAGCCGCCTTGGAAACGACGGTACTGGAACCACCTCGACCACCGCCACGTCCTCGCCCACCGCGACCTCGACCACCTCGGCCGCGACCGCGGGCGGAGGGCTCTCTCGCGGGCGACTCGTTCTCAGCAGGCATGGCTGGTGAGATGGAGGCGGGTCATGTAGATGATGGTGACGGAGAGTGTGAAAAAGGCAAGCCGGGGGTAAAAGAGGCTAAGATTTGGGTGACAAAAAGTGAGACTGGCGCGCCAACAACAGGCGAGCAGGGCAGAGGTAAAAAAGCAGCAAGGCGTCTCAGCCCGGAGGCAGACGGGGGAAGGGGGGAAAGGATCGCGTTAAGATGAAGGCGCCTTGAAGGCGGTGGTGCTGGGGGAAGAGGCTATGAAGTTGCGAGGGAAGGGCTGGTGATGCCGACGTAGAAAGGAAGTGTACGTATAGGCGAAGTCGAAGGTGAGGGTAAGGGACAGAAGATTTTGCCCATGAACGGGCCGGCCGCAGCAACAGCAGCGCGCGCGCGACACAATCAGCACGACAATCGGATTCAAGAGCAGACGCCAAAGATGCCTGCGACGTTTGAATGTGAAGGACTGCAGCGGCGGTTGCGATGCTGCCGGTGGTTTCAATGAGACGAAGAAGAGCGTCAAGCTTCAAGTTTCACTGACAGTGAGTGACCCTTTTTTCGCTCTGCATCAATAATACCAACGCAGCATTGATCGGAGAAGTACAATGGCAACGAGCGGCGCCCGAGCCACAGCCTTGGCCCCCCCCAGCCCGAGCACGACCCACAGCAGGGCATCCCCCAGCGACCACATCCCTGTCCACTGTAAGCCCACTGAAAAAGTAAGGACTGCACCGCATACAGCGTCGCGAGACCCTGACCAGCGCAGTCCACAGGGGTTTAATGGGGCGCCCTGGGCCACTGGGGTCGCCGCACCACCAGCCACATCTACCCAAAAAAGCGCCCTAAGCCCGTTTGGGGACAGGATTATTGATTTCGCATAATGCTATTGGTCCGGCACGCATGATTATCCGGTCGCCGCCGGTGTGCAACCCCTGTCTTGCTTCCAAATTGTACCGGGAACATGCAGGGAGAGGTTCTCCGGATTCCCTCAGCGCGGCTGCAAAGTGCTTGTTGGCATTCAAGGCAACACGTATTGTTGGGCAGCGGCCTTTTTTTTTTTTAAAGCATCCCGCCAACGGGCCGTCTGAGTGGGTAGGCACGAATAGGCAAGGCTACGAGTTGCCTCGTTTATTTATTGGAAGGTGAAGCCAGGCTGAGGTGACAAACGAGATCTGCATGCAAACACTTCTCGCACCTCTTGTTAGTCCCGAGACTTTAGACTTGAAAAGCAAGAATGGGCTGATGACAACGGCCCTGACCTGAGCCACGGGCGTCGTTTAACCGCACGAGATCTGGCTGTCAAAGTACTCGGCCGTGTAAAATCCGCGATCCTACTGCCCCGTCACATCATGCACATCCATCCATCTCACTTATCTTGCAACCAGTGACATTCGCACTGCTGCAATCCCATTCCGGACCTCCCCTTTCTCATAGACGACGCTGTGGAGACCCGAGGCACACACCACCCGTTCCACACCGCGGATGGCCCTCGGAGGTTCGGGCAAGCCAGGGGAATGGAAACAGGTTGCTGCAATGCCAACGCAAAAGCGAAAATCTCCCAGACCGCCTGTAGTTGACTGGCAAGGCAAAAATCTCGCATGCAGCTATGCTTGATCGTGTGCTTTGTCGTCCTTGGTGCGGTGGTGGCTAGCTTTGGTCTTATTGGGACTTGACTTTCAGCCCGGGCATCCATCCTCCATCCAGGTTGTCACGAGCAGGGGTCATGGCCAGATTTCCACGCACCCAATTAATGTCTACTCGCAACGCGTTGCTGCTGTGATTCCGTCCCAATTTTTTCCCAAATCCCCGCCCGAGATTTCATTGTCTGTCGATTACGGGCGTTGGTTCTGGATGCAGTCATCAGCTGGGTTTTTTGCTGCAGTCGTGTTTACCTCAGATCCGGGCTGACGCCAACCACCCATCTCTGATACCCCAAAGTACGTAACCCGACCTAAACCGGCAACTGTCATCACGGCGCTCAAGTTTTTTTTTTTTTTCCTGTCCGGGTACCCAGTAGCCGAAGCCCATTGGCCGCGCCCACTGTGCTCCGCATTTGAACAAGGCTGCACGCCCAAATCTAAACCTGCGGTGGGCGCTCCCGAGCTGCCGGGGGAGCTAGTACAGGAAGGTAACGGCGGGCACAGCACGGGTGGGCCAATCATAACGCGCATTTACTCATTACACGGAAACGATGTAAAAGAATGTAATGCCTTTTTTTTTTTACTTCAGCTTATAAGTAATTTGTTATTCACTAAATTGTTTACTTGGCGACCTTGTTTTTAAAGTTTAAAGCCGACCTAGGCTGTTTTTGCTATATTGTGACGCAAGACCACCGATGGTTTTGGACTGGCCAAATTCCGAGCCGTGATTTATCGGTATTTCCTATTTTGTAAAAGCACGCCGACGCTCAATCAACCTTGACAACACTGTCACCACGGCTAGATAGGGCCCGTCGTCGATATCATGGCCTTATTCCAAATGAAGAAGTCGTAATAAAATATATGAGCCTCGTATCTGTCAGCCCTCTCAAAAAGTCAACTACCCAATCGTTCCCAGCCAAGGTCACTCAAGTATGACAAAAAAGGAAATATCCGTGCCATCCGCGGTGTCATTGGCTGCGGCCTTAAAATGTCATTATTTGTCTTCCCCCTCTCCATTTCACCGCAATGGAATGATGTCAAGCTTGGGACGGTGAAGGCGTGCGTGCCATGATTTATCTCACGGGTGACTGTGATGAATCATTCATTAACGCGACATGATTCCGGAACAAAAGGTATGCACCACCATACCTCAGACATCACACAGCACAGAGGGGGCAACCAGCGCGGGGTCAGCTGCATGTTACAATGGGCCACAGGTCGCATTTTATGGTGGGCAACGCTAAAGCCAGGTCAGGTCAGGTTACATGTCAGCGTGATTCCACAGCTCCGGCTCATGGGGAACACTCACATGTGTCACAAGCCAGACTTCTCCTTGCAGCATTTATGCCCAGCTACGTTATGAACCCCTACAATTTACTAGAGCAGAATTCCAGTATGCACGTGACACCCATCTCATCGTCCTGTCCCTGAACTCAGCTGTGGTTATCTGCTGTGATCCCGGGTAGCATCAAGTCATGGTTGCGAAATGATGTTGTCAATTGGGTCATGACAATCAACAATTATGTGCTTGTGGGCCAGTCAACAGTACCAGAGGGATACAGCTGGATGTGCTGGGGTTCGCAGTGACCCGTTTTCGAGTATTCCTCGTGGTTTTATTTCTTTATTCTTTTGGTTTTTCTATCTTTTTGTGAGATGTGTTATTGAATTACACAGTGAATGATTGCTCCTCCCCTGTCACACCCATGTCATTGAAGGACCCCAGAGAGTTGGGGGATTGAGCAGGCATAAAAGTTGGACAAAACGTTCGAAGTATAGTATGCGATAAAAATAAAAACCAAAAAAAAAGTTCCTTTCGCCTTAAAGATATTTTAAATATACATATATATATATTTATAAAAAAAAATAGTAGATAATAACTGCAGAATGTAAGTTTAAGTCAAACTGTGCCTGGAAGAATATTGTCAATATGCCTACCCTGTGTCTCGTCAGCCAATAATCACAAGGGGTAGCTAATTTTGGACTATTGTTATTTGCATATGCACATCTGGTTTCGAACGAATGTCAAAAGCAAATAATATGTGGTGTAACCACTAGATTTCGCGAAACATGGAAAGGTAGTATTAGTATCATGTCGCATGAACTCGTTGCACAAGCTCATTGTTATGTAAGCATGAAGAGCGCAAGCTTCTAGATCGCGCCCCACGTTTCGCATCGCGTATCTAGGATTTTACACCACACCCAACGACACCATGGGCAAAAAGCGCAAGTTGTTGCACCAGAATGCGCCTGGGAAACCAGGAAGCCGGCCAAAGAAGCCTGCGCAGCATAATCCGGGGCCTCAAAAGCCGCCCAATGGCGCTGCGAAAACCAAGAAAAAGAACCAGCAGCAGCATACCGAGAAACCCACAATCCCATTTGAACGTCATGACCGCATTCTACTCGTGGGCGAGGGCGACTTGAGTTTTGCCGCATCCCTTGTCGAGCACCATGGCTGTACCAATATTACTGCGACCGTCCTGGAGAAGGACGCCGCTGAGCTTCTCGCCAAGTACCCCCACGTTGAAGACAATGCGGCTATCATTCTTGGAGGGAAGATAAAGCCCAAAGAAGAGGACGAAAAAGAGGACAAAAGCGGAGAGCAGGGTGAAGCTGCAGGCAAGAGCGAAGAGGACGACAAAAAGGAGGATGGCGCCGGCAACGAGAGCGACAAGGATTCCGACAACGAAGACGCAGACGACTGTTACAACGACGAAGACGAATTCGACGACGAGGGCAATCCCATACCCAAGCGCAACAACAAGATTGTGTATAATATTGACGCTACGAAACTCCCAAATTCCCTTACCCGGACACCGTTCGATCGCATCTTCTTCAACTTCCCCCACGTCGGCGGCAAGTCCACCGACGTGAACCGCCAGGTGCGCCACAACCAATCCCTCCTCGTCGCCTTCTTCGAGCGCGCCCTGGATGCGCTGCCGCCCCGTGGCGGCGCCATCATCGTGACGCTCTTCGAGGGCGAGCCCTACACCCTCTGGAACGTGCGCGACCTCGCCCGCCACGCGGGGCTCCAGGTCGAGCTCTCCTTTCGCTTCCAGGCCTCGGTCTACCCTGGCTACCGGCATGCGCGCACCCTGGGTGTCGTGCGCAATGCTCAGGGCGAGGCGACGGGCGGCGGCTGGAAGGGGGAGGACCGCGCGGCGCGGAGTTATGTGTTCAAGAGGAAGGGGGATGTCGCGCCAGAGGGCAAGAAGAGACGGAGAGGTGATGATTCTTCGGATGACGATGATTGAGCCGTGAGATACAAATGGATACCCAGAGATGGCATTGCATCGCCAAGATCTCTGCCATCTCGGAATGGCACATCAATAAGCAAGAAACATGTCGTCATAGGGGTAGAATGTGGACGAGTTTACAAAAGAATGAATGGCATCAGAAAAAGTTCGTAATGGCGGCGTACGGCGGCGTGATGGCATCAGGCGCAGGTCCAGTGACACGAATAGCGTTTAGTATTTAGACATATTTTTTTTACACGATGCACAGCCTGACATCAATCATACAAAAACTGTTCCCTTTTGCTTCAACCTGTCTTTGTCCCTGTCCTAAAGGGATCCTCCAACGCCGTTCGTTTTGCAAGGGACTTAAACGATACCCAACCAGCGCTGCAGTCTGTCCCTTCCCAACGCGGTCATCCGTCCCTTGTGGTAATCGTACACTGACCAACCGCAGGCCAGAAAATGTGACAGGTCTCCTGTTGGCTGTTTCGACTGCATGCTGCGTCGATTTTTTTTTGATGCGCCCCACTGCTTCGCTTCTCAGATATCAACAATCGCACAAAAAGACAAAAAGCCCTCCGCCGTGATGAATGATTGGTTCTCCTAGAAGGAGAGTGCCTTGCCTGCCTTATAGTATGGTACAAATGCGCCTGGTATTGGCCTCGCAACTCCCCGAAAAATGCAAAAGAAGAAAGATGAAAAAAATAAAGTCTCGTAATTATGAGGTCCCAGCTGGCTCCATGTTCATTAGCAAAGCAGCATCCTTCAATTCCACGGATATTAATCCCTCTGAATAACTCAGCGGTTCCTAGTTCGGCGCCTTGGTCTCTGGGCCGGTACAGCTTTGTTGTTTTGCGACTCCGACGGGGTTTCGCTCGGCTTCGATCTCTCGGCCAGGGCATTTTCCGCTCCCTTTACCCGCTTGGCCTCTTCCTCGAGCCTCTCCGCTTCCTCGTTCTCTCTCACAAGGGCTTCCTCCTGCTCGCGAAGAGCCTGTTGCTCAGCACTGATGACATCCTCCACCGCGGATTTCGGAGGGGGCGGCGGTGGCGGAGGAGGGCTGAGCTCATCCAACTCATCTTCCCTTGGCCTCTTCATTAATGGGCCGTCAGAGGGCGTGATGTTTGGTGATTCTGCCCCCTCGGCCTCCCGTTTTCGTTTACGATCAGGACTGCCCGATGATCCAGGTCCTTCAGTATCAGACAAACCCACATCTTCGTCATCAGCCATATCCTTCTCCCCCCCAGCCTTCGGAGATTCAGTCAAATCGTCCATAGTGATATCTGGGTTCGCGGTTCCGTCTTTTCCAGACCTTTGTGACTCCCGTGCAGCTTTTCGCTTTTCATGCTCCGTGTACTTGACCACCGCCCGGTCCAAAAAGTCCTTCACGTATTTTTTCAGCTTTTTAGATTGCTTGTCGCTGAGGGCTGCACCCGGATCTCCAACTCGATCGTTCTTATAGTCCGAGGCCACAAGCTTTTTCGCCACATCTTTACCGAGTCGTTTCAGCTCTTCCTTGGGAAGTTTGTGATGGAATCTGTCCAAGACATGTTTGACGTGAGGGAATAGCTAGAGAAGTGGGTTAGGGCAAGTGTTAGAATGGGGTCAAGGATGGCATACCGTATTCTCGTAAATTTTCATTTGCTTCTCAACAGGAAGATTTCGCCACTTGTCTTTCTTAGCATCATTGACCGGCGTTTCCACAGCCTTTGGCGTTTGCGAAGCCGAATGCTTGGGTGTGCCCTCCTTGGTGACGCGATCGATGATACTCTGAATAACCAACTGTTCCTGCATGGCTTTCGAAGGTGCCTTCGGAGTGTTGTCTGGGGCCGGTTGTGTTGGCCTTTGCCAAGTTGTAGTTCCTTGCTTATTGTAGAAGTAGGTATTGCCGGCAGCGTCCTTGGCAGTGAACCAACCATTCGGCAGGGCGTTAAAATTAGGTCGGCGAGCTCGCCCGCCGTTATGGAAGAAGGCGTTGTTCCTTTGGGGCATGCTGTTGCGCGGACCCTTGGGCGCGTCAATCGGCTTGGGCGATGCTGTCTTAGACGATGGCTGAGCCGCCTCTTCCTCTCGTCCTTGTCCCCGCCGGTCCTCAAACTTGTTCGAAGTCGAAGCGTTTGGATCAAACTTGCGACGACGTATTCGGTATGCCACCTCAAGCTTGCTCCAATCTTCTAGAAGCTTCTTGGATTTGCTCGACACGTTTTCGTCATCCGTCTTGGTCAGACCCTCAATTGTCGCCTCGATTTTGGAATCTTGAATCTTGTTCCTCGTGAGGCGCGGGAACTTGTCCAAGATGGTTAAAACCTGAATGACGACGTTGTGATCATCGATGAACGTGTTGAGTGTAGTTTTTAGGATTTGATAGGCGTGCATGCGCATCACAACATGGATGACGCGTTCCTCGTCACACCGTTGGATACGCTCGAGTAACTTGACAGCAATCCATTTCTCCTTGCACTGCATGAGGGTCGCCATCACCTTTCGAGCGTCCTCTTCACTCAGGCTCCGTGCTTGTATGCTATTGACATACTCTTCATCGTCTTCATCGGGCCTCTTCTTCCTTGGCTTCTTGGCAACGGCAGTGTCCCAGCCGTCACCACCATCAATACCAAGTGCTTCGACGGTGGCAGCAGGCAGTTTTGTGGCACGTTCAGTCTGCGTCTTGCCGCCGATGAAACCGACACAGTTTACCTCACCACAGTAGCATGGTTGAGGATCTGCGCCGTATCGGTCGACATTGTAATTAAAGACGAGCTCCTCGCCGGCTTGGATCTTCCGAGAGGTAAAGATACCCATGCGAAGCTTGTCACCCACAACCCACTTATCAACGTAGCAGTTGGGGTTGCAGGAGTGGTTACAGAAGCGGCCTAGATTGCCCTTTTTGGTAGCATCAACGAACTCGCTCTTGTTGAGCGACATGAAATAAAAGTGCTTGATGCCTTCTTCATCATACTGGAGCATGCGACGGCGAAATGTTGGTTCATTGATGACCTCACCGATGTACTCGAATACGAAGTCATTAGCCTGTAGGTCCGAATCAGCGCGGAGGCCATAGCCTTTCTTCTCTGTCTTGATGACTGAGACGTTGGCGTATTGCTTGCGCTGGAATCGCTGGTTCTGGCAGCCGCCTCCACAGTTTCCAGCGTCGCCGCTGCACTCCATTTTGGTCGCTCTGTTGATGCAGTCCGAGTCTTCGCCGCAGGCAAGATTCTTTCCATCGCCTACATGAGATGGGTTAGCCTCCTTTGCTAGGGGTTGATCAGGGAGATCGCTTGACATACACCATTCTTCGCGGCACTCGCAGTCCAAGGCATCGTTGTCCGTGGACCCTAGGTGTTTCGATCCGTAGAGGCAATCGGGGATGGATTGAAATGCCTTGCGAGAGTCGGCGGTGACATCAGGCAGGTCGGTGAACAGGGTCAGTTCGCGCTTGGCAGCCAATTTTTGCGAAGCTTTCCGCGACAACGGAGGGGCCTTGGACGATGAATGCGTCTCGGCGCTGCCGCTCCGTGATTTGGCGCCATTTGGAGATGGCGCCGGGGACTGGGAGCCTTCGTTGCTGTCGTTGGGTGTCGGTATGGAAGCGCTCCTCTCCTGCTTCACGCGCGTGCCATTCGCGCCGTTGTCCTCGAGCTTAACTTCCCCCATTTTAGTCGTCGTACACTCGTCATCCTCCATCAGTACATGAGGGAGGAATCGCAGCAGTTGTTTCCGAGCAAACTTTCGAATGTGATCGCGAAACGAAGGAGGTGTTGGGGACGCAGACGCGGCGGGAGCGGATGTGAAGGAACGCGGAAACGGCTATGCCAGAATTGAGGGCCAAGGGAGCGTGGAGCGTGGAGCGTCGTGGTGGAGCGAGGAACCGTGCATGTGCGAGGGAGGAAAGTGAAAGACGGCGACCGACCAGTCGAGCGGTGGGAACAAAGCAGAGCGAGGTAGAGCTGGAGCGCGATGCACTAGACGGCGAGCTAGGAGGTTGAGAGGGCAGAATGCATATGGCCTTGCATCCACGGATCCACGGACGAACAAAGACAGACGAAGCCAATCTCGAGTCCACAGCGCTTCATTCCCGACTCGGCCAAACTGGGCAAAATAGCGTGGTAAAGGCCGGAATTTCTTGCCCCCGACCCTCCGATCCGCTCGGGTTTAGGAAGGTACCATGCCAAATGCGCCACGATTTCCCCAGATTCTCTCAGGTGCAGCCAGCCAATGGCAGCGATGCATAATGGTTCGCCCGTTGATCTTGGTCTCCAGGAAGTGATAAATGACCGCCTATGCGACCCAGATCAAATGCTGAATCTCCGGAGCTGCATCATTATGAGAGTATGAATAGGCGGGTGCTTTTCACATTGGTTTTATGCCAGTGGAATTTACTGTCATTTTTGAGATGGTTCTCACTTCATTTGATGAGGCGTGAAACATGACCTGGCTCGATCGCGAGTCATCATGACGATTGCGTTCACCATTTGGTTTCCTAATGAATTGCTTGTACCATACTGGCGGAACGTATCCATGACCTCCCGCCTTCTCAGCGAATGGGGGTTTTCGAGTGTCGCATACTGCTGTACGTTTGGAGGTCGGGGCTCTTTCGTCATTAGTGGCTGTCTGCAAAGTTCGACCCTATTTGTCATGTTCTAGAGCGGGCGTCTTCCGATGCGAACCACTGCGCCGCGACGAACGAAATGGAAATGGACCCATGGATGAAGCCCACAAAACTCGGACAATTGAGAAAGCGGTAATGTAAGGAAGCCCGTTCGGCTCTGTTATCCACACCCAATGGCGCCCTGTTCGCAATAAGGCAGTATCGCTACTTTTTTTTTTAGTGACGATGAAAAGTGGCGGTGACAAGGGCTTTCGGCTTCTGCCCAGCCCAAGTAGAGTAAGCCATTGATTCACGCAAAGATAAGGCATTGGGAATAAACAGGAATCATCCGGCCTATAAGACAGGCCATGAAACACACGAACCCCAAATTCTTGGAATGTTTTCATTGCCACTCTCTTTTTAGACAATCTTGACTTGCTGGACTGACGTGTTGTACATGAGTGGGTCCCAGTGAGAAGCTGCCAACTCATTGTGCATGCAAGTGCAAGAACGCCCCGACAACTGGGTAAAGGCGCGACCGAGGAGCGACTGCTGGATATAAAAAGCGGTGGACGTCAGGCACAAAATGCCAGACTTCAATTTTGCTTCTACCGCACCTATTTCAATGCTGCCAGCGAGCCGTCATGCCCTTAGTCCAAGCGACAACAAGTGACGGGATCGACACTACGGGCCGGTGCCGTGAGGAATTGCACTTGCGGCTCACCAGCCGGTCCTCGTGACGAACCCGTGGACAGTGCAGCAAGCAAATGCGACAAGTCAAGCGCCTTTGTGGCCTGATTGGCGAACCCTCAGCCAGTTGATTTCGAGCCCTCAGCCCCCCGGGAGCAAGCGATGGACCGGCTTCCCAACGTCGGTCGCCAATGAACCAATGGGCTTGCCGGCGGCTTTTCTGGTCACGCTGGGCTGTATGTGACGAGTCTCAAGGCGATTTTGGGCCAATTTTTGGTGCAGTTCTGATGGTGGAGTATTCAGAGGTTCGATACAGCCGACCGTCGACAAATTGGGCGCTGATGAAAAATGGGTGGTACCGAGCCTGTCCAATACGGACAAGGGCATGGGCATGGGCCTTCACACCAGCCATTAATGATGGAGGGTAGGAGAGAGGGTTCGCAGTGTGCAGCGTGCGCGTGGACATGCGAGGTGAAGCATTAGGTTGGGTTGACACACCCTCAGAGCTGACTGCAGTCGACAGGCGAGTCAGGCGGCCTCACGTCTCGGCTGGATTGGCCGCTGCGAACATCAAGCCCCGTCTTGATGCACACCAAGCTGCCGCACCTCAGTTCATTTGACCGTGTCCGGGTGCTTCCAGAGGGAATTGCGCAGTGCATCGTCCTGTCGATGCGGGACTGCTACGTGTAGCACGTAGTAGTGGCTACCCTAGTACGGTTGCGGCGACAAATCGGGATCCGTCAACTGAGACAAGTTGCAATCTCGACAAGACGAGAGGTAGCCAGATCGAGACAGGAGCATGGCCATCTTGGTGGGATGGACAGACAATATCTTTCCACATCCATCTACGCAATCCACCCCAGCTTGCTTGTTGTTGTCACCCGGCACAAGCAGTGGGCCGCAGACTGACACGACTGGCCTATACTTTGGATGGTCAAACTGGCTTGAGCAGTGTGACGGCACACATCGACGCCCGACGAAACGAAACGAGGCCCCTGGCTTGAGTGCCGGATCGCATCTTGTGCAGCACCTAACTCGGCGAGTACCGTGCTAGGGTATCGGTATATGCGACACAGCCCTAGGAGGTAATCAAATTCTTCACGAGGTGCATTTTCTGGCCGACAAGATCGTCATCCTCTGATGGGGCATACAGCAGCAAACTACATACGCTGCTGACCCAGGCTAGATGACAAGCGTCGCCTCACCTTGGCCAAAGCGGATCACTGCGACTCGGACCCGGCTGGTCTGATAATGACAGTGCACCCGCCCTCCGGCGCACATCTGGCGTACATTTGGCTCACCCGGATCCAGATGGGGCACCACAAGCACAAGCTCATAGGCAATTCGATCCGCTACGGACCCTGTTTGGAACTTGATTCTCCTCGGCCTGCTCTGTCATATTTGTGCGTTTGATGGCCCCGCGAACGGCCGAGGAGCTCCCCCCCCAACTCCAGCGTCATCCCTGGAGTTGAGGGACTCTTCACTCACACTGGTCTGGGGGGCGCGACCCTTGTTTGGTTCCAGTGTTTGCCCACCCCAGCATCACCTGGCTCCGGCTACGACTCCGCGTCCAAGACCCCAGCACAGGGACCAACGAGCTTGCACGCCCAGCCACGCGCAACGCGCTGGAGAACGCAGCAGCGAGCACTGAGCAGGCAAAGCCCCAGTGGCAGCGCAGGGTAGTAGGCTGCCATCGCCTTTGCTGGACCGAACTTGGACCTGGAACTGATCTTCGCCCGCGCTCCCGTCGCCACATTCGACGCCGCACCTTTTGCTTCTTCAAACCTTCGCTCCCGCCTCTCAACGGCCGCCTCTGAAGCTGCGCGCATGCGTGCTTCTATCGCGTGCCTTTGGCAAGCGAGTCTATTCTACCACCACCGTTTCTTCCCTTGCCAACGTGGGACAAGCTTTCCGAGCGTCATTGAGCCTCTTTGCCCCTCTACTCCCGCCCCGTCTTACCCCTCGAGGCGACAAAAGCAACCGACGCTCGTTCTTGGCTGCGCGCAGAGCGCCCGCACCCCCATTTGGCTGTATTGTTGAATATTGGCTCACGGGAACCTGGATTCCCTTCTCGTTGTGGCTGGCATCACTTTCGCTTCACTCTTTCTCAACTCGTGCCACCAATGACTGCTTGTGAACCACTCCAAATCGCCCCCTTTGTCTTCTCCCTTGACACACCTTCCTTCCTTCCCCGCTGAGTCAAGCAGCTCGACAGCAATGGGCTCCCCCTTCACGGACGAGGAGAAGGTATATTATCTGTTTGGTCTGAAGATGAAAGACACTAACCCGAACCCAGCGTTTCCTCCTGGCTGAAATGATCAAAGTCAGCCGACTGGATGCTGAAACCCTGGCCAATTTCATTAGAGCCAATGGGATCGAACCGAACTGGATGCATATGCAACTTCCGCTTGGTACGTTGGTGATATACTCCGATTTGGGTTGACAGTGTTAATATCTCCATAGGCCGAAACATGACTCAATGCATGCAGGCTGCGGAACATATTGGCTTCGGACAACGGCCTTGGTTAAAGCGCAAGATGTCGGACGACCTGAGCGATTCCGCAGCGAAAAGATTAGCCTTGCCAGGAAACCCAGAATCGTCTATTGGTAATGCAACCGCACCAACGCACGTTGCCATTTTGCCTCGCCCACCCAGCAGCTCCGCCGATATTACTCCAACTCTGGCTCCCGCCTCCGCTCCGACACCTCCTTCCACGGCTCCGAAAAAGAAAGGACGACCGGCCCGCGCAGACAAGGCTAGGTTCCGTCCTATTCTTCCTCAACAAATTGCACCGCGCCCAGTAGAGCAGAATCAGCAGAATCAGCGTAACCAACCCCACAACCCGTCAGATCAACAGCCTCAACAGAGCCAAAGTGGCCAGGGCTATGCTATTCCAAGAACGATTGTCCCCACAGGTTCTCATCATACAGAATCGGCCGCAGGCTTTCCGAGCGGCGGCAACTACAGTACATCGTATGCTCGCCCACTGGGAAGTCGGACAAGTCTAGAAAGAGGGGAGACGCCGCAAAATGAAACTCTTCCGGTAAGTCGGCTATCTCTGTCCTCTCCTTTTCTCTTGTCTGGGGCATTTTCTGATAGGTTGAAAAAGCGAGTAATTGCTGAACTAGCACATGATCAATTCGAAACCTCGCGGTCCAATTTGCCTGGACTCGTACCCCTTGAGCCGGACCCCAGAGCAAGCAATCCGGTGCAGGGGGGTCACAATGAGCTCACCACACTTCCACCTCTGCTCGAAAGAGACAGCAAACTTGGTTTGATGGGCTCTCCGCGGGTGGAGAACAAAGCTCCAGTCACAAACTCGGCTTAACAGGATACCCGTTGAAGCGACTATAGCGTGTTCTTGCCCCAATGGGTTGTCTTTTGGCTATGGGTCGGTCTCTTGAAACCTCCAGGAGACGCTTGTCCAAGCTCGTAATTTTGATGTGGCCACTGATTTGTACTCACCCATTCTTGGCTACGATTTCAAGAAATGGAAGAAACCTTTTCTTTTTGGAATCTTCTCTTGTTTGCATCTTTCCGAAATTATAGACGGTGGATTTTGTATTGGCATTGCGTTTTGTTCTCTCTTCCTTTCCCAACCTCCCCTTATACTCCAGGCCAAGGTTGCCTTTTTCACTTCTCTTCTCGCCTCTACCTTTTACTCGATGACCCGCGAACTGGCTTTACAGGATTCTTATGGCTTGATACGAGCGTCACCATGGGCATTTGCATTTCATCATGGCGCTGGGGTCGTTTTGATACCTACGGAGGCAATTGTGTCTTGTTTTGTTTTGTTGGCTTGGGCTGGATAGACAGCTCCCTGGAGGATCTGTCTCGCTAATGCCAGCTCTCTTGCCACATGTGGCATTGGTGGAACATGTGTTTAACGGATGGCTTTAGTCTTTTCCTGCATAGCTATAAACGTCGGACTCGTGGCTTTTTGTTTCACGGAAGCAATTCAGCCGAGTTAATTGCATGGTTTAATAACGCGATCTCATCCACTGTGCGTGCGCATGACTCAGTAAAGTTCTAGAATGAATCGTTGTTTTCTCATTATCATATCCTATATTATATCTGGTCTAACATGCCAGACGCATCTAGCTGGACTTTGAATCCCGGTTTGCCCCTCTCGGTTCCACTTCCCCAAGGCACTCTTGTCTTGGTCCTGAACAAAGGGTAAATTATCAAGCTAGTTCCCGCTTTTCGTGGTACCTATGTGGTACAAATAACAATACGCTGTTTGACTCCGGAGTTTGAAAAACGTTGACCGTTTTTCCTCAAAACGACTTGGCAATCTTCTCGAGCGTGTCGAGGAGAATGTCGGCATGTTTCTGCTGGAGGACCAACATGGGGCGCAGGCGCACGGCGCTGGCACCGCTTCCGCCGATGTTGACGCCGAAGGACTTGGCCTTGGCTAGGAACTCGTCGCGGCGGGACGTGTCAAAGGCAAGGAAGGTGCCCTGGCCCTTGCCGCGCAAGTCCTTGAAGTGTTCTGGGTACTTGGCGGCGAGGCTCTGGATACCCTTGTAGAGGTAGTCGCCGACGTTTGCGGTGTGGTTGACGAGGTCGAGGCGCTCAATCTCGTCGTTGATGGCCCGGAAGAGCAGGGCGCGGGCGGGGTCACCCATCCAGGTGTTGAACTGGCGGTAGGGCTTGTTGGGCCGGATGTCCGGATTGCCGTAGTAGAAGCCAGCGGCCTGAGCCTTCTTGGAGAATGTGACCATATCCGGGGGGTCCTGGAGGTTCCAGTGCTCGTGGGCCCAGAACTTGCCCGTGGCACCAACGCCGGTCTGGACCTCGTCGACAATGAGGAGGACGTTGTGCTTCTTGGTCAGGGCGCGCAGCTTGCGGAAGAAGTCGGGGGAGGCGTGGTTGTCTCCGCCCTCACTCTGGATGGGCTCGACGACAACGGCGGCAGGGGGGAGGTGCCAGTTCTCGATGAGGTGCTCGACCTCGTCGAGGCTGGCCTGCTCAATCTTTGCGTTCTCGGCAACGTTCTCCTCGAGAGGGTACTTGAGCTTGGGGAAGACAGCCTGGGGCCAGTCAAAGGCAGGGATATCGACCTTGTGGACGGCCTTGGAACGGGTAGTAGAAAGGGACCCGAACAGACGGCCGTGGAAACCAGTCTTGAAGGACAGAATGGAAAGCTGGGGGGCTCCAGGGGCCTTGTTTTCCATGGCAGAGTCGAGCTCGGCCTGCGAGAACTCGACGTCGGGGCCGCCTCGCTCGACCTGGCGGCGGTACATGAAGGCCGCCTTGAAGGCAGTCTCGTTGGCGTCGGACCCAGTTGTGCCTGTAAAGACATGGTTGAGGCCCTCGGGTGCAACCTTGAGAAGGCCGGACTTGAGGATAGATGCGTAGTCGTGAGAGGGAAAGGCGCCCAGAGCAGGTCGGTTGACGATGGCATTGACCATTTCAGGCGTGGAGGCGGCCTTGATGAGGTTAGGGTTGTTGTAGCCCACAGGGATTGAGGCGATCTGAGCGAAGCTATTGGTTCACCGGGATTAGAATCAAATACGTCATGAACCATCATTCTAGAGTAGTCTTACGCATCCAGTAGAATGTTGCCATCAGGATCAGCAATGTAGTTTCCCACGCTGCTTGTGTAGTCTGCCAGCATGTTCATGCTGCGCGTGTCAAAGACACTAGTGAGCTCATCGATGTGCTCCTTGGTCTTGGGGCCGGGGATTGCCGTCTTGACAGAAGGGCCCTCGGGCTCATTGGTGAAGAAGGGAGCTGCTGAGGCAGCCTTGAGGGTCCGTGAAGAGGCAAAAGTGCGGCGCGCAGCCGATGCCAGCGAAGGCAAGGAAAAAGAGGCATGCCGAACGGCCATGCCAGCGCGAAGAGCCGACATGACGATTTGAGCGTGAAAGATGATTGGTGTTTTTTTCTTGCTTCTCTGTTGTGCGTGTTTATTTTCTTGTTTAAGCCTGCAAATTTATGTCAGCATATTTGTGCGTCTTGTGTCGTTGCAGCATAGATAAAGACGAAGGGGGGGGGGGGGAATGAACATGCACATTGCACCGCCCAGATAAGGTTGGTGAGACAGCCCTTGAACCATAGCAATACTTACTTGTTTGAAAGCCAATTGGAAGCCGGGACAGTGAATCAGAGATGGAATGGGAGCAGCAATGAGACAGGGCCAAAGGGACTGGGAGGCGGTGATGAGGTGTCCCTTTTATATCGTGGCCAGCCCCGGCGCTTCAGAATCCTGCTTGGTCGTCATGCTGTCTGCTTGTCTTAGAAACCAGCACTCACGGCGTGGCGTCATGGTGAGCGGAGAGAGAGAGGGGTGTGTGCAGAGCATGTTTCCCCCGCAGCCTGGCGCTTGTGCTTGGGATGCTTTCTCCCTTCTGAGTAGGTAGATGGAGATGGAGCGGCTCTAGCTCCATTTCGCGATGCGGGCACGCCCAAGTTCACCGTGACGTGACAAGCTCCCACTGTTTGTGGCGCCTGGCCGACAGACGCAGAAAAGCTCCCCTCACCTCTCCCCGCCGCCGCCTGCCCCAACCCCAACCGTCCTTTGCCGCGCTCTTTTTTGTGGTCCATGACCGCTTACACGGAGTGCGACGTTGATCTCGCCGTGATACCGGCCCTGCACGGACAGCCCCAAGACCTGGGGATGGCCAGGGTGCCCCCCGCCGTCCAATCGCCACGGACCACTGAAGAGTATGTATATCTCTCTCGGCCGTGAAACTTGCCACGAGGCGCGCCCTGCTCGGTGCGTTGCACCATCTGCCATCCTTGCCTGCATCGCATCCAACGCTGTAAGATGATGACTTGAGATGAACCCGGGCTATGCGCAGTGATACACCTCTCTTTTCCCTCCTGGAAGGTAGAAAGAGACATCCCCCCTTCCTTCCCCCAGACCAGCCTTCACCATTTACACATTTCCCCACAGTCATCCCCCCGTCGCCTCCTCTATCTACGCCGTGCCCAGACTATCGCTTACAAGACACAGAGCACCGGCCCGGTGCCGGAATCCGGCTCCGTTGTCGGCGGGGCATGGATAACGGTGGCTTCCACCTCCACCTCCATTTTCCAAGCCAATGCATCCGACACGATTGGCGGTTTACAAATTACCCAAAAGAAATTCTGAAGATCCGACGTGAAATTGCTTGTTTAGATGCCGGATGGACCCCTGAGGAGCGACTCACTGATAGTGCAGCCTGTGCGCTAGCGCCTCGCTCCCTCCTGCAAACTCCCCTAGCCTCGACCATTGAGCGTCCGGCCGTCGGGATGCGGCACGTGGACAAGGGGTCCAGAATCCAGATCCATGCTCTGCCATCATGCCCTTTTCGGAAGCTTGATTGAGAACGTTGTCTCTTGCTATCGCTTAGACTGCCTGCTTGCTTGCCGTCCCGCTGCAAACCCAGCACGTATCAAGAAGCATTAGCAGCCAGCCCAGCCATTGTCGTAGTCACTGGGTCGCCAAAATCTCCACCAGGAACGAGGCACGCATGCCATGTGACGAAAACTATGACACCTCACTGGTGTTCTTGTGAAAGCTATCTCTACAGCACGCAAATGCAACCATGGGTCCGTCACAATGCTCAATCTCCTGAGCTTAAAAAGCTCCAATAACCCCTTAC
The DNA here is from genome assembly GCA_017140785.1 of Calonectria pauciramosa. Taxonomy (NCBI): domain Eukaryota; kingdom Fungi; phylum Ascomycota; class Sordariomycetes; order Hypocreales; family Nectriaceae; genus Calonectria; species Calonectria pauciramosa. The sequence continues at coordinate 571,045 of JAACIZ010000010.1, read as the reverse complement.
GAATTGAAACACCAAACTCCACCCAGATGTGAATGCTCATTCTCTTGCTTCGCTGGTCTCATGCAGTATTATAATGACCATCGCCCCAAATCAGACATAGTCTACTCGTGCTTACTAATTTCCACACAATATTTCACAATTGTTTTCTTGTGTAGCTTTTTAAATCGTTAGATGTGTTATAATCGACCGTGTTGAGAAAATGAAGGACTTACCATGCCCGCATATTTGCCATCTTTCAGAACACAAATATATCGCAGACCCAGCTTCGAAAACAATTCGTAAGCCAGATCCATTGGTGATCGAACGTCGAGCGCAACGGGTGCCTTGGGTATGTTAGTCAAACTATTCGCACGCACAATTTCGGATAACGTACAGGATCAATATAAGGCGTGAAGTCGGTAGGATCAAACGAGTCATCTTCGTCGATGCTTGGAACCTTAACCATGAGGCAAAGATTCGACGCCTCGTCTTCCAATTGGTCAAGCGCATATCCGAGGTCGGGCGCAGGAATTAAGCCGACAAGAATGTTATCTCGCACGATCGGGAGGCCACCATCAAGTTCGCCAGCACGGTGCAAAAGTTCGAGCTTGACGCGAAGACTCGAAGCAGGTACCAATGGTGAGTTCGTGATATCAATGATTCGCTCTCGTCGAACTCGCGGCAAAATGTCGCCAATGTTCTCGGTGAAAATAGGCTTGTGCTTGTTATCCAGGAAAGGATACGAGTTCATTTTGGTCAAGAGGTCCTATCCCAGGTCAGCCGCAGTTTGAACATCAGGTTCATAGCTCACTTACATAGATACTCTCTGGCTCAATGGCATCCGATGTCCACTTAGCTACCAAGACGGCCAACGAAAATGGTAGAACATAGTTGAGACTGCCTGTGAGTTCGAATAGGATGACAGCGAGAGTGACAGATAATCTTGTCACACCACACATTGTGGCACCGGCTGCGACCAGTCCGTAGACTCCAGGCTGAATGCAACTGCCGTCGGCTCTAGCCGAGCAGTACCCCCAGATGGACGAATCGGGGAATGCCAGCACGGTCCACTGGACCAGGTGACCGACGATACGGCCCAGCAGACCGCCGACAACCATGGAAGGGACGTAGATACCGGCCGGAACTTTCTACATGAGGGGGTCAGAGTCAATTGGGCCTGCGGCTGGATGCGAGAACTTACAATACCAAATGTGATGACCGTGAGGAACCCCTTGATGAGCAAGGCCACAAAGAGATGCCACAGAATCTCAGGGATTTCGTCGATGGAGTTGGGGCAAAGATACCTCTCCTCCTTTTCAACGCCCGGGCCTTCACAAGGGGAAGCGACATTGAGAAGGAGTTCAGCGACAGGGAGCTTAGTCAGTGAGTTCCAGTAGCTCATTAGCCCAGTTACCATAGCCACAAGGACGACCTCGAAAATCGGATGACCCTTGATAAACGGCAAGCGACGAAAGCTCTGCGCCCAATGCTTGGATGCCTTGATGAAGAGGGCGCCAATGGCGCCACCGAGAATGCCCACAAAGATGAAGGCGCCCAGCTCGAAGTACTCCCAATCATTGATGTAGCGAACCTGGAAGAGTACAATCTTGTGGGTTCCATAAGGATTCAGGAATGAAAGAGAAAGGGCCGCCACAATGCAGCAGAAGAAGGTCCGGAAGAGGGTTTTAGCTGGGAAGAAATAGGAGACCTCTTCCAAACCAAAGAGTACGCCGCTAAGCGGGGCTCCGAAAGCGACAGCGACACCTGCTGCTGCTGCGGCTGACAGAACTTCACGGCGTTTTCCGTCATTGCGGTCGTATTTGGCAAAAAGTCGACAGAGAATATTACCAACACACGCCGCCATGTGCACATACGGGCCCTCTTTGCCGAGACTCATTCCAGATGAGACGCTAAGAACCAATGCCACAAGCTTAATGACGAGCGTTCTGACACCGAGGAAACCGTGCAGAACGAAGCCACTAATAATAACACGAACCTCAGCAACACCACTACCTGCCGCCGAGTAGTAGACCATGGGTGGGTTAGCCGGTGTGCTATCAAGATCCGGATGAGGGGTCGAGGATTCGCTATTGCTGCCGCTGGCTTGGCCAGAGTCGAACGTCTGGGTGATATCTTCGGCCGCCAAATTCTCATCGAGCGTTGTGAGCTGGTACGCTGAAGGCACCACGGTTTTTGTCTGCAGAGTGATCAAGCATGCTGTCGCAGCGAGCACACAAACAAAGCACATGTAGATGATAAAGTCGGTCCACTGCTGGCCAAAGATGTACCCAAACACTGAGGACCAAGGCCTCCAGTCTGAGCATTCGTCATCCGGGCAACAAGTCTGCGACTCAGGTTAGTTTCCATTGGCGTGAAATGATCAATACATTTGCAAAGGGAGGGGATATTTACACGTTGGTCCAGATACCAACTCCGAGCGCAATAACCATACTTGAAGTCAAAAACCAAGGCGTCCGAAACGTCAACCATATAAGCCAGCAGAGCAACGATGCATCCACTCAAAGCGCTCAGAATCCATCCCTGAGAGCCATCAAACATGACTATAATACGGCCCCAGAGATCCTTGCGGCTGCGAAGTTGCCTGACGCGATACGAATCGGCAATAGCGTCGTGGACCCAGTCAGTGCTGGTAAACTGGTCGTACCAGACTCGTTCGTCGGGAAATATGCTGCCCTTGGATTCGCCCATGGTGGATTCTTGGCGGTCCGCAAGCGCGTGTATTAATCGCTGGCCCCATGATGGATGTCGGCTGTGGTTTCGAGAGTTGTATCCTGTGGGAGACGAGGCATGAGCATCCATCTTTGGAAATACCGTCAAAAACCGTCGTGGCAAGCCTTACCTGTGTAACTCTGCTCCCGCGTTGCCGATGTCGCCCGCTGTCGAGGCGCGTTGGAGCCATTGATGCGCAAACGAGCTCGCGAGCCCGCCAGCAAAGGGGACCGCTCATCGGGTTCGACGTTCCCGCTAGACTGGTGGCGACTAAGGTGCCCAGGTCGACGAGCGATACGCGGGGATGGCGGTTGAGAGCCAGAGTCGGCCATGTCGGCAGAGGATGCGAGTCCCGGGACCCGGTGTATGGCACTCAGACGGGTTGACGTTTGCGGGCTTGCAAGATGTCCAAGATGAATGGTCTTTGATCAAGTCGTGTCCCGCGTGAAAAAAACAATCATGACTAAACGATGCGGGGCACGGCAGAGCAGGGAGAAAGAGATAATTAGGAAATTGCAGCGTCGCGATCAACTAGCAGCTCTGCGACTACGTCGCTCGTAAAATTGCGTCACCCGTTACCAGCGGCCGTGGCAAGCTAAGCCCCGGCCCACCAGTGGTGCAGAACGCTGGGCTGCGCGGGGCACGACGGGCCGGATGACACCCTGAACCCAAGGGTTTGTGACCTGTGAGCGGCAGGTGGACGGGGAGTCGAGGAGCAATTAGGGTCGGGCTGCTGAAGCTTGGGGAGATCGTGGTGGATTTCCCCGACCACTCCTTAGTAACTTGGGCGTATGGACGTGCCGTGTCAGAACCAACAGGCCGACCCCTGCCATATGTCCACCTGCCCCTCCCAGTCCAATGGTGTGGCCCCCTGTGGGACGTCCCTCGAATTTATTCCCTGCCCTGCATTGTAATGTTGCTACAGCCTCCGTACGTCCTTGTCTGAGCGCTGCAAGGCACGCCAGACAAATTCCTCGCCCATCACCATGCATATCCTTGGACGTGGCAGCCATGCCATGGTCCCTGCTGCTGCAGTCTGTTAGAACCTGAGTACATCATACGTATAGTCTTATAAATGGATCCGCCACGCCTGTCCAGCTGACTCGACCCGAGGCATCGCCTCCCTAGCTACTTAAAAATCGGGGCCCAGAGCAGCCTATCACATGGGATGTGCAGAGACAGTGTGCGGCGCCCAAAGGGGTGGATGTGGTGGTCAGCGGCACCGGCGGCCAACTTTCTTAGCAAATGGTGGCGCAGACTTGGGATCATCAATCAAGCAGATGATTTTGCCGTTGCGCATCGGACTGTTAAATAGCTTGGCGACGTTTAAACTCGCTCAGATATGTCTCATGCCTCTGAAGCTTATGCCTGTCGGAACCTTATCGGTAGCGAGATGGCACCTGCAAGCGTTGTGGAATTCTGCCTTAGTGACATATAGCTGTGGCGCAGCCAGCGTGGCTCGGCGTGGCTAGGTATCTGGCTTATCAGGCCTTATCTTATCGGAGACCCAGTGAAATTTTCAGATCATGGCTGCTCCACTGGAGAAAAAAGTACCAAGTGATGCTTCTCCAGTGCATACCACAGCTCGTCGCATTCCATCATCCCTGGTTGCGAGACCACATCCCACAAACTCGCATCGACTAATCTTCTGTAATTGGACCCCGCCAATCACAATGGGCAAGAAGAGAAAGGTTTCCGGCCGCAATGCCCAGCCCAGCGGCCCCAAGGAGCTGGACCCCTCCGATGCCCGCCTGGATCCGATTAGCACTTTCGAAGATGTGGCCGACTCTGAGGACGAATACTTTATGAACCGCGATCGCATACTCATCGATGACGAGCCTGACTCAAAGCGCCGGAGAAAGCAAGACGAAGACTTGGAACTGTCTGATGAGGAAGTTCTCGGCTACGAGGATTCAGACTCGGATGAGGACCAACAACCACAAAAGAAAAAGGGAGCCGCGTCAAAGGATGATCTATCAGACGAGGAACAAGATGAAGACAACGAAGAAGGAGACTCGGGCTGGTGGGGTTCCACCAAGGCCGACTACTACAATGCCGACAATCTTGAGACCGAGGCTGATGCCCTGGAAGAGGAAGCTGAGGCCATGCGCCTTCAACAGAAGAAGCTCTCCAAGATGGCAGAGGAAGATTTCATCTTTGATGGGGACGAGTGGCTTGCCGAGGGTGCAAATGAGGGAGAGGAGCAAGAAACTGTGACCGAGGTTCTCAAGGACATCGAGGTGACGGATGACATGGGTCCCGAGGAACGATACACATTGCTACAGACTCGTTACCCAGAATTCAACCATCTCGTCAAGGAATTTGAGACTCTGCAGCCCACACTAGTCGATCTCAAAAACGCAGCTCAAGGAAAGTCAGGGAAGTCTCTCGAGGCCATCAAATATTGGGTGGTTGGTTGCTATGTTGCAGCTCTCGCCAGCTACTTCGCCATTTTGACCTCACCGGCTCGAGACGGCCCCAAGTTGCAAAAGTCCCTTGACCCTACAGAGCTACGCGATCACGATGTTATGCACACGCTGATGAGCTGTCGAGAGGCCTGGCAAAAGGTGAAGGACTTGAAGTCAGCGAAGGACGCCGACGAGGACCAGCCCTCAGACCTTGATGAAGAGGAGCTCGCTCAGCTTGCTTCTGAAGAAGCCACGGCCAAACAGAAGAAGAGCAAGAAAACCTCGAAACAAGAAAAGGCTGCTGCCGAGAAGCGAGCCAGGAAACTTGAACTGGCCAAGGCCGGAGAGGCCAGCGTTGCCGACCTCTACAACCTGCCTCTCCCTAGCAAGACCTCCAAGAAACAGAAGAAGGTCACACAGACTGATGATGATAATGGCGACAACTCAGACTTTGGCGAGGAGAACGAGCTCGACGCCCGCACTGCCGCTGAAAAGGCCGCTCGCAAGAAGAGCCTCAAATTCTACACCTCACAGATTGCCCAGAAAGCCAACCGCCGAGCAGATGCAGGGCGTGACGCTGGAGGTGACATGGACATTCCTCGTCGTGAGCGTCTCAAAGATCGCCAGGCCAGACTCAATGCACAAGCTGAGCAACGAGGAAAGAAGAATTCCAAGCTCGGCGCAGATCTCGGTGACAACAGCGACGACGAAGATGCCGCCACTGCTCAAGCTGTCCGCGGCGATGAAGACGAGTATTACGACATGGTCGCACAAAGATCCAAGAAGAACAAGGACGAAAAGGCCGCCAGATACGCCGCCTATGCTGCCGCCAGCAAGGCCGACCGTGTGGTGGAGAATGAAGTGGTTGGCGAGGATGGCAAGCGCAAGATTACGTATGCCATTCAGAAGAACAAGGGTCTGACGCCAAAGAGGAGCAAGGATGTGCGCAACTCCAGAGTGAAGAAGAGAAAGCAGTACGAGGCCAAGCAGAAGAAGCTCAAGAGCATGAAGCCCACCTGGCAAGGAGGAGAGCCCAAGGGAGGATACCATGGAGAGTTGGCGGGTATCAATTCCGCTGTCATCAAAAGTACAAGACTATAGACTTGAATATATTATTACGGGATTTATTAATGGCGTTAACGATGGTTTCTCTGCCCATTGCTTGATCGTGATCTAGTATCGCTGGTTTTATTTGCTCTGTGTTTTGAAAAGCACATTCCAAGAATGTTAATCGATTAAATATATTCAATTATTATTCTTTCAAGAAAAGAAGAAACATAGTGGTGTTGTTTTAGCTCCGGAATCGTGTATTCTTCGAATAGTTGCTCAAATATACATGACTAGGGATAAGACGGATGAATTTAGAACAAAGTCAAATGTCCCTCACAGAAAATCCGATATTGTAAGACTGTATCATTATAGTGTACAGGTAATGCAAATTGATAAAAGCTACAATTAACAATTCAACAGGTGGTTCAGTCAATGATTATTCATTATGCTAACATGTGCACCACGAAGTACAAACGTCGAGCTGCAGGGGTCGTGCGCCGCCCCGCCAAAGTCCTGTCCCACGTTGCCGAATTGTGTACAACTTACCTCAACGACCACCCCATAGCTTCCTGTGAAGCTCCGCATATACAACCCACCCGCAGCTCTGCGCGAAACGCTACATCTGCGCTTCGTTCGATGCAGCTAGCCAGCTAGACTCTCACTCATCCTTCGCATATTGCCGCCGCCGCCTCCTCGCGAAGCCAAGCAGCAACCTGGCCACAATGGCGAACGTCGACCCGTCGACCCTGGCGTCATCCGCCCAGATCTTCTCCGCGAACCACACCCTCCCCCAGATCCGAGCGATTCACAAAACCCTCCATGTACAGATCGAAGAAAAATCCAACCGTCTACGGACGCAAGTCGGCAGCTCCTACCGTGACCTCCTCGGCACCGCGGACACCATTGTCCAGATGCGCGGCGACAACGATGACGTTCAGGAGCTTTTGGGCCAAATGGGGGGCCGCTGCGGGAGAACCGTGATTGGCGCCAAGGCTACAGGATTGGCCAAATTTGTCGAAAAGGTGAACAAGTCGGATGCTTCCATTGCGGCGAGGTTGAGGCTCCTGGATGCTTGCGTGCTCCTCGTCGGACGCATCCTGAAGGGCAAGGGCGGTCTCAGCGGTAACCTGAAGAAAGGCGACAGGCTCGTGTTAGCGACCAAAATATGGGTTCTCGGCCGTCTTTTGATCAACAATCTGACCGAGGATGCAACGGATTCAACAAGCCGCCGCGCCATCGAAACATCCAAGACCACTCTAGGTAGCTTGCGCCGGAGACTGCTGAGAAACGTGGACAAGGTTTTTGAAAAAGCAGGAAACGAAGCAGAAAGGGATGATGTTCTCAAGGCACTATGTGCCTACAGCTTGATAACCAGCTCTGGAGCTAGAGACGTGTTGCGACACCTGCTCAAGGTCAGAGGTGAAACAATAGCTTTGGCGTTCGATGTGGAGGGGCGTGAGCGCAAGATTGGCACAGAAGATGTCGTTCAAGCCCTCGGTCTCTATACGAAAACTTTACTGGACGTGCAGGCTTTGGTTCCAGGGAAACTATCTGCTGCCCTGGCTGGCCTGAAGAAGCACCCCTTGCTGGAGGATCCTGCACTGAAGCAGCTGGAGGGTTTGCGGTTGGACATCTACGAGCAGTGGTGCGGCGAGGAAATACAATATTTTACGCCTTTTATTCGACATGATGATCTCGACGGCGCACAAGCTCGAGAGATGCTAGCGAGCTGGTCCAAGGGAGGATCCGGTGTGCTTTTGGAGGGCCTAAAGAAGACATTGGAACAAATGTCAGAATTCAAATTAATCATGGAACTCCGAACCAGCGTTCTACAGCTATGGATACGAGAGGGAGGTAAAGCTAGGGGCATTGATCCGTCAGAGATACAAGACGATCTGCGTGACGCCATCAATGCCCGCATGCTCGCTGTGCTTGACAATAAGGTCAGCATGCTGCGTCTAGTCGGCTCCGAGGTGGCAAGCACGCTTTCACAGTGGAAAGATGGCATCACCGACGCACATGTTAGCATTTGGGACGAAGAGGGCTACGAGGATGCTCTTGCTGATGGAGCTGGACCCTTCGTCCAGGAAGTTGTCTCACGACTATATGGCCGCAACGACGCGGTGTCCAAAGCGGCCAATTGCTACAAGTCATGGTTCCATGTAATTGATGATGTGAAAGAGGTGGTAGATTCCCTCAAGCGTCAGCGGTGGGACAACGACTTTGATGAGATTGAAGACGAAGAAACAATCGAGGAGAGACAACAGCTTCTCAGCAAAGATGATCCGCAGATGCTTCAGGCCAAGTTGGACACTACACTCGACAAGTCGTTCAAACAGCTCGAAGAGCAGATTCAGAAGCTCTGGGACGAACGATCATCGGCACCTCGGAACGACACCGTGGCAATGTATTTCATCCGTGTCGTCCGTGATATTCGCCAACAGCTTCCTCAACGTCCAGCCATCAAATCATTTGGTCTCTCCATGGTACCCTCGCTGCACAGCACAGTTGCAGTTGCAGTGTCAAAGAAGACGATAGATGAATTCGCCACGACTGGCCTGGCTCACCGCCCAGTAATAGGTCGGCCGCTGTGGGAAGGCGATCCAGCATTGCCCAACCAACCGTCACCCGAGGCATTCCAGTTCCTCCGATCCTTGTCACTGAGCATGTCTGAGGCTGGTGTGGACCTCTGGACCTCGGCTGCTGTGGCTGTGTTGAGGAAGCATCTCAGTGACCAGCTCTGTGAGAAGTGGCAAGAATCCATGGAGAAGGAGATTACTCAAAGGGAAGCTGATGTCAAGGCCAAAGATGAGAAGAAGGACGAGGAGAACAAGAAGGACGAGAAGGACGAGAAGGACGAGAAGAAGGACGAAGATGTGGACAAAGAGAAGGCAGACGACAAAACGGAAGCTGAGAGCGATGACGAGGATACTGAAGATGAAGAAAAGGGTGTTGAATCTGGGAAGAAGCTGGCAGATTCAGGTCTTACGAAAGAGCAAGCTTCAGACCTCTTCACGCAGTGGGTCTTTGACGTCGCTCTTTTGCAACGGTGTATTGCAAAGGAGGGAGCTACCGGCGGACTCAAGGATCTCGAAGACAAATTGTGTGAACGGGCGGGACTCAAGGATGCAGCAGCTCGCCAACATATTGCCAAGTCAGCCAATGACTTTTGGCAACGAACTAATCTGCTGTTTGGCTTACTCGCATAATGGGCGGAGCATAGATAAAATAGATGGCTCACATAAAAGCAGCAGAGTAATGATGTATGTTGATGACGACCCATTTCTTTCCGCTGGCTCATAAAATCATACATTAATGACTGCATTCTATCCTATATCCGAAGACATGCATAAATACTCATATCGCAGCCCATCATAGCTTGTGTCGCTTCGCACCACTGGCGATCTTACGGAACTCCTCCTGGGGCACACCCTTGACGAACCGTTCCAGCCCGGCAAAGACCTCGTGCACGTTCTGCTGGTGCAGGATGTCCATCTCCGGCCGCCTGATGAGCTTCTTAATACCCAAAAGGCTCTCGCCGATGAGATGCTCTCCGAGCCGCTCATCCACCTCCTTCAACAGAAGCTCGCGGAACTTGGCGCTCTCGCCCTTTTCGGCCGGGATGACGCCGTTTAGGAAGCCACAGCGCTCGAGCTCCTCGGCCGGGATGCGGCGGCTCATGATGAGGGCCTCGTTGGCCTTTGCGACGCCGAGGCGCGTGACCAGGGCGCGCGAGGCACCGCCCTCGGCGACAAGGCCCAGGGATGAGAAGGGCGTGAGCAGGAAGGCGTGGGGTGCGGCATAGATGAAGTCGGCAAATGAGACAATGGCCGCCGAAAGGCCGATGACGGGCCCGTTGAGGCCCACGACCAGGATCTTGGAGTGCGTCGAGAAGGCGTGTGTGATGTTGAGGTTGAAGGCCACAAACGACTGGAGCCAGTGCTTGTGCGCCTGACCATCAGGAGGGTTGTTCCTTGAGATGGACACGTCGGCTCCCCTGGTTTTCACAGTCAGCTCAGTCAGATGTGATATTTCGCCTGACAATCCTCGTATTTTCCGTCATCCCCAAGTGGCATCATTGAGCCGAGGGATGGTGCCGGGTAAAAATCCAAGGTATCAAAGCTCAAACACAGCATATGGTACTTACGCCGAAAAGTAGCGGCCCTTGCCCAGGATAACGGTGATGAAAACCTCGTCGTGGGTGTCAATCTCCCTCAGCTTCTGCGAAAGGTCATAGTACTGCGCCTGCGACAAAGCGTTGAGCTTACGGTCGTTGTCAATGGTGAGTACAGCGACGCGGCCGAGGTACTCAAGATGGACAACGGGTTCTTCTGTCGACATGATGGCGGTAGCTTGTTTCTTTTTATCAACCACGGACTATGCAAAAACACCTCTCTAGGAAAGAAAGAAAAAGAGATATCGTAAGTCTCAGGCGCGAGTTATATGCCAAGAGCAGCGAATGAGAACAATTATAAAAGAAGAAGAAAGTTAAAGCAAGGGGGATCAAACTGAAAAAAGAAGGCTATTTCGGCTTATATCGTCCAGGGTAACTTGGGTGATGGATATTATTGCGGATAGACGATGAGCTCCGCAATTACCAAGGCATGGCTAAATCGGGATTAGTGTGCTTGCCGCCTTATCAGCACGCCGCCCTCTGCTTCATTCCAGAACCTTTGGTGTGCACACCTGCTGTTGAGGGATTGGTCCATAAAGTAGGTAGAGTTCATACTATGTGAACACATGCCATGAGAAACCCGCTGAAGCGCGAAAACAAGCAACCGTATCTTGAAATGTCTTATTGAATCGTTAAACACTATGTCTTGCATCAAGCCGAAAAAAAAACAAAGCGGCGCCGTCTTGGTCGCACCCTGGATTGCTTCCCCACACTGCCACACCGAGATGCCTCGGCCTAGTCGGTTGCGGGGAACATACCCGTCGTCCTAGGTTCTTGGTGGCGGCTCCAAAAAACCCATCAACGACGGCCAATAGAACCTGTGCTTTACCAAAGAGCAAACAGACCATCTTCAATTCACTTTTCCCACCGTCTCTCCTTGTAGCCATGACACCAAACTTTTTTCGAATATGCAATGTTTCTTTTTCGTGGAACGTGATAACAGGAAGCTCGAAAAAAGCCCGCTCAAAAAAAAAAAAAAACAACCAAAACCAAAACCCCGTAGCCATGATGTGCCCTTGGGACATGGATAGCTTGACATGCACCGACTGCCTCATCCAACCATTCTCTTCCGCTAGCTTTCTGGTGATAATCTCCTACGCAGCACTGTGTAACCTAAACCATGACTCTAGCGTCGCTTTGGTGCAATGTGCCTCTGCTTGGGGAAATCTAGGGGAAGCGCCAGCCTGGCAAGGTGCACAGTGGTCTTCAGTTCCTTATTCACAACAGGCTTGACCCGGCCACCAATCTCGTGGAAGTACTGGTTCATCGTCTTCTGGTCAACCTTCAGGTCGTCCCTCAGGTTCTGCGTGTCCACCTGGAAGTTGTCGACAATGCATGCAAACACACAGCAGTGGGTCATGAGCAGGTCGGTGTGGAACTTTCGCATCTGGCCTGCGTCGGAAAACTTGCGCCGGATGTTCTCAATGACTGCCTCGGGTGCTGGGGCGAGAATCTCACGCAGCTTCTCTCGCTGGGGCACCGCTCGGGTGCCTCGAACCTTGCCAGGCTTGCTGTTGAGGTAGAAGATCAACACAAACGTCATGTATCTCAGCACGCGGAGGCGCGTGGTAGCATCGCTGTTTGTGGCAATGTGGTTGACTCGGGAAGCGACAAATCGCGATGGCACCGCGATATTTTCCTTGTGCTTGGCCTTTTCTTGCCATTCTCGAATGGGTACCAGGTTGAGGATGTCCGCGCCGATAATCTTCTTGGGGTCGTAGACGTCTTGAATTTCGGTGGCATCCAGGTTGGGGATGGGAGCGGGCTTGGCTTCGTCCACCACAGCTTGAAGATCTTCTCTCGAGGCCATTGTGGAGGTAACCTCTCCCACAGTGTCCAGCATTGCACGAGCCGCAGAGTCGATCTTTGTTGGTGAGTCTCCGGGCTTCTTCTGGGGAGCAATCGCATTGAGGACACGCTCCTGGATGACCTTCTTGGCCTTCTTGGTACCGAATGTCTGTCCCAGGTCGGTTCTGAGTTCCATCATGTTCTGAGCTCTGTTAGCATTTTTCATGAACCGCATCTTGTGGTGATGAAGCCGACGAACCTGTTTCACGTCGCGCTCGGCTGCTGCTGCCTCGGGGGCTTGCTTGGCTCGTACAGTTCCTCGGATCACCATCTTCTTCGCCTCTACCACCTGGAGCTTGCCCGTCTTGGGATCATAAATTCCGACGAAGTGATTCAGCGCAGGCTTGACCCCCCTGGGGCTCTCCGTCTTGACCGTGTAGTCTAAGCTTCGGTGCGCCGTCGAGTGGAGCAAAAAGTTCTTCTCGCCAGCCGCCTTGGGCTGTTTCGACTTCGACTTGGCATCGCTCTTTGGTGTATAGGAGTGGAAGGGAATATCGCTAGGCACGTCGAACCCGGGAGAGGTGGCTGCCAATCAATTAGCATTCCGCGGTTGGGGAAATTCTTGATCATCAAGCTCGCACCTATCACCGGGGGACAAAACTTGGGACGGAGCACGGAGGCGACGGCGGCCGTTGACGCGGGCGCATCAATGACCACCTTCTTCTTGGGCTTCGCGCCCGACTCGCCGTCCCTCTTGCGCTTCTTGGTACTGTCGTGGGCCATGGTCAATTGTGCCTTCCTTTATCAGCCAAAGCTACCAATTCTCGAGGTGGGATGGGGCCGTTGCCCAAAATTTTTTGACGGGAGGCGGCAGAAAGCTTGCGACCGCTGTTTAACCGGGCGGTGAGAGGAACCCCACCAAACCACGCGCTGCAATCCTGAGCGAGCGCAGGGCTGTCTTCCAGCGGCTCCAACGTCACTCTCTCATGTGCAGCGGCGCCTTAGTGGATCTCAGTGTGGACGTAGCGTGTGTCAGGCGTGTAGGTGCTAAGTGTCGTGAGTTTTGAAGCCGGATTGGAATCTTATGCACTAAACAAATTCACTCAACCTTTACCCTTATTGCTTCTGAGATTACAAATGTGTTGTGCTTCTTTACATCCCCAGTCTTTTCTTTTTCTTTGGCAGGAAACTCATCACTACTCTCCCGAGACGCTCTCCGGCTGGTGCTCGGCCGGTGCAACACGGGCAGCACCGCCATTTTGGGCCCAAGTTGCTCTTCTGACTCAACCTTCTCCTCTGCAACCAAGAGACCCATCATGATAAGGGACGATGAAAGGTTCTTTACACCCAGCGCCGCAATTAGCTCCGGAGGGCCGAGCATTTGGCATGTGGTTATCAACGACCAAAGACGGCTGATCTCTGTCAAGATGGACGAGGAGCAGAAGACGGACAAGACTGCGGTTGGATATCTCAGAAAGAACCTGGAAAAGATACCCGCGGATGCCGTTCAAGTTCACTTTTCTCCCAAAGGCGATGTGATATCAACCTCGACGGATCCAAAAGACGACGACACTTATTGCATCTATTACCCACCCGTCAATGAGATCAAAGGGATCGACAAGCTCCAGACTATAGCGCGGTCACAACTGGAGGAGCTGGATCGATTTGGTCCCGACGTCGATCTCGTTACGTACCACCCGCAGACAAAGAGCGTTGAAAAGAAGGTTTGAAAGCACCCCGGCATCTGTCCACTTCTTCCGGCTAACAGGAATAGGTTGTTTTCAAATACTACTACCTTGCGCCAGTTATGAACTGGGTATGGGATGAGATGAATATTTTGATCCGTCTTCCCAAGCACGCAAATCTCATCCCGTTTGACAAAGTCGTGGTAGATGAGCTGACGGGTCATTTTGTCGGTTTCACGGTCAAGTATATACCCGGGGGCACAGTGGAGGAAAACCCGTCGCGCCCGTTCAAGATTAAGTGGCTCCGGCAGCTTTTGGGCGTTGTAGATGAACTCAACCTCAAATACGGCATTTCCCACCAGGACATTGCGCCTCGAAATCTTCTCATAGATGAGAAGACGGATTCTCTTGTCCTGTTCGACTTCAACTACTCGGCTCGGATTGGATTGTACCCTCCCGACGGGAATCCTTTGAAAACGCGCTTGTACTCTGAGGATCGCAACGATGTGAAAGGAGTCATGTTTACAATGTACGAAATAATTACGCGCGATCAGAGCTTGAGCAACCTTCCGCATTGCGACCAGGACCTCAATGCCCTCGAGCAAAAAACCTGGAAAAAGCATACAGACGTGTCTCTCGATCGCCCGCTGACGGAGTTTTACTCGATCCTCAAGGATTGGTCCAGGAAGCGCTCGGGCAAATACGTCGAGGTCTACACTGATGCGCCCAAGTTTATCGACTGGCCAGTCATGTCTGACCCGACGCCGACCGACTTCAAGTCCCGAAACAAGGACGGCTCGCAGAAAACGTTCACAATGGTAACGCCGATCCGAAGAAGAGCGGCTGAGAGGAAAAAGGGCAATCCAATACTCAACTGGGAGCGGCCGCCTGCGCACAAGGCGAAGGGAGCCCGGCTGCTTGCTACTGGGGAAATCATTGGCAATAGAAAATAGAAGTCCTGTTGATATTCCACTTTTGCCGTGTCTGGTAATTCCAATGTTGCAGATGGCCCAGCAAACCGACATGGAGAGCCCACAAAACCGAATGCCAAAAACCCAGCCTTTGGACCTCACTATTTTGTCTGGATCCGCAGACATGATGCGCACGATGCTCGCTTAGATTTATTTCCGGGGAACATCAGCATTGGCATTGGCATCCTCTCATGACGCGCATTTCAGGTACGTCATTGGCGGGCCGAAACTACAGCGCTTGGCGTTGAGACAATTCCCCCGCTCTCGCTAAGACATCACAGGGCACGGTGCACACACACAAATGTTAACCCGAAGGCAGTTCTGCATTTTTGTTTTCTAGCAGCGTGCTATTCCAGTTACGAGAGCGCCGTTGATGTGGTGCCTCCCTGGTAGCGTTCCAAATAAACACCGTCCTTTTCCCGACCGTCCAATTGCCAAATCTCATCCTTCATGATATCCCATGTGACCACCCAGAGCCGATCGTGTGCGGGGTTCAGCCACCTGACGTGGTTCCAAAAGTCAAATCCCAGTGGGAGATCCTATGGCATCGAAATAGAGAGTGCCCAGCACTGGCGTCATAGATGTGGTTCAGGCGTGTGAAATCGTAACATCATGTCAGATGAGTCGAGTCAGGGTTGGGGCGAGTTGTTTATTTCCTGGCGCATCAATGTTAGCAGCAGTAACGTCATTGATGCAGTGATGATACGTACGAGCGAGCGCGCATCTTTCTTCTCTTGCGCTTGAGGCGGCGAACTCTCTTCTTTCTCCACTTGGCTCTCATCTTCGAATCTGTCACGCGATGTTAGCAATTGCTTGATTGCGCTGCGCTGGCTGGCAAAAGGCCAATCGCAACACCGAGCATGTGCGCAACATGCCCGTTTGCGAGAGCCTTTGCCGTCATCGTACCAGGAGAGGGGGGTGCTCACTTGTTCGTGGATGAGAATCGTGTTTGGATGAGGAACAACTCGAGAATGGAGGGGGAATTTCTAGAGCTTAAGCAAGGTCATAGCTAGGGCACACAACCCCCACGATTCACGTGACATTTTACACAGTGTTTTAGACTTAACACTGTGTTTGGCACTGTTTGACAGCCATAGCTCCAGCGGCAGGAACGCGAATGATGGCCTGATCAGGCAGATTGATCTCTAAAACGACACGGAAGGATAACCAGATGAGAATTTGATGCTGTATTTATTTCAGACACGACAGAATATTACGCAAGTTTTCTCCGCGCTTTGCACGAGACTGCTACACTACTACTGCTTTTGCGACTAATTGACAGCCACTTACACGGCGATCTCAAGTGAGATCCAGCATGGAAACTGAAGAAGCGACACCAGAGGTGCCGAATGAAGTTCCAGCGGCATACCTCAGTCTCATTGACAGCCGCAGCCAAAATCAATCTCAGCGTAGGCATTTTCGTGAACCCTCATCGCACACAGAATCGTGCCCTCATGCTCCACTTCTGGGTGGCTCCCTTTGACTGACAATCTAGAATTGCTCCCCATTTGGGACAGAGAGATTTTCAAGATTGGAAGAAGCCCAGGATCAAAGTACGAGACATGTGATTCTTTCCTCTGGGCTGTAGCTCACAGAGATAGCACTCTTGCAATTGACAATGACACGGATTTCCACGTTTCCCGGAACCACTGTGAGATCTATGTTGTGGTTTATGAGCCAACCATCAACTTTATTTACGTCCGCGATCGAAGGTCAGCCAATGGCACCTATGTCAATGGTGAATTGATTGGGAAAGGGCCCCAATTATGCCCAGGGTATTTGGTGCAAGATGGTGATACTATTGAAATACGCCCTTATTGGACTTTTGTTGTCGTCCAATCCCGATCACCACCTCGCCAAGAGCTGGATGACCTCCAAGTCCAGGAATGCAAGGTATGGGAGATTCTCTATTGAATGATCTTACTGACTCTAGAAGCTTTTTTCTGACAGATATCTTTTGACGAACCGATGTCTCGGGCAGGGTTCAGAGGCCTCTATCCATTTAGCCGTTGACGTTGTGATGAAGAAGCAACTTGTATGCAAGATAGTCAACTTAGATCGACTGCACGGGAAAAACAGTCGTAGAGAAATACAAAAAAAGTTCCAAGAAGCCGATATTTTACGGCAATTACGACATGTGAGTTCGAACGCATGAATGGGCATTTGATGGAGCTGACTGTTTCACAGCCTAATATTTTGCCTTATGTTGACACTATTACTTCTCCACATACACTGTTAGTCACTAATTATTGATCAAAGAAGCTGAAATCTAATAAATGACACTAGGTATACTTTTACGGAACTGGCCTCGGGAGGTGACTTGATGTCGTTCATCTATCGCCAAGACATTGTTGGAGAGTTTGACTGTCGAATCATTATCCGTCAAGTGGTCCGAGGCCTTGGGTATCTTCATGATAAAGGAATCGTGCACCGTGACCTAAAGCCTGAGAATATTCTTTTGGCATATTCGCCAAAGCTTGCTTACCATCGCGTTATGCTGGCTGACTTTGGCAATTCCGCAGTCCCCAAGCGGAGTAGAATGGTCACCAATGTTGGAACTCTGAACTATCAAGCGCCGTAAGTGCCCTGGTTTTTTACTTTATTTTACAATCGTAAGAAATTAAAGAAACTGATGAAAGTTAGTGAATTTCTCATGAGCCCCAGAGCCCATACCTCGGCCGTTGATATATGGTCTCTGGGAATTGTAACATTCTCAATTTTGACATCTGGTTCTAGTAGCACGATTCAAGATATTAACCGAATGAACCAGATGGAAATTCTTAAGCATCTCAAGGAAGCTTTTGAGAACAACGAGAATAAGCCATCGGGAAATGGAAAGAGGTTCATATGGGACTGCCTGCAGATTACACCCGCATCGAGGGTGACTGCTTTTGACGCAGCATGTCATGATTGGTTGTGCACTCCCGAAGAACACTTGAGGTTCTTTCAAATGCTGGATGCAAGAATGTTTTCAGACTGGAACCCACATGACGAGTTCAAGTCGATGCCATGGGAATTGCCTAGCTTGAAGAGCAGCCCGCATCTAGGAAAAGATGTGGAGTTACGATGCAGCCAATATTTTGCAACTGAATCTAGGTCGCCAAAATCGTCGACATCACCCAAACACATCGGAAGCCCGTTAGAGAAAGACCAGGTTATCGAAAATGCGAGCGAACACCCTAAGAAGGAGATTGCGACTTCCGAATGTTCGATTTCAAGCCCAAGCTCGCCAATCAACTTGACAGCCGAGAATGGCTTACAAGGGGAGCAAGCTGGGAAGATGATGCAACCTCCCTGCAGAGAGTTTGTTAAACCAAAATACCCTGCGAAACCCCATAATCGAACCACTCGAAACAAGGACCCAAGAGTCCGGACCCGCGATGCTCTGCTACCGCTCACTGGTCTTGATAGACACCTCAAGCCACCTGCCTCCAATCGGGATCACCGAAGGCAGGTGCTTCGGGAACTGGACAGGTATAATCAAAAATTTCTTGTGGACTCAAGTGTAGCTATCCCTGAAACCCCCTTGGATGCAGTACAGCCATCAATTGCATCGGAGCCTCCCAAGAGCCGCAAGCCTGTCCGCCGTGTAAGGCTTCACATTGCTGATGGGAAACGCGCGTCAAAAGTAAAATTTAAGTGAGAAAGTGTTTACTAGAGAATTGCATTTGGGACTATATTTGGCGCTGGAAAGATGGGACTGGGGTTTTAACGGGACATCTTTTCGTGGCGCTGAAGGATTGCTAGATATGGGAATCACGGGGAAAAGGAGTGATGTTCAAAGGATCCGGTTTGTTTTTCAGGGATTTGATGATTGGGGAATTGTGGATGGATTATGAATCATGGCCCTTTCTTCTTCTTTTTGACAGACGGTTGCCAACTTATACAAATGCAAAACACCACGAAGTACCCCTTTTCCGGATTGACAACCTTGTGGGCAGACATTACCCTTCTAAACTCCCCTGTGAGAACACCCACTTGGCCGGCTGTCCCTCCAACACATGCTGCCATTTCTTGGGCTTAAAGTCCTCATCCCTGGCATTCTCGGGGCAATCGTTGTCGTGCCATGACGGCATTGGCATGATCCTCCCGGACCGGTACCGCATCGCCCACAGCTCGTCGCTCAGCTCCTCAAATTCTACCTTTGCGGCGTAGCTCTGGTCCTCCCGGCGGCTGGGAAGTGCCCAGTCGTACGAGAGGGGCACATCCAAGTCCCTCGGGTGCCTCTTGACGATGCAGGGCTCTTTGGCGCGGCGGCACCGGGTGCACTCCTCGACCGACTTGTCGATGTACTTTACGTGCACCGCGTGCGAGCAGGTCATGCGCTTGGCCCGGCACTGCAGGCACTTCCCCACGCGCGAGGGCTGGGCCCGGCTCGGGGGCATGAACTTGGGGTGCACGGCAAGCACATTGGCCGGGAAGCCCTCGATGTAGCGCACCTTGGCGTCCAGCTGCCGCATGTACAGCATGTATCCTACGTATTCGACTTGGTGGTGCAGCGTCTCCATCCTCCTCCGCCACGAGTCCTCACCCTCTCCCGGCAGCGTGCCAAAGTTGCTTCGCTTGCGCTCCTGGTCGATGGCGTGGTCGATTTCGCCCCCGAGCTCTTCGTCCGAGAGCTCGTCGAGCCCCCGCGGCGCCATGCGCAACTGCTTGAAGTGCTCTTGGAGTCTGCGGTTGCGCTCATCGGCGTGAGCCTCACGCATGGCCTCGCGCCGGCTCTGCCTCGCCTCTTTCCATGTGTCCCAGAAGACCCTGTTCATCTCCGGCCTGAGCTCCTCAAGCATCGCCAGGTGCTCCTCCTCCTGGGACTTGAGCAGCGCCTTGCGGCGGGCTGCTAGGCTTGAGACGGCCTTGAGGAGAGGGTGAGGTTCGGGTCGGGCATTGGTATCTTCTGCCTCCTTGCCCTCATTGGACTGGAGACTGGTGTTGAATTGCGAAGAGCTCACTACATCATTTGCCATGATGAATGTTCATGGCAATGTGGGAAAAGTCGACGAATACAAGCATGTAAATTGGTAGTTGATGTAATGGATGTATATGGCGATGCTTTCACCCATGGGATTGAATGTTGGATGAACAAAACGATTAGCATCTTTCCTTTGAACAGGGCTCGTCTACCCCTTTTACGACTGGCCGGGCAGCTGTATTACGTTAATCATACAACAAAGGAACACTGGTGTCACAAACAATCCTCAATCTCCGCCTTTAGCCTACCATTCATTGTGTTACAAACGAGCTAAAAATAATCGGCTTTGAACCTTGACATGTCATTTGTCCAAACTATTTCCCTGACTATATCCTTGTTTGTGTGACATGACAATGCGCTTCTGCAGTTTGTGAACTGGCCGAAAAAACCGAACATTTCCCCCTTGCTCATCCTAATACTACACTCTGTCAAGCATTTCCCGAACCGTTCCCACCTTGCCCTTAAGCTCCTGAAACAAAAAAATCTAAGCACGCTTTCGTTGCCCTATGTCCACCGTGGACCATTTTGGCCAACTCCAAGAATAACCCATGAGTGGTATGAAAGCTGCCATTCCAAAATCCATGGCCGGAACCCAAAAGGAATGAACAGTATGAAGATGGAGACAAAATACAAAAAATCCAAAAATATAACGCCGACCAATGAGTTGATTTGCCCAAATGTGTCAGGGTCCTAATAACGCCCGCTTCCTAAACTCGGCGACAATCTGCGGGCCAGCTCCTGTGAGCCGCGGGTCAGAATTCCCCTGACGCCGTGAGAATCCAAATGAGGTAGCGAATAAAAACAGAAAAGCCGTGGGGCTTTGCAGAAGGTTAATTATAGCTATCATCGCATCGTATGTGAAGCACTGGAGACCTGTTTTGCTGAAATCACGACGACGCATGTGAGGGAACGCTGCGTGGCGTCACGTCGCCGCTTCGTCTACGCGCTGTATGCTGAATGTACTGAGCCTTGCTGTTAGCATCAGCAATCATCTGTTGCTTTTTGCGGACAGCAGACAGTCTGCCCGTGATCATTTTGATCACTAGTGCAATGTTAGTAGTTGTCTTGGTTTGGCGTGAGGGAAGAAATCTACTTACTCTTTCGGACGTGAGCTTCCTCATCACTGTCAAGATCGCCGCTAGCGTCTTTGGCGGCGTCCTTGTCAGTTTCCTTTCCTGAAGCCAGCTTCCTCTTGTCCCCGTGACCTTCCTCATCGCTGTCGAGCACAGCCTCCAGCATTCGAATAGCCGTGACGTACGAGATTTCACAACCGGGCAGGTTGTCGTTGGTCACCTCATCAATGGCCGCTGCACGGCTCATTTCCAGGGCACGGTCATACATGAGTTTCTCGGCGCTAATTCCTGGCGTGAGATACACCTGCTTCACTCCAGATCCTGCTGACGAAGCAATAGACTCGGTGCCGTGGTTTGAGGGATGGCTGGGATGGTCTTCTGGCAACTGCTTCTGCGCATCAATAAGCTTCAGCCGAACCACTTCTGACTTCTCCAAAACTTCGTTGAAACGCTGCCTGACCCATTGCACAACGGCATTGATGCGCTGGACAACTGATTGGGCAACGGCCGCCGCCACTCCGCTAGAAGCCTCTGCTCGGCTTTTCTTGGACCACCAGAAGCTTGCAATGTCCATCGCTCTCGCAAGCAGAGTGAGAGACTTGACATACAGAACCAGGGCTTCTTCCGACAAGGAGACGACGGCTTCCACTGTTAGCCCGTCCTCCTCAGGAGTGACCTGTTCGGCCTCAATACCGCCTAGCCCGTGATCCGCGGATGGCGCCATGGGGACAAGCTGCTTGTACTTGACTTCGGCGAATCCATAGACGCAGTCGCTTCTGGTAGCCAAATCTTCGATAGCCTGTGCGGCGCGCGCATCTTCGTCGTTGCTCTGAGCGTGCTTTCCGTCGCCGAGGAGCCCGGCGGTAGGAGAGGGGGTAGGATAGGCAGGGAAGGGCTGGTACATAGGCGGTGATTGGCCCTTGGCACTTCCTCGCAGAGGAGGAACCTTGAAGCCAAACAGGCGCAGGCTGGCATCCTGGATAGCCTTGGAGATGGCGCTGGAAGCTGAGCTGGGGCTGGCGGAAAATGCAGCCTTGTCGTACGAGGATCGCCGGTCATGTCGCTGAGCCACTATGGCCGTTCGTGATGATGGCGTAGGGATTGGGCCTGTGGCACCTGGGGTTGCTTGGGTGTGTCGTCGAGCAAGGGCCCCTGATCGCTGTGACGGACCATTCTGAGCACTGAAGTGCTCGTTCGCGGCTAGCTCGTCAGCCAGAGCATTTACCTCGACATGTTGCTTCTCAACAACAACATATTCCCTCTCCAGCGCCACGTCCTGAGCTGCCTTCTCCTTCTCGGTCAGGGGTTTGGTGTTGGTTCGAGCTCTTCGTGTTTCATTTAGAAGAGACCCAGGGGGCGAGACGTTGTCTCGCGAATTCAGTCGCTCAGGAAACCGGTGTTGCGTAGGGAGCGATGCCGCATGTTGAGAAGTGGGGCGACGGATTCCAAGGCCTTCACCGACCTCACGAGGAGAGTTTCCCATTCGGTGGCCATCTATGGATTGCCGATGATATCGGCCGTCGCCGGGGCTTCCGGTCTGGGGCGACCGGGGCGACCGGGGGTGACCTTCCCGGGGGGATCGTGCGCTTCCTCCTTCCCTTGGTGATTCGTTTCCGGAAAGGCGCCTGAGGCGAGGAGACGATGGCAGCGTTTCGCCCTGGGGAATAGTTCGGAGTTCGCGGGTCTCCGGTTTGGGGGGTTTGGGGATGTCATCCTCTACCAGGCCAGGGATATCGCTTGTGACGACTTGGTGCGCAAAGAAGTTCTCAAAGCTTAGTCGCTCGACAGGGCTTCGCTTTAGCAAGCTTCGGATGAGTGCTTTGAGATCTGCACTGATAGTGACTTCCCTCGGGAACTTGATTACATCCTCGGCAGCCTCGATCTTTCGCAGCAGCTCCACATGATTTCTGGCTCGGAAGGGAGGCCGGCCTGTGGCCATTTCGTACAGGACAGTGCCGACGGACCACAAATCTGCTTTGGCGTCGTATCGTTCATATCGAAGAATTTCTGGGGCCATATAAAGAGGTGACCCGCACAGGGTATCGGCCAGGGACGTTGAAGGCAGCACACGAGCGAATCCAAAGTCGGCGAGCTTCAGCATGGGCAGTGAGGCGAGCCCGGAGGTGGGGATGAGGGAATCTTGGCTCGCCTGCATGATGGGGCGACCTCGGTGGTCGCGGAATCCCTGAGAAGGAAGCAGCAATAGGTTCTGAGGCTTGACATCGCGATGCACATAGTTCTTGCTTCGCAAGAACTCGAGGGCACTGGTTAGCTGTTTGAGGAAATGTCGAATGACGACCTCGTGCAGGCCCGAGTTCGGAGCACTGGGGTACTTGCGGGCCATGTCATGGGTCGCGGGGTGGGTTGCAAGCTTATCGCGCTTCTTGATGAACAGGGAGAGGTCACCAAGCTCGCAATACTCCATAATGAGATTGATGTGTGTTGTGGATTCGACGCAGTCATGAAGGGCGACGATGTGAGGATGACGCAGTGTTTTGAGGATTTGGATTTCGCCATAAAGGTTCTCTCTAAGTTTCTTATTGAGTCGTTCTAGCTCGACAGATTTGATGGCTACAGCAGCCTTGGTCTCCTGGTTGAAGTGCGTTAGCTACTTGTTACAGTTGCGACAAAGTTGCTTGCTTATGGGTATTAATTATGCGCATGAGCTGTCGCACACAGGGTGGGGAAACTAGCAGTGCTGGCGACACCAGGGACGTGGCAGCGCAGTTGGATGCCGTGATGGTGACAGCGATGGGACAAAGGCGGAGGAGGAGTGGGTGAAGGGGATGAATGGTCGTACCTTATGCCAGCCCAAGTAGACCTGGGCGAAGCTGCCCTTTCCAATCTCGGACCCAATGTTGAACTGTCCTATAGATCGTCCTCCCGACTTCTTGGAGCTTGAGGAGGCGGACGCCTCCGGTTGGCCCGCCATGGCTTCCTGGTGTAGTTGTCGACGGCAGGAAGGCAGTCGGAACGGGTTGTAGCCCTAAGGCCTATAAGATTCGAAAGACGTCGGCCGCGGATGGAGTCGTCATGTAATCGATGGAGTTGGTGAGCGGTCGCGAAGGCCGAACGAAGCAAGAAGAAGGACCGATAGAATAGAGGGGTAGCAGCGGGAGCACAAGGCACAGGTCGAGACACGGCGAGGGCGGTTGAGATGTTTGACTGTTGATGAGACAAGCAGTCGGTGAAGATGGGAATACGGGTTGGCCGAGGCTCAGCGGCGGGTATTCGAGAGTGGACCTGCTAGTGCGCGCCTGGAGACGAGGCACAAGTGTCAGCAGATGAAAGGCCGACGATGTCGAGGACGGCGATGAGGATGGAGCAAGGGCCCGCAGCGAGGAGACGGAGAGGATGGGGTGATGTCGAGAAGATGGGTGAATGAATGAATGACAAAAGCGACGGTATAAAGACTGTGTATGTATGACGGCGATCGGAGGATGGGATTACAAACAAATGCTCGGGAAGCGAAGAGGTGGGCTAGAAGACGATGGACCGGGCCAAGGATGGGGGGGGGGGGGGGGGGGGGGGGGGGGGGGGGTGTGGATGGTCGATAGGTGACCGGTGGACAGGTGACTAACACAGCGAGGCGTGCTGGAGGGCGTTGGCGCCGCCCAAGATACGAAGCGGCCGTTGAAGGCGAGAGCGCAATCGAAGAAGGGACCTCTTCTTGTTGTTTGGGAGGCCCGGGCCGGAGGTGGTCGTATGGGAAGGCGATCAACGGTGACAGCGAGTCAGGGCGATGCAGAGCAATTAAAAGGAGGAGGAAGAGCGGTGGCTCGGGAGATGTCGACGAAGCTGGGCCCTGGTGGCGTCGTATCTGTGTGCGCAAGGTACTGTAGCTCGAGATAGGGGAGGGGGTGTGTTGTGCTGGGTTCTGCTGGGTTGGACGTGGTAGCAAAGGTTGCGTCACGATTGAGCGGGAGCGGCAACGGACGGCGGGACTAAAAAGAGGGACAAGTGGTGGGGAATCAAGAGCGAAGGCTAGAAGGGATGAAAGTGGTGGTGATGGCGAAGGTGCTGGAGGGGGGGATAAAAGAGAGATGGGATAATGAAGATGGGGATATGGAAGAGGAAGAAGAAGAAGAAGAATATTGTTGCACGAGGACGGTGGAGGAGAAAAGAGACAAGATGCAAGATGCAAGCGCAGGACTCGCAAAAGATGAGAGAGAGAGAATGCAAGGCGTGATTGTACGGTACGGTACGGTACAGCAAGGTATGTCTAGGTCAAGCTGTGCGGCCTGGTTTCTAGAAGAGAGCCAGCAGCAGGCAGATGGAGGATGGGCGTGGAGCATGGATTAGGGATGCGAGTGTGAGTGGGTATCTGAGAAGGCATATGGGAGGGTGACATAGGCCACAAGTATCTCCGGGCAGCGACTGCCGTGCGCTCGGGACTTCAAAGCCTGGTCCGACAAGGTACCTTGGGGAGACCCACCTTGCGCAACTTGGGAGGGACCCTCGCGCGCACAGGGGAGCTAAGCTACCTTATTAGTCTGCTCAACTACCGCAATCGCTGCTGTCTTGGGCCTCTGGGAGTGAGTGGTGGCCCAGCGGGCAGGGGGGGCTTGGGAGGGCTTGGGGGGTGGGGACTAGGGGTGCTCTGTGCTGGGTGCTGGCTGCATGGGGCCGGCGTCAGAAGGGTACCTGGAGCCTGCGTGGCAGCCTCACTCAATCACCAGGTACTTCTTGGACAGGCCGCAGGCCACGCGCAACCACCTGACGCACTGACGCAGGGGATCTCACGTCCAGGCCATGCCATGCCATGCCTCTCTCTCCTCCTCCCCCCCACGACAAGGCATGGGGCACCGATCACCGACTGGCAGAGGACATTTGATGTGAACTCGTGATCGCTCTTCCTCGCCCAAGGGAGCAGGATTCGACACACGGAGCAGAGCAGAGGAGAGCACTAGCAGTCGTCTTCCCCAACAAAAGTCAGTTCGCTTGAGTTTGCTGCTGTGCTGCTGTGCGAGGCCCAAACGGCTCGGACGCTCCGGTCAGCGGAGGGTTGCCGGTCACACTATACAGTTCATACATGGTATGCACGGTGCATTGCCTATCTAGATGCCTCGACAACCGTTGTCCTTTCTGCCTGCTCTGCCGTTCACCACCTAGTCCGTCCAAGGCCGTGCTTCGTTAGCCGACACAGCTTGCCAGCCTCGCGATATGCAGGACTCGGTCAATCAGTCACATCCGGGGGGAAGGAGGAGAGAAACGAGAGTCACCACAAGAGTCATACATAGCCAAACCCATCACCGAGTGTCACCGTCACCCACCCCGACTCGATGCTCCCACCCATCAGACTGGGAAGAGTCCCGTCCTGACAACCCAGCACCCAGCGACGCGCAGAGCCGCCCCACCACACCTCGTCCAAACCTTTGACCTGGATGGACGACGAGACTGAACAAGTTACGTAGCGGCAGTCCTACCGTGGCCCCAGTACGGCGCTGCAGTCTGTACTGTCACTTGCCTGGGCGACTGCGCCGCCCATTCCCCGTGATCCCCACACAGGTCAAACTCGCCTTACCTCACCTCGCCTCGCCTCAGGCACGCAAGGCAAAGCAATGTGCGTGAAGCTAGCCGAAAGAGCTGGCTTTATGGCTGGGTTCCGCCCCCCTCAGCTGCATGGGCACGCACAGTATGTACACTTTTGTTTTTGGTCCTCCTGGGTTGACTATGCCAGAGCCGTCGCTCGCCCACCAGGGTTTTGTTTGTGTGGGCGTTTCGTTTCACGCTTGAACCTACCGACTATGTCGTCAGCCGCGAGCCAAGCCGGGCTGGGCGGGCCACGGATCGTCCGTCCTGTTTGTTCCAAATCGACATGTTTTCCGACAAGACAGATAGACCCCCCAAACCCACCAGACCGGCCCGGCCACAATCATGGGGTGCAGGTGGTTTGTCGTGACAGAGGCCCAGCCCAGCGCTTATCGTTGGCCCCATGGTGTGGTTGACTTACATAGTACAGTTGGGGTTTCCACAATTTCCCTCTTGGCCCAATTTCTATTCTTGCGGCGGCTACCGACAAAATAGGCTGAGTAGTTGTTGAGCGGATAGGACACCGCCCGAGCGACATGCCGTCTTTCTTTTTCCTCTCCCCGGGGTCTGCATGAACGATGTATTGAGCTTCCCGATGGCGAAATCTCGGGTCCTCCTGAGGTCAAGGCTCTGGCAGTCACGGGGAGGCGGCCAAGACTTGACCAACTGGACAGTGTCGATGGCGTCAGCAGACACGACCTCGCTCGCCATAAAGCACGCCAGAAGACATTGAGCCGCCGGCTCTTCTTGGCTTTAGACTTTCAAGGCACGGTGAGACTTGGGACCTCGCAGCCACAGGTGACACAGTGATCTACAAGCATCTATGGGCGGAATGAGCGAGGCAGCGAGACAAGATCACAGCCGAGGAACGCCACCGTTGTAAAATGCGCCAGAGGCACACGCGCGACCAAGTACCCGGCGTTATCGCCCTGGTATCTACCTACCATGCATCATGGCGCCCTTGGTCCGCCTGCGCTCGCCGGCAAGCCCCCATCTTCCCATTGCAGGCCAGACCAGGGAGCACAAACGGACCCAGCGGGTTCCCCAAAATGGCGACGGCAGATGCAGCAGGGAAGGGAACTTTGTGGACGTACACGCACAGTTGTACATACATGAGTGCTGCCAGCCGCCCTGCGTGCGCGCGTGTGAGCAAGAGTGCGAGCAGAGAGTTGAACCAAAACGGGGCAGGATGGTGGGCGTGTGCAGGTCCAGACCCTTGGTGGTCATCGGGATAAGCTGAGACGATGCGAGACAGGGGGACGATGCAAGGACATGACTTGACAATTGGAGCCTCGGAGAGGTCGCCATGAGTAAATCACGAACTCCAGGCTAAAGGAAAATGGATAAAAGGATGAGGGAGAGAGTCAGAGTTGGCACCTGCATTCAACCCCAGTCGCGCCAACCAGGCATCGATACCTCTCAACGTCATTGTCATGACATGAAAACCACCAACCTCCTCTCTCCCGAGAGAGAGGAATGCTCTCTTTGTGAACAAGATGGTGGCGCCATGGCGGTTGTGTAAATCCTCCGCTTTGGAGGTATCACACAGGTTACATGAGTCTTGCTGCGACTCTGTTGCCTTGCATCCAGCCAGTCCAGGCGGGTGTCGCTTGCAGGCCTTTAAACGATGGTGGACTAAGATCCCCCGTCATTGAGGGTGACAATTGTCGTCATGACCAGCATCTCATCTTGCCTGGCACTCCGCAATGCAACACCGAGAGCGTCGACGACTCACCTCTTTTTTTTCGAGCTGCACTTTTTTCTTTCTTTCCTAGAGGTGCGCGACCGACAGCGAATACGTGTGTCGGCATGATTTGATTGAACCATCCTCAGTGCCACCTTGTGCCAACACCTTAGATCGATGCAACCCGTCCACCCTCCCTCCCTTCCTACGCCCCCCCTTTTGTGAAACCACCTCTTGATACCAGCTTAGGCTGGATGCGAGAACATGAAAGGCCACACCAAGCCCAGGCCTTGGGTCGTCGGCACCTCCCTCTTCTGTGAGTGTGCCGTGCCGTATGCCAACTTATGATAGCCCCCGGGGTTTGAGATAAGAGCCAGACACGGCGGCGCCGGTTTTCCGAATGGCTTTCTATTCCAGCTTTGGGGGGTATTGCCATTCACCCGTCTCTGCCACCTCGATAAAATGTCCGTGTTTGATTTGCATATGAAAAGGCCATGAAAAGAGCCGTCCCGGGACATGTCGAGCAGTCTTATCCTATCGTGGCATCAGTGGGTACGACCAGAAGAGGACTTATCTAGACTTTTGTCTCACTTGTCCAACCACCATGGCGCAACGCCAACCCCACAATGTCTTAGTCGTGTGCCTCCCCCATCATCCATCATGGCCCAAAACAACCATCCCCGGGACAGGACAAAACCCCATAATTGCCGAGGAACAGAAAAAGGAATGTCCTGATAAGCATTGCCCCCTCTCTCCCTCCCGCCTCCTCCCACAGTTGCTCCAGGCATTGCATTACATGGACAGTAGTGCCATTTTCATAAAAGCACCGAGACCGCTTGTAGGTATCTAATGGCTGGTGGTCCAAAGCCCATTGGTCGTGATAGCCATCAGGTGATGGTCCCAATTGGCCCCGACCACGTGTGCTACTTTTTTTTTTGTTTTGTTTTTTTGATATTCTTTTTTTAATTGTTAATGTTCCATCTCCCACTGTGCTTCATGCAATTTGCCCCGGTGAGAGGGCGGGAAGCAGAAGAAGAAACGAGGACGGGATCGACTGAGAATTGACATTCGGGCAATAAGGATCTGACACTGAGCCCACCCGGAATAAGAAACGGTGCGGTGCGATGAATGGATTCCAAGACATTATCTCTGTGGTCTGGTCTGATGCGACTAGCTATCCTCCGCGAGCTAAGCCAAGCCGGCGTGACACGGGATGATCGTCCACGTATCTCGCCTGGTGCCTTTTCCCCGGATCATGTCTCACTCATGCGCGCCTCTCTTTTCTTTTTCTTCTCGGCTCAGCCAGCTCGCTCCCTCACTCTCGCGCATCCTCTCACCTTTTTATTTCCCCACACACACGGCCATGGCGACTGCAACCTATGCATGTCTCGCTTTGACTCATTGGACCATGCATCCACCTCGTTGTCGCCTCGCATCTTTTCATCTCATCGGGCATCGAACCCGGCGGCGCACCCGCACGGGGATGGCGTCACCGTTCCCTCCAAAAAATACCCCCACAGGGTATAGGTGTCTTTTTTTTTGTCCGGGAAAAGGAAGGAAATACATGAACAAAACCATAAAAGAATACATTGTAAGCAAGACGCACAAACAGTTAGTTGTACAAGCACACAAGCACAAACCCTCGTTTGACAGTGACTCTCGCAACCATCCCTCTTCGTGTTCTTCTTCTCTCCCCCGTGTACACACAGCAAGCCACACTTTACCCATCTTTTCCCGTTTCGGCGAGCACAAAAAAAGAAGACATGTCTCTGATGGGAACGTACGATTCCTCCCGCGGCTGGTGATTCGTTCTGGGACGCGGCCATCCAATCCATATCCATTATCTGATGCCCGTGCCTCGCCCGGGCTGCGACCTGGATGTCACCAACCCGCCTGGCCTGCCTCCTCCATACCAACGACCACGCCACACCGCAACCAAAAGGTGCATCCTGCAGAACCCGGATCGCTTGCCGTCCGCCGTCGCATTCTTCTTTTTTTTTCTCTTTGTTCGCTCACGCCTTGGGCCCATCGTAAATCACTATCTTCACCCATCAGCATCATTCAGCATCATCGTATGGCGGCACCCCGCGGAAATATACACCGAACCCACTCCGCTCCCGCCGCCGGGAAACCTGGCCTGCCTGCCGCCCAGCCAACTAAAACCGCCCGTGCATCTCCACCAATCACCCGCCAGGCTCCGTGCCTCTCGGTGCCTCTCATAGGACTTCATCGTCGGTTGGGCCCCCCCAAAAAGCCCGCTCTCGCGACCACTTACACATGCAAACGCGCGTGCACACGCTCTTGCATCTCTCTCTCGCTCTCACTCACTCACTCACTCTCTCTCTCTCTCTCTTGAGGCCACCCTGATCCTTGCCACCCCTTGTTGGCAGCAGTAGCAGCCGCCGCCGCCAGATTGACAACTCATCCCGCCACCAGGCAGTCCTCCGACTTTGGTTTGGTGCCTCGATAATACCCTTCTTTTTCATTTTTTTCAGCCCCCTTCTGTCGGTCCTCTTCCAACCTATCCCAGCTGGCCGGCCTCCCGCTTTTCTGCACGCAGACACAGCTGACATCTTTTTTTGAAGTGAGGGGAACCCTTCCCCCTCCCCTAAGTCCGGATAGATAGTCTCCATCGCGACCCCTTGTAGTAGCGCCGTGCGTGCGTGCGTTGTGCATCGTCAAAGGAGAGGCTCAATCACACCTTTTCCCTGCCTCCCTCTCTGATTCCTCACCGTGAAGATTGTCACACTCTCGCCGCGACGCCAAGGC
Organism: Calonectria pauciramosa; assembly: GCA_017140785.1. Lineage (NCBI taxonomy): Eukaryota > Fungi > Ascomycota > Sordariomycetes > Hypocreales > Nectriaceae > Calonectria > Calonectria pauciramosa. Next base: position 540,233 of record JAACIZ010000010.1, on the reverse strand, counting down.
CCGTCTGCGTGTGTGCGTATGCGTGTGTGCGTGGTGCGTGCTTGCTCAGCGTTCCCCGCCATTTTGCAACCCTCCACCGTGAATCCTTCTTGTAATTCAGCATTATGCAGTTCGTGCTGCCGCTAGTCGTCTCATAGGTTATCGGCCTCCGTGGCACCCAACTTGGGACGCCTTGTTTCCAAATCCTATATCTCGTCCCCTCATCACATGTGTCTCGGTTAAACAGATGGCACTTACACGACCAGCCCAGAGTTTCCTCGGTAGTTGGCTATCCCCAACGCCAGACTCAGAATCTCCACTCATCCTTCTCCTCCTCTCTCTCTCTCCCTCTCCCTTTAATCATCGTTATCGCCATCATTCCTGTCCCTCACGGAAATTATCCTATCTTTCTCGGCCTAGATGTCAACATGCACACCACGAGTCAAGCAGCCATTGGATGTTTGGGGGGGAAATATCTTTTATAAATTCTTTATGACATTATTTCCTTGATTACCGGCAGGGTATCCAAGCCGAATGACTAACATCAGTCACCGGACCCCTTGCAAAAAACGCCTTTCCCGAACTTGCTGCCAGGTATCTCATATCTCATTCTCATCGCTTGGCCCCGTCCGTAGGGGCAATTCGAGTTTTGTTGATTAATGAAAACGCCAAGTCATCCCAAGTGCTTCCGGAGCTCGCGCTCAGATTCATCTGGCTTTGGTCGTACATAGGAGAGAAAAACCCATTTAGTGGCCCTCGGCCTTCTTCACGGTAGGAAGCTCCTTGATTGCTTCAGTGATAATGGCGAGGCCCTTTCGAAGCTCCTCCTCGGAGATCACCAGGGGTGGCGCGAATCGAATGATGTCACCGTGGGTGGGCTTAGCCTATAAACAAGATTGTATTAGTATATTTCCGGGCATGTGTAGAGCCACCATCACTTTGAGCACTTACCAGAAGACCCTTGCTCTTCAGCAGCAAGCAGAGGTCCCAAGCGGTTCGGCCGTTGGCAGCTGACTCATCAATAACAACGGCGTTGAGCAGACCCTTGCCTCGGATAACCTTAAGGATTGGTGAGTTGAGAGCGGCGAGGCTGTCACGGAAGATGTTGCCTAGGCGATCAGCCTTGGCAGTCAAGTCTTCCTCTTCCATAATCTCGAGCGCCCGAATAGACACGGCACATCCCAAGGGGTTGCCGCCGTAGGTGGAACCGTGGGTGCCTGGCTCAACAACCAGCATGATCTCCTTGCTGCTGAGAATGCAGCTCACGGGGTACAAACCACCCGAGATGGCCTTGCCCAGGGTGATGATGTCGGGCTTGATCTCAGCCCACTGGGAGCAGAGCATGCGGCCAGTTCGGCCGATACCGGTCTGGATCTCGTCGCAGATGAAGAGGACATTGTGCTTCTTGCAGAGCGCATGGACCTGGGCGAGGTAGCCCTCATCTGGGACGACGACACCAGCTTCACCCTGGATGGGCTCGCAAATGAAGGCAGCAGTCTCCTTGCCATGGGCCTCGAGAAGTTCCTCCAGGTCGGCAATGTTGTTGTACCGAATGGGCTTGCCGGTTGTGGGGTTGTAAGCACCGATGTTAGGAACATAGGGACCATAGTTGGCCCTTGACTCGGGGTCGACCGAAAGAGTGATGGCGGCCATCTGCAAGGCAGAAAATATGTATTAGCATTTGATTTTCTCCCACCCAATTCTTTTTTCTCCAATTGCCTAAGTAGGACCAAGGAACTCACCGTTCGACCGTGGAAGTTGTTCTCCACACCAAAGACCCAGGCCTTGTCCTGGGGAACACCCTTTGTCTTGTATGCCCACTTACGGGCAACCTTGATGGCAGTCTCGACAGCCTCAGCGCCAGTGCACATGGGCAGAACCATGTCGTAGCCAAAGACGCTGCGGACCTTCTCAGCCCACTTGGGGAAGACGTCGTTGTAGAAAGCTCGAGAGCTCAGAGTGAGCCGGCTGGCCTGCTCGGTCAGGGCCTTGACAAGCTCAGGGTGACAGTGGCCCTGGTTGACGGCGCTGTAAGCGGAGAGGAAGTCAAGGTACTGGCGGCCCTCAGGGTCCCAGACATTGACGCCTTGAGCACGGGCAAAGACGACGGGGAGAGGGTGGTAGTTGTGGGCGGCGTATTCATTCTCGATGGTAATGGCACCCTCTGTGGAAGAGGCATGGAAGCGCGACTGGGTGCCGTTGGTAGACGCCTGAACATCGGCGTGGGGAGCCATTGTGACGTTTGCGACGCTGGCGATTGCTTGTGATGGTGGGGTGCGAGATGGCGGGGTTGGAGGGGCACAGAAGTGAACCAAGGGGTCTGTTTGGCGGTTAGCAGCAGGTCAAAAGAGGTTGAAGTCGCGGATGCCAAGTAAGTATGATGCTTCTGAGGGGAAGCGGCAGAGGGCGCAGGGGGGAGAGGAGCGAGTGCGGGAGGAGGAGGAGGATTTACCCAATGACACGATGCAGGAGATGCAGGCGGGTGGAAAGATAAGACTCGGGAAGCTGTCGAGATAGGCAGCTCTGGTCTGGTCAGGATGGAATGAGGAGAAGAGAGAGAGAGAATGGACAAAAATCAGGCACGGGAAGTCTCGACGCTTTTAAGGACGAGCCGAGTCTGAGCGAGGCCTGGCGGAAATCGGAGGAATCACGGACGTGTCGATCGGGGTCAACGGGGAAGCGCGCGAGGGCGACGGCGGCGGCGGCGGCGGCGGCGGAACGATTGGGCCAAGGATTCACCAACAAGAATCATCATGCGACTTTGGTGGCAGCCTGGCGGAGAGCGTTAGGTAATTATTACTGCAAAGCCCGTGTTGGCGATTGAGTCGTTTTGGATGCACTCAGACAAGCTAAACCCCTAAGTGCAAGTGCTCCTTTCCCTCCTTCCACGTCTTTCCCCTAAGTGCAGGTCGGAGCGAGGGCGTGGGAACAAGAACCCAATGATCCATAGATAAAGGCCACCTGAGCACACACACGGGATGCACACACCCCTGCTACGCAAAAAAGCGACAGGAGAAACATAAAACTCATGTACTACCTACCGGGTTCTGCCGTGTGCAATCGAGGCGTTGAAATGACCCGTCGGATTGGGACTTTCATACCTTTTATCATGGGGATTTTTTTTTCCTTTTCTCTTTCCGGGGTCGGCCAGGCCCTTTGCGTCATTGCACTCGGCCCAGAGAGCCTCAAATCTGTCTCACATGCGGACTTGCCAGCTCGACTGCCTCATTCGGTTTACGGCCTAGATTTGGGGTTACCGCCAGCTCGTGGACAGCACGATCTGGGGTTGAAGGGAGGGGCCAAGGGGTCCATGAGGGGGGGGTTCGGGGCCACCACGCGATGGGGGACTTAGTGGGCGGAGCCAATGATGGGCCACTCATTACAGACGCCCACAGCAAGCATTCAAGAGACATTTTCGTGCCAAGCAAGGCATGGTTCGAGCTGGCAATGAGAGGATTTATTTGCGTGAATTGCGCGAGTTGTGCGAATTGCATCAATAGTACTGCTGCCCTTTGCGATTGCGTTCCTCTGGCTGTATCTGAGAGTGTCTAGCTACATCAGGATACACCAACATCAGCATCCAACCCAAAAACCCGGGACCTGGCACACACGTCTTTAGACGGCTAAGCGTAAGGAGGGAAGAAGAAAAAAAAAACACTTACCCACGGCGAATCAGGTACCCCAATTCACTGCCGGCGGCGAGAGACATTATTCTCACAACCACCAATAGACAATTCTTTCCATCTTGTCCATGAACCAGGCCCCCATTTTTCACGCTTGAAACCGCGCCCGCCGGCCTCTGTGGAGATGGAAGCAGAGCCGACCCCGGGCCACGGACCAGCGTGGGATGTCTGCGTCCGCTGCTCCTTTGGCGTTATGCCGACGGTGCCCACCCCCGTCCGTAGGCCAGGCCAAAACGGAGCAGACGGCGAGCCTAATGAGCCTGGTGTGTGTGCGCGAGGCGAGTGGCAAGCCGGCCCAGTGGCCTGCAGGGACCGGGAAACCCATCATCAGTGTTCCCGTTTGTGTTTGTGTATGACGGTTCAAGGCCCCAAGGCTTTCCCTGGGCACATGACTCCGGCTCCCGGTGCCTGCACCACACTCTTACGTACGATGCGGCCGCTGAGTGCCCACCGCCATTACGTACAGTGATGCAATCTTCATTCTTGCGGAACAAGGCAGATGGGCAACCGACGACTCTGAGCGCGGCAGCGACGTCGCCGCCGGCCACATCCACTGCTGATGCATCTCATCATCCCACACGCCGCCCGCTGCGTCGCATGCCTCGTCTGTGCCTTGGCCTCTGTTTCTCCCAGCCGCCGGCTCACCGCTGGTAGCCGTCCTGTTTGACTGGCTGCGTGTAGGAATAAGCGTCATCCTCGTCTTACACGCCATGCAATAAGATGCCCCGAGGCTCGATGCACCCATGTCCGCTTCCAGTTAGTGCCAGCCTTCAAGAGAGACCCTGCCGCACGTTGACGGGCGTTCGCAAGGCGGCTAAAAAAAAACAAGAAAAATGTTCGAACTACTCTCTGCTAGTGGAAGCTAGCATTGTTTATTCAGATGTTTGTGTGCTTCGGCCTGGTGTACCATAACACGGACGACGGCAAGTATACCTGTGTACCATGTCCTAGTTGGTTATTCCACCCGAAACCCTGCGAGCTGCCAAGCAGGAGCCTTGGAGCACTTTATGGGATACACTTGTACCTTGGCATATCTGGTCCGGTAAAGGCGGTATCTCAGACTCAATCTCACATGATGCAAGGCTCAGTTGTTCGTGCCGTGGGTGGCTGAGACCATTGCATGCACAGTCACCTCTCGCCACGGATTGGCCACGCCCTGAGTCGGTCAGCAGATCGGCCACTAGCCAATCATGGCCTTGCACTCCCGCGCCCCACATCGCCGCCAAAGAGACAGCTATCGCTTGCTTGCAACGCCGAGCTTCAGCTTCCACGAGCCGCTGAGCAGAGGAAACCGGGTCCAGCAATGGCGTCAACACCAAAGGCAACATCATCAGCACGGGCGTCGGCTCAAGAAAAGCGCCCTCCGCCATTTTTCTCTTTAGACAGTACCATTGCCTACACACGCCGCCGCATCAATTGCCCCCTTTTCCTGTTCGCTATCCGCCTCATCAACACCTTCTCCATCATCACCTTTTTCCAGCCAGATGAGTACTTTCAGGCCCTGGAACCTGCCTGGGACCTGGCATTTGGGTCTCAGAGCGGTGCGTGGCTGACTTGGGTATGTCTATTTCAACTCGCTGCTTTCAATTGACCCTGAATGCTTGGCTTTATTATAAATCGTTGGCCCATAAGCATATATCCAAGCCGTCATGCATAGTCTGGTTCCCAACACCAATATGGACAATATCAATTATACGCGCATTCAATTTCTAACTTGTTTAATTAGGAATGGAAATATCAACTCAGGTCTTCGCTTCACCCTGCCCTTTTTTCTGGCGCGTACCTTATTGCCAACTTTTTTTCTTCTTTTCTACCCGCCGGCGATGCTCTCCGCGCATCCATCTTGATGGCCGCTCCGCGTGTCTTGCAAGCAGGCATTGCCGCTCTCGGTGATTGGTTCACCTGGAAACTTGCTGCCACTATCTTCGGACCTGACAGCAACGTCTCCTCCTTCGCAGTGAGTGGGCTCTTCCCATAACTTATTAGACCAATCTCGCCATGCTGAGGGTCAACTTGTTTGGGCGTCTTGCTAATACCATCCGAGTAGTTGTTTCTTCAACTCTTCAACCCATGGCAGTGGTACTGCTCCACTCGCACCTTTTCCAACTCCCTCGAGATGACGCTCACTGTCATGGCTCTTTACTATTGGCCTTGGGAACTCCTCGGTGCTGCCAAGACCGCAAAGGAAAACCCCAAGCCAGCCCCAGTGCTTCGTGAGTTGTGGTCTCTCCGAGCATCTCTGTGCCTCGCCGCCGTCGCCGTGGTTCTCCGCCCAACCAATGTCCTTATTTGGATAACGGTTGTCGCCGTTACTTTCACCCGAGTCACCCTTCAAGGCCCATCCCCTCTGACCTTTTCGACCGTCATTGCCCTCGTCCGCGAGGCTGTCCTGTGCGGTTCTCTAATCTTGTCCCTCTCGGTGCTCTCTGATCGCATGTACTTTGGGTTTTGGACATTCCCCCCTTACAACTGGCTCAACTTCAACATTTCAAAGTCGCTTGCCGTCTTCTACGGGCGCAACCCTTGGCATTACTACCTGCTCCAGGGCCTGCCCCTCATCTGCACCACCAGCGTGCCCTTTGCCCTCGTGACTTTGTACAAGCCCGCGGGCGCCAGCGTCGCCCAGGCAAACGTGCTCAAGACCCTGTCTTACACAGTCCTCACCACCATCATTGCCCTCTCTCTCATTTCCCACAAGGAGGTCCGCTTCATCTACCCGCTCCTTCCAGCTCTCAGCGTCCTGGGCGCACCTTATGCCGCCTCCTTCTTCACCTCTCAGCCCACCCCCACAAGCACTGTGCTTCGCAAGACGCCCTATCTTCTTGTAGCCCTCGGCGTAAATCTGTTCCTTGCCGGCTTCCTGTCCATCTTGCATCAGCCCGCTCCCCTCACCGTGCTCACCTACCTTCGCCACCAGTACGAGCTGATCCACCCTGCATCCGTCGCTCTCGCGCATGAGTCTCACTACTCTGCCGTGGCTGCTGACGAAGACGACCTCTTCGCGCTCTTCCTCATGCCTTGCCACACCACACCGTGGCGCTCCCACCTTGTTTACCCGGGCCTCCGTGCTTACGCTCTCACTTGCGAGCCGCCGCTCCACACCCAGCCCAACACGCCGGAGCGTGACAATTACCGCGATGAAGCCGATCGATTCTACGACGACCCCGTCGGCTTCCTGAGCCACGAGCTCTTCGCACCGGGTACTGGGCTGCCAGTGCCCAGGTACATTGTGGGCTTCGAAGGCATTGAGCCGTGGCTGGAAGACTTCCTCCGCACCCCCGAAGCCAAGAAACTCGGCTTCACAAACCTGAGACTTGTTTGGGATGGATTCAATGGGTTCTTCAACGAAGACTGGCGCCGTTCCGGAAAGATGCTTGTCTGGGATACGGGCGTTTACAAAACCAAGGGGCAAGAGGAATAGTCATCTAAACTTGTAGGGAATATGTCATAATACTATCTGTAATGTATATCATCAAGACATGTCGTGGCACAGAGCTCAGCGCGCCGGCCATGAATGACGCAAGCAATTCGTCATTGTAAGTAATGTCCGCATCTTTGTTTTAGTAGTCCATACTCCCTGAATTTCAACACTCCCCCACCCGCTCGAAATGAAAATGAAACAACAGGGCTCCCCACTAGCTACATTACATAGACGTAATCGAATATAAAGGCGGAGTGGGGGTTTGGGTCGGTGATGATACCAATTGCTAGACGTAAAATCGCTTCATCATTGCTCCTCCCAAACTCAACCTTCGCCGCTTAATGCCATGTGCTCGCTACCATGATTTCATTCCACCTTGTTCTCATACGCTAAAACGATGTCCCGGAAATAATGACCGATTTACTTGCCCTGTTTGGCGGGCTCTGCTTGTGCCTGGGTTTGCGAAGCCGGTGGTGCGGCTTGTTCCGACTTGGGTTGTTCCGGCGCAGGCGCAAGCACAGGTGCAGGTGCAGGTGCGGGCACAGGTGCTTCGTCCTTCTTTTGGACTTGTGCGGCTTGTTGCCTTGGGGCTTCAGCCGCCTTTTCCTCTACAACCTTCTCATGCTCTATCTTCTGCTCCTGGCTAACCTTGGTCTCTTGTTGGACTGGAGGGGAGACAGGAGGCGACACAGGAGTCGATATTACTGGGGGTGAGGTTGTGGGCGGGGGCGGTGAGCTCGGCTGCTGTGATGGTTGTTGCTGTTGCTGTTGCGGTTGCGGTTGCGGTTGCTGCTGCGGCAGCTGTTGTGGCAGCTGTTGATGCTGGGGGGGAGGGGATCGAGGGTGGGCGTGGGGGAAAGAGTGGTGAGAATGCCGGTGAAGATGGTTCGCCACTGGAATTGGAGTGGGCTGATGGATTGCGGGCGCTTGAGTCTGGGCGCTTGTTTGGGCGGGAGGTGGTGCTTGTGCGGGAGGTGAGGTGGCATGAACTGGGGGAGATGCCCGTTTCTCTGGCTCCTTCGCCGTTTCTCTCTTCAAATCAAGGCTCTTCCCGCGAGGCGGAAAGTTTGTGGTGATGCCCGGACGGTCTGCGGGTGGTGACTTGTTTCTCCTCTGCTCCGCAGTCTCCTTGGCCTCTCGGTACTTGTGTTTGATCCAGCCGATGGGACCCTTGGGTTCATCCTTGTCCCTCCCTGAATCATAAATGGCTTGCGCATCAAACCCAAGCGTATGTGGCTCCATGCTCTCGCTCTTGCGTGGCCTGTGGCTGCTGCTGGAAATCGAGAGGCTGCTGACATCGGCATTGTCGTTTAATCCAATAGCCATGCGAGGCGAGGTCAAGCCTGATACGATCGAACCACCACTATCTGTGAGCTTGGTCCTGGACAATCGCCAACGTTTCTTCTTATCTTTTTCTAGCTGCTCCATTGTTGCAACTGGTTGATCCTCAATCATTTGATCAATATCTGACCCCTCATTGAAGGAGGAATGCAGTGATGTTGGTGGGGACTTTTTGGCCTTGAGGGTATTCTCAGGATGGAGACTAGGATTTGAGGATGTTTGAGATGCTCGAGGGGTCTGTTCTGAGGAAACATCACTCCGCTGTTGCACCATGGAAGCTGGTGGAATGTAATCCTCCTGAAGCTGCTCTTGCTGTCTTTCCTCTTTGATTGGTGGCGGTATCGGCGAGTGAGGCAAAGCATGGAGTTCGGGCTCCCTCTGGTGGGCGTGCTCCAGCGGGTTCTGTATCTCGAGGGCAGGCGATGTGGTGTTAGGTTGAGAATGCGGTAGTGAAGCAACTGAGCTCTGCGCACTGGGATTCAGGCTTCCGGGGATCTTCTTCTTCCTCAGCTTGTTTGGTTGCCTCTTCTCGCCAGTATCCGTGGGTGATCGCTGGAAGAGGCTGGGCAGAGTCGAAGTCTTTGATGGAGTCGCGGGGTCCGTGTGAATATCAAGAAGCTTTTCCTGACTGCGGGCCGAGGGTGGGATTCTTGTTGGTGTTAGATGTGTAGCTGAACTTCGAGGTGAGTGACCAGTTTGGTGGGGGTATTCAGCGGCCTCGCCCGAATTAAGTTGCGATAATGGCTCCAGGTGCGCAGGTGAGTGAGGCCTAGAACCGTCGTTTCTTTGGAATCGTCCGCCAACGAGAGCTGGCGATCTCTTGGATGGAACTGTGTTGCTTCGGCCCAGGCCTCCTGTGGGTGTAGCAGTCAAAGCGGGGCTGTTGGGAGTCGAGGCTCCATCCCCTCTCGAATTTCGTGATGATACAGATCGGTTTCTTCGAAGACTTCCATCTTTCCGCACACTATTTGCGCCAGCGCTAGCATTCGATGCAGAGCGACCAAGACTAGTCTTTCGGTTTGGTGTTGGCGTAACAGGGGGGTTGACGACCTGAGCATGTCCAGATTCCACCTCCTTCTTCGTCTTTTCGTCAGCTGCAGTTCCCTGCATTCCAATAAGGAAATGATCCTGGTTTTCAATCAAAAAGATAATCACACATTGGTTGAGTCGGTATTCTTCAGGGGCCATGGCGTGGTTGGGATGAGACAGCATTCCGGGCTGGAAAATGGCGGCAAGGTTCTGCGAGTTCATTCTATTCTCATCTGCCTTGGCTGCGAAAACAGCAAGGAGGTCGAGGATGTACAGCAGCAGTTGCCTATTAAGCGGGGGAAGCTCCGTGATGAGCCTCTGGTACTGTTCAATGGCAATCGGCTCATTGAAATGTTCGACAAATTGGGGGCCTTCCGCATCGCCCACAGCCTGCTTGGTCGCTCCGCGAAGGGGATCTCGGAACTTTTCATAGAGGTCTAGGGGAACGACAGGTTCCGGGAGGTCGTTGAGGTATCGGCGCAACACATTGGCGGCATCGTGGACGGTATAGCCATCCCAAACGAGACCTTTGCCGTACCTATCGGGGGAGTCGAAAATGGTCTTGAGTTCTTTTATTCTCTTTTCAGACCCGCTGAGGCGGAAGATGCCTTCTACACCAGTGGCTAGGTCCAGTTAGCGAACAAGGCCATGCACCCAGGCGCGACAACAACACACCTTTCTCTTTGAGGAAGACACCGCATTTTGCGACCACTATAGGAACATAGCCGTAGATATAGCTCTGGCCTCTTTCATCGATGAGCGAAATAGCCACATTTGCGTATGTTATACTTTGCCGTAGCGGGACGCCAAAGATGCCTTGAGGTCGTGTTTCTAAAAAAGTAACGTTAGAAATCTGGTCAACGGGCAAGAATGCGGTGGCTGCACGCGCTCTCAAAGCGAACAACGGGCAGCCCACCATGTCGCTTTATGCGAATTGGACGCCATTTAATGGTCGATCCATAAACGATGCCAATCATCTCCAATAGCGACACCAGGACGAATGTGATCGACTCGAACCTCGAGCTGCTGGGTCGGAACCGGAGAGATCGCGGAGAGGGGTCGGAGTGTGAAAAGAGACATACCATGGGTCTCCTGGTGCTTTGAGGGTATCTTGAACCCCTTCCACCACGATTTGAGATCGCGTTTACTCGGAGGCGACATGGGGTTGGTGATCTGCACAGCAGGTGGGTTGGAGTTTGGAGCGGCGGACGTCATGGTGGGCGGCGTCGCGTCCAGGTGCGGGACGTGGGCGAAGACGGCGGAGGATCAGTATTGAATCGATGACGACGCGACAGCAGGGCCGGCCCTGGTATTGGGCTCACGGCAACTCGACTCTGCCTCGGTGTCGAGGGTGGAGCAATGTTGATAGCGTTGGACACTCAAAGTCGGCGGCGGCGTCGGCGGACAGATGTCGGGGTAGAGGAGCATATAATCAATGAGCAAAGCGAGGCTGGGGTCGAAGCCCAGGGAGTGGAAGAGAGGAGGTCGAGCCGGCTGCGCGCTTCTATAACGCAAAGGGTCGTTGATTGGTAGCGTCTAGGGCGTCAAGGCGTAGTTCTGTTTGCTAGAGAATGGGGGCGGACCTGCGAGGGTCAAGGGTCGAGGAACAAGCTTGGACGGGTCCGCTTAGTGAGGAAAATCAAGTCGGTCGCGCTCTATGGGCCAAGTCGAAGGTGAGGAAAGGACGATGAGGGAGAAGCGCACGGCATGGAGAGATAGTGTCGGAAGGGCGGGAAACAAGACGAGAGCGATGGAGGGACGGGGGGCGAGAGAGCTGTGCGTGTCCGGGGCTTGGTTGTAGGAGTACGTATTCGCAAGGTAGCCGGTAGTAGTGTCGCGCGATGTCAGGCGAGGGGCCGGGCTTTTGGGGATGGCGCTGGCGTTGGGCTGGGCTCAGTATAGAGGCTGGATGTGTAGGCAGGTAGGTGCACGGAGCCTTGAGGTTGCGACGGATACGCTGAGGGGGTGTTTTGTGAGCGAGTTGGAGCAGAAGAAAGTAAAAACGGTAAAAGAGAGTAAAAGGCGAGAGCCTTGGAGAAGAATGCGTGCGTGGTTGTAGATGTGGAGGAAGGGGGAGAGGGAGAGAGGTGCCAAATGAGTGGAAGAAGAGGGAGAGTTGAAGAGCTGGTCGTGGGCAATGGAAGCAGACGACACCACTAACGGTAGTGGGCGTGTGGCAGTCGGAGCTGTACAGTAGGGGCAACGAAGGGCGCGTACAGCGATGGACGCAGCGGTAGGCAACCCAGGGAGGTGAAATGGTCGGCGAGGTGCCTTAAATTAGCAGGGGGTGTGCGTTGTGGGAGCCTGGGGCTGGGAGTGAGCGAGGGAGAAGCGCTTGAATCCCTGTGAGGACGGGGACAAGCGGGTGGCAGTCAGCCTCTGTGAGGTATGGGCAAGTGAAGGGGAGCACCAAAATAGGTAGACAGCTAGCTACCTAGGCCTAGTGCTTTGCAACGAACGGTGGCTTGCTTCCTGTTGTTATTGGCGGCGCGAGGCTGAGGAGTGAATGCCCTAAGTCGGACCAAGGGGGGTGAAGGACTTGGGGCATTGGGGATGGAGGCGGAGGCGGCAACAGAAAGGATGATGGGTACGGCGCAATTGTTATCACGTGGGGGGTAAGCTGGGAGGAAAGGGGAAAAGGGTGAAGCAGGTACCCTTCCATTGCTTGCTTACCTTTGTTTGCGAGATTGTCTGCAGAGAAAACGCAAATGAAGATACGAGAATACGGCTAGTCTGATGTGGGTTTGCGGAGAAGGATGCAGATGGTGACGAAGGATGATGGAAAAAAAGACGGTTACCAGAGATGGTTAAAAAGGACAGGGCAGCTGCGCTGAGACGGAGATGGCTTGCGGCGACGGACCGGGGTTGTCAACCAAGCAGACAGAGCATCGAGATGTCCATTTCCCATCCTGTCTTGTTGCTGCTGATGCTATGTCACATCGGTAGGGCATCCCAATTCATCCCGCTATATCGCTGGAAAGTCTTGGTGAACAGCAGTCCCGAGCCAGCAAGCCAGCAAGCAAGCATCCGCGTTGGTTGGTCTCCTCTCATACGGAGCACCTCAGTGGACATGACCCATCTACGACATGGCGGGAGCGGGCGCCAACATGCTCATAAGCGGGCACGAAAGAGGGACGACGGCAACAGCGACGCTCCAACACAAGACCCTCGCCCTCGGGTCCGGTACTTTTACTTCCATCTACAGCACGGTACCTTGCGTGCGTACCTTGCCTTACCCTTCCCTCTCCACCCATCATCGCCTTGTGGCTTTCGTACTCTGGACTTTTTAGCTCTCAGTGGGTCGGTGGAGGGACGAGGTTCCATATTCAAGCTGTGACTCGACTTCGGGAGTGGAGCGGGTGGTGGGGAGGCGAGTTCCAGTGGGGATAGCCCGTACGCCCAGGTCCTCCAAGCCCAAGTTGTAGCCGCCTTGGAGGACATGGTGGACTTGCAGAGGTAAAAAATAGACCAACCCCAGCTGCCTGCCCGGCTGCTCGACAGAAGTACCTGGTCAGAGCACGATGTAGACTTCCCTCCCCCCCCCCCCCCCCACGCCACTAAATAGGTCCAGGACGGACGGGTAAAGGAAAACGTTGTTTGGCGCTGCATCTCTCTCACATCGCTCTGGCACACCTTGGCGGGCTAATGTACCTGGGTGCGGGCGGAGGTACCCCAGCGAGTACGCGTACCGAGTACGCAATCCACTGGCATTCGTCTTTGTTGTGGCTGCTGTGAGCATTTACAGACACATGACAACGTCTCGATACAAGACAACAAAAGCAAGCCACCGCTAGACGGACCCCTGCGGCGAGGGCTTCACGTCCAAGATAGGTACATTGTTCCTCCGTGCCTGGCCCTAGACCCTGGGCCCAAACAATAAAGAATAGCATGGCATGGCGAGCGGCATGGAACATGGGTGTTGGCGGGTGTGCAACGCCATGGGGCATACCCTTGGTCGCCCCCAGGTCCTCTGCAGCCGTGTTCCCGTAGAACACGGCATATTTAATTTTATTCTATGGCGTCGTCGTCGACGAGGGCGTCACTTGTCGACTCGATTCGTCATCAGCTCACCCCGGCCCTTGACCAGACGGGTCGGGAAAATTATCAAACTCTGATGCACAACATTTTTCCATTGACGATGAAAATCCTGCACGGGACATGACTCCATCCTGACCATTGCGAGGAAACGGGGCCGATCGGCCGATAGTGTTATTTTCTTTCTCGTTCCCCAGCATCCCTGCTCGGGGATCCCGCCCGCCCAGGTGATACGTAGCCGGTGATTTTCTTCATATTTTTTGCGTCTCATTCAGTTAATTGCCGGTCGACATGGATGGGTAACTGGGTCCAAAGTCTCAAGACGCAAAAAAGAAATTCCCCAGTACCGAAGCCTGAACACCCATACTTGATTTTGCCTCAATCGCATGAATCATCCCCTGATGCCCCCTCCTCTTTTGTTTCCAAAATTGGAACACCCTAGCGAACCATAGCTAGGGACGAACATTCACAAGCCAACAACCTATGCCAAAGACGTCTATCTGCCATCTACATTGCTGTCATGTGGTGCACTGCACGCACGCAAGCTGGTCAATATCTTCTTTGATGCAGCTATTGTCTGTGCCCCGTCCCATACCAGATGCGTGGTCCGTTCATTACACCTCCATGGTCCATGTTGTTGTCAACCTTTACAAGCCACCCACCACCAAAAAGCACCTCTCAGCCAGTCCCAGCCCAGAACCGGGCGATCAGCAGACTACCCTGACGATCCCTCCTACCTCCCCCTCATCCTTACGTCTCCATGTCGCCTTCGAGAATCCCGGGAGATGGGATTTACTTGTTTCTCGCTCTGCGCGCTGACGGCATCGCGCCAGTACGTACACACGCCCAGTCAGCCTCTCGCCCACTCGTGATTCAAGCGGCATGCCACATATCTTAGTACCGGCATGGGCCTGCACAACCTATCCCCTCACGTGGCGGCCATTTTGTTCGTGTATGCAAACATGTGGCAGCAGCACTCGCTGTCGCATATTCCAACCTCCATTCCTATATTGCCCGACGCCAAAAGCAATCTCCATGCAGGACAAGTCGATAGCGCTGTAAATGCAGATGAAAATCGTCCGATGACGGTGCCAGCCCGACTGCAAGGCATCAACAGCATTAAAAAGCAAAACTGCCCCCGAAAGGCTTTGCTTTGAAGAGAAATTTCAGGGCAAAAGCTTCGTTTTATTAACCAGTAATTAGGTGACAACCTCCAAATCCATGAAGCGGATCCAGAAAATGATGGTGGGTCAATCGCATCGCTCGCATCTCAGCTGCAGTGCCAGCCTCATTCATGTAATGCTATGATTCCGAAATTTGCCAATTGGGTTTTGCTTTTTTTTCTCCTTCATGTTCTCTCTTCCCTCTTTCTCGTCCTTGTCTTATTTCTTATCTCAGTGTCTTCATCTCTATGCGAAACACCGAGGACCCAGTCAGTGTCATGACACTCGAGTACATCAATTAATTACCCCGCCTTGGGTAACCATCTTGTCCTACGCGGCGCTTGAAGTGCCAGCGCAAAATCTATTTTGAGAGCGAGACGCCCTCGAGGGCAATTTAATATATGGGCCAGCTATTAGAATTATCATGGAAAGTATTATCGAAGAATTTATCAGCTGCCCCGTGCAAGGCGCAGCAGCTATACGATTTCCGGGGTTGTCTTATACGAATGGGTCACGAGGACCAGGCTCGTGTTCATCAAACAAGTTTTGCACTTTGCAATCCCCAAAGTCCAGAGACGGCTGAGAATAGGTCTTGCTATATCTCAATAACATGTTTCTGGCGGTTTCATCGCGCTCCTGTCGGGACCAAGAATGGCACGTGCTATGTCACTGCCCGGTTCCCAAAGCAACCTGGAAACGGGTTTGAGACACAGGGGCTGTTGTTTTCTCGTTGCTGTTTGTATCGCCCTGTCCGTCAACGTACTCTCGTCGCTCACGGCCATGAAAACGAGGACATTGCGCACTTGAACCAAGGCAGCGGCAGCCATCTCCTGAACATGAAACACACGATCACCGCGGGACACTACCTCCGGGTGGCGAGGCATCGGGGCGACATGTCACCCAGATCCCGTGCAGCACGTCAAGGCCTGCCCGGTCGGCCTGGGGGCGGAGCACTGGGCCCAGGCTGGCCCGCCAAGTCTGCTATGGTCCCCTCCGCAGGTTGCGGCTGACGAAGGGGAGGGGATGCTCGGTGTGGAAGGGTGGGAGGCAAAATGAGGTCATCACCAATGAGGGGCTCATGCAATAAAAGGTGCTTGTTTTGGTTTTGGGGAGCCGGGGGTAAGATGCGCTCGCGTGGTTCCTTGGTTCTTCGCCGCCATGTGTTTTTGCTCGGGGTTTCGTCCAAGAACTATCAGCGGCATCCCAGTGGTCCCACATATATCATCTGCCCTGTTAAGGCTGGAAGTCGTGGGCTAGATCCCGTCCCTCCCGACCCAAGTAAAGTCACATCCCGCCAGAGGGTTTGCGCGTAGTCTTGTTGTCGAATGGGATCGAGAAGAAGAAAAAAGCCAGCGCATCAATCCCTACAGAATCATTGGGAACACATGCCAGAGAACGCACTTCCCCAGCTCTCCTAATGCGAACAGGCTGACTGAAAGCTGCAGGCTTGTGCCAAGTTTTTGATCTCGCCCAGGCAGGGTACTTACAACGCTCGTGGGCAGCAGCACCATGAACGCAGGTGGTCCCGGCGCACGCTCCCAGCGCCTCAAGCCCACCAGCCACAACGAGCCAAATTCAGGATAAAATTTCCGCCGATAAGCCAGCTCTCCGCCCATACCGTCCCGATACCTTATCGAGCCGATATATCAAATTTTGAGCTCCCGAAAAGCGTGCATCTGCATCTCAACGACCACGACACCTATCCCCCACCATAACCCCGTCTTCCCCCCGTAAACCTTCACAATGGATATGTGAGTTGCTGAGCTTGATAATTGAATCCGGAAGATGGCCAAATCCTGACTCTCATCGTCCCAGGCTTACCGCCAACGAGCAGCGCATGCTGGAGCAGCGTATGCAGAAGCGCCAGGTCAAGGAGTTCATGAACGTACGTCTCACCCATCCCTATTTGCGGAGATATCAATATACTATGCCGCATGTCTTTGCTTTTTTCGATTGGGATCGATCTAACGCATAGCTTCAGGCCTTTGGTGGTCTCGTTGAGCACTGCTTCATGTCCTGCGTCGATGACTTCACCTCCAAGGCCATCTCCACCCGCGAGACTGGCTGCATCAACCGATGTGTCCTCAAGTGGATGGCCACTCAGCAGCGCGTCAGCGAGCGCTTCCAGGAGCACAACGCCCAGCTCACTGCCCAGATGCAGAACCAATAAATGCAAACGAAGCCATGAAAAAAAAAAAAGAATATCCTCGGTACAATGCACCACGATAGAAGCCCACACTATCAGCTTTTGGATGGGGACGGTGTGGGAATATACCATACCCCATCGAATTCCAATTCCTTGTCCGTTTTGTTAGCCGTCTAGAGGTGCTGTTATCATGTTGCGAGCCTGCAAGCGTGTATCAATATACGGATGGGGGGGAAGGGCAGACTACGACAACGGCGATATCTTGGGCTACTAGATATGGATGATGCGGAAACGACAAATAATGGTGAGCCGATGAAACGGCCTTGTAGCACCAAAGTGTACAATTATGATGGGAAATAGAAAGAGAAGGTCAGACAGAATTGACTCTCTACTCCTGTAACACCACTATTCTCCAGATTGGCGTTGTGAATGAATGTAGCTTGTAAGCCCATGCAAGGTCGCAAGTTTCATCTCTTAACCATACCCAAATTTGATAAAAGCAGAGTCGTAAAAGTTATCCTAATTATGTGAGATACGCTGCTCTTAAATCCCTTCGTTTGTTCTTTTTTCGAATTTCACTTTCAGACAAGCCGTTCTCTTCCAGCAATTCAACATCATGGCCCGTTGTCCAACGCCCCTCGACCTATGATACCAAGTTTAATTTACATCTCCGCCCGTCGCTTCGAATCAGATCTATCTACGTATCCAGCGCCGCGTTCCACTTAAACTTCTGCATCCTCACCCAGCACATCACGAACCGCATCCAATTGGCACACTGCCTTCTCCTCAAGGAGAGTATCGCAGGCCGGTGTAGAGGCTTTCATGCCACGCCAGTCCACCTCACGCTGGCCAAGCGGCATCAGTCGCTCCTTGAGCAGCTTCTTGGTTGAAAGCCAAAAGTCGATATTCTCCAGCAAGCCAGCACTATCCCATTCAACAGCAGGGATGTCTCGGTTGTTGTTAACTCTGAGAGCTTCAAGAACTCGTGTCAGAAGGGCCAGCGAGTGCACTTCTGAGATCGACAGCAAGGTCAGGTAGTGGGGCGATGACCGCGACTGAGTGCGACTGGCACCAGGGGCCTCAAACCGATTCACACTGGCCTCCAGGAGGTGAGGGAATTGGTTGAGCACATAGGCAATCTCAGGCGCAACAGTAGCCCCCAAAGATGTGAGCATGTTCAGCATAAGTGGTAGCAATCCCTTGGCCCAAATTCCGTAACAACGCTGCGCAACAGCGGCGTCGAAAAAGGGTGAGATATTTGACTTGAGCATAAATTTGGTCAGGTTGGCTGACAGAATGCTACTCAAAATACCATCGCAAGCCATCTGTTCCGCAACCAATGGAAGAGACGAGAGCTCAAGCAAAAAGAGAATGCTAAGCTCACCATAAATAGGATCTCCTTGGTCTGCAAGTCTATCCGCCCACGAGTATAGCGATGTCGCAGCATGCATCACCTGGTGCTCGGCCATGATGTTCAGGACTTGGGTTTGAGACTGCTCCATAGTAGGAATGCTCAGGCAGGCTTGCAAGACTGCTGTCAACAGTGCCAGGTCCTCGGGCGACACAGTAGCCTCATTGTCATGAATGAGGCTGACAAGAGCTCGGAATCCCCGTCCGACCACACGATCGAGGATGTTCAAAACGGTTTGGATCACTGTCACTTCAACAACATCTTGAGACTCCACAGCAGCTTTTTCGTCACTGGAGTGGTAGGCGCGCAGAGTAACAAAGAGAGCTTTCAGTAACGTGCGATAGTAAGAAATAGATCCCGGGCCAAACGGTTCTTCAACGCTATGCATGGTACCCACCAGCGTGGCGAGAAGTCGGTTTACGTCTTTGACGGGAACTGAAGACTTGACTGATCGCTGGATCAAAACCAAGGAAAGATTGGCCCGAGCGTCCACTAGCTTAAGGAAGATGCTCTCCGGCCCAGGGATTCCTTGGTTGGCATTCAAGCACTGCTGCGAAACTTGAAGCATTTGCTTCGTAACCGTCTCATTAGTCGGAAGGCATGTGCTAAGCTCCACGAGAAGGAATTCCCAAGCATGGAAGAGTGCCTAAATCAGATTAGCCAACTTGCATCATTAAAAATCAACCATCCACTCACAATCTGGGCATCAACAAGAGAGAGGTTCATATTAGCTAGCTCCATCTCTGTTTTGAAGCCGTTATCTTTCTTGCCAATCCAGCCAGGATCGAATCGAAGCATCTCGTCAGCACGCTCCAAGTCGTAGTAGTAGCTTTTCCCTAGTTCACGAGGTTCAAGGAGCGTTCTTTTGAAGTCATCCACAGGACAGCCTCCATACTTGTTGGCAAAGTTCTTGGCAAAGTTGCTGTGTAATGACTTGTTGTACCCAGCAACTTCGACGCCGTCGCGTAGGTAGTAGTCAAGGTCGCTGACAAGACTCTTGGCCAAGTTGGTCGAGTTACCCAGATGGCGTGAATGGTACAACTGCATGGCAAACGTCTCTGCAATGTAGGCAGCCAACCTGGCTTCAACGCTTGCGCGGACGGGGTCCACCTTGAGAGTAAGATTTGATGGCTTGAGGTCACGAACATAAGCTCGCAGTCCATCGAGATAAGCCGTATCCTTTTGAAGAGTGAAAACGGTCCATGGCCAAAAGTTCTGGGCCGAAGCAACAAAATCCAGAATCATCAGGGCTTCGCCCGATTCAATATCCTTCAATTTGCCAAGTTTAGCCAGAGCCTTCGCAAAGACTGCGTGAGCGGACATCTCAGCCTTCTTCTTGTCTTTGTTCATCGCCTCTCTAGGTGTTTGTCCAGTGAGGAGACAGTTGGACATCCATTGCTGTCGGTTCCTGAGGATTGCTGAGAAGAACCTCCAAGTCGTCTTGACATCTCCCGTCAGCTCAAAGGGCTTCCCCAGGGCTGACAGCAGCTGCAAGAATGACTTGGAGATTTGAGGTCCGAGATATCCAAGTAGCGAAGGTGGGTCACCTGTGGCCTTTCCTGCATTTACTACCAGAGACTCCAACAGCCATGTTGTAGGTTTGCGGAAATGGTCAGAGACAGCACAGAGTCGCGCCAGTAAGGTAGAGCTCTTGAACAAATAGGTTTCGATCATACTTGAAGACTTGTCCAAATAGTTGGCAACCCGTAAAAGAGTGGTTGAGAATTCCAGGACGGAGGTAAGTTGGGATTGGGTCATCTGGAGGCGCCGGGGATATAGTGTACTATCTGTTGAGGTAAAAGCCGTGATAAAGGAGGACAGGAGGGGCTGGAACCTCAAGGTTCCAGTTGCAGGTGAAATAAAGCAATCAATAACATAAGTAGCGGCAGATCGAAGGCTAGAAGTCAGGTTCTCCGTGCTCGTGGAATCACCCATGCTATAGCTGTACAGGATCACCTTGTGAAGAATAGGTACGACGTCCCAGAGCAGTGAGGAACGGCAAGTGTCAGAAGCGAACCTCCAAGTGGATGTGTTCTCGAAAATATCCACAGCAGCCTGAGCAATCGAGAAGCTCACACTTGATAAGATCTTGTCTGCAGTTCCCAGCCAAGGGTTTACATCAGACTTCTTTCGGCCGTTGCTCTGAATGCCAGCTTTTCGCTGCACAGCAGAAGTCATGGATGTATCAATCAAGTTAGAGAACAGGCGAAGACAGGAGCTCAAAAACTCATATCTTCCAGAAACCAGATCAAGGCTACCAGTAATCTTTGTGAGCTTACCGGCCCTTGACTCCGTGTTCAACAGCTCGCATCGTGCCAAGTAAGACCACACTCGGCTAGGGTAAATAGGCAAAATTGCATCCAGAAATTGGATACACGAGTTGAGAACTGCAACAATGTCTTCCTCACTGGCAGCAAGCTCAACCTGCATGTAGTAGTCCATAGTCTCACAGATCACAGAAACAAGATCCCTACCACCACCCACGTCGATGTGTTTCTTAGCTTCATGCAAGATGTCCCCTTCAGCATGCACGAGGGATGTGTTGGACCCTTCCCTTTCAGTCTTGAGATAATCCATATGAATGAGAGTTGCAAACAAGGAGATGACCTCGGCGGTTTCGTCTGGCTGCAACATTCCCAATTCAGATTGATAACCCTCCTTCATTAGATTAATTTCCAATCGCCGACCAAGGAGAGAGATGGTTGAGTGAGAGTAGTCCATCGAAACAACGCGTCCCGTGTCGGTGACAAAACGTCCGTACGTTCCTGCGGATATCCGGTATGCGTCGTCCTCAATACGTCGTCCTCTCCAAGACGGCGAAAGGGAGATGAGCGAGACGTCTTGTAGAAGAACGAAAGTATTCGTATTCTCGTCTTCCTGGGCAAGTTCATATTCTTGGAAATAATCAGGGAGTGTGAATGTCAACGTCGGCGTGTTTCTCAAGAGGTTAAGAATCATCTCGGATCGATCGCTCTCATACATACTTGTTGCGCTAGCGAGGGTCTTACACAGAGTAACAAATGGGAGAAATTCGTAGGGATATCTATCAAGCGCTTGCTGAAAGAAAAACTCCAAAGCGTGGTCATCGTGCAGCATAGAAGCGAGAATATCTTGCTTTTCTGTGAGGTTCTCTTGGGATGACAGGTCCCAATAGTTGCGTCCAGCAGACAGGACGGACAACAAGGCACTGACAGGTTCAGACTGATAACCGACGAGAGGATAAGAAACTTTCAAGAGCTCAAGGAAAACATTTCGAATACGTGAGCTGAGCAAGGGTGTCATGCTCCCTTCGTCGGACGGACCCAAACCAGTTGCCATGTTGGCCATGACATCAAAGACTCGGCCGTGAGCTGTAACAGCAGAAGCAAGCTGTTCGACAACAACAAGATCTTTGGAAGTCGTGGAGTTTTCAAGAAAGCCGTCAAACCTAGAGGACTCGATGGAGAAGATGCTACCCGCCGAATTACGTCGAGCCACTGGTCTCACCACGCCTCCAGTTTCAAATGTCTCACGGGCATTCTGCTGGAGCAAGTTGTCGCGTTTTTCCGATCTTGCCTGGTAGGAAACGTTCATGCGATGGAGGAGTAGGGTCCAGGCAAAGATGACCGGCGTTGCGCTCTCGCAGTCCGAGTCGGCAGCGCCAATAATGCTCTTGTGCGCTTGTTCAAGGACATCGGATGAAAGCAAGTAAGTGTCATAGTTCGCGTCAGCTTGCGCGGGGTCTTCCTCTCGCTCTGATAGATACGTCAACGAACGTGCCGGCTTCAGCAATATTAACGATACAGCTGCCGATAGGGTCTTGAGGGGCACGACCAGGGGGGCAATGATTTCGTGAATCTATGATCCGTCAGAATAACGTATAGGTCAAAGAAATCAGCAACACTAACCGGTTGAACGCCGTCAAAAAAGTTGTACATCTCCATCAAAGAAAACCATTGGCTGACAGACCCTGATGGGGCAAAATCGTCACCAAAGCTGTCAACCACCTGGAAAACGACAGACAGTGTGTGGATGACCTCGGTGAGGAGAGTCCTCACCCAATCAAGTTCCACATCTTCAGTTACCCATTTCTCGTCCGTCACAGACTGGAGCCCTGACTCTATGCCAGTCATTGAATCGGTCAAGACCTTGAAGTAGGCTGGGAGCAACAGCTCAGCATCGTCTCGAGTGGGCTGCTTCAATTTCAGCGACTTTGCCAGGTCGACGTCGACGTTCGCGAAAGTGGGCAATCGCTGGTACAGCTTGATGGAGTTGGCGTAATCTGCGGCCATCATGAAATATCGGCGCTCGGTCAGGTAGATGTCAAAGAGACGCCGTTGTCTGGTTTCGGGCTTCTCAAACTGTGTCCAAACCTCATCGGCATCGAGGGCAGCGCCAGCGCCCAAATCCGACAGAAATGCCGAGCCTTGACCGTTGTTCAGGCCGGCCGCTTCCTGCAGGTTGGTAGCATCTTGGGATGACAACGGTCCGGTCAAATGTCGGGCTGGTCGAGACTGGTATTCGACCACGACGACTCGTAGAGCAGAAACAAGGTTGAGCTTGGCGTTTTTGCTGAGCCATGCGGCATCCTTCTTGATCGCCTCGATATCGAATCGGCCATCGGGACCAGAGGGTACGTTGATGGGGGCGGTCTTGGTCTCAAAGGACTTCCTGCTCGTCTCGTCGGGAGGCGCAAAGGTGGTAGCAGGATCGTTCAACAGGCCATGAACATATTCGTCGCTTAAAAATTCAATGACGGCCGGGCTCTTGGTGCGCTGTCCAGAGCTATCGGAAAGGGCGGTTGCGATGAGGTTCCATGAACTATTTCGAAGTCAGTCGCATGTATTCGATCGAGTCTAGGCAGAGGCGGCGACAGAGGCTGCAGAAGTAAACTCACAGAAGCACCCGCTCCCCGGTGAGGCATTCTTCCAGGGAGGGAAAATAGATGCGATCAGCCACCGGCGCCATTGCAACGACGTCAGGAAGGCGTCAGTGGCAAACGAGGCATCACCTGAAGTCGGGGATGCAAAAAAGAAAAAGTCGTCTTTGTTGACGCGCCTGTTGCTAGTCGCGATGAGCTCGGGCTGGCAGGTCAACTTTTTGGGAGAGCTCGAACCCCGGCCGAAGTTGAGCCGGTCAATTGTTGCATGTAACGCTACAGCGAAACACTAGACCTTATTCCAAGACATGAGTAATCTTTCGCACTGTATTCCCCGCGCCATATTTTGTGTATCACACAGTGCCGAAGGATGCATGCAGACTACCGGGTTTTATAGTTCGCGAATGTGAATACAATTGCCTCTCCTTCGTTCAAAAGCCAATTGCGTGAGTCACCGTTTACATCAACCACGTTCAAATTCTTTGGAGCTTTACAGTCCGGGATCGTCTGCGCTCAGCTTCGGCCTCAACTACGGAAATCGCACGAACGAGTAAAAGAAACTTGCATTCCGTTCAAAATGGTTTCCGCGGGTATCATTGACCACTCGCCGCACCAGCCAGACCCCTCCCCTCCACTCCCCACCGCTTCCAACCTGATTCTTATTGACAACTACGACTCTTTCACTTGGAATATTTATCAGTATCTGGTGCTCGCTGGAGCTACCGTTCACGTATTCCGAAATGACAAGATTACCGTGGAAGAAGTGGCAGCCAAGAAGCCTACCCAGATCATCATCAGCCCTGGCCCAGGCCACCCAGAAACTGACTCGGGCGTGAGCCGTGATGTTATCCGCCACTTTGAGGGCAAAGTTCCAATTTTGGGAGTTTGCATGGGACTGTATGTTCGTCCCAGTTTGTTTTCTTCCAAACTGTCTCTCACATTCTCGCAGGCAGTGCATCTTTGACGTCTACGGCGGAGAAGTAAGGTCGGCTGGCGAGTGGCTCCACGGCAAGACGTCACCTTTGACTCATGATGGCAAAGGTGTTTTTGCCGGTCTTGAGCAAGGTGTCCCAGTCACTCGTTACCATTCGCTCGCAGGAACTCATCTCACCCTGCCTGAATGTCTGGAAGTTAGCTCCTGGGTTGCCAAGCCTGATGGCTCCCCCGGTGTTATCCAGGGTGTTCGCCACAAGAAGTACGCCGTTGAGGGTGTCCAGTTCCACCCCGAAAGCATCTTGACTGAGGGAGGCCGGGCCATGATCACCAACTTCCTTCACATGCAGGGCGGAACTTGGGAGGAAAACGATCGGCTCAAGAAGGCTGCTGCCATCAACGACTCCAACTCTGCCGCTCTCAGACCCAAGAAGAACAACATCCTGCAGCAAATTTACGCCCATCGCAAGGCTGCTGTCGAGGTCCAGAAGCAGATCCCATCTCAGCGGATGGCTGATCTTCAAGTCGCTTACGACTTGAACGGTGCCCCTCCCCAGATCCCTTTGGTCAGTCGGCTCCGTCGGTCTCCCTTTGATGTCTCCTTGATGGCAGAAATCAAGCGCGCATCTCCTTCCAAGGGCATCTTCAACCTTGATATCAGCGCCCCCGCCCAAGCCCACAAGTATGCTTTAGCAGGTGCCAGTGTTATCTCAGTGCTCACGGAGCCTGAATGGTTCAAGGGAAGCATCGAGGATCTCAGGGCCGTCCGACAAGTTCTAGACGGCATGCCCAATCGCCCTGCAATCCTTCGAAAGGAGTTTGTGTTTGACGAGTACCAGATTCTTGAGGGCAGACTGGCAGGTGCCGATACAATTCTCCTCATTGTGAAAATGCTCGAGCTTGATGTCCTTGAGAGGTTATACAAGTACTCTCTCTCCCTAGGAATGGAGCCTTTAGTAGAAGTACAGAACGCCGATGAGATGACCATTGCGGTCAACTTAGGCGCCAAGGTGATTGGTGTTAACAACCGCAACCTCGAGAGTTTCGAGGTTGATATCAACACCACAAGTCGCCTTCGCAGCATGGTGCCTGAGAGCACCATCATCTGTGCTCTCAGCGGCATCAACACCCACGATGATGTTAAAATGTGCAAGAACGACGGTATCAACGCAATTCTCGTCGGCGAAGCCATCATGAGAGCGCCCGATGCCAGCGCTTTTATCGCCGAGCTATGCTCAGGTGCCAGCGCCCCAACCGAGAAAATGACCCCTGGTCCTCTTTTGGCCAAGATTTGCGGCACTCGAAGCGCCGAAGCGGCGAGCAAGGCTGTCGAATCCGGTGCAAATTACGTAGGCATTTGTCTTGTTCCTGGTGCAAAGCGTTGTATCACCCCAGAGACTGCCCTCGCAATTTCAGAGGCTGTTCACTCGTATGCCGGTGCTTCCACATCGGAATCTTACGCACCTGTCACTAATTTAAAGGCTACCGACTTTTTTGCCGAAGCCGCAACAAGGCTTCGAAGTGCAAGACCCCAACTCGTGGGTATTTTCCAAAACCAACCGCTCAGTGAGGTTCTGGAATTGCAGAAGAAATACAACCTGGACCTGGTTCAGCTTCATGGAGAAGAGCCCATTGAGTGGGCAAATCTTATCCCAGTCCCAGTAATCCGATGCTTCAAGCCTGGTCAGGTTGGAGTTGGCCGCCGTGGTTACCACACCATCCCGCTCCTTGACTCTGGCTCTGGCTCTGGCAAACTTCTAGACGTTTCCAGTGTCAAGGAAGTCCTGGAGAAAGACCCTGAGCTCCGGATCTTCCTGGCTGGTGGTCTGAATCCGGAAAATGTTGCTGAGGCTGTCAAAGCTCTTGGCCCATTAAGCGAACGTGTCCTTGGCGTCGACGTAAGCAGCGGCGTTGAGGAGGACGGCAAACAAAGCCTTGCCAAGATTGAGGCATTTGTCAAAGCCGCAAAAGAATTCCGATAGGGGCGAATACGGATAGAGTTTAGATAAAAGTATCAATGTGACAATTATTGGTATTTGTCCAGGACTTTCTGAACGGCAGTCGTACTGTGTTGCCCAATATAGCCCCAGTCAAGCCTCAAGGATAGATTTAGACTAGTTACTTCTTATCGGAGTCTCATGCACCAGCTTCACGTTGAAGAAACAGAACTCCATTATGCATCTTATAGAAATACATTACTTATATCAGATTTAAAAGACTTGTGTCTTTATTTTAACTCGATGCAGTGGAAAATGTTTGTCTTGGCTGCTATGTTTGCGGTCTTAGTGCCAAGATCCTGATAGATAGTTGCAGGGGTGTCTTCTCTTGTCATGTTATTTTACCGCCGAGCATGGCTTTTCCCTCCCCTTCTTCTCCAGGTACTCTCCAGTTTTCAAACCTAAGCCTCCCTAATATGCCTTTATAGTCTTCCCTCTTCTTATTTCCCCCCTTCTTTCTCTTCGGCCATTCACATTTATCCATTCTTTATTTCATCCAAGTGCCATGGTAATATTCGCATAATTTTTTTTTTCGTCTTAATATACTCGTATCCTTTTCCATTCGAGTTTGGTATTTCTCGAGCCTCTAAAAACTTCACAATGCCTCGACAGATCTTCAAAAACAAGTCCATCGCCACTGCTGGTCCCCTTCCGGGCCAGCTAACAGTCGAAAACTTGAAACGATGGACGGAGATCCGAAAAGGGTACTTCTCGGAAGACTTCGCTCACAATGTCACGCATCTGCTTTGTAGCAAGGAACAGTTCAATAAAAGAGTTCCTCGGGGTAGGCCTCATCCAGTCCTCCCAGGTTACATGGTTATCATTTCGGTCAAGATCAAGACTGACAGTGGCATAGTCAAGGAAGCACTGAAGCGAGGGAAAAGCCTGCACATTGTCCATTACGATTGGTTTGAGTTTTCGGCCGTGCAGGAGAAGAGGCTCCCCGAAAGGGAGTACTCTATGAGAAGCATCCTTGCGAAACAAAATGCCGCCAAACGGGAGCAAGCGAGGATCGAAAGGGGGAAAAAGGAGGGCGAGAAGTTTGTCAACACAAGTATGTCATTTCTCCCGTAGACTCGTGCGCAATTCTAATGCTCCTAGACTTCTTCCACGTCTACGTGGACCGAGAATTCTTTACTTATCAACTTGACATAACGCGAGATGACGAAGAATCCGGAGCCGCCGGGCAAAGGTACACTCTTTCTGTAAGTCAACCACGATCTTCCCTCCCCTCCAGGTTTCCCCGACTCATAAAATAAAATTGAAAAAACTACAGCTCTGGGAATCGGACGCGAAACCTCACTTGTACTGGTTCACTGCAAAGTTCCTCAAGAAGAAGGGGGACAGCCAACCCAGCTACTACAGGCCGAGTTCGTGTTCCGGGAAGTGGCGCCACGAGATGGATTTATTCATGGAGTTCTTCCGCATCAAGACTGGGGTTCACTAGGAGGACCGCATCACCAAGATGAAAACAATGCCGAGCTCTTACTTCCAATACTCTCCGCCGGTATGTTCCTTTTTCCGTTGGTGCTGCTTAGATTTCACACTGACCCGGCAGAAAGACTGGCGGCAAGCCGGTGGGGCGCCGTCTTCGTTTCGATTATGACTACTGCTGCCAGATCAACTCCGAGATCCGAGGGCTCCCATGGCCACCCCCAGAAGATGCGGAGCCAGTTGAACCAGAAGACCACGAGGCAGGGCCCTTGAGTTCCAATGACAATGGCGAAATTGGTCCACCAGATGGTCAGTATGACATAGAATCAGTTGCAGAGGCATTGGAGGATGAATCCGTCGACAAAAGCTCGCATTCAAACGACGAATCCGAAACTGATGTTGACGATAATGGGACACTGAATGCCAGAGTCAGCCTCTCCCGATCATCCTCGCCTCAGCCAGAGCTGGCTTCGCCTGATGAAACAGTTTGCACATGCGGCGATGACTCGCAGTCTGAGACAGAACTGCAATCCATCAACGATTGCACTTCAGATGACGAGTCTATGTAAGACCTGGGAGGCGTCTGACCCTGGTCCTTAGCCAGGCTGCTTGTGTTGGGAATATAAATCACAGGGCGCCGGAGCTCAAATCGGGGTTATCGAGAGGGTGAACGATTGGACATCGATAATTGTGATCAGGCACTAGGT
This sequence comes from Calonectria pauciramosa, assembly GCA_017140785.1. Classification (NCBI taxonomy): domain Eukaryota; kingdom Fungi; phylum Ascomycota; class Sordariomycetes; order Hypocreales; family Nectriaceae; genus Calonectria; species Calonectria pauciramosa. The sequence goes on along the minus strand of JAACIZ010000010.1, from coordinate 512,096 downwards.
GCATTGAAGGGCCTCAGCGACAAATGGAAGAAAAGACTCGATGGGTAATAGAAGAAGCAATCCATAGCGTAAAGACTCCTGGTGGTAGGATGCATCTCACAAGACCTCCGTGGTTTTCATTACCCAACTCCATATCCATTATATAACCAATCACGACGCTATTCCGTGCATCCCTTTTGCTTCATGTACATAACAGCATAGTTCTCTTGCGAGTATTCCGTTCGCTCGGTACCATATTCAAAACCTCAACTTGGGGAATACAAATACCAGCAATACCAATGCAACCATGAGACCATATACCCAAGCATATAAAATCATTCTTCCCCACCAACCTTGCCCTTCCGTCATTTTCCTCAACATGCCCATCCGTCCTTGCGCCGCCTCCATGCCCCGCTCTGTCTTATCCATACCATCGCCCGCGCGGGTCAGCAATTCCTTGTCTGCCTCGAGGGTAGATGAGAAACGCTGAGAGCTCGTTTTTAGTGCGCCGGCCATTTTGAGAATCGAATCGGACAGCGCATCCTGTTCGGCTCGCTGGCGGTCCAGAATGGCCTCGGCTGTGGCCGTCGAAGTTTGCGGGGCAGAAGGTTTCGAGCGGCCGGCGAAGAGAGCAGCGCGGGCGGTGGAATGGGCCGACGGTGCAGGCGACGGTGCATTCCCACGAGCACGAAGTGTTTGGTCTATTTGGGTCGGCTCTGGCTGGGAGGAGGATTCAGAAATCGGCGTTGGATCCGGCGTCGGGTCAGGAACTGCTGATGCTGGTGCCGCTGCTGGTGCCGCTGATGGTATGGATTCGGAAACTGATGGTGCTATCTCTGGTGGATCTGGTTCTCTCTCGCCTTCCTCGCTCGAGTCCTCAGTGGGAATGTCTGTTGATATTGAATCGACGATGCTATCGCTCGGAGTGGGTATGATTTCTGACAGGATATCTTCGTCATCTGAACTCTCGGCTTCTTCGTCGTCGTGGAGGGCCATCTATGAATCATGTCAGCATCGCGGTCGCAACCGTAGGAAACATCTAGCATGTACTTCTTGTAAGTCCCCGAGCCTGTCCAGCAGCACTTCGAGGAGTTCTCTCTTCCGGTTCAAGTCGCCTTGGACCTCGGCTCGGCGACCGGGGGCCTTGATGCCCAGCGCATCTTGTTCGAGTTTTGTGAGTGACGTTCGCGCATAATCAAGGTTCTGCGGATATTATTGTCAGACTTTTCGCTTTTTGGTGGGAGTAGCGACTTAGTTGGGACTCACTGCTGCAACTCTTGCCCGCTCAAACTCGCTTGCCCTAAGCCTTCGTTCGCGCTCTGCATTTGCATGAAGTATGGTCTGTTGCAAGCGGAGAAGCAGATGCTCTAGTTCGTTTGAAGCGACATCTATGGCGCTTGTGTTGAGCGGTGCGCCGGGCACCTGCGATAATCGAGCCATGTTGTGCTGGTGGACAATGGGTTGCGGACTTGGAATCCAAATGGTGGTCTTAGTGACGTGTGCGGTTCTGGGGAAGCTCGATGGAGCCGAGCCAACTGTGGCTGAAGCTCCGCGCACGCCACATCACATGCTGAATTATCGCATTCATGCATTTAGCGACACAGAGGTGCCAAATCAATGTTGGTATTTTTTTCTAGTCTTGATTTTTTATGGCGATTCTCTATTACGCTATTTGACTTTGCGTTTTCTAATTAATGGGCTATGTTAATCAATATCCTCCCATCTCCTCTGGATAGTCGAGATGTACAATATTGCTCAGAGAATTTCCAATTGAGAATCTCAAATGAATCATGAATTTCAACAGGTATTACCCACACACCTAAAATAAAAGAATTATACTGCGCCATATTTTTTGTCTTCAGAGAACATACTAGATTTCCCGAGATTCGATCTGCGGTTGCGTCTATTCCTTCTATGCTAGGGTGGACTAACTACCCTATACTAGGACCCGTCTCGGCTCTATATACATTGACCCTCCAGAAACGGTACAGGGCCATTCGATCTAGTACTTTGTGAACTATTTGATTTATGGAACAAACATTGCATATTGAAGTTCATTTTCGGGTTTGGTGTTGATCATTTTGATTGCTAAGTCATGACGCCAACTCAACAGAAAGGTGTGTTATAATATAATTCCCAACCTTAGACGTAGAGTGATTCTCGAGCATGTTGATATGGGGTAATAGAGAAATCCAAAAGCCCCCGCGACTATCGAAAAAAAAAAACCAAACATTGAATCCAGTCATGAACTCCAAACTCCACCGAAGCAAACTCTGTGGTCCTAGTAAATGCCGTGGGTCAACTGCGCTGACACTCTGCAGAGTGCGTTCGCTGAGACAAAGCAAACGATACAGCAGCGTTTATTCCTTCTTCTCAACATCTGCCTCTCCATCTTCCTTTTCCAGGGCATTGCGCAGTCTTTCCTCCTGTCGCTTCCAGTGGCTACCCTCTTCGTAGTCGGCGCTAATTTTCAATGCTCTCCGTAGACGTTCGCTCTCCTTAATCTTGGCGTCGGCCATTTCGTGGACCTGGTGTTCTTTAAAGTTCCTCCTAGAACCAGAGCCCTTCCTGCCTGAGTTCATTTCAGCCAGTAGCTTCTGTCGAAGTTCGTCGCATCGTCGTTCAATTTCGTCTTCGTCGACCCTGTATCCAATTAGCCTGATGCGCGCATCTTGTCGAAGCGGGAAAACGTACTCTTCCTCCTCCAGTTGGTCTCTCAAATCGAAAACCTTGACCTCGACCTCTCGTTTGCGATCGTGTTCGAGGATGCCCTTGTCTGGTTGGCGTTGCTTGTGTCGTAGGCTGTCCAGGTCTTTGGGGTAAGGCGCGCCGTAGTCGCGAGGCCGCATGTGAGCGAGGTTGCGCTGGACATAGCCAGAAGTTCCGCTACCTCGAGGGGTAGATAGGCCAACATTGTCCGACATGATTTCGAAGGTACTAGAGGGAGTGCCTGAGTCGCAGTCTAGGAATCGGTATAGTAAAGCCGTGTTGTCCAGAGGGAGAGGATTCGCTGGGTTGCATAGTGGGGCCAGTGACGCAGGACCCTTGGCGGGCGGTGAAGAGCTGATAGAGCGATAGAGGGTGGCAGAATTTAATGGATGGTGGGGTAATCCGCCGCTGAAGTAGAATGAATAATTATTTCTAAGGCGTGGGTGGATGTAAAGTGTGACTCAATACCTCCCGTTGACCATCCTGGGTTATTTTCCTAATATCCGAGGAATAATTTCGGTGATAGCCAAAGTTATTCTTTTCATCGTTTTTTGGTGGTTTTTTTCCCCAACCCAAGTCGCATCACGTTACAATGCCGCAGTTGCCCGATGCCCCCGAGGGTAAGGAGGGTGAAGTCGTCTTCCCGCCCGTTTCCAAGGACCATATCCAGAACTGTTCTTACGGTTATTGGTTCCCGAAATACCGAAGCTCATGCCTGAAGTCTCGGATCATCCCATTACCCCAGTCCTTTGTTGATTACCTTCACGAAGACGGCATTGTGTTGGCCGACGAGGACAATAACGATGAACAACAAGAGGAAGAGTGGCAAGCATCAGGGAGCACGTTCAAGGCACCTCCAAGAGAGGCTGAATCCTCGGACGACGAAGATGAAGAACCTGAAAGACTGCCACCAAACCAGAGATTCGCTGAAACTCATCAACTAATCAAGGACAAAATTGCTGAGCTCGGAGGCTCCGTCGCTCCAAAGCTGAACTGGTCGTCGCCTAAGGATGCCAAGTGGATTTCGCCGCACCAAAACACCCTCAAGTGCACCTCTCCCAACGATATTTATCTTTTGCTCAAGTCATCGTCATTTGTGTCTCATGATCTTGATCACGCTTTTGATGACTGCACCCCTGCGCCGCCTTCAAAGCCATTTGCTCCAATCCTAGTTCTCCGACCCTTTTTTATCCCACATCCCGCACTGGAGTTTCGATGTTTTGTCAAGCACCGATCACTTATCGGAATCACACAGCGCGATCTCAATCACTATGCATTCTTGGAAGGAATCCGACCGCAACTTTGGAAGAAAATCAAGACGTTTTTCCGAGAGAAGCTGAGGCTCAGCTTCCCCGATGCTAGCTTTGTTTTTGATGTTTATGTCCCCGAAAACTCACTCGAGAAGGATGGATTGGGTAGAGTGAGACTTATCGATATAAACCCGTGGGCACCTCGAACAGATAGCTTGCTATTTGCATGGCAGGAGTTGTTGGAGAAGGACGTACTTAAACCTCTGTACGGATCTATTAATGAGGAAGCGCGAGAGGCAATCAGCGGCGACGAGACGATGACTGAGGGAGAAGACGAGGAAGAAATCGAGTATCAACCTGAAACAGGACCCGAGTTTCGAATTATTGAAAAGGATGATCCTGCCGCATACAACTTCAGCAGCCCGATGTACTCGGCGCATAAGTTGCCAAAGGAGGTGGTTGACGCAAGTATGGCAGGCGAAGGCGGTCTAAGGGAATTTGCAATGCAGTGGAAGCAGATTACTGAGGGAAGAGGCGATGGCATTTGGGAGCAAGCTGGGAACATGACTAGATGAAAGCAGAGGTCTGCAACAAGCGAAGATGAAAAGGGTAGGATGTGATGAAAAAAAACACAATGCCAAAATGTGGGTGAGAGTATAAACTGTTAAGATGGGAAACCTCAGAATAGGACTAGGTTCTAGAATTAAAAAGAAAGATTTGACAATCACTATAAACCGAAGACGCAAAGAACAGTGGTTGCCGTGGTCCTTCGAGTAGGCAAACACTACAGTGCGGAAACATGTAAACAAGGGCTCGAACCGCACTGTACAACTGCATCGTGGGGACAACTCCAGGCAGTTTCCTCTCGCGCTTCCTTCCTCGCTTCACTTTTAGTCGTTCAACTGCAGATTCATTCATCACAAAATTTCTGACAGCTGGAGACAACTGATTACTCTCACAATACCATCTCAGCCCTGGCATCTCTCATCACTGTCAAACAATATCTTTGTCGATCACTCAGAGCATCTCTGACCACTTTTGCTGTACGTTGGACTTCAAGCGAACTTTGACCTAAATTGATGGTAATAGGGAAATATAATATGCCTCCCCGTAATAGAAGCTCTCGGACCAGGAAAAACGGCGCCAATGGATATTCTTCCAGAGGTGAATCTCGTGGAAGAAGTGCCAGCCCCCGTCAATCACCGACTGGGCATGTCCCACATGAAGTCGGAGGGATTGCCCAGCTGGTTTCGGCTGTGAACAGATACGACGAATTGGAAGAGGCATATTGCGCCGATGAAAGCAATGCCAAAATTGCTACACCTGGCACTAGTTTTAGCACTGCCATAACCGCCAACCATTTCGACACCAGCTTTCACAGACCCCTGCAATCGGATCTTGCAGTGAGCTTTCTTCCCAAGCAAACAAACAACGCTCAAGATGCTCGCACCACCGAAGATGTCGCCTTAGAATTATATGGAGACAATGTTAACCTCGACAGCTCATTGTGTCGAAAGTTGGCAGGCGAGATCGCCCTTCGTGTGCCCCACCAGCGCCGTCCTGAGCAGAAGCTGAACATGGAGCGACGCAGTAATGTGGAAGCTGTACTTGCTCACATGTCTGGACAAGCATCTCTCCACCCGTGCAAGAATTGCCACAAGGGACATGGTCCATGGAAGGATTGCGTCGTTTTGGAGGGCCTAATGTGCGGCAGCTGTGCTAACTGCTGGTTCAACGCTAGCGGGGCCAGATGCACATTCCACGGTAAACAACCTCTAGTTTTTCAGTCTTGTGTGTGATTCACTGATTTTCAAATTGTTACACCCAGAAAACAACAATCCTCTCCATCATGGCTTCTTTGGGCATCCCCCCTACACAGCCATGCCAAACATGATGCCCCACCAGCAGCCAACTGTTTCATTGCCTCCAATCAACCAGCCCATTTCGGGCTTGCCACAGCCATCACCAGGCCCATTGTCTATTCCATACTTCAACTCTGAAATTACTAACTGGGGATTGACCGAGTCCACTGGTGCCTTGATAACGGAAGCGTTTAACACTTCTGTTCATACGTCTCGCAACGAACGATACCTTGCGAGAATTGAGATTGCTGCCAAGGAACTTGGCATGCGCATTGCCGAGTATGACGAGTATCTCACAACTCCAGAAGGTATTTCTGAGCAGCAGCACTCTCAAGACCACGTCCAGCACCAAACCGACAGCCATATTCCTAATACGACGTTTGATAAGGACGAACAGACTCACACCAGCCCATTCTATGGGTAATTTCGTGGCCCAATCAGCTGCTTTGCCTTTAATTCGACTAGGAGGCATGATAGGTATATATTTGTCGCATTTGTACTATCAATGTAAGATAAAAAAACGAGTGCCTATGTTGTTGACGAACTGGAGATATGAATTTGTAAGTCTAACCAACCCAGAGAGTGGATGCCCGTATCATAGCAATGCGTTTCACTTTTCTCGTTGATTTCATGTGCTAACTTTGATAGCAAAAGTGTGTTGATAATGCCATCCTAATGGGCGGATGTTCGCTTCAGAACAAGAGACCCGATGTACACGTCCTTAAGGTGTACCGAGAATTCGTTCCCATAATCTTGTCTGCATTCTGGGGATTCTAGAAGGGGAAAAAGAATGACAGGCAGCGTTGTGTCGCATGCTTCAAACTCCGAGACGGGAAGTCTCATGCACGCCCTGTCTCTCTCAACGGTTGGAAACGCTCCGTGTTCCGAGGAGCCAAAGGGGGTCATCTGTGTTCACCATGACACACTTCGACCAATATTACGCCGGCAGCTACTAGATTTGACGCGGCTCTGTTTTCATACCTTGGTTGTTTCTTTTGTTGAAGATACCTGCCTCTTTTGGACTGGAGGTTTCAACTTTGGATCTCTGATCGGCTTTTAGCAGCCCAAAGGTGGCAGCCGTTTTTTCAGCAATGACGCATCCAGTGAGACATGTGCGGGTGTATTTATCACTGTACCATAAAAGACGCAAACTTCACAGAGGTGGGTTTAAACGGAGAAAAGGCGTGATATCTGAGAAACCTAAACGGTCGAGTTGGAAGCCAGGGTTAGCAAATGATAGAGGAGGTTTCCTGGATAGCCGGAAACTATCTGTCTTATATCAAATGGAACCAACACGCCAGTTACTGCCACACTAATGTCTTGCTGACCCAGAAGGTGTCATCGCCCGCCCGCCTGCATGCCACACGTCACCCTACCTATGAACCATTCAAGCCTGCCGCCCGGCGCCGGAGATATGTCACATCTCATACTGCACTGGAGTACTCCTCCTTTCAGCTAGCGGTCACGTCCAACAGGATCTATGCATGTCACATTGGCCAAGCAGGATCGGTGTTTCCAACTTGGCCCGTTTTTTCTTCTTATTGTGATTCGAGGTTTGTGTGTTTTGTGTCCGAAGCTTGATTCCCTGCGCAACCTCCGCATCAATCACGTCTTCCTCTCCATGCGGGATTCCAAAACAGCAAGTGCCATGCTCAAACCAAGCAATGATGTGGCTAGTTTCCCCCCCCAAATCACAGCGGCCTGCCAGCGCGCAGATTTTGTATTTGGTCACCGAAAACTTCCTTTTCCTTCTACGGATTACTCTAGAACCTGTAGGGGGGAAATTTGCGGACATTGAGGAAGGGAGGGAGAGATTGGGAGTGGGTGTGGAACGACGCGTGCTTGTGTTGCTTCGGAACAGAAACAGGTGACCTTTTTGTTTTTTGTTAAGCGACATTGATTGTTTTATGCTTTTTCCTGTCTTAAGATGGGGGGGGACTCTACTAATTTATGCACGAGAAAGGGAGGAAACGAAACAGGGAAGACAAAGAGAACGGCAGTGGAAGGAAGGGAAAAAGAAAATAAAAAGCAAGAAAATGGTGCCGAGAAGCCAATTTGACCCCCCCCTCCCCTCTTTATTGCCTGTCAACGGATGCTTGGGCCCTTCAGGGAACATCTACCCCTCTCCCTGCATCAAACGGCGAAAAAAGTAAACAACGACAGAGAATGTGACCAAAGCTCCGAAGGATCAGCTCATCCTTCGACATGGTGAGAAACATAAAAAGAAAGACGTAATAAAAAGAATTATGAGCAGAGAATAGAAAAGGAGAAGTGAAAAAAAAAAATACACAAAAAACTTCAACAGCACGCAAAAGGGCAGCAAGTAACGTTGGGTAGGAAAAAGAGTTTCATAATTAAACAAAAAAATAGATGGCCACCATTCTCCGTCGCCCATACTCTCAGATGCAATAGTGCCTCATCGTAATCTTCTTCTCCTCGGTCCGGCCCACTCCTGGCCGTTACCATCCTGCCTTGCCGCTGGCCCTCGAGGCCCCTCATCCGGCTCGGCGGCTTTCTGATCTTTCTTCCAAATGACGTTTTGTGATACAGATCAACTCCCATCAATCCGCGAAATCCTTACAAAGAAAGAGAACCAAGGTCAACCCGGGCTCAGCCAAAAGCACTAAAAATTTGGGAGGGCGGCCAAGGCAATAAACAGACATCGCAGAGGGGGAATCATGCGGGCTGTGCCTCTAGCCCCCGGCCCATTGGTATGACGAGTACAATGAAAAAAGTCGTGAGCCATATCCCCGTGGCCCATCTAAAGGGTGTCGTTATTAAGTCGAGGGTATTCGTGTGTTTTGGTGAGAGGGGAAATCATTTAGATGAGACCGCAGAGACGAAGGTTCTCTTGGATGATGATGTCTGAACTAACGTTAGCAACTGGAACATTGCGCGCTTGGTAAAAATTAAACACATACCGTTGACCGCAGCCATGACGAAGCGGATCTGGGTGGTATCGGTGGCGCATGTGAAATGAGTGTAGATCTGCTTTGTCTCGTGCTGATTCAAGCTCACGAATCGGTTAAGGATGTAATCGCAGGCGGCAGCGTAGTCGTCACCACCCTCGTAGTCGGGGAAGTAGTTCTTCATGGGGCTGACGGGGAGCTTCTCCTTGAATCGATCAATCTTGTTCAGGAAGAGAATGATTGATGTCTTGATGAACCATCTCGAGTTGCAGATGGAATCGAACAGGGTCAGGGCCTCCTGCATACGGTTGACGGTCTCATCTTCGAATAGCAGCTGATCGTACTCGGAAATGGCGACCAGGAAAAGAATGGTAGTGACATTCTCGAAGCAGTGGATCCACTTCTTTCGCTCGGATCGTTGACCACCGACGTCGAACATGCGGTATGTGAGGTCGCCAATGATGAAGGTGGTCTCTGTGATACCAGTCGTCTTGACACGAGATCGGAGAACGTCCTGGTCGTTGGGCATGTAATCGGGAGCAGCGATGCGGGCAATGTTGTCAAAGTAGCTGGAGCAAAGTTAGCTGGCAGATCGATGGGGACACGTCAGTAGAGGGAGCCACGAACTATCTAGCCGAATCGTTCAACTGGTACTCGCGGGATCGCTTGAAGCACTCCTGCACACCACGGTCCTTCCACAGAGCCTCGATGGCACTGCCGACCTCTGGGGGAAGAACATCACCCTCGATCTGAGCGGGCTGCATGAAGATGGTCTGAACGTGGTACTCCATTCGCTGGTCCTCGAGAGGAAGCTCGAGCGACTCCATGGCCTCGAGGATTACGCGCATTGACTGGACGGTGTTGCTGAAGATGATTTCCTTGAAGGATTCTCGCTCGTCGCGGGAGTAGCCACCCTCGTGGATGAGCTTCATCTGCTTGAGAATGGTCGACTTTCCGGATTCACCGGCACCTGTTGAGCTGTGAGTGATGGTCCATTGCTGCGGCGCGACGACCGCATCGGCACCCGGGCGATCGGCCGTCTGCGTCGACTATGTGGTGGACATACCGAGGAGCAGCATCTTGATCTCGTTTCGCTGCATCATCTTGTCCCGCTTGAGCTGGTTCTCGATCTCCTCGTTGCGGGCCTTGCCCTCCTTCTCCTCTGTACTCATTCCGCAACCCATGGTGACGGTTGGTGGCTGTCGCCGCGATGTTGCTCAAAAAGATAGCTGGACGAGATTGATGATGAATCGGCGACGACGCGTCGGATGGGTGAACGCAAAGGTCGCAGACGAGTCTGCAGGTCGGCGAAGAGGCGTCAGTACTGTGTCGCAGTGGGACTGCTGGGTATCGTATATGAAAGGAAGAAAGGTTGATGGGATGAAGGGGGGGAGGGAAGAAAGATGAGGTGAGGCGAAACAAGCGAGGACAAGGCGAAGTGGAGTGAAGAGAGGAAAAGGAGATGGAGGATGGAGAAGCAGCTTTTGGCGTAGCGCAGCGGCGGCTGGGGGGAGAGGAGGCTGCAATTTGGAGCACGACACACGAGTCGTGCCAACAAGGCCCAGCCCGGGGCGGAATCTTTCGCGCCTCCCCTGGACCAGGGGGGGAGTGGGCTGGCCCAGGTGGTAGCCGGGGGGGAGGGGTGTATGGGGATTGTGCAGATGGGCCGAGCGAATCGACCAGGTAGGTAGGTAGGTAGGTAAACAGATTGGTTTAGTGATTGAGCGCCGGAGCGTACAGTGAGCAGCAGCAAGCAGCGCAAGAGTTGTTGATTCGGGAAAAAGCAGAGAGGGAGGGAGGCCAGGCCGCAAAGGGAGAGCGCAATGCGATCGAGGCGGGACAGAATTGACAACTAACCTTCAAGGGCGTGGCCAGTGGTGAGCGCCAACTGGCAATTGGGCAAGTGTAGCTGGTGGTGCAAGTTGGACGAGCGCGTGGGTGGATGGATGCGACGTGGGTGCGCGCCCAGAAAGTGTCCCGACAGTGAATGAATGAGCAGAGTTCGGGAAGACGAAAAGCGAGAATGCGCGATGGGAGGGAGAAGGAGAGGATCGAAGGAACCATGAAAGACAAGGGGAGGGCTGGCTGGCTGGAGGGCGGCTTGGCTGGCTGAATGAATGAATGGCTGGATGGCGACGGGGAAATAGGGATTCCGCGCCAGGACGCCAGCAGAGGAACAGAGAGGGGTGCGCAAAGGGAGAAATTGGAAATTAGAGGGGGAGGAGGGGGCTGGGCGTGGACAGAGAGCCTTGGACGAAAGCAGCAATACCAATTGGATTAGCTTGTTGGCCAGCTAGCTTGGTTCTGTTGTTCCTGACACCGGACATGAATTGTCATCAATATGGTTTCTCAAATCCGAACAGAGCAGTGCAGTGCAGGATGAGTGTTGGATCATAGTCATGATGCTTTTGTGGTCGCATGCTTCATTGGAATTCTGCTGCCCCCTTCTTCTGTCTCGCCTTTCTACTCACATCATCGTGTTTTCCCCTGCCGACCACTTCCGCCGTTCGCCGCCCACCTACGCCCACGCCTACGTACCCGTGCCTGCTACAGTGGACTGGGACCTGAGAACAGCAATGATAGGGCCACCGACTAGCAAGCGACAGCGCTGGACTACCCGCTGGGCTGTTGCTGGGACCTCCGCAGCTACGGCCAGGTGCTGGGCGGCCCAGGCACTAGATCGCCGTCCTGGCAGCTACCTGGCCGACTAGTGGGAGCCAAGGTGCACGCACTTGAGCCAAAGTGGATGCAGACGGTGATGGCCACAAGCGCAATGTCGCTCACGGCCCTGCGCGTCGCCTGGCCCTGGCCATGGGCATGGGCAGAGGCGGATCCTCCCCAGGGGGGCCTCGGGACATTTCAGCACTGGCAAACGGGGGATATGCGAGGGACTGCTGCAGGCTCTGCTAACCAGTGGGAGGGGCCCGCCAGCCCGACTTGGGATGCTCCAATACCGCTCCAGGGCCCTGTAGACTCAGGTACCCTCCGGCCGCCCACCCACTCGTCCGGGGTGCGCTGGGATGGGCCCCATCCAGCCGGCAAAGTACACAGTGCTTCGCGTCCGAGCGCAGCTCTGAGCTCTCGCTGTTCTCTGTCGACAGATTGTCTAATGAGGCAACATTGTTGGCTGTCGATCGAATCTGCAAGCGACCCGCACCGTACGGAGGATCACAAGCACTGTTAAGGGACCTCATTTTGCGCCTGATGACTTGTGACTGTCGGCTACTACTCAGGGCAACGGTGATTGCTAATGCCACTGCGGACATTCTGTGATCAAACTGGACAGCAAGCTCACGACATGTAGAGATCACTGGCGAGCATGAAGCGGGCTCACGGGAGGTTGGATCCAGAGGCAAGGAAGAGCGGGAGGGGGATCGCCCTTGCGGCGACTCGGACCAGTAAGTGTCTCTTGACGAAGCCAGTGACAGCCAGCAACAGCATGCTCGCAGGACGGCCAAGGCCGGGATACCATTTCACTGATTCCTTCTCGGGGGCACTTTAAAGGAGGCCCACGGTGGAGAAATGGTGCCATCTGCTTGGTTGGTGCGTGTCCCTGGCAGAGCATTGACGAGGCCCTCAGCTAATGCCGCGCTGCATTTGAGGGCGCCCGCTCGGAGCACAGCTTGCGAGGGCACCGATTTTACAGAGAAATGTGCTACCGCCGCCAGGCTCAGTCAATGTCAACATGCAATTAAAATGTCCCGCAAACCGGGCTCTGGTCTTTCGAGCAAGTCCTGGGCAATAGCCTGCGGTCCCTGCACTCCGAACCGGCAGAGTAACTTTTTTGGTGAGTGGAGCTTTTCATCCAACTAATCCATCGATTCCATAACCATGTTCGGAATAGTGCCGTCCTCAACTGGCAGCTAGGCCGGGATTATTAACAAAAGCTGACCGGGGTCGAGCGGCCAAAGCAGCAAGCAAATGATCATGGTGGTTCCACGAGGATTCAAGGCGTTGCGCAACCGGGCGATGTCATCTGCACTCTGGAAGCAAGACTTGTAAAAAAAAAAAAAAAAAAAAAAGGATTGTCACCGAGTCTTTTCCGTTGCCGATCACATTGTTCGCCGTTTGACTAGACGGGGAAACACGTCCGGGTGTGGAGTGGCCGGCCTGAGGAGATCTTCTGGCGGCGAGAGGACGCGAGTGCCCCTCTGCGGCTCGTCCGTCCTCCGTCTAAAGGCAGCTGTCGACATTGGCCAGTGGCGCTTAAGCTTGTGCCATGTATCACATTAGGGTCCTAGACTGGCGCGAGCGCACAGGATCAAGTTCTGGCTGCTGGGTTCCCGTACACTTGCTGATCCGCAAAATAGGGGGAGCCAGAGTGAACCATGTGGAGTAGCCCAACCACAGCGAAGGCTTTGCTTAGACAAACCTACCAACATTTAGCCACCAACCAACCAATTCATTGCATCTCCTCGTCCAGAAACACATCATCCTTCGTCCTGACGTTCCATCGAGGCAGCGGGTTCCACTGCGACGCCTGCCGCAGAGTCATGTCGGAGATTCAGAAACAGGGACGCCGAGGGCGTTGGCAAGGGTCCAGCCTCGTTGATGGAGCTCTGCCCCAGAAGCCCTATAACCAAACTTACCCGGCCAATAAGCGACGCGGCCTGTCCCTTGCGGCGAGTGAGTGTGGGTTGGTTTGCGCAACGGTTGGGTGCGGTACAACATAAAACCTCAGCTGCCCTGAAGCCAGAGCTCTGCATGCTCTCGGTGCGCTATGAAGCATCTCGCTTGTCCTGTGTTGTTAGCGATATTGGTTGGTACCTGCATTTGGCTACTGCCTTAGTAGGAGGCACTTATCAGCGCACAGTTTAGTAGCTCGTACAGGATTCAGTTGGTATTGCGACGCGGATACCCAAAATGGAAGCTACGTCTTATTTCCCGATATTGCCAAGTGTATGTCTACTAAGGACAAGAGCCTCAGTAATGCTTGCTTCAGGATGCATCCATACCTGCCTAGCAAATGCCTAGTACACAGACCACGCGGGTAAGCGCATTAATTGAACAAAAGGTGGATTCTGTTTAGCGACAGGTCAGAAAGGAGCACTCAGAACAACGCCATCGCGATCGTCGGCACCAAGTGCGGCAAAGTTGACGGGCGGCATGGGCCTTCCGGGCTCCCAGTCTCGTTCATTTTCAGACAAGGGAACCGTCCTTGCGTTGTTTTGTCTCGCCCTTTACACCATCACCCGTATCCCCTCCCGCCCTGGCTGGCTCCCAGCAAATCAGACCGCTGTTCATGTCCCGTTTTGATGCTGATAGAACCGAGCACCGCAGCGCAACGCAAGTTACGCACAGGTCAAACAGTCTACGGTAGGCTCACCCGGCTGCGCTCGGTCATTCATCTGCAATGACCAATCGCAATCATGGGATGCGACCTTGCCTCCTGACTAGGATCCTCCTAGATGATGCTCCCCCACAGACTAGAGCTGCCAAGGGCCATGGCAATCCACCAGGTTCGTCCTGTGGGGCTCATGACCAGCAGCCGCTTGAAGCAGGGAAAGCATCTAGAATGCCTGCCCGTGTTTCGAAGCCATTCCCATGCAGGGTTAAAAAAAAAAAAAAAAAAAAAAAAAAACTGACCACAGATGTACCGTGCTGCCAAATCTTTGCTTTTCTTAATTGACATCTGTCCTGACGGCGCTGCTTCTGACTCTACCCGCTCTGTTGCTCTATACTTAATATGGACGTTTGACCTCGACTGCAATCCAAGTTGACATGTCTGGGCCTTGTCTCGCTCATTCCGAACCATGTCGATCTTTTTGCCTTGATAAACGGTGCTCCAAATGCTCAGCGCCACTGCCCGTTGTGCAGCCACGGTCGTGGCCACACCAAACCAAATACCATTTATCTCCTACGAAGTGCTCCACGTTCTCTGTCGAAAGTCCGATACCTAGTTGCTAGGGTTTGAGTGCTGGGGCACGCTCGCCAATGAAGGTTCCGGCTTTCCGCAGCTTCTTTAGAAATTGTTTCACCCGCGTCCGCCTAACGCTTGATTTGTGGACTCATTGGTATGGTTGAAAAAAAAACAGCAACAAAGCCTTCTGTCAGGACACCAATTCCATTCGCCACATTTGCCCCTTTCGCCATTTTTAGGCCTTACGAGCGACGGCCTATTTCCAAAATGACCAGTTGGCTAGCTACCGTGACTAGAACAGGCTGCCGGAACACCGTCCTTCTCCGGCCTAATACAAGCCTGGGGCTTATCTCGTGTAGGGCCGTTGAAGATCCGGTTAGTGCTGGAAGTGTCCGAGTCAAACATGACCGGCAACAGTGGGTAGCTAACCTTTCATTCCGCACCACCATCGATTTACGCTACCTATATCCCGTCGGTGGTGCCTGCACTGGTCCAGGAGGAGATCGAAACTGGGTCGGCACATCAGCCTTATGGATAACAGCAGACTATGGTCAAAGCCATGCGTGGATATATCGATCGACTATTGTCAATACAGTTTTCGTTTCTTTTTTTCGCTTTCTTTTTTTTTTTTTTTTTACTTTTGAATGCTTGACGCAAGAACCAGCTAGCGCGACTCATGTTCACATTCCACGCTACATGTCCGTTCTAGGAATGGTTCACGGTCCACTAGACGACGATCATTGCTACCGGCTTCTTTGGTCCTGCAGCTGATGACGCTGAGGCCATGGTGCAAGGTTCTTAACGAGTGTTAAATCATTTCGCAATACCTAATCCGTCTTTGGGGATTGCTTGATGTAATTTGTACCATTGTGGACCACGAGGTCGACAATTCGCTTGGCAATCTTCGTCCTATTCGACAAGGAGCTAGCCCTCAGATGAGAGGCCTCAGCCCTGACACAAACCAACCAGCCGCCAAGGCTTTCCTGTTCGTCTCCTTAGCACGGCGGGAGCAGAGACGGTAGATCCACCTGGACTAACTTACCCTTGCAAAATGGTGAATTTCCGTGCGATTGCCGATCATCCCAACAAGGGAGCAACTCGTGTCAATTTGACGATTCCAACTTCTGGAAGTCCTTGGCTGAATCTTTTCGGATCTTCGGGCCAATGGGTGATCTCTGGCCAATTTTTCTTATTGCATGGCTATCTCTATCCACACCAAACCCAGACCAGCGCGGACCACGGCAGCATCAGGGGAAGCCTGAAGCCAGCAACTGTAATCCTTGCTCCCGCCCAATTCCAAAGTGGCATAAACCAAGTCTAACCCTCATCAACTTCAGCAATATCGCACGGTTAGTATACCAAAACACGAAGGGCCTCAAGGGCGAAGCAAGGATGTGGTTCGGGTTTTGATATGGCAATTTGATGCGAGATTCTTGCATCTCCACCCCTCATCTTAGACGATGTCGTTCTTGACTGGCTGACAACCTAGGTTCAAGACATCCTTAGTATTGTTATCAATGACCAAGGCTTCCTCTCGACCGCCTTCATGGTCACCAATTGAAGTTAGAAATATCTCTTGAGACATGCTGGCCGTGCGCTTCCTTGTGCAGATTGTGCCAAGCTTAATTCTTTGCGAGATGTGAAGTTGAACCCATCCTCACATGACCCTTGGAAATGGTTTCACGCCCTGATATCAGGTTCAGTATCACAAGGGCTTAACACACGTGTTACGTGGGGCCCAGACATTTCCCGTATTCCCGGCTTTGTCCTGGAGCTGCCTATCGTATCATCGTAAGATATATTGTTGGACAACGGAGCCTGGAACAGGCGTACGGGAGCAGAATTGGATGTCCATTGGTCGGCTGAAGGGGGAGCTCGTTGCAGTTCCTGGCCATCCAACTACTAAAAGCGGTACTGTTCGGATCCGCAGATCCCAGTTCATCATCGACAGCTAGCGAGGAAAGGGGCCGTTGTTAGTTCCCAGGACACCAAGCTAGGGTTCCCGGCGCTTTTAGACACCGGGGCTGGCCATCATTTCGCGATGAAATAAGGGCAATTTCACCTCAGGCTAAGCTATAGGCGTTTGGCGCATCCTCGACTGCTCTGGCTGACGACCAGCGTGGGCCGTGGGTCTCTGGCATCCAGCTCCGCCAGCATGACAGGGCACGACAGGGTGGCCACATGGCATGGCCCTCCTTGTGCCCCCAGCGCCTGAGGTCTGGCAACCGAGGGGCCATTGCTCAGAACACAACCAGTCCAAGGCCCTCGCTCAATTCCTTCACGGCACGATAAACGGAAGCCTATTGCCACAACTCAGCTAGGATGGCCCTGTCGTCGGAACCGATCCTGTGGAAAGCCATCAATCAACCAAGTTAATAGAGGTCGTGGCCCACAAACTTCAAACTCATCTGTAACGAGATGGGTGCTTAGACCACCCCGCTGGAGATGCAGCAGCGGGTATGGCTGCAGCACGTGATGGTTCTACCTTGGGCTCGTTGCCGATTCTGCACATATTTATTGGTTCTGCCATACACAAGAGGGTCGCCTGCCATTCTTAATGCCCAGACTTGGGTTCCGAATCCTCGCCACCACCCAGAGAACAGCCAGGGTCGTCCGTTTTGGAATACACCAGGAACAGGGAACCTCCAGGCAGGTCTGGTGATGCTGCGGCTGGGATCATGGTTTGTTTCTTTGCAGGCGAAACAAGATGCCGCACTCGCAGGCGCCGGCGCCGCCACATATATTGTCACAAGGTAGCTAGGCTCTCAGAAATATGGAGGAATGCTGTTGCTTGTTCATCTGGTTCGTCCTGCACCAAGTGGGATGTACCACCCAGTGGATGCCAGAGGTGGGAACAGTTGCGACATCCAATTGGTACTGAAATGTTGATGCTGAGGATTCGCTACCAAAAACCAGTGAAACATGTCCGAGCTAAGCATACCAATGCCCGAAGGGCATGCATGTTTCATCATGGACAAGGTCAAAATCCTGGGCCTGTTTGTATCGACAAGCTGTGGCACAGGGCTTGCAGCCTGAGTAAATGTATGGTGTGTGCCGAAGACGCGAGGCAACATGGCGGCATGATAGTAGATTTGATCACAACAGCTGTTTTGTTTTGGGAACTAGTTCAACTTTCCTTTGTCCGCAGGGATCAGCGCGGGGATGAGGGCGCCCACCAAACCTGTCAAGTTAGCTTTGGTATAAACAAACAACCCTTGGAGCAGTTGCAGAGAAACTAGCGGGTTGCGCGACGACAACTTGCTGAAGTCCCGGGTTCCTGGTCAATCGAGATTAGATCTCTTGCCATGGAACGCCGTCGGAGGCGCCGAGCCCGTCTAACTTTGCTGCACCGAGGTAGAAAAAAGCAACGTCCGGGACATTTGGGAGGCTACACAAGCTGAGTTGTCGTGCAAGACAAGCCTTTCCTTATTTACAACAACTGGTATGCTCCTAGCGGCAGTGTTTTGAGTTGGGGGAGCTAACAAGCCTGCCGATGGAGCCAGGCGCAGGATGAGACCCTCACGCCTCCCAGCTTTGAGTTCGGGATGGTACAAAGGTTACGGGCGTGGTATGACCCGCCGAGGTCCAGGATTGGGCAACGGGTGGCTTCCTCAGAGTCAGGGTTTCGAGCGCCTTCAGGAGATAATTTCCGGGGGCGGAGTCTCGCCGTGTCTCTTGACTCGAGGACCCATTGTTCACGACGAATGAACAAGGAAGGATCGACATGTTGAGGTCGCTAGAGGATGGCGTTGCAGCCGAATATTGGGTAACCATTCGGCGATTCTGATCCACTCGCCGTTAACCAGATACAGGGACGAAAAAAGAAGAAGAAGAAAAAAAAAGAAGACGAAAAAGAAAACAATAACCCGCCAGGAATCATTCACGTCGGTTACATGACCGCGCTGAAGGCGTACTCGATCGAGGATGTTATGAATATGGTCCCTGGCTCTGACAGGGTGTCGGGCCGAGATCTGCCCAGATCTGCACAGGATTACAAGGGCTGGTTGCTGTGGAAGCTGAGGCCTTCAGCGCAAACCACCCACTATAGCCAAGAAGCACCAAGCGCCCACTGAAACGAACCGAGGTCTAGCGTATACACACGGGAAACCAGATGATGGCTCGGAAATTTATGTCGCATCCAAAAGACAGCAGCTTAAAAAATGAAGCATCAAAACAATGTTTTACGACGACTAGACGTTCAGCGCGCATCTATCAGGATGGACCAAGTGTCAAGCTGTGCTTCCCTCCCCAAAAGGGTCCAATTAGTGTGAAACAGCTGGGCTGGGCACCAAAACCTCTGGGCGACCGCCGTGGGCCTGAAAAAACATCCCGGTCTCCATCCCGTGCCGAATCACCAACTGAGCCAAGACTACAGCCCAGACCGCTGCTCCAGCGACTCGCGTGGCGCCTCTTGACCAAACCGGGCGAGCAAGCGCAGCGAAAACTTCATCTATACCCAACGCCTCCACGCGTCAGCAACATCCATCAACACCGTCGCACGCCCTGACACAATGGCCATTCCTATGAGCCGCCTCGGCGGCCGAGGTACGTCTCCCGAAACCCCAGGATGCCATGCCGCCGCCTTGCGCCCCGAGACATTGCGCCGCGCAACCCAGCCTGCGAGCCCTGGACCCTGACTGACGGCGACGCCCTGCTGCAGCCCTTCACAGCGCCGACGACGATGATGTCGAGCAGGAGTACGACCGCCTGCGCGACCTCGCCCGTTCCGAGGCCGACAAGCGCAACCGCTGCTTTGAGCACGTACGTGTTTCCCAGTTCCCCATTCGAGCACCGTGACTGCACTTTCGGTCCTCATCCTCACACATCCTGCTTTGCTTGCTCCTCCGCGCATCTCTCTTTGTGAACAACACATGTTGACCGCTTCGCCGCCCATCACAGTCCCGAGAGGCGTACAGCAACGGCGATGGTGCCCGCGCAAAGGAGCTCTCCAACGAGGGCAAGGCGCACGCCGCCAAGATGGATGACTACAACCAGCAGGCGTCCGAGTTCATCTTCCGCGCCAACAACGCCCATGGGAAGGTAGCATCGGACTGCATCGATCTGCACGGTCTGTTTGTCGAGGAAGCCGAGCGGATCCTCGAGGAGCGGATCCGAGCCGACACGGCGGCTGGCCAGACTCACCTCCACGCCATCGTCGGCAAGGGAAACCACAGCGCGAATCATTTGCAAAAGATCAAGCCCAAGGTCGAGGAGCTCTGCAGAGAGCTCGGCCTAAACTACCACACTGAGGACAACGCCGGCCGCATCTACATTAACCTCCAGGGCGGCGAGGCTGTTCCTCCCCCGGACAGCGGCTACTATGGCGGTCACCAGCAACAGCAGCACGGTGGGCAGCACCATGGTGGTCAACATCACCAACAACAGCAACACCACCAGCAACAGCAGCATCACCAACAGGAGCAGCAGCAAGACCAAGGGACAGACTTGGTCACCTTCATCTTTCAGAAGCTGGAGAAGGCTTGTTGTACGGTTATGTGAGCGATTGGGAACTTGTCTGTAGGCCATGTCTCATCGCACGTATTAATGAGTATTACGAACTGATATGGAGTTGGACATGTGGGCAACTCAATGGGTTTAATTTCTTGGTCGTGTTGGAGAATCACGAATATATTCTTGACTCGCGAATTCAGATACCCTAGACATGATCAAGTCTGGCTAGAGCGGTAGATATCTAGGATTGTGCATTGAATATACCTAGAGGTCATCTCGATTTAGGCTTTGAAGATCTAGTGGAAATAAATCCTTGTTTTTGACATTGTGAGTGCGGGTGGATTCTGACGAGGTGTGTTTGTGAAGCAAGTGGTGGCTGGTTCGTAGAGTTGCAAGTCTATTGAAAGTGTCAATTTCGTCAGCGCTGTGAAAAAAAATGAGAGAATATCTCGCCAACGCGCTATAAATATGCAAGAATGGCTCATAAATAAATCCCCAGGTTTACTTCTTTGTCTCGACAATTCATCTATCCTGCTATCAACTAACATCTACCATACCTATACCAGTATCACCCTTTTGCCCATTAACATGATTCCCTCGCGATATCAAAAGCGTCATTGAGCCAATTTTCTTTTTTGAATTGAGCATGTTTTACATATCCACACCGAGTTTGTTAATGTTTTCTTGCTTATCATCCTATTGCACCCAATTTTACTGGAGCTACCCTAAACAAACCACCCAGCGTGGTATGTGTCAAGGAAGCGTTTTGCCACATTTACAAGTATACTAGTCAATCTATGAATATCTCACAGCACGGCTCTTTTTTTCCTTTTCTTTTTGTAGCCTCTGTCCTGTTAATTCACCTTGTCATATTTATCACCTATTGGCGAGGTGGCATATTCTTTTCACTAGTCATTGGATTGATAGGAGATAGACGTGTAGTAATGTGGTAAATTTGAAATCTAATGAACAAAAGAAAATATTCAAGTATTTAAACCATTCGCTAAATGCAGACGCCTGGTATTATGCCCATCCTTGCACCCATCTCGTCTATGTGGCCCAGTCTTTCCATGGTGCTAAGCAGATTAGGCCTGCCTAGCCATATTCTATTCGTGTTGCGACATTAGAGGAACCCAAGTTGTCTTCTCATCCTTTTCCAACTAGATTCAGGCATTGTAAGATGGCTGCTCGTTCTCCTGGGCCTTGGTTTCAGGGGTTACCTTCTGAAGAGTGAAACCGATGGCCTGGCAGATAAGACAAACAATCATCTCCATGATGACACCGGCGCCGATGTAGAGCCACTCGGACTGCTTGCTGCCGCTAAGGATGATGAAGACGCTGTAGATGAGGCGCACGATGACAAAGGGAAGCGAGGCGAGGACGGCGATGAGAACTCGGTGCTCGCCCTGTGCAATGTAGCCCTGGTAGCGCACAGCGAGGAAGGTCTGGGCGAGAAGGAATACCAGGACCACAATCATCAGAATAGCACCAGCACGGCTCTCGGTGGAGTACTTGATCTTGGGGGATCCGTTCACGATGGTGTAGTCAGACATGGTGCCACCGATGATGAGAAGAACCATGGCAACAAGCATGAGAAGCTCAATGATCTTCTGGTACAAGGGCTTGACGAGTGGCTGGGCGAACTGGCGGTTGATGGACTCGAAGAGGCGGCCAAGGAGAGCGACAAGCAGAAGAACCAAGGGGCCGACGCCGACACCGTTGAGTGTGATCCAGCCAATGTAGAGGCTCTGGTTCGTGGGATCGTTGATTGTAGCCAGGCGCATGGCTGAGCCAATGAGGCGGGCAAGGGACAGGACCAGCAGGAAGCGCCAGCCGCTGCTGCGACGGAAGCCATGCTTGAGGCACAGGTAGACGCTTCCAAATAGGAAAAAGGTGTAAACGACGATTTCAGCAATGGAAACCTGATCATAGATATCGAGTGACCCGGCCATTTTGAGAGTAGGTATTTGTTGTAGAGTGTGATTAGGGGTGTGAGTGTGAGTGGGAGAGGAAATAGTATAAGATTGTTGATATATGGCAAGTATGAGAAGAGCTGATCAAGTAAAGAAAAAGCTTGATTTTTGCTCAAAGTGCTGATGTCTTGAGTAAGCTGAGTAGAGTGATGCTGTTATGATCTAGAAGTAGAGACTGAAGCTCGAGTTTATATATCTAATTGCTCGCGGGAGAAACACAGGATCCATTCGGCACGCGGCACGAACATGGACGACGAACCGCCAAGCCTCATAGCTAGATGGTAGGGCTAAACAGCCGGCGATGTACGAAATTGCACGAGTGCGAGTTTTCGCATGGTTGCCATCCAATTGCGATGCGGGACGCGTGCTGCGCAGCGGGCGAAGCACAGGTTCGAATGCATTTCCAGATCGGGCTTGGCGCCCAGCTCGAATGAGTGCTCTCTGTAGGGCTTAGCGTGTGATCAGGCCCCTACCAACCCTCTGAACCTTCCGGGCTCGGGGGGCCCACAGTCGGCGTCCCACGATAGAAACGCTCCGTCTCCCGTCACATCTTCACCCTCCCTTCCGGCCTTTCTGCCCCAGCACCGCGCTTCCTCCCCCGTAATTCACTCCACCCAGAGGCCTCGCGCTTTCCGGGGAATCACGCTGGCATGATTTGATAAGGCAGTGTGCCGGAGGGGCAGCACATGCAGGGTTCATACTGGTCAGCCTGTTCATCTTTCATAGCCTATACTCAAACGAGGAACTGTTTCGACGATGCAACCGCAGTGACACGACGCTACCAGTCGAAATGACTCCTCTCTGATACCTTCAGGATGACGAATTTGGACTTGGGTCATGCTCTTCATTGCCGAACAGCCGTTCATTCGGTTGCCCAGCTCCAAGGCCATGCGAATCAATATCGCAATACCCAGCGCAAAATGACAAAAGAACCACTGCTTTGGCTCATCGCACTGATCAGCCATTTGCCTGCTAAGCTTCTTTGCTAGGTCAGACTTTGGTTCGGGGACCCCCGTTCCTGGCGGCGCAGCAAAGCGTAACCCCACCACACGATCTGGCTGTGACGTCGGGTTTTTTTGTGCAATTTTCTTGCAACCCCGCCAAACAACGCACATGCTATCGTGTGCTGCAACTTGACCACGACTACGTAAGCCATTCTTTCCTGGTCGCATTTCTAGGTCAGGACGATGCCGGTACGCATTCTCTCGTTTTTATGTCCCAAATATTTTTGCATCCCCTGCTTTTCCAGTGTCGCATTTCTCTGACCAACAATCTAGCTCATCATCGTTTCTGGGTTGCCCACCTCAGGCAAATCAACCAGGGCAAAGCAACTTCACGACTACCTCTCCAAGCGCGTCGTCGATACCAAGTACCGTCTGCACCTCATCTCTGACGACTCCTTGTCCATCTCACGCGCCGTCTATGACCTCTCTCCCGAAAACCTCCCTGCCCACACCCGCTCGGCCAATGCCTCTGAGAAGGATGCGAGGGCTGCCATCTATGGCGCTGTGAAGCGCGTGTTGAGCGACAAGGATATTGTGATTCTTGACGGCCTTAACTACATCAAGGGCTGGCGTTACCAGTTACACTGCGAAGCCAAGGCTGTTCGGACCCCGAGCTGCATCTTGCAGATTGGGTGTGCGGTGGACAGAGCCAAGGGAATCAATGAGGCAAGGCTACAGCAGAGGAATTCTAGCGCAGGCGAGGATGCTGCAGAGGGCGAAGTCCAAGCCACCGCGGAGCCTTACGAGCAGAGCAACTGGGACAACCTCGTCTTCCGTTATGAAGAGCCCAACCCCATGACACGCTGGGACAGCCCGCTCTTTACTCTGATTTGGGAGGATGATGAGCAGCAAACGAACAAGGTCTTCTCGGACCTCTGGGACATCATCGCAGGTGAAGCCCGCAAAGTCATCCGCCCAAATCAATCCACCGTCCAGCGTGGCCGCGAAGCCAGTGGTGACTATCTTTACAACCTTGACCGTGAGACCTCTGATATCGTCAAGCGCATCGTAGAAGCGCAGCGAGACAATCAAGATGGGGGCGGCGGCGACGAAGTCCGCATCCCCCGCAGCTCAGGTGGTCCGCTGGAGGACGACAGCTTAGTGGTTGAGCTTCCAGCGGGCAAGAAGATCGGGTTGCCGCAACTCCAGAGGCTGCGACGAGCGTACATGGGGCTGAATCGCGGTGGTATTGGGTTGGAGGCTGTGGGAAACATGCCGCCCCAGCGGATCCGTGAGACGTTTGTGCGATACTTGAATGATGCATTCGAGAAGGATGAGTGACGACAGAGCGCATTACTGCACACTGAGCCCAGTCGGCCTCGTTGTATGACTGTCGATCTCATGATCGGGCTGGCTCATATTCGCGCCTGCGACCGTAACGCGCCCATTGAGGCCGCCGAGATCAGATCGCAGCCGTGCGGCTGAACTACCGGGTATGTCTCCAACCACCACTTTTGCGACCAGGCAGGCCCACCCCCTCCCCTCCCACTTTGGTTCCTCTGGCGGCCAAGACTGGCAATGGAGACTACCCTAGAGCCTTTGGAGTTATCCGGGAAAGCCGGAATTAACTACATTTGTCCGAAAACCACCTTGGGAACTCACCCGTTCGTCGCTCATGCCGAAGATTGGGGGCCAAACCAACTACTATTGGGGGCGGAACAAGCCAGGCCTCCATGCCAGACCCAAAAGGGAGACCCAGCGACAGGCTCGCGGCACCCTATTCGACGGAGTTAACCAGACTCTGTCCCATGCATGCCAGTTTACGGGGTTATTTGCTTTTGGGGGCCATGAGATATGGATAAACTGCCTTGAGTGTCACAACCCTAGAGCAATGTATGCCTTGGCACCACCCTATTGCGATAACCATATGGATAACGGCCCAGCGGCGGCTGTTAAGCGATGGAGAGAGGGGAGGGAGCCGATCGCGATGGAGTATAGTTGGTTTTTCTCTAGATATATAAAAAAGAGCCACTCGAAGGAGGCTAAGTAACCAGCAGACAATAAGACGCTAGCTATCGACGCTTTATCTGGACAATCATTGTGCGTTTTCATGCGAACCAGCCTAGTCTTGTGGCTACTCTTCGAGCCTATTGCCCTACCATATTCGAGTGGTTCATACTCATATTCCTATTCTGCACCCAAGCCAACCTATACAACATGAACGGCCTCACACGCGCTTGCACACAAGGCTGCAGCCAAGCGAGAAGACCAAGCGGGTCAAACCCGGCGCCTACCGACAGGTATGTTACCCAATGCATTCGGCACGTAATTTGTGCCTTTCCATCTCTGTCGAGTGGGACAGATACATGAGAAGCGGGAGACTAACGAAGCACACTCTCTAGCCGGCCCTTTTCTTACTCGTCGGCGGCGAGCCCCAGATTTCCCAGGGACCACCCTTTCCCGAGCATTAGACGAGGCAGTTGGCCGCTGCCTGGCCACACACCGAGCATTGACGATGTCGCTGCGAGACAGCTGCCGGAGGCGCTCAGCGCATGGCTCGCCACGGAGGACCGGCTGGAGCGGATCCGGACGGGCGGACCCCGGATTGACACACAAGTGCTCCCTCTCGGGGCGGCGCTCGAAGCGCTGTTGGCCAAAGCGCCGGGATTGCGCAGAGACGGCCGAGAGACAATGGCACAAGTCACGCTCGTCTTTGACGACGCCAGTGGCACGTTTGCGGGATGGCGACCCAAGGTACAGTCTTGGTGATTCGCACAGGAGAGGAGAGAGGGAGAGTTGGGCAGCGGAAGCGTGCAGCAATGTGGTGCTCTGTACGACGGTTCTGGCGTCGAGCTATGATTTCGGAAGACTGGGGTATCCGCTTTGAGAAATAGAGCGGTGGATGGAGGGGGTTGAGTCTAAGACATTGACAGAGGCTCCCGAAAAAGTGCACATCATGACTTGTCTATCTCTAGGACATGTCTAAGGGGGATGCCGCGGGGCTGGTTGCAGCCCGTGGGACATGAGGCAACAGAGCGAGTGGTCATGGATATGAATGGAGACGAATGGATGCGATATCTCGAATGCCAGCGGCGGCGGTGGCGATTAGGGATTTGTTATTATTGTTAGCTGCTTATTTTTCACCGCAGAAGCTTGTAGAATACGATGAATTTTGCCGTCGAAAGAAGAAAAAAAAATACGAACTGTACTACGTGAAAGTATCCTAGTCTATCAGCTCCCCGGGTTCACAGAAACCATGTACGACTAGGCGCTGCAGGGTCGGCGAGGAACAGCCTGATGTGGTGGATGGAGGCGGCTGCGAACGTTGCGCGGCCACAGCTGCCTGCCTAGCCGCTCTGACTGACAACACCGGGGTGGGGACGCTCTGTAAGGCGAGGGAGCGGAGGTACGGGATCGATAGGTGCAAATCTAGTGCGATATGGATGTACCCTGCACACTGCCCGTCCGGGTAGATGCACCCGCTCTCTTTGCTGGCAAAAAAATGATGCTGAGCTAGCTTTTGGTAGGTTAGTGGATGGTTACAGTGACAGTTTGAGGCCAGGCAGTATCGTTCCAGCCAAGGGCAAAGAAGAAGAAAAAAAAAGGCCAGTGGCCAATGTGCAAATTTGAGGCGAAGGTGGAAGCCGGCAGAAGCTTCCACATCCACTTGCCGACTGCAGTCGTCACTCAGTGTGCCTGTTCGCCCTGGGTTCTGCTACATCATCCTACGTAGTGCTAGTGCCTGAACCTCGACCAGGCTGGGGTGCCCCACCTAGTAAGGTACCTTGCGGCAGCTGAGCTAAGCACCATCCTGACCCTGAACAACATTGATCCGGGTCGATCCGGCGATTCTATTGGTTCCCGGAGCCATCTAGAAGGTGGCGGTCTCCCAGTTGACCCAGTGAATGACAGTCAATGCAGCGAGGTGTGGTGCTTGCGTCCGGTTCCGAAGGTGGCCTTCTGGACAGCTCAAACCTAGACCCATTGCCTCAACTCCGACATCTATCCTCCTCCATCCATCTCCATTTCTCCCGACTCAAAACCACTTCTCTCCCCCCCATCCTCCCTCCTCCAGATTTCTTGCGTTCCTCCCCCCTCCTTCCGCCATCCCGCGTATAAAGCCCCCCATCGGCTTTATCTCCTCCAGCCTTCCCACTCCTCCCCCTCACCTCCACCGAACCGACCCAACATCAGCTTCTGTGAAGCAACCCAGACAGCACCATGGCTCCCCAGCAGCCTGATGACGCCGCTCCCCACAAGAAGGTCAACTTGACGTATGTTCACCCCGCACTCTCCAGGCGTCTTTGCACGCCGTCGTTGTGCGATTCATCATGGCTAACAGCAGCTACAGCGACCCTTCTGGCGCCGAGGTCAAGAATGTTCGTTCCCCCGCCTCCCACAACGGCACCACCTGTGCCCGCACGCGATGATGACTCGAGCTTGAGCTGACATTTTACCACCAGGAGGATGACACTGCGACCGCCATTCTCAAGAAGAAGAAGAAGCCCAACCAGCTGATGTAGGTCCCATGCCAGAGCTTTGGATTCGACGGTCGAAGGATGCTGACAGATACGCAGGGTTACCGATGCCGTCAACGATGACAACAGCATCATTGCCCTCTCCGAGGCCACCATGGACTCTCTTCAGCTCTTCCGTGGTGACACCGTTCTTGTCCGAGGAAAGAAGAGAAAGGACACCGTCCTCATCGTCCTGGCTGACGACGAGCTTGATGACGGCAGCGCTCGCATCAACCGAGTCGTCCGTCACAACCTCCGAGTCAAGCACGGTGACATGATCACCATCCACCCTTGCCCCGATATCAAATACGTGAGTTTCCACCCCGCCGCTTATACGACATCATTCAGCTTCTAACAGCCCTGCAGGCCAAGCGAATTGCTGTTCTTCCCATCGCTGATACCGTCGAGGGTATCACCGGTTCTCTCTTCGATGTTTTCCTAGCTCCTTACTTCCGAGAAGCCTACCGACCAGTCCGCCAAGGCGACCTTTTCATCGTTCGTGGTGGTATGCGACAGGTCGAGTTCAAAGTTGTCGAGGTTGATCCCCCAGAGTACGGTATCGTAGCACAAGATACCGTAATCCACTGCGAGGGCGAGCCTATCCAGCGTGATGAGGAGGAGAACAACCTCAACGAGGTTGGCTATGACGACATTGGTGGTTGCCGAAAGCAGATGGCTCAGATTCGAGAGATGGTTGAGCTGCCCCTCCGCCACCCTCAGCTGTTCAAGTCTATCGGTATCAAGCCCCCTCGAGGTGTCTTGCTTTACGGTCCTCCCGGTACCGGTAAGACTCTGATGGCTCGTGCTGTTGCCAACGAGACTGGCGCCTTCTTCTTCCTCATCAACGGTCCCGAGATCATGTCCAAGATGGCTGGTGAATCCGAGTCAAACCTGCGCAAGGCTTTCGAGGAGGCCGAGAAGAACTCTCCCGCCATTATCTTCATCGATGAAATCGATTCGATTGCCCCCAAGCGTGAGAAGACCAACGGTGAAGTCGAGCGCCGAGTCGTTTCTCAGCTTCTTACCCTCATGGACGGCATGAAGGCCCGATCTAACGTCGTAGTTATGGCCGCCACTAACCGACCCAACTCGATCGACCCTGCCCTGCGACGTTTCGGTCGATTCGATCGTGAGGTCGATATCGGTATCCCTGACCCTACCGGACGACTTGAGATTCTCCAGATCCACACCAAGAACATGAAGCTGGGCGACGATGTCGACCTGGAGCAGATTGCTGCCGAGACCCACGGTTACGTCGGTTCCGATGTTGCTGCTCTGTGCTCTGAGGCTGCCATGCAGCAGATTCGTGAGAAGATGGATCTCATTGATCTCGACGAGGACACCATCGACGCCGAGGTTCTCGACTCCCTTGGTGTGACCATGGAGAACTTCCGATTCGCCCTTGGCGTCTCCAACCCCTCCGCTCTGCGTGAGGTTGCCGTTGTCGAGGTGCCCAACGTCCGCTGGGAGGATATTGGTGGTCTCGAGAGCGTCAAGCAGGATCTCAAGGAGAGCGTCCAGTACCCCGTCGACCACCCCGAAAAGTTCCTCAAGTTTGGTCTCTCGCCCTCGCGAGGTGTCCTGTTCTATGGTCCCCCCGGTACGGGTAAGACTATGTTGGCCAAGGCTGTTGCCAACGAGTGTGCTGCCAACTTCATCTCCGTCAAGGGACCCGAACTTCTCAGCATGTGGTTCGGTGAGTCTGAGAGCAACATTCGTGACATTTTCGACAAGGCTCGTGCCGCTGCTCCTTGTGTCGTCTTCCTGGACGAGTTGGATTCCATTGCCAAGGCCCGTGGTGGTTCCGTTGGTGATGCCGGCGGTGCCTCTGACCGTGTCGTCAACCAGCTCCTGACTGGTAAGTTCTTGAATCTAATTTCAATCCCCAACTGTATTTGTGTACTAACTTGAATATAGAAATGGACGGTATGACCTCCAAGAAGAACGTCTTCGTCATTGGTGCTACCAACAGACCCGAGCAGCTCGATCCTGCCCTGTGCCGACCTGGTCGTCTGGACTCGCTCATCTACGTTCCTCTTCCTGATGAGCCCGGTCGTCTTGGTATTCTCAAGGCCCAGCTCCGCAAGACCCCTCTTGCCTCAGATATCGACATTGGCTACATTGCCTCCAAGACCCACGGCTTCTCCGGTGCCGATCTGGGATTCATCACACAGCGAGCTGTCAAGATCGCCATCAAGGAGGCTATCACCCTTGACATCGAGCGCGTAAAGGCTCGTGAGGCTGCTGGTGACGAGATGGACACAGATGAGGATGCTGAGGACCCTGTTCCTGAGCTCACCAAGGCCCACTTCGAGGAGGCCATGCAGATGGCTCGCCGATCCGTCTCTGACGTCGAGATCCGTCGCTACGAGGCCTTTGCCCAGCAGATGAAGAACGCCGGTCCCGGTGCATACTTCAAGTTCCCCGAGGGCGGTGCTGAGGCCAGCGCTGGCGGCGACAGCGGCAACGCTTTCGGCGATGCTGGCAACGATGATGATCTCTACGATTAAAGCGGCAATGGCTGATCGGACACGACTCGAATGGCCCCCTGTATTCTAATATTTTCGCGCTCGTACATCTCTGCATTGGCTTGCACACAGCTGAAGTAGGTGGGATCTTGTCCAAAAAACACGCTTCTTTCGGCTGGTATCTGGAATGGGAGTTGGTAGAAAGGTAGAGACGGGCAACAAACAGCAACTTGACATGGGTTCGTATTTTTCTCGAACCTTTGGCTTCTTTGCTTCCCGGACGCGCGATGAAGGTTTTCTTTGCTTGATAGATGATGAAATTGATTCCCGTTATGAGTTCACATTTGAAGGAACCATTTTTACGTGCATGCTTTCGTGACATGATGATCCCAAGAGCGTACAATTCACACAAGTTTATAAATTGTCTTTGGATGATGAATGGACAGTGTGGAAGAAAGGGAAAAAAAAATTAACATAATTCTATTTGTGTCATGCATGAGTTCATATCGATATTGGTATCGTCTCCATCCGTCCATTGGAGCTCTCGTGTATTTGATGTTCCTCGTTGGCCTGTACCAAACGCCTCTTACCCCACCATCCTTTGATGCTGCCAGCCCAGCCGGCCAGACCTGTTGTTCACATAGGTTCCGAGCTCTTCCACTAGGAAAGAGTCCATCTTTACACCGAAACTTGCTTGTATTATTTGTCATCAAACAAACAGAGCTTCAAATTTGTTGATATCGTCATCCGAGGGTCCACGTGAACTGTTGAGCGCGCCCCCCAGTGATTTAGGAGTTCTTATCTTCAACGTCGCAGACGGCCTCTAGGCTCTCGCGTGTCACCCGCAGGGCCTCCTCCACAACAGACTCCGGGACGGCAAGGCTGGGCTTGCCGCCATCTTTGGTGTCGCCGTTAGTCTTGAAATCACCATTTGTGGCGGCTTTGCTGCCGTTGGCGCTCGATGAGACGGGGTTCAGCGCCGAGTCGGCACGGACGTCCTCGAGGATCTTGTGGAGAAGGGCAGGGAATGTAGTAACTTCGCCGGAGCGCAGCAGGGCGAGGGCATGGTTCTGGATGATGGTGGGCCAGTTGGTGTTGTCGGCGTTGAGGGAGTGGAGGAGAGCTTCTTGGATCCTAGAGGGCGAACATGTTAGCTGGATAAAGATTCCAAGGGCTGCGCTACATGGTCATCATCGGCCGAGATTGCGGGAAGACAAGTCGGCGGCAAGTATATGTGGTGGAGAGTGAAAGAGAATGAAACGCACTTGGAGACGTGCCCGTCCCGCAGCAAGATGGTGTTGATCTGTGAGCGCAGGTCGGGGTCAAGAGTAGCAGCTGTGTGGTTCGCAGCGCTTGCGGGCACCTTGACGGGAGTAGACGGAGCGTTAGACATGGTGACGGCTACTGTCGCGCTGCGATAGATCGGCTATGGTGTTGCGCCGTGTACGTGGGACGTGGGGGGGAGGAGGAGGAGGGAGGGACAAGGGATCAGCAGCGCCCCCAGGGATCTCAGATGCTTATCGAAGCTGGCGCGGTGGGGTTTCTCGGCGAAGAAGCGTGTTTTGCGCAACTCGGATGCTGGAGGAATGCGCTCGCTAAGCGTCGCGGCTGGGTCGAAGGTGGAGGGATGTGGATGTATAGCTTGGTCGAGTGACGTGCTCTTGCTGGGAGGAGTGGGATGTTAGCGCGCGGGCGGGAGAGCGACTGGGGGGGAATTGGCTCGTGTGGCGCGTACCAAGCTTGCGCTGGGCCGGGTCAGATGACGATCCAGCGATTTTGCAGGAGAAGGGCACAGCAGGAGCGAGCACGGGGAAGCAGTGTTTGGGGGAGGATGGAATTGGGATTTTGGCGGCGAGGCTGAAGCCCGGGGAAGAAGCAGGGTGGAGTTTTTTCTGGGGCGTTGGAGGCGGAAGCTCTTCGGCGGGTGCGCAAGGCTGAGCTGAGGCTGCGGCGCAAACCAAGGGGATGGGCAGCAGCAGCAGTGGGAGAGGGGCGCGAGAGGGAGAGAGAGGATGGGGCTGGAGCGGGAAAACGGGTGGCCACCGAGTGAGAAAGTGGAGCAACTGGCTGCTCTAGAGAGTGGGAAGGCGTCTGCGCGACAGGGATTTGGTTGGACCAGAGGCATCGGATGGTTGACGGTTTGGGATGGATGATGCGACTAATACAGAGGATTGAGGGTGGCAAACCTGTGGGAGACGACGGAAACGATTGATTTTCTGGTGTTTTGCCACTTTCACTCGGGCATTACAAAGCCCTCTGTCGGTCCCGAATGCCCTCTCTGAAGCGGGAAACTGTAGTAGCATGGAGAGGCAACTGGGCTGATAGTCTGCAGCACACACCAACACCAAGCCGCTAGAGAACTGGGAATGCCCTACGCACCGACATCTGTGTTGTTTTTTATTAGAAATTCCTGCCCTACCATAATGACGTATTGTTTCGCTGGGTTGTGTATCCTGTTCAGAAGGGCCAGTCAAAGCCATCGAAATGGTTTTTGTTGCAGAACAGGAGCGTGAACCGGGACCCAATCACGGCTTGAGACACCCATCGATGCTGCCAGCGCAGGAGTTGCCGATTTGTGACATTTCCATGACACACACACAAGCTGTGGAAATCATGGGGCTTGTAAAAATAAAGCAGTCTTCACTTCCCAAGTTCAGCAGCAACTATGCCCACCGAGATCTCTCACACTCTCTTTTTGCAGGTCCATTGCATCGGCGCTTGCGCTCAGCATTTCCCGGGATTGGATAGTTTAACCGCTGAACGGGACTCAGCGATATATCTAGCCATTGTCTCAGTTAGGAACATTAAGAAGCCAGACCATTCGTTGTTTGACATTCGTCCTAGAAATTCAGCAAAGGCAGCAGCTTGGGGCATTTCCCCCCTCGCACATACACTGTAGCCACTCAGACAATAGGACTCTGTACATTCCAATCAAGATAGGCTGCGTCTACCCCTTCACAACTCAATTTACTGAACCCACTTGGATCCTGATTGTTGCAGTCGGCTCCAGGACAGCTTTATTGAGGAGAGGAGGTTTGTATTCGCCCGGAACACAAGGGCTTTGCAGTCACAAACGAGAAGTTGTCAACAGAAACGAATGGAACAGCGGAGGGGCAGCCAAGCCCTCGCCATCGTACATTGAGCCGATGGAGCAACCAGGTGCAAAAGAATTTTTAAATAAAAAAATAAAACAAAACCCAACAGCAGCAAAGCGGACCAATCAACTTACTCCGAGTTTCCCACTCTCTTTACCGCAACTTGATTGCCTGACGTTAAACGACTTCCAACAATCGTCGAAGTTGCCCAGTTTTTTTTTTTTCTTTCCTCCTCTCGTATTCGTGAAGCCAGGGTCCCCCCTCCCTCGACGATCGCCATCCACCAGGCCTCAATCGAGACCGCGTTGGAGCCCATCTCGGCACTCAACCCCGTCATGCTAAACCCAACCCAGTTGCTGAGCGCGCACCGGAGAGAGAGAGAGAGTGCGAGTGGACCAATGACAGCGGCACACCCTCCCTTCGGGCAAAGCAGGAACACCATGCGTAAGCGCTTGGGAGGCGACAGGTGTTTGGGTCATCAAGAGCGTGACTCCATCGCCGTGGGCTGGCTGGCTGGTTGTTCGTTCGTTTAATCCATCTGTAGTGTAAACCTCCATTTCGGGTAAAAGTACGTACTTGGAGACAACTATCTCGATCCATCCAGGTGCGCTGCGTTGTCAGCTGTTAGACATGCGTTCGCATTTCCACTCTTGTTTCGGTCCGTCCTCGCCACGAATATGTTGATCGTTCGCGGGTCGAGCGAGCCCCATACCAGCTGCACGTTGCCGGATAGGTCGATATCACATGTGAAAACGGTTTATTTTTATATATTTCCTTGACTGTATACTTGCCGTAATGGTTGGCTGTGCTTTTTTGCCCAACAGGGTGCGAATTTCTACAGATGGAGGCACACATGTAACTGAAAACTATCACATGCTGTATTGATACACTCTGCTTCATTCATGCTAACAGGAATACAAGTGTCTGTATTTATTTTATAAACAGGGTGAATCATTCTTTTAGAGTGAATACTGACTTGATCCTATGCAAGTTACTATGGTTACAACATTCGTTACTGACATAACACTGTTTTCTATGTCCTATACCATGTTGTCACATAACAATGTGCATTCCCTAGATATATCAACTGACCATCCACGACCTTTATACTTTATGCCATCGGTGGTCTGATGTTTTGGACCTATAATATCAGGCGAGGCATTGCACTAGACATACAGGGATAAACAATGCCAGACATACATATGTAGTTCCCGATTCTAATTAACTGACTTGGCATGGACTATCCGCAAACATGTTAACCAAGCACTTGAGGTTTCAATTCCCAGTAACCTGTCCATGGCTGGCTCCCGAGTAGTGCCAGAAGACGATTCTCCAACATATACATCAGCCCTGGTTCACAACCATGTAATTGCGATAGGGCTACCAGCTATCTTATCTTGATTGTATCAGAAACCCGAACGGCATCTACAACCAGGAGAGGAATTAAACCCACACAGCCCCATCGTCTAACCAAGACCGTGCGTGACTTTGACTTCTCGGAAGCAGCTTCCCCGGAAAGTGGATGCCCGTCGGCAAGCTGTGCCTCTTTTTTTTCTCTTTCTTGTCCCTAGTCCGTGTCGGGGGGTGGTTGTGACTGTAGATGCTTTCCGCCGGCTAGGGCCGCTGGGCTTGCTGGGTCACACAACACTTCACTTGCTCCATTTGGGCTGAATACGGGCAAGGTGTCCCGGGAAGGCCAGATCCCTGCCCCTCCTGTCAAACGATCGTGCCAGACTCGTCGACCCATTTGATGTGGCCAGAGGGCCATTTGGATGACAAATAAAGTGACATCGGGCTACGGGCTGCGCTTCCGTGCACCTCGCCTTTTACCCTAGACTGAAAGCCCCGGAGCCGAGATGAAGGCATTGATGTTGAGTCATGGTCCCTCGCGATCCCCTTGTGGTGTCCCCTTGCGCCGACAAAATTCGATACTACCTGGGAGACAACCATGACCAGGCCCAGACCCGGCTGGGCATCTGATCTGCTTACCCTATACCGCATATTGCTGACCATCCGTCAGGCGCCCAAAAAAAAAATTTGAACCAGGCTGGCTGCCCACCTTTGCCCACCGCCTCGGCTTCGGCCTCGTCTCGCTTCCTAACCCCCCCTCTTCCTTGTAGTTTGTACTTGTGCCACCAATGCAACAAACTTTGGTGTAAATCCCGCCTCGCCTCTCTCACACCGGTAGCTCATGCCTGCCGCCAAGGGTCAACGATGTCACCGGTCGATTTTAACTCGGGCCCCCAGCTCGTCTGGCCCTCCACCCGGCGTCGGTACCCGATGGGCAATAATACCACCAACAACAACAAGCCAAGCCAGCACGACTGCTGTATCCAGCAGCCAGCCCAGCCGGCAACAGCAGACGGGCAACGGCAAAACTGTACAACGCACCCAAGCAAACTTTTTCCTGTCTTGTGTGCACTGACGTGACGCGAGCTGACAATGAGCCCACTTGTACGTATGTTCCTACCCGTCGTCTCGGTACGCCGACATGTATGCGTCCGTGTCTGTGTCATACGCTTGCCGGCCCTTGATTCTCTCTCTGGCCCCCCCCCTCCCCTTACCTTAAACTATCTGCTGCACTTTGCCAAAGTGCACATATTCCCCGACGACTTGCCTCGTCTCCACCACGAATCCTCCGAGTTCTGGAACCAAGCAAACCTCCGGAAATCGCTCGTCAAAGAACCGGCCCGCGGGCCGGCCCGTTGGAATACCCGGTATTAGGTTCCTTGGGGCGAGGGTTCGATGTGTTGTTGTTTTCGTCCCTGCTGTCAATGTACTGGATAGTCTACCTAGACGTGTCTAGGCTGGCATCCCACCCACCCACACCGACACACCATGACGCTGCTTGCCGTCTTCTAGATCTGCCGTACCGCGTTTGCCATCGGACTTTGCTGTCTTACCTGGCTCACGGATGCCCGCCACTCCCACCGGTGCCCCGCGATGCACGGCCGTTCCGTGGACCGTCACATGAGCTATTGCGGCCGCGAGATGAGATAACCTGGAGCAGACAATTAGTCTCTTCGAGTCAATGAGGGGCCGTCCCCGTCCCCAGACCCCGGATCCCCCGGCTGCCGCCCGACCACCCGCCCAGGCGGTGAGTAACAAAAGCAATGACGGCCAGTTGGACCGCGAGTATCTCACCGACCCTGGGAGAAAAAAAAAAAAAAACCGTGGTCCACGATGGCCGAGATAGGGGTGCTGACCGCTCTGCAACACACAAACGTTGACTAGGATTCCTTTGCGGGGTTTTTTTTTCTTCTTCTTCTCTTGCCGATATGTTGCGGATGGATGGGTAGACGTGGCCCTGGATTGTGATGGAATTTGCATCCTGCAGGGTCTCGTGGGAGGCCGAGACTGGGCTGATAGACCTGCTTCTGGCCTCAATGTGCATCCCCAGTAGAAACCCGTACCGCAACTCACGTGGGAGATGCTGATTTTGAAACGCTTGTGGTTGCACAAGAGGTGAATTGTCACACTGAGTCGAGAACAACGGTACGTCTACATTGACAAGGGCACTAGTGTTGTTGCCTGCCAATCTCACTTAACCCTCGCTTGCTAGCTGTACAAGATCAAGAGTGATGATTCAACCACTCCATTTCGGGAACCTCAAATCTACGAGGCCACCACAATTTTCCAGGTGGGCGCAGCTGGGTAGGGGGTAAAGAAAGAAAGAAAGAAAAAAAATTGAGTGCGAAACCGGCTCGCCAAGGTTGACGACATACATACGTAGTACGCTGACAACAACCAGGGCCAGGATGTCGCCTAGTTGTATTTCTCCCTGCTTCAATAAACTCACCCTGTCCTGCCACGAGGTCTGCCCTTGTTATACCGGATAGGACCAAGTCAATCCCGGTGCCTTTGCCCCGGCTGGATGTAGAACAACGCCCTGCATGAGCTCTCCCAGCAGATGCAGCTGAGGCATATGTCTGCGTCCTATGGGGACATGGCGCATGGGCGCACTGTGTCAGTGAGCTCCTCAGAGGCCAATCACTTCATTGGGGGAAGGGAAAAGAAGCGTGTCGGCTGAAGATCATGTAACTAGAGAACCCCGGCTAGGGTAGGTATCTCACCGATGCGTTTGACTGAGTCGGTACACCGCGTTGCTTTTTGCTCGGGCATGGCTGCTGGTGTGTGTCAGATTTTCCCCGGCGTTCCGATGGGAGATGAGACATCTGCCGGCTTCGGTCCCTGGAACGCTACATGATCCATCTCTGGTGGGCGTATGTCTACGATGGAAGAGCCGAGATGTGCCATGCGGCGGTTGACGCCCTTGACAGGGGGGGTGAGGTCTCACCAACTTATCTTCGCGAGCGCGAAACGGGCGTGTTGGGTAGGATCCCGCGCAGCCTTGTGCCACCGCGGAGATTCTTGCCGTACCACGGGACGAACCCTATTTGCCGTGGCCGCCCCGTGAAATTATCAAGGAACCGCACTTGTCGGGGTATAAATCAGTTGGTTCGAGGCAGGGCTCGTTGTGGGAGCTGGAAGAGGTGTGGCATTCTTGCGAGGCGTCAAGGCTAGCCGGGGCTATCTCCGCAGCCTCGTTCATGTCCCGGTGACCAAGTTTATGGGATAGGCGGGCGCGGCAGGTTGGCCGCGAGACGATGAGGCTGAAATGCCCGAGGGGGGACCAGCGTCCGCACGCAATGTGGGGGATCAACCCAAGGCTGGAGAGTTGAGCGCCCTTTCGGGGCGTCTAGGGAGCAGAGGCAGTGGGACCGGGACCATTTCTAGATAGGCCTCCCAGCTTGTATGTATGTACCTTGTGCAGACGCGGTGTAAGTCCCACGTCCCACAGCAATGCGTGTGCATCCACATCCACCCCTAAGGGCTGTGACAAGGCGGCCACGCGCACGTTTCCCCGGAAAATCAAGGCCACCTCGCCTCGCATATGGAGTGCAGCCAGTTGCATGGCTTCGAGCACAATGACGTCTGGGAGGCCTAGAATCGCTTAGTCAGAGACATTGAGACTCCACGCTACCCTGGGCCGGTTGCTGCTTCATTCCTCTTGGTGTCCTTTGGTGTCCTCTGATGTACTCTGGTGTTGTATTTTGTCGGAACAAGGCCAGCAATTCCTGTGTAGCATGCGCGTGCAGCGAGCCAACCAGCCGCCCGTCATCTTCTGCAGGTAGCCTTGGCCAGCTGTCGATGTGTTCCACGTCCGCGCCCACGTCCCGAGCTGGAGTGGCATCGCATGTGAGAGCCGCAGGAAGAGACTGGCCATCCATTGGGTGTGGGTGGACAAGAGGCTGTCCGCTGTGGGTTCGCGATAGGACGGCCCGATGGCGAGCCGCCTTGCACCAACGTGCTCTCCCTTGGAGAGGATCCCGAGACGGTCATGGCAGCGAGTGCTCCGTAGAGGACGGCATGATCCTGGGATGACGGTTTTGAGTGGCCGTAAGTTTAATGGAGCATGCCGCACCGTGTCGAACGGATCAAGACTGTCGATTGCCGAGATGGGTCAGCCACCTGCATCTCAGTGGGACGGGCCTGCAACCTGACACGTTGACTGACCCAAGTACCGTACCGTCGCGAAACAAGCCCGATGCAATAGTGAGGGAACGTGGCTCTGGTTGGTGGCGGTTACGGAATACTGTGCACGCAGGGACGGGGATCATGATAGGCCCTGTGGATCATCATGGATACGGACGGTACCTAAACGGACGACGGCTGCGGGCAGCCAGGATCCAGGCGGCGGCGAGCGGCCGAACCGACACGGCATAGAATGCCTCTGCGATGGTGACTTCGGCGGTGCGGTGCCCCGACGGCCCTCTGTTTGGTGGGCATGCGACGACAAGGGGCTGGATCGGCGAGAGTCGACCTGTCACTTTTGATTTGGCGATGGAGGGTCCACTGGATTGACCGGTTGTACCAGGGGTCCAACGGAGCGTGTGGCTGCTTGTCGAGAGGGAAGAACTTTGGACGTCGGTTGGTTCACAGTCAATGGGGAGGCGGGATGCGGGAGCGAAGGGAAGGGCTGGAGCTGAGATGGAGGGAGCCAAACTTGGGGGCGGGAAGCGCAAGGAATTGCCATGTATGTGCGCGCGCCGCGTGTGTGTGCGTGGAGCAACCGAGACGTATGGTTAATCGAGAAAAGAGGAGAGTCCATGGAGAGCAAGGGGAAGGGTTAAAAAAAAGGTGAAGGGGGTGCGGAGCTCTCGACGCCGGCCGGCAATGGAGAGTCAAAAGACTCGATGCGTGATGGAGGATGGCGAGTAGGAGGGAGGGGAAGGGTGTCAGTGGCGGTTCCCAATGGAGCTGGAGATAGTTGCGGGAGGATGATTAATTACCGGTCATGTTTGAACGGCGGGTCATCGGCGGTAGGATTATGGGGGAGAGAGAGCCACCGACCTGAATCAGCGAGCGTCAATCAGATCGGTTGGGGGTTTGAAGACAGGTCATGGAATCCATGGCCACGGCGTGGGCAAGTCGGGATGGGATGGATGGCATGTATTGGATGGATGGAGCAACCGAGGACTCACCGGTTGTCCATTGCAGCTATCCTCGTCCCTCCATCGCATCGCATCAACCGATAGTTGGCTGCTAGGCGACCATGAAACGGCTCGACACCACTTGGAAACGGCCAAGCTGTCAGCTTTGATGTAGGTCGTGCAAAGTGGACAAGTGATGGCATTGGCGATCTGATATTTGACGCGGGAGACGTCGCATTAAGAAGGGACGCTCCCATCGACGTGCCGGCATCCACCACCGACGTCTATTGTCATTTATGACTAGGCGCTTTGCTAAGACATGATTGCTGCAAGAGCTGCAACGCTGCAACCAAGAATACTCCAAAATAGGCCAGGCACATCTGCACCTCACTTCTGCCCGGTGTCGTCTCTTGCCGGAGTAATCTCACCTTGACCCTGTCGCATCACATCGCATCGCATCGCATGCGCCGCGATGCTTTCACCATCCCTCGCATCGCCCTGCATAGTTGCCTCCACTGGCTGATGCTGCCGGAGGACATTGCCAGGACGTTGCCCTTCTTAGCATAGCGAATATATCATAAAAAAAACGACGACAATACATGGGAAGCTATCATATCTCGGCTTTGGGCAACTCGCAGATGCAGGTATGACACCACATTTTCCCTATCGCCGGTGATCTGGACCTTGAGCTTCCCTTGCCCTGGGTAGGAGCGCCCTTGGTGCCGGGAGCAAGGTACTGGATTTGGTAGATCCGTGCATTTGCATGCAGGCGACAGAAGATGAGGTTATCCGTCGCTTCATCCCGGACACTTCCCTGCAGCAGCTTACTACGAGGCATCTGCTTGCTCTCTCGTTCCCAGGCCGTCCTGGAAAACCACGGCTGCTACCCCAGAACCTACGGCCTGGATCGGCTAAAGATTGGCTGGCAAGGAAATAATCGGCTTGCCAGATGCGCAAGAGACTGACCCTCTGCTGGTCTGTGTCCGCGGGGAATAATAACAACAATAATAACAAAGCCATCCTCGCAGGGCCATCGGCAATCGATAATTCCCCAAATAGTCTACGCCCTTGGCAGATCCACGCTGAACTTCGCGCTCATCCAGTTTTGTGCCAATATTAGGTACATGGTACATCTGATCTGTCCACTAATCCGGGTCAAGGGCCTCGAGCAAGGCGGCCTGATCAAGCACTAGCATCGTGATGGAGCGGCTCCCTGGGCCATGGCTGGTTGATACTATGTAAGGGTGGATGGGTCACCGTCCGGCTGGCCTCATGGCGGCTAGTTGGATTGGGTCACACACACGTCGCGCGGCCAGTCACCCATCGTTCATCCCAATTCCCCGGCTGGCAGTGCAATGCGATGGGGATCTCAGGTGACGCGGGGATCGGATTGGACCAGAACTCACGGTGCCCCCGATTTTTCTTGACCCTTCTCAATGCTTGCTGAGTCCCGGGCGGCATCAGCCCATCCTGCAACGTTTACGAGGTTTTGGAGCTCCAACTCCAGCTCCAGTTCCAGCCCGGGGGGCGGTGGACGCGCGCGGAGGGGAATGGGGACGCGTTGACCGGATTGGCGGGATAGAGCGAGACGGGGGTGGATACAGAGATGGGGATGGGTGAATAGAGATGGACGTGGAAACGGATGTATCAAGCCCAGGACGGAACGTATCCCCAATACGACCGTCGCGATTGGGGGTGTGTTTGGGGGCAGCGCCGCACCCAAGAGGCTCGGAAGATAGACTGCCTGCAGGATTGAGAGAGTGATCTTTTAGGCATTTTGCTCGTGGCTCCCATGCTCGGTTGAGGCGGGCTGGCCTGTCAATCAGCACAACACCCATGTCGGTCTTTCGTAGGTGGCCAACAATGGGCTGGAAGGGGTGTGGTAGGCTTGCATCATGGCGTTTCCGGACAAAGTTGGTGAGTGGACCGCCAGAGTGCGGACGACGATACGGGGTGCGAGGGGGCTCCAGCGGCCTGCAGACGCACACTCATGCAATCCCGGCAGGCGGTGAAGGACATTGACATTTTTATGTCGTCACGGGCTAGATGACTGGGACATGGGTTGGGATTGGCATGAGACTGAGCCAACTTGACATTTGCTACTCCAAGCGGGAAGATGGCTTTTTTCTCTCGACGAGTTGGTGCCCTTTTCGGTTAATTGCTAGCTTTGCGTCCACTGCAGAAGTTCCGAGCGTCTTGTCAAATGGAAAACGGCGACTCCAGAGGTCCCATGTTCTCGAGGCCATGGAGTGGCTCTCATCCCATGTCACTTGTAATCCCCTTGCCCCATGTGCCTTACTCCCTTGTCCCATCCTCTCCCCCCCCCCATGTCCCCATGTCACCCCAGCCCCATACCAAACCTCCCCGACGGAATGCCTACTGCGCGCTGTGTATGTACGTACCAGGTGCTGGACTTACCCGTTTGGTGATTTTCACATCAAGCCACTCGAACCCGGCCTGGGGTAGACGGCTCGGGAGATGGCTCGCTACTGTACACTAAGTCGATGGGCGATGGCAGAGTAATTGAACAAGCACCACCACCATCGTCATCAAAGCAAGAAAAAAACGGTCTAGCAGTAGCAATAGCCGAGGCATGCACCAGCACCAAGCAGAGAGAGAGGCAGGGGAAGCAGGCGGGCCAAGGCCCAGACGAACTACCAACACAAAGTCACCCTGGGCCTGGGGACAAGGACGGGACATGAGCAAGGCTAGAGAAGCTACCGAAGAAACCCAACGCCGGATGATGATGGCGGTGGGTCGAAAGAGGAGCACAGAACGGGAGTTTGAATGGGACAGCCGGATGCGGTGGACCGGGCGATGAGGTCAATCAGCTTGGCGATGCTGCCGCTGCATAGGATGAAGAAAGCTTGAATGGAATCAAGATGAGTTGGTGATCGATCCATGGATAATCCTAGCAAAAAGGACTCAGCGAGTTACCCGCAATGTCCCATCTTATGGTCACCGTTGCATCGGTGAAGAGAAAAAAAAAAAAAGCCATCCAGTCATCCTTACACCTGCTCCAAGACGGAATTTTACATAGGGCGAAATTTACGATGCGCCTTTTAGCAGTGGTGGTGGTGGTGGTGAGCAAGGCGGTGGTGATGATGGCCAGTGAGCGATGAGATGGATGGCGGTACAATATTCGCCGACTCGCCCACACCCTTTGACGCCCATGCCCACACCCATAGCTACACCACCACACACACGCTACCACACTCACATAATGTATATTTGCACATGGAACCCAATCACATACAGACTCGGCCGTTGGCTCCCCCAAGACCCTCGCTCGTTCCGCACCCTTGGTGGCTCGCCGTGCAGCACATCGCGCATCACGCATCGTGCCGCGCTGTGGCTAATAACGGCTGGGGGCTCGGACGCCCATTCGCCAATTCACTGCCTTCAAGTTTTCTCTTTTCTCGCTCCTGGGGACCTGCAGCGGGCGTACAGTAGGCGGGAAGCAGGGCGAGGCGAGGCGAAACCAAGCACGGTGTACATGAGATGCCTTGAAACGAAGTGTGCCTGCCTGTGTTCTGTGTTGCGTGTCGTCGCCGCTGCTGGCCATCCATCGGTCGAGAGCCGCCGCAGTGCCGCGGCGTCGAGCGAACCCCCCTCCAGTTCGGCTTATCGAGGCCCTGTTCCGGCGGCGTGGAGCAGCCATTGTTCAACCGCCGTGTCCGCGGGCGGTAGGGCAGCATGGCAATCGGTGGACGTAGTGGAATGCAAATGGGTGAGCTGGCGAACGCCCGCCGCTGTGGCCGATTCTGCCCCATGTTCCCAAGGCATGGCATGGCCTTGCCGACACGAT
Organism: Calonectria pauciramosa; assembly: GCA_017140785.1. Taxonomy (NCBI): domain Eukaryota; kingdom Fungi; phylum Ascomycota; class Sordariomycetes; order Hypocreales; family Nectriaceae; genus Calonectria; species Calonectria pauciramosa. The sequence continues at coordinate 468,837 of JAACIZ010000010.1, read as the reverse complement.
TGACGCTTACAGTTGTTGGTGCGCCATGTACTTTTCTCGTCGTTGGCCTTCGCTGCCCCCCCTGTGTACGTACTTTGGGCTTGGGCTGGTGCTAGGTAACTTAGGTATGTGGTGGGAGGGTTTGCGTTGCCTCTCTAGCTCGACCTCCTGACTCGGGCCCATCTGACTTGACTCGGATGACGACGGACAGGCAGGCGAACGCGGTGTGTGTTCAAGGTGGGCAAGGTTGGCATTCGTGCAGAGAGAAGAGGCACGGCAAGTCACAGTTGGGACAGACCGCGCAGCAGCAGACACTCAAGACTCGGCTCGACTCAGAGCTCAGGCAAAGACATACAACAACAAGTTCCATCCCCAACCTTATTAGTTTCGATTTGTAGAACAACCCCAAGTCAAACCTCTGATCTGTGGTCTGAGGTCTGAGGTCGAGGTTGTGCAACCACCACGCCTCTGGTCACACACACCTTTGCGCCCATCCATCAAGCCCCGGGCATCCTATCACTTACATCATCGCCCTCCACCCGTCGTCACTCTCACCAACTCACCGGGGCCACCACCCATCTTATACGACAACTAATCATCGCGCCACAATTGCCAATATCTTCATGAAGGAAGAGGCACGCGAGCACATGTGGAGAGAGAATAAAAATAACTCCAGGAGTCGTCGCACGCACACACATCACCAACATCAACAGCGTCATTCTCAACGTCAAACAAACCCCACCACCCCATCCGTTTTATATCATCACCCACATTTGATCCGCGGGGTCAAGATCTTAGTTGTGCTACAGCCATCGCTCTTTAGCGACACAGCCAAGCTCCTTTCATGGTGGGACCGAGAGGTTCTTGTGCAACACCCGTCTCGACGACCAAACTAACGGTTTGCGGCCAACGAACCGGACCGTCCGTTCATTACGGCCGCGGGAACCCGGACACGAGGTCGACGCGTACTTGATAGTGGTACCTGCCCATCGTGACTATCAGATTGATTGTGCTATTTTGCCATTTATTTTTTCCCTTTTTTTTTTTTTTTTGCCCTCATTAGCCTTCCCGAGCACCGCCGTGTTACCAAGTCACTGCAATAAACGAGGGACGGGAAAAACGCCGGAAGGCTACCTGCACAAACCCGCAACCCTCACCCATACCTCACGACAAACAATAGTAGTTGGAGGAGGGGTGCTTCCTTACGTCTCGGGGTACAATTTTGTTCCAACCGCCCCCCCCCTTCGATTAGACCTCACCCATTCTCTCACGCTTTTTTTTTTTTTTTTGCTGCTGGGACCGGAACTTGGACTTTTTAGCCTTGCCTTACCGTCTGAAAAGACGTGACTGGCCGTTCCCTTCAACCCTACCGGATCTCTCACCTGAAGCGAACCATACTTAGCTGGGTCAGTTCCCCCTAAAAATACTACCTACCCTTTTCCTGGTTCCCTCCGGCACGCACAATTCACCGAGCCCCAGGGAGTTAATTTATCCTTCTCGCATAAACCAGAGGACATCCGTTTTGTTCATTTTGCTTTTCTTCATCGTTCTTGGCGCTAAACCAGGGTTCACGAAAATAGAAGAATCTCTTCCAGAGCAGAGCGCTTCAGTCTTCTGATTCTGGCTGGTTGCCCTGCCTGGTCGCTCGTTTTGATCGTCAGTCATTCTCCGCAAACTACTCCAATATCGGCAGTTGCAGTCATTTTCCCATCTCCCAAGTGTCTTCCATCGGTCCGTGCTCTCGTTTGGTGTGGCCATCCACACACTTTCACGTCTACTTGCGCATCCACCTCGACACATCGCCATCTGCATCACGAGAAACATCCCATCGACCAGGAGGACGTCAGGCATTCATTCGCGTGGCTCCCCTTGCGCCCCCCCAAAAAGCCAAGGACCCAGCGGACCCAGCAGGCGGACCCAAGAAGCGCCCCAGCGGGGCCTTAGAGGACCCAGAAGACCCAGAAGACCCTCTCTCCACCCCAGTGACGCCCCACTGACAAAGAGCACCGGGGCGTGCGACGGCGACAAGCACGAGCCCAGACAACAAAGTGAGAGTGCGTGCAGAAAGCAGAAACCCAGAGTGAAAAGCTATCAAGCAACTAGTGAGGCAGAGGAGAAGAAAAATTTCATTGCGCGCAAGTGAGTGGCAGACAACCATCCACGACAGCTCAACACCACTCCGTTTTTTTTCGCTTCTGTTCCCACTGCCACCACACATCTCTACCAACCGACAAGGTCGCCACCCCCCCCCCCCCCCCCCCCCCCCCCCAGGCTGCCAGGGCCTAGACAATCTAGAGGCACTGCACTGCTGGGACGACAGCGAACCGGGGCAGTCGTCGAACCCCAAGGAGGACGCCATTTGAAAACTCCCCGGGCCATAGCCTTGGGACACGCCGGACTACGCCCTGTTACCGGACGGGACCGCAGGTACCTGCTACTCTACACTCTTTGCAGAACACCAAAAGGGACACAGCTCGGCACAAAGCGAGAGCCCCTTCATCTCTGGTGCGCTGTTACTGCCGTCGTGGTCATTGTTGTTGTTTCCCCCCTCAATCCATTATTTTCTACTCTTTCAATCTCCCTTTGACTGTCGCTCGGTCCTTGCTTAATCTTTTCTACCTCCCCAACCCGCCTCTCCCGACCTCGGTATCCTTGTTTCCGTTGACTAGAGACTCGGAGCTTCTTGAGACCCCCCCTCGTCGTTCCCCTCCCCCCTCCATCCAGGCTCCTCCCCCCTCCCCGTGGACCCTGGAACGTCAGGCAAGACGTCCATCCTCCATCCCCGAGCTCCATTGGATCATTGGATCTCGGATTCGAGAACAACGCGGGTACGTACTACTGATTTCTATGTATATTTTTCTTGCTCCAGGACATCAACAGACAGGGACAAGGGCACGCCTCGGGTGGCTTTCGCCACTGCCCAAGTCAGCTGCCCCACCAACAAGAGGTCACTCACCTGCACTGCTTTCGCGCTGCATCTGCATCTGGACTGCACCTGCCTAGGTTTTTGGGGTGCGCGCTTGTGCCTTGTGCTTCTGTTTCTCGTCGCTGTGCCCGTGTCTTTTGTACAAAGCCTGTGCTCTTGTCTTGTCTTGTGCTGTGCTCTGCGCCGCGCGCACATAGAGTTACTGCTCATATTGTGTTATTTCTTGCCCCCTCCCTCTGATTTCCCCCGCCAGTCAGTCTTTGCGCCGCCCGCGGTACTTGGGCTCGGTACTACTGAGGTACTCCGACCGCTCAGGTACAAGGTACCTTCCCTACCTCGACCGCCGCAACTGGCACTCGGGACTGGCACTGGCACTGGCACTGGCACTTGTACTGGCGCTGGGCACTGGCATTGCACATGCACCTGGTGCTTGTCTCTTTCTGCGCCTGCGCCTTCCTACCTACTGGGTCGCTCCACTTCCTCTACGTACCACTTCCAGGGAAGGAACCTGCTGAGCCAACCCACGCTGCCTTAGCAGGGACTTAGACTTAGACCAAGGCCAGCCAGACTTAACTTCGAGGTCTCGAGACTCTCGACTGGACTCGACTTTTACAACATCTCGTGCCTCCTCCTTCATCTTCCCGCCACTCGCTCGTTTTCTTCATCCTGCTCCCCTTCCTCTCTCCCTCGCCAATTGCCACGGGCAGGGCAATGGTTCGTCCGTGGTGAATGCCCTCCGTCTTCTCTCTCTCACCTCCCACTCTCTTTCTCTCTCCCTCTTCACCCCCCGTCCTCCCGTCTGTACGTTCTGGTCGATTTTGCTTGCTCCCTCTCCCTCTCGTGGGTTGCGCTTTGCCCCGACCTCGCTCACACGCACTCTAGCCCACCATGGCCGCTCCCGACGACATGCCGCTCGCAACGCGCGCCGGCGACTACGACGACGACGGCCTCTCCCTTGCCGACGTCATCCTCCGCTATACCCAATACCTCTACGCCCTCGTCCTCCTGGTCGCCTTCATCTCCTGCGCCGCTTGGTATAGCGTCGTCAATGCCAAGAAGGAGGAGGACCTCGTACAGTCCAAAGTCAAAGGCCCCGGTGGCAAACCGCTGCCAATTACCAAGAAGAAGCGCGCCCGAGACGATGGCTCCCGTAAGATCGGGCCCGGTTTCGGTCGCACCGCGAAGAACGTATTTCGCTACCTCGCCGCCGTCGTTTTCCTCAGCTACGTCGCCAGCGCATCGTCCATGTTCTACCATGCCTTTGAATTCGAGGACCCGTTCCGCTGGTCAAGGGAAGGACTGCCGTGGGCTGGCGAATGGAGTGTGGTACGTGAGACCCCGGCGCCTTGAATGCTGTCGCCTGTGTGCCAATGCAGCTCATACTGACCCGCTTTGCCCAGGTCCATGTTACTGGAGCCCTCTTCTTTTACCTCTACATTCTCATCTCCTTGTTCGACTGGCGCAAGGGCCCCAATGTGGTCCACCTCATTGTCTGGATCCTCGGCCTTGCCGGGGAGGTGATCATGGCCTCCACGACCTTCGTTGCCGCCGCCGATTGCCACTTCCTGCGCTCTGTTCGAAATAGCGATTCGGAGAAGGACGAGGACTGTATCGACTCCTGGACAACAATTGACCTGATCCTGTATCTCGTACGAGTTATTCACCTCCTGGCGCTCATTGGCGTATTTACATTCGCGTGGATCCGCAAGGCGCGCCAGGTCGAGGACAAGATCGAGGAAGGCCATGCCGGCGAATCGACCCCTCTGCTTAATGGCCATCGCCGGTCATACGACACCCAGAATGGACACGCCCAGAACGGCCACGCTCAGAATGGCCACGCTCAGAATGGCCACGCCCAGAATGGACAGGTACCAAACGGCCGAGAAGCTAACGGACGTCGATCTCGCGGCCGAACCATTTCTAATGCGAAATCCGTGGGACCTAGAAAGGATGAGCCGGCCGCCTTTTACCGTCCCGAAAAGCTCCCCCACAAGACGTGGTGGGAATACCTTCGTGGATACTCGCTCTTTTTCCCTTACCTGTGGCCCAAGGATGCCATTGTTCTCCAGGTTCACGTTCTCATTTGCTTCGTGCTGGTTATCATTCAGCGCCTCGTAAATGTGGCGGTTCCATGGCAAATTGGCAAAGTCGTTGACAGCTTGGAAAAGGTTATCAAGAGCGGCGAGCCGCTCACTATGGAAAGCTTTCCTCTGAAGGATTTCCTTCTCCTGGGTGGATTCTGGATTCTGCAGGGCCAATCTGGACTGTTGGGATCGGTGAGATCGTTGCTTTGGATCCCCGTCTCCCAGTACTCGTATCGCGGACTCACCACGGCAGCCTTTAACCATGTTCACTCGCTGAGTCTCGACTTTCACCTTTCGAAGCGCACCGGCGAGGTTCTGTCTGCTCTCAACAAGGGATCCGCCATCAACCAGTTCCTGGAGCAAGTTACGTTTCAGGTTTTCCCGATGCTCTTTGATCTTCTCCTCTCTATTTCCGTATTTTACTTCAAGTACGGTGCGCTGTATGCCGAGATCAACTTGGTGGATACATGCTGGTATCTCTACATGACCATCAAGATGGCCTCGACCCGCGCAGATCAGCGTCGCGAAATGACAAATGCCGACCGAGAAGAGGAAGCAGTCAAGAATGACTCCATTTCGAGCTACGAGACTGTCAAGTACTTCAACGCAGAAGACTTCGAATCCAGGCGATACCAGGACAAGGTCGGAGTCTTCCAGAAGGCCGAGGTCCAGGTTCAGATGGGCATGGTTATGATGAACATTTGTCAGACTCTCGTCTTCAACCTGGGCAGAATCATTGCGGCCTTGGTCTGTGGCTGGCAGGTTTCTGTCGGAGTCCGATCCACGGGTGAATGGTTCACCGTTGTTTCATATCTCACACAGCTCCAGGGTCCTTTGAACTTCTTTGGAACTTTTTACCGAACCGTACAGCAGGCCATGATTTCGGGCGAAAGACTACTAGAGCTCTTCAAAATCCAGCCCACGGTTGTTGACGCGCCCCATGCGCGCCCCCTCGAAAGCTTCAAGGGCCATATCCGCTGGAACAGCGTGAGCTTCTCGTACGACCGACGAAGAACGGCCTTGCGCAACATTAGCTTCGAATGTCTGCCAGGCACTACGACCGCTTTCGTTGGGGAGTCGGGCGGTGGCAAATCCACTCTTTTCCGTCACATGTTCCGCTACTACGACTGCGACGAGGGCAGCATTGAACTCGACGGCCAGGATGTCAGGGATCTCACCATTAACTCCGTGAGACGCCACATCGGCGTCGTTCCTCAAGACACGACGCTCTTCAACGAGTCGCTGATGTACAACCTCAAGTACGCTAACCCCTCAGCCACCAACGAGGAGGTTTACGAAGCATGCCGCGCCGCAAGCATTCATGATCGAATTATGTCATTCCCCGACCAGTACGAGACCCAAGTGGGCGAGCGGGGTCTCCGCCTGAGCGGTGGCGAGAAGCAGCGCGTTGCCATTGCCCGCACCATTCTCAAAGACCCCAAAATTATTATGCTCGACGAGGCCACGTCAGCGCTGGATTCTCATACTGAGCAGGAGATCCAAGACAATGTATGGAGTATCGGCCAGGGTCGCACTTTGCTCATCATCGCGTAGGTTTCACTCTGTACCAATTGTTTGAACTACTACTAACTTTTTTTGCTTTTAGCCACCGACTATCCACTATTACCCACGCTGATCAGATCATTGTCCTTAATGCGGGCACGATTGTTGAGCGCGGCACACACGATGAGCTCCTCACAGCCGGCGGTCGGTATGCGTCAATGTGGGAGAAGCAGATCCGGGCTGAGCGAGCCCTGGATGCAGCCCGCGAAGCGCACTTGAAGGCTCGGAGGGCGGTCCGGAGGGCCAATATGGGTGGCAAGAAGAAGTCAGATGCACCCTTGGATGGCTACACTAGTCTTGCGTCATCTGGGACTCTATCGGGCAATGCGGCGGGCCACGGCTGCAAGGACCAAGGAGATGAAACAAATTCCTCCTCACCATCCTCCGCTTCTTCGGATGCCGAATCAAGCCATACCGAAGAACACTCGAGAGAGCGACAGTGAGGCGATAAAGTCGGGTTCTCCTGGTCATGTGTGATCGTCGACGGCGATCACCGAGGGGTCGCTGCTCGAGTCCACACCATAGCGCATTTGACACTGCCACATGAGTGGGACTAGGATGGATCTCGGATACGGGCCGTCCGCACAATTCTTACTTTTTATTTTCGGGGATTTGCCGTCCCGTTTTCTCGGGGTCTCGCTCAAGGAGAACCTCTCGCGGGGTTTCTTGGGCATGGCATTGGCTTGTTTTTTATTACACGTTTTGCATGCCTCCCCACTACCTCGACATGTTTATCGGTTTATGAAAAGACACGATCCACGTCTATGAAGTGTTAACCAGGTTTCGGCATTAAGACAGCATGGGATCGGCGTTTTTTGGTGTTGATGATATATTCTTTTTTCGATTTTAATGAGACTGGGCTATTGCCCACTAACTAATACATTCGCTCTCAAACTTGTCACTTGCCGCTCAAAGGGCCTCCAATGCACGGAGCTCTTTGCTATCACAACCTCGAATCTAATTCCCGAGATCGCGCACCGTTTGTGTTCGACGTTTCGTCTAACGGACCGATATTACTGGACACAACAAAATGGGGAGGACGATGGTGGATGGCTGGGATGGGTTGAGTCAGGAGGTGTGTGGCACAGGACAAGGGCCACAAAGTTCCAAAACGAGTTGGAGCTAGGCCTCGGGCAGTCTATTAGGACTAGTCATAATGTGTGTTGTGTGTTTTGCGTATTTTCGTTGGAGGAAAGGCGGCCTGGGGTTGTGGACCAAGGGCATATCAGGGATCAATCATCTGGGGAGTAATGAAGTTGAGCATACTTTTATCATTTTGATTTCGCTTGCTGGAGGAGGCAAGAGTGAGGGACAGCGGAGTTGACGGATACCAAACAATGATTTTTCTGTTCTTTTCTGGACTTCAGCCAACGCGAGCGATGGTTTCATGGAGATGTGGGTTTGACGCCGTCGTTCTGACGGACTCGTGCGACGGGACCGGGACGGAACGGGGACGGGCATGAGAAGAGGAGTGTGACATTTCCTATTTTTGGGCTCGATTCAGATCAAGAGTGATACAGGACAGGGACCGACGGGGGTGTCGGGCCCTCTCCGGAGAGGCTATTAGGCCTCCATAGATAGACGGACCGCTCGTGCGGGAAGAGGCGGTCGAAGACGGATGATTTCCTTTATTCCACCCCTCTTTTGTTTTTTTCTTATTGGTTTGGTTTTGGGGGGGTTCAAGAGGAGCACTGAGAGAAGAAAAAAAAAGGGCCCTTGATTCTAACTCTATACCATCATGACAATCACAACCTCTATTCTCGGTTATCACCAATTCATTAGCATTGGCATAATTAGCAGGCGGGAAATGCATATTTTTTATTTTTTATCTTTATTTTCGGGGGGTGTTTTGATCGTTAAACCGTTAATCTTGTGTGTTGGTGGTTTGAAACAAGCCCGTCGAATTTGTGATACACTGCAGGTGATGCTTACCGAGAAAGGGCTCTGTTTCGCCGCCCTCGATTCGCTCCCTGATCCTTGCGCGGTCAATACTACAATAATGCCGTGGCTTAACGCTCGGGGAGAGAGGGGACGGGCCCACGACTCGGGGTTTCTCATCCGAATCCCACGTAGCCAAGCTTTCTTGGCATGGTGTTTATTATTTGCCCACTTTACTTTCTTTGTCCCCTGGGGAATAGCAGATAATGCTATAGAGAGGGGCGGGGAAGGGGAGGGGGGCGGAGGCCAGGAAGCGGTGTACGCAGGCGCTCTGTGCAAAAAAAAAAAGCGTGATTGCCATTATCCATGGCGTCTCACGAGCAAAAAACACCCGAAGATTGCTAAGATTTGGGCTAATTTCCAGAGTGTCACTGCAGACAATGCAAGTCATGGGAGGGGGAGGGGGGTGGTACGCCAGAGTCATTTGTCAGGTATACGCGCCCAAACAAACGGCGTCTTGGTGTTTGTTATGCCCGCGGTAGTAGTGGTGGTGGTGGCTGGGGGGGGGGATGAGCTGCTCCACCCCGTTGCACACGCACCCAAAAAGTGAAGTAGAATAAAATCCAAACTAGATGACAAGAGGCCGGACCCGCCGCCCCGGGTCCCGGGTGTGACGCCTCACCGGAGCCCCTTGGGACGGCGGCGGCGGCGGCGGCAGCGGTAGTGGGGGGGACAAAGACAGTAAGGGAGGGGAGGGGAGGGGGGAGTGTATGGGCGGGCGTGTGTGGTTTGCTACACGGGGAAACCAGGGTCTTTGATTTGGCCTTTTTTCTTCTTCACCTGTTGAAAAAAAATTGACCGAAAAACAAAAAGACGTTTGCTGGGCAAGGCAAAAAAAAACAACAACGTGTTAGATACGCGCCCTCGGGAATCGAGCATCACGGTGGCGCTGGGGGAGGGGGGAGGGGAGAAAAGGCAGTATCGATAGTTTGGGCAGGACCACGCCCCTCCCTCTCTGCTATTCCGTTTGTGTGTGCTGTGCAGGCTTGGCCCGGCGTCGTGCCCGGATGCCTCCGGTCTCCAGTTTATTTTTGTGCTTTTCGGTTGCATCCCGGTGGGAACGCTGATTCATTCAATCAATCACTCAATCCGTTCATTCCCTCCCCCCCTTGCCTCGCGGAGTGGATATGGATTCTTTTTTTGTGTATTTCCTTTTTCGTAAGGTAAGGGAAACTGCGAGGCCGCGGGGCCGGCCGGTCTGACTACGACTACGACGACAACGACAACGATGACAACGACGACGGCGGCGGCGGGTCGGGGCGTGTGTTGCAAAGGCCGTAGTTGCAGCATGTAGCCGGTACCAAGCACTTAGTGCCGGGCCTGCTGCTCGTATCGGCTTACGCGTTGAGGCGCTGCGCTGACTTACACGAGACACTCGAGGTTGAGGCTTCGTCCGGACCCTCTCTCCAGCTATGACTCTGAATCTGTTTTTTTTTATTTACTTAATAATAACCACGGAAAAAAAACATACTAGTAAGTACAGAGACGGCAACTCCGCAGATACGGGCGGGAGGGCGCAGCTGTGTGCGCGTATGTGTATGGTGGCGTGCATACGTGTCTGAGGGGCGGGCCTCATCCGCCTGAGGCCCTCTCTCGGACTCCGAGGCCGAGGGGGGCGCGTGTGTGACGTAGTTTGTCGTTTGAAATATCGACCACTTTCTCATTTTGGCTGGTTGGGGGGGGGGGGGGGATCGGCTCGTG